>ML681964.1:4083857-4567981 GCA_007922195.1 Podocnemis expansa | reverse complement strand
GGGGAAAAGCCGCGGCCCCGGCACCCTGCCGCGGGGTTTGCCGCCAGCCCTGGCGGCAGGGAGAGCCGGGCGCCCCCGGACCCCACTGTAGGGGTGGGGAGCAGCCCTGGCAGCGGGCAGAGCGGGGAGCCCCGGCACCCTGCCGCAGGGCTCCCTGCTGGTCTTGGGGGCAGCCCCCCATGCCCTGTGGCTTGTCCCCCCGCCTCAGCACCCTGGCCAGGGTGCTGAGGGGGTGGCCTTTCCTCCCAGAGTGCTAAGCACCCTGGGAGGAATTTCAAATCATTTTTTTTTTCTGAAATAAAGGTTTTATTTCGAAATAAGTCATTTCGGAATGACTTATTTCGAAATAAAACCTTGCGTGTAGACATAGCCGCTGTGTGGTCTCTATCATAAACAAGCAAAAACAGGGCACAGAACAATTTTATTTTTCTTTTTTTAGATTATCATTAACATGTGCATTGGTAATAGACTTTTCTTTGTATTCTGTTCTTATGAGTTTCTATTAACTTGAGCACTAACAATAATGATCAGGGTCCAAAATAAATTAAAAACAAGGTGATGAAAGAAAAATTTTATTAACATGTTTCTTCTGAAAAGTCAGGTCTCCCAAATATCAAGGGAACCAGCCCCAGTTAAGAAACACATCTCAGACATTATCAAAATGTGCACTTGCATGTGTCCTTATATCAGTTAGAATACAACCACCTATACTACTTCATTTCAGTGGTGACTCTCTATCTTCCAGCCATCCACATATGGAACTAATCTTACCTACTCAGGAAATTTGATGGACAAGGAGTGGAGGGGAAATAGCCGGGAATGGAAATGGCTAGCTAACAAAAGGAAAGGGAAGGTACAGTATGCACTCTCTATCTGGTTTCCTAAGCTACCTATGTTCCTTGTTCATGGGAGTTACAGGGTTAGATGTCAATCTGTTTTACAAATCATGGATCCATGCCATCATAGAAAAAATTAAAAGTATTATACACTTTGTGTTATTGATGCCATATAATTATTTTAATATTTAAAAATAAGTTGCTAAACTGTTATTAAATGCCATTAAGAATTTTCTGTCAACAAATTGTGTATGCACAGTATTGCTTCTGTAGAACAAGAATCCAGCATGGAGTCAGATTACATCCCAACAGTCAACTTTTTCCTTGTGACTGCAGAACCAACCAAGTTGTTTGTGAGAGTTTTGAGGAAATATAAATAGTGATATCCCTGACAGACATCTGAGCACCACCACATGCACTGCTCTTCAGTTATGGAGAAATTATCTTTAAGAGTTTAAATTTTGATTTATAAACTATAGCTTATACCAAACAGATTTTATTATAAATCAGTTTACCCATGAAATGACAATAAGGGATTAAAATAATGATAAAATTGCATGAAAAGTTAGATGTCGTACTACCACTTGTTTAATGAATGATTTAAGTGCTACAGTCAGAACAAATGGATCTTATTTTGAAAGACAGGACAAATTCTCAGTTACGTAGTACAAACTCAGTAATTTTTTTTTATTATTTCTTTAATGGTTGTTCAGGCTTGGTTACACAGAAAATTTACAAGCTTGTGGTCTGTATCAAAATTTAGCCAGTAAAAACAACAATACCACAAATAAGTCACTTCAGTGTACATAAGAACAGCCATTTTGGGTCAAATAAATGGTCCATCTAGGCCAGTATTCTGTCTTCTGATAGTGGCCAATGCCAGACGTTTCAGACAGAATGGACAGACCAGGTAATCATCAAGTGATGCATCACATTGGCCATTCCTGGCTTCTGGCAAACAGCAGTCCCTGCCTAACCTGGCTAATAGCCACTGATGGACCTACCCTCCATGAATTGATCTAGTTTTCTTTTTTGAACCCTATTGTAGTCTTGGCCTTCACAACATTCTCTGGCAAAGAGCTCCAGAGGTTGGCTGTGCATTGTATGAAGAAATACTTTCTTTTGTTTGTTTTAAACCCATGGCCTATTAATTTAATTTGGTGACCTCTACTTTATGTTTTATGAGATGGAATAAATAACAATTCCATGTTTATTTTCTCTATACCAGTCATGATTTTATACATCTCTATCACATTCCCCTTTTAGTCATCTCTTTTACAAGCTGAAAAGTCCCAGTCTTATTAATCTCTCCTCATTCAAGATTTTCCATACCCCTAATCATTTTAGTTGCCCTTTTCTCTATCTTTTCCAATTCCAATATATCGTTTTTAAGATGAGGAAACCAGATCTACATGCAATATTTAATATGTGGCTATAGCATGGATTTATGTAGAGACAATATGATATTTTCTGTCTTATTATCTATCTTAATGACTGCCAACATTCTGTTAGTTTTTTTGACTGCCATTGCACGTTGTATGGAAGTTTTCAGAGTACTATCCAAAATGACTCCAAGATCTCTTCCTTGAGTGGTAACAGCTAATTTAGATCCCATCATTTTATATGTATAGTTGGGATTATGTTTTCCAATGTGCATTACTTTGCATTTATCAATGTTGATTTTCATCAGCATTTTGTTGCACAATCATCAAGTTTTGTGAGATCCCTTTATAACTCTTTCACAGTCTACTTTGGCCTTAACTATCTTGAATACTTTTGCCACCTCACTGTTTACTCCTTTCTCCAGATCATTTATGAATATATTGAACAGTTCTCCTCCCAGTACAGAGCCCTGGGAGACACCATTTACCTCTCTCTATTCTGAAATGACCATTTATTCCTACCTTTTGTTTCTTATCTTTTAACCAGTTAGGACAAGGGTTCTCAGCCTTTTAGAGGTTGCAATGCTCTTGGTGGCATGTTGCAACCCTACAGGACACACCAGCCCACCCTCCACAGGCCACATCTAGCCATCTCCCCAGAACACACTTACCACTGTGTGATGACACAGTAATGTGTCCTGACACAGCAGCTGAGAACCATCAAGTTAGGAGGGGACCTTTCCTCTTATCCCCCATGACAGCTTACTTAGATTTTCAGAAATCCTTTGACAAGATCCCTCACCAAAGGCTCTTAAGCAAAGTACACTGTATTCACCAGATCACATGCTTATTGACTCTCTCACAGATTACTAGTGGATAGGTAAGGCATGATTTTCCTTTATAAAAACCATGTTGACTCTTCCCAACAAATCATATTCATCTATGCGTCTGATAATTCTGTTCTTTATTACAGTTTCAACCACTCTGATTAGTACTGAAGTTAGGCTTACTGGCCTTTAATTGCCAGGACCACCTCTAGAGACTTTTTAAAAATTGCTTTCACATTAGCTATCCTCCAGTCACCTGGTACAGAAGCTCATTTAAATGATAGGTTATGTACTACAGTTAATAGTTCCATAATTGCACATCTGAGTTACTTTAAAACTTCTGAGTGGACACCATCTGGTCCAAGTAACTTATTGATGTTTAATTTATCAATTTGTTCCAAATCCTCCTCTAATGATACCTCAGTCTGGGACAGTTTCTCAGATCTCTCACATAAAAAGAATGGCTCAGATTTTGGATTCTCCCTCATATCATCAGCCATGAAGACCAATGAAAAGAATTCATTTAGATTTTCTGCAATAGCCTTATCTTTCTTGAGTGTGCCTTTATCATCCCAATTGTCCATGGGCCTCACTGGTTGTTTAGCAGGCTTCCTGCTTCTGCTGTACTTACAATATTTTTTGCTGTTACTTTTTGAGTCTTTGGCTAGCTCTTCTTTAAATTCATTTTTTACTTTCCTAATTGCATTTTTACACTTCACTTGCCAGAGTTTATGCTCCTTTCTATTTTCCTTAATAAGATGTAACTTCCACTTTTAAAGGATTTCCTTTAGTCTTTTAATTGTGGTGGTGAGGAGGAGTAAAATTTCACTAAGTCTCACTCATAAAATATCATCTGCCATCTCAAAATCTGCAGGTTATGTTTACATAATCCCACTTTCCTTTGATGATAAATTAACCTTGGGCTTCTGTGTAACTTGGTATAAATCAGCCATTCCTTATACTGAAAAATTGTCTTCCTATTAATATTCTAGGTATACTGCTCTATCCTTCATCTGCCTACATGAGCTATCACATCCTGAACAAGATTATTTCCTTAATACTACCTATTTTGAGGTTTCATGTTGATGGAACAGGTTCTAAATTAGGGTTTGATATTGGAGATGTCATAGGTTCTCATAAAAGGTATAGCAAAACAAACAAGGAGTCTTGTGGCACTTTTAAAGTCTAACAAATTTATTTATCATATGAGCTTTCGTGGGAGAAAATCCCACTTTGTCAGATACTTGAAGATGGAAAACTTATGGAATGGGAGGAAAATAAATTCAGCAACTTGTAAATCATAGGATCAGGTCAGACTGTTACAGCAAATCAAAACTTTTAGATTCAAACAGTGGATAACATATGCTATTCTCCACTGTTTGAATTTAAACAACTGTTTTGCTTACACCTCCCTGCATTTATTTTCTCCCATTCTATACATTCTCCATCTTCAACCATGTGATGAAGTGGGATTTTCTCCCACAAAAGCTCATGCAATAAATAAATTTGTTTGTCTTTAGAAGTGACACAAGACTCCTTGTTTGTTTTGATGAATTAGACTGACATGGCTACTCCATTGGAACTCATCTTAAAAGTTTGTTCATTAAGGATTACCACAAAATATTTCTAGTCATGTTCATGCAGACAATGCCAGAATATTTCATCTGTCTCCCACGGAAGCTCATGTGATAAATAAATCTGTTAGTCTAAGTGCCACAGGTCTCCTTGCTTCTTATATTGACGCAGTAATTCATCCAGAGTGGATTCAGTGGAATTTATTTATTAGAAAGGTACTTTATAAAATACTTTACAATCTGATTACCATTACTGAATATGCTCCACACAATACTTCCATGTATCTCCCAATATGCTGGTGAGTTTCCTTCCATTATCAAACTTAACACAAGAGCCATAGAAAGAGAATAGGAGGAAGAAAAGAAATAAGTGAGGTGGGAATAAGAGAGGAAGCAAAATTGATAGGATTCAGGACAAAAAAAAAAAAAAAAAAATCGCTCAGAAAACAGATGTACAGAGTACATCATTTTCAAACTTCAGTGCCTAAAGTTACACCTAAATCCATAATTAGATACCTATTTCTATGACCTGACTTTCAAATATGCTGAATAGGACCTGTGGATACTCAGCACCTCTGAAAATCAGGATGTTTACTTAGTACCTAAATATGAGTTTAAGTGCCTATTTTTAGGTACCCATGTTAGAAAAAAATATGGTCAATGGGCATAAACATTAAAATTAACACATTTATGTTATTCATTCATTACCCAGCTATAGAAGTCTTGCTTAGTTAAATGAGCACTTACATGAGTGTTCCCACCAACTCTCAAATGAGCAAGGATTCTACTAATGGGCCCTCAGGGTTTGAAGTAACTTTGTATGATATATGTTTGATGAGTCCAGTTTGGGTTGAGCTTTGGGACTCCTATAAGAATAAAATACAGAAGTAAAGTTGTAAAACAGAAACTGACTTTATCTTCATCTCTTAAAGAGTTAAGAGTTTCAACAACTCCTAAAATTCTTAAAGGCATCTCTGAAGGAAAGGTCACCGTGTGCAAGATCAGCAGAAATTCTTGTGCTTCTGATGCAACTGCTATCTACTATTGGAAAACCATAACATTCATTTGATTAGGGTTTTGTTGTTTTTTGTTTGTTTTTTTTTTTCCTCAAACAGTCTAGGGTGATTTTCAAGAAATGGCATCCGGTTAGATTTCCCAGTGATCTAGAATGAATATTTAAGCTTACAATGAGGAACATATGGAGTAAATACTTTTCTTTATTTAAAAGTTGTAAATATCTTGCAACCCATGTATTCTATTTTCTGAATTTGCAAAGGAACTTAAACATTGACTGTTTTAATTCATATTCATAGCCAAAAAGGACCATTTAGTCTGACCTTCTGTATATCACAGGCCCTTAAATTTCATCTACTTACTTCTTTGTTGAGTTCTTTGTTTCTTATTTTGGCTTCTCTCATGTATTATTTCCCAGTTCTGGCACTTATACATATTGAAGTTAAGGGTCCACATTTAAGATCTCACAGAGTAAAATATTTTGGCCTAGGTATGTTAAAGATGAAAGAGGCCTTTCTTCTTCGCTTGCACATCTCCCCTGGACTAGATACAATCTCTGAGCACATGGCATCTGCAGTCTGGATTTACAACTGGTGTAAATCAGCATATCTCTTTTGACTTCAATAGCGCTACACCAGTACACCAATTGGTGGTCTGGTCTGCACATGTCTAGTGCAACAGCACTTGATTAGCCAGAGTATGCAGGGACTTAAAGGAAGCACAATGATTACAGGTCAACAAATGTGTCGAAACAGTTCTTCTCTGCCGCCAACAGATGTTTACCTCTACAGTCTGAGACTAATTTTCTGGATCTATTCAGAAAGTAATTCCATAAATTTATTCCATTTAAGTTTAAGATAACCTTTCCAATTAAACTCTGTTAAGCACCTGATGATTATTGTTATTTTGGGAAAGCGATTGTAGCAACAGCTTGATGCCCATATTTTCTCCTTCTCTGCACTGAAACCTCTCTCTTAAATCTTTATTTGTATTATTTTGAAAAATTAAAACAAAAATACATAGACAATACTTCTACACCTGCAGGAGTGTTGTGACTAATTGGTTAGATTTTCAGAAGCACTTAGCACTGACCTAACTCTGTTCCCATTGAAATCAGTGGTGGAACTCCTACAGTCCATTTTTGAAAGCCAGTGGTATAGCAACAGAGAACACTAGCATTCTAAAACAAGAAACTGCCTATAACAAAACACATACTGCTGGAGATTTGTGTAAAGAAAAAAATTCTACAATAATGAAACAACTAACCATTAATATTCTATAGTAGTTGTCCCATTAGCCCCTCCCTCCTATAGCTCCATTTAAGAGAGGGGTGTCAAACTTATAGCCCGTGGGCCGGATCCAGCCTACCAAGGGCACTGATCCAGCCCACAGAGCTGCTGCCCAGGCTGTTCCTGAAAACTCTCTGCAGCAGCGAACTCCAAAGACAGGCTCTTCACACAGCAAGGCTAGGCGAGCTTCTGACTCACTCACATGATCTGAGTCACAGCACAGGGGAACAAAGGAAGCACTCCAGCCAATCCCAGCTCAGCTCTGCTGTGCTTTGCCAGTCAATCAGAGTCTTAGTCATAGCAGGGTAGGCTGGCTCCAGAGAGCCACACCTCTGCCCCCCCCCCATCCCAACTGTTCATTGTCAGTCAGTCAGCATGCTAATTTATTGACAGCACATTGCACGAATCACAAATTAAAAAGGAAAAAGTGGCTGGGGCCCACGTGGGAACAAGCCTGTCAAAGGCCAGCCAGGACTGAGCCAACCAAAGGCCAGCATTCTGAATGACTGCCAGTGAGAGGGCTGGGAGTGGGAGCTACAGGAGCCTAGCCTGGCTGCCTGTGACTGAGGCTGATTTTTTTTTCAGGGAGCCAGCATGGGGAAGGGGAGCCAACAGAGCAGGGGAAAGAGAAGGTGTCAGAGAGCCTGCTTGGTTGGAGAGGGGAAAGGGGAGCCTATGATACTCTAAACATGGAGAGGGAAAGGGTTGGGGAAACAGTGCAGCCAAGTGGCCTGCAACAGGTGTCCTGCCTTCCAGTGTGGCCCCACACACACACTGAATGAGATTGACACCCCCGATTTAAGACAAAAAATAAATAAAAATCTTCATTTGTCACTAAAATCAGCCCTGCATGGAGTCTCACAATCCTTTAATAGATTATATGGTTTTCTTTTTTAATCTTATAAATTAGGTTATATAGCAACTTGTTAAAATTTATACCACCCACTCTAACCCCTGTATGACCTTTAAACTTCACAAAACTTAATATACAACAAAGATAGATTATTCTAGGTAGAATTAACACTCAAAGCTTAAGCTCCATAATATAGAAAGCCTAGATTGCTCTGGACTAGATCTTAGAAAAGTTTTGTAAAGAATTCTAGCACTAGCATGATTCTGAGGTCTTTTGTTATTTCTTCCAAAAGCAGAACGCTTAGCTTTTAGGGGTAAATCCCACTCTGCCTCTTTGCAATTTTTACATGCAGAGGTGCTCAAACGAAGTAGAAATTGAGTGATTCAACTCCATAAGATAAACAATACAAACAATATCTCTGAGGAGCTCATGCAGGATGGGTATGGTGATATGGAAGAGATCAGATAAAGATGATAAACCCACCAGTCATTGTCTCCCTCAGAGTGAGTTTAAAAGAAGCCTTAGTAGTTATAAAAGTCTCTGGCCTACAGCAGCACCAACAGCTCTGAAACATTACTAATCCATTCCATGAGAGAAAGGATCCCTTCTTCCAGAGAAGCCACTATACCACATAGCACAATTCACATACTTGGACCATGGGCTTAGGTGAGGATTTGGTCTCTAGTACTTTTATTTTTTGAGAATTAGATGTTTTCCTTAAAAGTTATTATTGGTGATTTTTGTTTTGCCATATTAGTGCCATCTCAAAATGGGTAGGCCAGTAGCAAGGTGTCATCTGCTTGATTAGTAAAGTGCTATTAATGGCTTTGAATTCTGCTCACCCATAGTCTTTTTTGAAACATCTTAGCTGACCTCTGCATGATTTGCCTTTTTGATGGCCAGCCCACAGCTTCAGCTGACTAAGCAAGGGAGACCTTGGAGGAAGTTAAAAACTGAGTAAAAACCTGACCCTGTTGAAGTCAAGGAAAATCTGGTCCCTGATTTCAATGACCAGGCTTTCATTATCTAAATCTACCATATGATCTGTGGGCCTTTACCAGCACACCTGCATGAATTCTCTGTGTAGGTGTTCAGTGCTGCTGGACGGTTGAGAGGGTGCGTCCTACTGGCAGTAAAGGGGAGTTAGCCAGTAGGGTGCCTCTCCCGGCAGCCAAAAAAATGTCTCTGGCTCGATCCCTTGGCTGGGTGGGCAGGTACACTGTCGGGAGCCCCAGCCCCCCAGGCAGGGTGGGCAGGCACACAGTCTCAGGGACAGCTCGGGTGGTTAGGGATAATTGCACGTTTCCATTGCCAGGAAAAAGGGAGGAGTTGAAGAGGGAGATGCAGGCCCACCCGCTCCACTGTGTCTCAGCCCAGGGCCCTATACAGGGGCAGGGTGGCCCACCACAGGGTTAGCGGGGCGGCCTCTGAAACACGCTGCCCCGGGAACACGGCCCACCATCCTGCCCTCCCTGGGCTACTTCCTCCAACCCCCGTCCCATCCACCCGCCCTGAGTACTTAACTCCAGATAGGGTAGCTGTCCTCAGGGTCTCCCTCGTAGAAGGCTTGCAGGACCCTGGCGAACCCCTCGGTGTCCCTGGGCGGCAGGTCTGGGTACTCTGTAGGCTCCTCCATGAGGGACAACTCCTCTAAGTTCTGAGGCCTGTACGGGACCAGCGTCTCCTCCTCAGCGGAGGGTAGCTCCTCTAAGTTGCAGGGGCCGGAGACGGTTGGCAGCTCTTCCTCTACAGAGGGTAGCTCCTCTAGATCACAGGGCTGGTAATGAGTCTGATCTTCCGCTTCCCCACGTTCCTAGGCTGCCTCCAAGCGGGGAGGCTGCAGTGGAGGCTGGAGAGCTTTTGAACGCCCGCCCCAGTTGGCCGCCTCCGGGTTTCCCTCCCAGTCACTTGGCCCTGGGAGACTGGGTGGGCCATAGCGCAGGGTGCCCCTAGAGGCAGGGACTAGCTGGCGGGTTTGGCCCTGGCCTGGTCAGGCCTGCTCCCTCCACACCAGCACATCCTTCCCCCTCGGGAGCTCAGCCCCAACTGAGCTCCCTGCCTGAGCTCTTATACCGCCGCTTCCTGGCCTCACCACACCCCTCCGCTTCCGGGGCTGAGGCCTTGTAGTTCCCCGGTCTGGCCAGAGGTGGCGTTCAAGGCATTCTTCTAGCTCTGGCTCTGAGACAGGCCACAGTGCATGCCTGGCTGGCTGCTGGAAGGAGCTGCTCCTGAGCCTGGACCTGCTCTTACCACCCCCCCCCCCCAACCTGCTACTGTTCTTGCTCTGCTGCTACTGGCTGGCCTTCCTCCCACCCACTCCCCTGCTTTGTGGGGAGTGGGGGGAGACCTTCAGAAGAAGAGAACTCCACCACCACCACCACCAGGAGGAGAAGACCACCTCTCCAGCCAGCCAGCCAGCCAGCCAGTCCCTGCTGCTCCTGAGCCTGCTGCTTCTCGACCAGGGACCACCACCACTGAGGGGAGGCCTCAAGGACTAGGACTTTGCTGTTTGCAGCTGGGGGTGAGCTGTTCTAGAAACTGAGAACTTTATATTGCCACCTCCTCCCCCCAGCTGCCGCCCCCCTGGCCTCCCCTCTCTCCAAGAGAGCAGCAGGCTCCCCAGACCCTGACAACACCTTGGGACTGTTTTGAGCAGCAGGGGCCATAGAACCTTCCCCCAGCAGTAGCAGTTCCCCCTTTCCCCATTGCCTGGTACCCTCCCTGGTTTTTTCTTCCCCACCCCCAGTGGCTGGAGGGCTTTCCACCCCTACTTTTTGCTCTCCAGCTGGTTCAGTGTCCCTCCCCATTACACACACCCCCCAGACCCTTCCCCAACCCCTGAGTTTCTTTTAGTTTCCCCCCTCCCTGCCCCGCCCTTTTTTTGAAAGTTTGTTTGGTTCCCTTGCCCCGCCCTATTCTCTCCACTACCTTTCCACCCCACCCCTAACGCCTATGAGCCCCACCCTTGGAATCCTCCCCCATAACCAGAGTAGGCCAGACCTCATGACCCCTTAGCCTTTTGATTTTTTTCCCTGAGCACTGCACCCCCTGTGAATGTAGTTACTCCTTTCACCCAGTGCAGCCGGAGGAGCCGGCCCTTTAATCTTTAAAGTTCCCTATCCCTCTTTCCTTGGCGCCCTCCTCCCTTGCCTGCAGCCTAGCAGGGAGGAGTGGTCTGCTGCCCCTTATTCCTTAATAGTCCACCCCCCCCCTATTGTTTGTCTCTTCCCTTTCCCCCTCCCACGCCCTCCTCCCCAGCCTGCTGCTTAGCGGGGAGGAGTGGTATCCCCTGGTTCCCCCTTCTCCCTTTATTCCTTACCTTGTTCACCCCTCCCAGTTTCCCTTCCTATAAAACCATGGATCCCTCCCCAGTCCCCCCTGAACCCCTCCCTGAGCCTGCTCCCCGGTCCACCCCTGTGGCTGCTCCCTTGACCGTGGCTGCTGCCCCTACCACATCTGGTAACCCCAGTGGGGCACCTGCACTAGGGAGCGCAGCTGGGACCTCCACTGCTGCTGCCACCACTTCCTCGGCTGGCAAAAAAGGCAAGGGGAAGAAGGCGAGCAAGGGCCCTGTTGCTCCCGCGGCCCCACCATCGGCCGCGGCCCCTTCTTCCCCAGCTGTTCCCTCCACCAGTTCTGGGGGTCCCACAGCCCCCAGATCGTACGCCCAGGTGACTGCCACCCCTCCACCCACCGCCATACCATCTGCCCACACCGCCTCCTCAAATAACATCTCGGGGGGCCGGGGCCCCTTCCCCTCCTTGACCAGGAGGCACGGTGTCCGCTGCCTCCTGGTGGCTGCCTCGCCCCACGTAGAAACCTACGTGCGGGCGATGGCGAGGGTGGTGGGGCCCTCGGCCATTGTGGCGGCCTCGAAGATGTATGGTAAGATAGTGTTCTTCCTTGCATCAGAGGCCGCCACACAGGAGGCGGTCATTAGGGGCCTGGCGGTGGGGGGTGTCCACGTCCCAGTGGAACCCTTGGAGGACCTGGGCGTGCGGGTGGTCCTTACCTCTGTCCCTCCTTTCCTCCCCAACGCCGCCCTCCTTCCCCTCCTTTCCACCCTGGGGAAGCCCATATCTGTCATCAGCCCTCTCCCACTGGGCTGTAAGGACCCCACCCTCGGTCACGTTTTGTCCTTCCGCCGACAGGTCCAACTCCAACTGCCGCCGGCGGGGGCACGTGACGGAGTGGCTTTCGAGGGGTCCTTTCTGGTGCCCCATCAAGGGGCCCACTATAAAATTTTTTACTCCTCGGGGGAGGCCCGGTGCTTCCTCTGCAGGGCCAGGGGCCATGTCCGGAGGGACTGTCCCCAGGCCCGGCATGAAGAGGGAGCTACTGGGCCCCCCGAGGCAGAAACAGGCGCCGGCCACACCACCGCCGGTGACCCCAACCACCAGGCCACTAAAGCTGCCTCTCCTTCTCCATCAAAGGGAACAACTGCCACCGCCTCCCGGGACATGGGGATAATCACCCAACTATGCCCGGAGGAGAGGCCGGGCCCCGTCGCCACCCTCACTAGTCCATCTGGGACGGGGCCCAGAGAGGAGAGGGCAGCGGCCATGGTGGTCCCAGACATGGGAGAGGGCGCACCTCAGGGGGAAGGTTCCTGTCCCCATGATGCCCCTCCCCTGATCCTTTCCCCTGAAGAGCCTTTGCCCTTGCCGCCTACCCCTGCCTCCGCTGGTCGGCCCTCTGATACCATCCCAGAGGGCCAGGCTCTCCCGCAGAGGAAGCGCAGCAAGCGGAAGAAGGCTCAGTCCCTCCCCATTTCATCTGAAGGGGAGGAGGCCCCCCGAAAGTCATTGCGGGGGGCTGATACCACCGAAAAGCACATTAACAATACTGAGCCGCTTGCTGCGCCCTCTGTGGAGGCCCAGCGGGAAGCGCCAGCCGAGAAGATGGACGCAGTGGAGGAGGGAACCAGCTCTGCCCCTTTGCAGGAGGCCCCTGTCGACCCCCCTCCCGGGGAGGCTGCAGATGGAGCCGTTTCTGTCCCCCCTGAACCTGCAACTTCACCACCATCAATTGAGGCAGGGGGGGACTTAGGCTCCATCTTTGCGGAGATCGAGGCCCTGGGTCTGACCTTGGTCGCCCCAAGGGAGGACGACCCTCTGCCAGCGGGCCTTGATCTGGGTGGTGATGATCTTCCACCACCCCCTCCCATGCCCCAGACCCAGCCTGAACCCCAGCCTCTGCCTGCTGTCCCTGCTTTTAATTCGGGGACACCCCCGGGCTGTTCCACCTGCCCGGCTGCTGTTGGCATTTCAACTGTGGCCGCCGAGCCTTTAGAGGCGACGGCCGGCACCGAGCAGCCGGGTCCCGGGGTGTTGTCCCCAGCGGGACAGCTGCCCCTTCCCCCACTTGTTTTTTCCCCCGTGTCCGACGCTGAGGACAGAGAAAATTCACTTACTACCATCCTTTTGCCCAGCGTCGGCACGGATCCCGCCCCTGACTCCTCCTTAGAAAATCTTGCGCCCGGTCAAGGGGAGCCGCACACCGGTGATATAACCACCGGGGACCCAGTCCCAACTCCTACCCCTTCCCCTGTCTTTCCCAGTGTTGTCCCTGACCCTGTCCCCACCTCTCCCTCCGATATTACCCCAAGTCCTACCCTAATCCCGTCCCCTATTGCTGCCGCCCCCGGGATCGTGTCTTTTCCCTTTCCATCGACCGATTCCCGGGGTGCGGCCTTTGTGGCTCCCTCTGTTCCCGGGGCTGCTGTCTTCCCTCCACCGCCACCCTTCCTTGTGACGGGGGCTCAGCCGGGTGACTCGGCGCCCATGACATCGGCGCCGAGACGGGGCTCCGCGCCCTGTCTTTCCACCCCGGCTGGCCCTGGGGCCGTTACGGGGGCCCGACCGGAGGACCTGGACCCCACGGCGCTGCGGGAGGAGCTGCGTGTGTTCCTGGCAGACACTCGTGGAGCCAGGAGCCGGGTGCAGCTCGCTCTGCAGCGCTGGGGGAATTTCCATCTGGTCCTCCGGGCCGTGAGGGCCATACTAAAGGAGGGTAAAGGGACCGGGAGGCGGGATGGTGCGGCCTACCAGAGGGCCCGCACTTTCCGCGACTCCCTCATGACCTTCGGGATTGGTCGCGGATTGCTGCGCGGCCCGACGGAGGCCGCTGGTACTCCCGCCACTTCTGAGGATCCCCCCCAGCCCTCCTCATGGCCCCAATCATCTTTGCCACCTTAAATACCAGAGGCTGTAGGGTGGGTCTCCGCAGGACCCAGGTGCTCTCCTTCCTTCGGGAGGGGGGGTATTCTGTGGTTTTCCTGCAGGAGACCCACACGGATCCTGCCGCCGAGACCAGCTGGCGGCTGGAGTGGGGGAACGGGGTGTTCCTGAGTCATCTGTCCACCCGCTCAAGCGGTGTGGCCACCCTGTTCTCCCCCGACCTACAGCCGGAGGTGCTGGGGGTTGCCGAGGTCGTGCCGGGCCGCCTGCTGCACCTCTGGGTCCGTATGGAGGGGCTGACGTTGAACCTGGTCAATGTCTATGCCCCGACATCGGGCCCGGAGCGAGTGCACTTTTTCCGGCAGGCGGCCACGTACCTCGGCACTTTGGATCCTCGGGAGTGCCTGGTCCTGGGTGGGGATTTTAACACCACCCTCGAGGAGCGGGACCGCACGGGGAACGAGCAGTGCCCGGTCGCCGCAAACGTCCTCAGGGAAATCATAAACCATCACTCCCTGGTGGACGTTTGGCGCGACCACCACCCGGACGACGAGGTGACCTTCACCTATGTCCGGGTGGGGGACGATAGGTCGCGCCACTCCCGGTTGGACCGTCTATATCTGTCCCGAAGTCACCTGGCACGAGCCCACTCCTCCGGCGTCCGGCCGGCCCCTTTTTCGGATCACCATTTGGTGACCGTGACGGCCTCTCTCTCGGCAGAGAGGCCGGGGCCGGCCTATTGGCATTTCAATAATAGCCTGCTGGAGGATGTGGGCTTCGTGGCGTCCTTCCGGGAGTTCTGGCTGGCCTGGCGGGGGCAGAGGGCCGCCTTTCCCTCGGCGCGGCGTTGGTGGGACATGGGGAAGGTGCGCGCCCGGCTCTTCTGCCGTGACTACACTCGGGGGGCCAGCCGGAGGAGGGATGGGGCGACAGAGCAGCTGGAACGGGAGGTCTTAGAGCTTGAGAGGCGCTTGGCCGCCAGCCCTGAGGATCCATCCCTCTGCAGGGCACACCAGGAGAAGCGGGAGGAACTTCGGGCCCTCGAGGATCTTCGGGCCCGGGGAGCCTTTGTTCGATCTCGCATCCGTCTCCTTCGGGAGATGGATCGCGGCTCCCGCTTCTTCTATGCCCTGGAGAAACGGAGGGGGGCTAAAAAGCACGTTACCTGCCTTTTGGCAGAAGACGGCACCCCCCTCACGGATCCGGAGGAGATGCGTGGAAGGGCCAGGGCCTTCTACGCTAGTCTTTTCTCCCCGGACCCGACCGAAGCCGACGCCTGCAGGGTGCTCTGGAACGAACTTCCCACGATCAGCGAGGGCGACCGGAACCGGCTGGAGCTACCTCTCACTCTGGCCGAGTTCTCGGAAGCCCTGCGTCTCATGCCCACTAACAAATCTCCGGGCATGGACGGGCTGACCGTGGAGTTCTACCGCGCGTTCTGGGACGTCCTCGGCCCGGACCTCGCCATCGTCTGGGCCGAATCCGAGGAGAGCGGAGTGCTCCCCCTTTCTTGCCGGCGGGCAGTGTTGGCCCTGCTGCCTAAGAAGGGGGACCTCCGCGACCTCCGGAATTGGCGTCCCGTCTCGCTCCTCAGCACGGACTACAAAATAGTAGCCAAGGCCATCTCGCTGCGCCTGGGGTCCGTGCTGCAGGACGTGATCCATCCAGACCAGACCTACACCGTCCCGGGCCGTTCCATCTTTAATAATCTCTATCTGGTCCGGGATCTCTTGGAGCTCGGGTGTAGGGACGGTCTGTCGTTCGCCCTTCTGGCCCTGGACCAGGAGAAGGCGTTCGACAGGATGGATCACGGGTATCTCCTGGGCACCCTGCGGGCGTTTGGCGTTGGGCCCCGTTTTGTGGGGTTTCTCCAGGTCCTGTATGCCTTTGCAGAGTGTCTGGTCAAGCTCAACTGGACCCTGACCGAACCGGTCAGCTTTGGGCGAGGGGTGCGTCAAGGCTGTCCGCTGTCGGGCCAGCTGTACGCTCTGGCCATTGAGCCCTTCCTCTGTCTCCTCCACCGGAGGTTGACGGGGTTGGTGCTCCGTGAGCCGGGGCTGCGGCTGGTCTTGTCAGCGTACGCCGACGACGTACTCCTCGTGGTCCAGGACCCGGGCGACCTGGTGCGGTTGGAGGCTTGCCAGGCCATCTACTCGGCGGCCTCCTCCGCCCGGGTCAACTGGGTCAAGAGCTCTGGCCTGATGGTAGGGGCCGGGTGGCCGGCGAGCTCCCTCCCACCCGCGCTTCAGGCCATCCGGTGGAGCGCGGGTCCGCTGCTCTATCTGGGCGTTTATCTTTCTGCCACCCATCCCTCCCCGGATGAGAACTGGCAGGAGTTAGAGGGCAGGGTGGGTGACCGGCTCCGGAGATGGACAGGACTGCTGCAGTGCCTCTCCCTTCGGGGACGGGCGCTGGTCATCAATCAGCTCGTCCTGTCCATGCTCTGGTACCGGCTCAACACCCTGACCCCGCCCCCGGGTTTCCTGGCCAAGCTCCAGAAGACAATTCTGGAGTTCTTTTGGCCAGGACTGCACTGGGTCTCTGCAGGGACTCTGAGCCTTCCCCTGGAGGAAGGGGGGCAGGGCCTGTGCTGCGTCCGCAGCCAGGTCCACGCCTTCCGCCTCCAGGCCCTGCAGAGACTCCTTTATGGTGCAGGTAGTCCGGCGTGGAGCCACTTGGCGTGCATCTTCCTCCGCCGCTACCGAGGGCTCCGATATGACCGGCAGCTCCTTTATCTCGATCTGAGGGGTCGTCCGTGAGACCTCTCCGAGCTGCCGGCCTTCTACCACGACCTTCTCCGGACCTGGAGGCTCATTGCGGCTTCCAGGTCAGTTGTACCCACTGAGGGGGTGGACCTCCTCGCGGAGCCCCTGCTACACAACCTCCATCTCGGTGTGCAGGTGGCGGAGGCCCCCTCCGTGAGGCGGAGGTTGGTCCTGGCAGGTGTCACCAGGGTCGGAGACCTCTTGGATTATGCGCGGGGGGACTGGGTGGATCCCCATGAGCTAGCCCGGTGCATGGGGCTCTCCACTCCACGTACCCCCCGACGCCTACTCCAGGAGGTGAAGGCGGCCTTGCCTCCCACTGCTCGAGCCTACCTCGAGCGGGTCCTGCGAGAGGGTACTCCCCACCCCCCTCTCAGTCCTGGCCCTCCGGAACTTCTGATCGGGCCCCGGCCCCGTGAGCACCCCCAGCCAGCTGCTAGATTTGCAGCCAGTCCCATTTCGAACCGCACCCCGTGAATATCTGTACACGCTTGTACTGCATACCATCCACTTCCTCGCCCTCACATCCCACCCCAATACAAAGTGGCAGGATCTTATCCCACCTGTGGAGGGCGAGGACCCCCAGTGGGCCAGTTAGTATACCACTCTCATCCCGCGGCCTGCCAGGGACATCAGCTGGTGGCTCCTACACGGAGCCGTAAGCATGGGCGTGTACCTGGCATGGTTCACTCCTCATCCCGACACCTGCCCCTTCTGTGGTGTGAGGGAGACCCTGGCACACGTATATCTGGAATGCGCCAGGTTGCAGCCCCTTTTCCGGCTCCTCCAGAACCTCTTATTGAGGTTCTGGCTGCACTTTTCCCCTCACTTATTCATTTACGCACTCCCTCTCCGTGGCCCCACAAAGTCGCGGGACCTCCTCGCCAACCTCCTCCTGGCCTACGCCAAAGTAGCTATCTATAAGACCAGGGAAAGGAGGTTGGCTGAGGGAGGGGCCTGCGACTGTGGGGCCTATTTTCGGTCCCTCGTTCGTGCATGTCTCCGGGCAGAGTTCCTCTGAGAGGCGTCCGCTGGCTCCCTGGACACCTTTCGGGAGCAGTGGATGCTGTCCGGGGTTCTCTGCTCGGTGTCCCCTTCTGAAACCCTCATTTTAAACCTGTGACCCTCACACCCGTCTCTGTTATTTCTTTGAGTTGTCCCATGAAATCAGTTGAAACCTAGTCTTGTGCCACCTCCCCGTAGGCTGGGGGAGGGGCTTTAGAAGTGGGTGAGCTTACGCCCACCCACTATCCTGGGTTTTCAATAGGTACACTCTATAACTTTAAGTCTTTAAATCAAGATTTGAGGATTTCCGTTATCAGCCAGAGATTACAGTCTACTGTCAGAGTGTGTGCATGAGGTTCTGTGGCCTGTGATATTCAGGAGACTAGAAAGGTAACAATGGTCCTTTCTGGCCTTAAAGTCTGTGAGTCTGTTTCCAACACTAAGGAGCACCTCCTCCCTCTGAATGCTTCATTGTATCTGCCTTTTCTATTCATTTGTACATGTCTAGCACAATTGGTCCCTGACCTGGTTGAAGCCACTAGGTGTTACCACAATATAAATGATAAATAAATAATTAAAATGATACGATAAAGTAGAAATCTGTGAACTGTACTGGCTGAAATGACTGCTCCGGTTCAGCTGGCTTTTGTAACATGATTCTACAACATGATAGCAACATGGTTTTGGTCCTAGCCCCTCCATATCATTACATCAGATTCTGTTCTGACACACACTACCTAATATCATCATTGCCTCCATTGGGAGTTACCTGTTTACACGAGCTGAGGAAAAGCCCTCTGGTAATATGCATCTCATTTGTTACAGAGTGGATGCACATACATTAATAAATACAAAATTCAACTGATTATAATTAGCTACAACTAAAAGAACAAAAAGAGTAGGCAAACATGTTTCATAAAGGGAACAGAGCCCATGCTCCCTATGCCCAAACCACCCACCATCACTTCAGTTTAATCTAGAATACATTCAAAGAAACTTTTTCTCACCCTAGCACCAAGCTCAACAAGGTATTAAAAAGCAAATACTGCAATTCCCAATTTTACTGAAACAATACTGCATGTCACCTGCATATTAATAGCACCACAGCCAAAACTGCCTCCATCTCCTCCTTAGTAGCTTCACATACAATTTGGACAGGATAGGTGACAAACTAGATCCCTACAGAATTGCAAAAGAGAGGTCTCAAGCTTAAAAAAAAGATAAAACAACACTACACTCCGGCATCTTTCAAAGTATATAGGAGTTGAAGCACTCATATGCAGTCCTGAATACCCCTATCAGGGTCCTTGGGGGACAAACTTTATGGTTAGTGGTATCCAAAGCTGCCAACAAATCTAAGATTATGTATATATACATACAACAACATAAGCAGTTGATCTTTTCCACTGCTGCAAGGATTAGCAAAACTACTGTAGCCCCCTCACTTTGGGTCACCTATCAGAGTTTGATTTGCATTTCTTGTTTAATTATGCTTTGCAGTGTACCAAAGTCCATGTCAGTTGATTTAATGCTGACAGCGTATACCTGTGAAACACAAACCACTGGTGGTAGATTCAATCCAAGATTGTCTTCCTATTGCTCAGCTCTCCAGGGGTACGGCCATACACACTTCTTATTTCGAAACAACAGGGGTTGTTTCGAAATAAGAAGTGCCATGGCCACACGACGCATGGCCATTTCGAAACAAGCAAACAGCTTGTTTCGAAATTGCCGTGGTTCTACCGAAACAACTTAAACCTAGTTTGCTTTCAAAACAGGGTTGTTTCGAAACCAGAGGTTTCGAAACAGCTCTGTTCAGACATGTTGTTTTGGAACAAAGTGTTCCGAAACAACATGTCACCTTCCTCCCAGGGTGCTAAGCACCCTGGGAGGAATGGCAGCCCGCCTTCAGCACCCTGGCCAGGGTGCTGAGGGGTGTCCTCGGGGGGGGGGGCGCGGGGCTTCAGGCACGTGCAGGCACCAGCGGGGTAAAGCGCAGCTGGGCGCTTTACCCCCCGGTGCCTGCAGGGGCTGCAGGCACCCGCCAGGAAAGGGGCGGCGGGGCGCCTCACTCCAGGGGCTTTAAAGCCCCCTGCCCCCAAACCTGGGGGCGCGGCCCCGGCACGCGGCTGGAGACCACTGCTGCCAGGGCCGGGGTGAGTGCCAGCCGGAAGCCCCGGGGCCAACGCTCCTGAGGGAGGCGTGTCCGGGGCATCCCCCGGAATCCCCAGCAGGAGCGTTGCGCTGGGGATTCCGGGGGCATGTCCAGGGGATGCCCCGGACACACCTCCCGCAGAAGCGTCGGCCCCGGGGATTCCGGGTCGGCGCTCACTCTGGCCCCAGCAGCTGCGGTCTCCAGCCGCGCGCCAGGGCCATGCCCCCAGGTTTAGGGGCAGGGGGCTTTAAAGCCCCCGGGGTGAGGCGCCTGCTGCCCCTTTCCTGGCGGGTGCCTGCAGCCCCTGCAGGCACCGGGGGGTAAAGCGCCCAGCCGCGCTTTACCCCGCCGGTGCCTGCAATCCCCTCCCCAGGCAGAATAGCATGTCCACACTGTGGACATGCTATTTCGCTGCCTTATTTCGAGGACAAAGATTTTGTCCTCGAAATAAGGTGTTTCCAAATAATACGTTATTTCGAAACAGCTTGTTTCAAAACGTCTTGTTTTGAAACAAGCATACCCTGTGTGAACATAGCCCAGGGAAACGGGGAGCAGGAAGACAACTGGACTCTAGGGCTATGTCTACACCTAAAACAGGGGTGTCCAACCTTTTTGGGTGAGGGCCCACATTGCAATTCTTTTCTCAGTCGGGGGGGGGGGGCGGTGAGAAAATTCTTGATAAATCAGACATAAAAATTGATCTTATTAATAAACTTTAATAAAATAGTGTGATATTTGGCATTGCTTTTGGTTGCACTGTGAACAGAGCACAAAGGGAGGGCAGGGGTGCCTGTGTGAGAGGGCAAAGCATAGCATGGGGAGCAAGACAGGGCAGGAGAACAGGATCAGGTGGGGGGGGCAAAGCAGCTGGGTGGCAGGACTCATACTTCCTGACAGGGATCCCACCAACTCTGCTCACCTCACTCACTGCCAAGCACTGCTCAGAGAAAGGAGAGCAGTGCTGGGAGAGGGAGAGGAGAACAGAGTCAGCCAGAGACAGGACAGAAAGCCTGGCAGTTCTGCAGGGGTCACAAGTTTTGACATGAGCATCTCTGTACCAGACACAATGATGGGTAGGAAGCTCTACAGAAGAGTTTTGCCACTAATGGATAGGGGAAGGACTAGGGTGCTGGGATTAGATATGTGAGAGGAGAGCAGAACTGGGGTGTGGGGGCGGGGGGGAATGTCCAGGTCAGGATTTTAAATTGATCAGGGCACTCCTCCTTTACCTGGCTCCTGCTCACTCCAAAGGCACTGAATCTGTCCCCTGTGCAGGTCTCCGGCCATGCCACACCTCCCTGTAGCTGTGCTGTGTGCAGGGCAGGCAATTGACAAGGACCTTGGCCAGCCTCAGCTCCTAGGCCCTTGCAGCAGCACTCGGGATGAAAGCCCTTGGTGGGCCAGAATCTGGCCCCTGGGCCGCAGGTTGGATAAGCCTGACCTAAAATCTTAGTTCAGACATGGATAGACCAAACTAAGTAGCTCAAAAGTTAGTTTGAACTAAGCACGTTTTTTAGTTCAAACTAACTTTTAGTTCAAACTAGCCATGCTTTTTTTAGTTCGAACTAACTTAGTTTGAACTAAAAGTTAGCTTGAATTCAAAAAATGTGCTTAGCTCAAATTAATCACTAGTTTGAACTTATTTAGTTTAAACTAGCATGTCTCCATTGGGCTAGTTCAAACTATAAATGCAAATTATTTCAAACCAAGCAGTTAGTTCGAACTAACCATTTGAACTAAGCTAAGCAAAGCCTAACTAGTTTGAACTAAGCTAAGCACAGCCTAGTGCAGACAGAGTTCAAATTAGTTCAGACTAACTAAGCTTGCCTAGTCTGAACCCATTTGCTAGTGTAGACATAGCCTAGCTGTCAAACTTTCTTGTCAGTTCACGGCAGAAGCTTCTGCCATGATACTGACAAGACAGACAACAGCAAACATATGTGCAATGCTTTTGCCAGGGCAGCCTCGCAGAACAAGGGCCGGGTTCTACAACTAGGGGTTTTCCAATAATGTAACACCACCAACCAGCTTGACCCCCCACCCAGATTTCTGGGGAATCCTGCACTGTTCTCTGGGCACCCCAAAGGGGTAAGACTTCCCCACTCACAAGTGAGAGTCTGAGTGTAGTAAACAGAACTTTTAATAGTAGTAAAACAAAGTGTAAAACACCAAATAACAGAAATCAGCACTGATCTAGAAAATCAGTACAAAGCAAAGTTCCCAGCAACCCACACCGCATAACAGAACATACAAGACTTAATGGCAAAACCGGCACTGATCTGGGGAATCAGTGCTAATCAGGCTTCCAACATGATCCCACATAGCATAACAGCAAAGGTAAACTTACTGGCAAAAATGAGTACTGATATGGAGAATCAGTGCTAACTAGGCTCCCAACGAACCCTAGGGTACATAGGGAGTGTCCTTCATGCCAGCTGTCCACTGGCACCAACCATTGATCACTCACTCCATCCTCTAGCACAATTCCATAGCTCCGTCTGCTGGCTCCGCCCACCAGCCACTCATGCTGTCCAGCTCACTGCTGGCCGCTCTCACTGTTCTCTAGCTCTGCCCACTAGTCACTCACACTGCTCAGCTCACTGCTAGCCACTCTCTCTGTCTGCCAGCTCTGCCCACCGATCACTCCATTGCTGCTCCTCTTCAGTGATTTCAGCTCAGAATGTTTGCCTCTCAGTGATTTCAGCTCTTAAACCTCAACTAGCTGCAAACAACTACTTTCATTACAATAACAAAGGAAGATCTCATAAGAAGCCCAACCAAATCTATCATTTGACAATGGGACCAGAGGAGAAAGCAATACCTCAGGACATAGCTCCAAAAATAGCTATGCAGCCCCCACATTCTTGTCTTGACTTTTGCAGGCTGAAACAGGCAGAAGCCTCTTTTACAAGTCTTTTTTCAGCTAAGCATAGCTTTTACATTTTAACTAACCCAGACAGATTTGAAACAAATAGAGAGTAGCAATTCACAAAACAACACTATTTTATATTTCCCTTCAGTAGAATTACAGATATTGACAGATTTGTGATCAGATTAGCCCCAAATACCATTACCCACTATGCTAATACCTAACTGTGCTCTTTGTGTTCATACTAATACAGGACCCATGCAGATTAGATGCCCCCACCCCCCAAAGCTGTTAGGCACAGCTTCTAAGCCTACTTTACATCTGTAACATGGTATCTACACCAGTTGTTTTCAAACTTAAGATTGGGACCCAGTACTGTATCACAGACCCTCAGGTACTGTCTTACAGAGGTCCCTGCTGCTGCCACCAAAATACTGGAATGTGTTGCTCAAAGACATCATTGTTGGACTGCAGGCATAAATGATTTTTTTCAACTGGGTCCTGAGAGAGAAAGTTTGAAAGCCACTGATCTACACTGATACCGCATCACACTAACTACAAGCACATAAGCCTTATGCCTCTCGTGGAGGTGGAGTTATCATGACAAAGCAGTAGGGCACTTTCGTCAGTGTGGTTGGGAAGACTGCACAGTAGACACTGACATAATTAGGTCGACATATACCTTCAGTTAACCATGCAATACAGACCAGCCCTGAGTGGCTTTGTGGGACATCTTTTACTGGGGCCAGTTCTGTTCAACATTTTCATTAATGATCTGGATGATGGGATAGATTGCACACTCAGTAAGTTGGCGGATGACACCAAGTTGGGGGGAACAGTAGACACGCTGGAGGGCAGGGACAGGATTCAGGGAGACCTTGACAAATTAGAACAGTGGGCCAATAGAAATCTCATGAGGTTCAACAAGGACAAGTGCAAAGTCCTGCACTTGGGACAGAAAAACCCCATGCACTGCTACAGGCTGGGGAGTGATCAGCTAAGTAGCAGTACTGTAGAAAAGGACCTGGGGGTCATGGTGGATGGGAAGCTGAATATGAGTCAACAGTGTGCTCTTGCTGCCAAAGAAGCCAATGGCATACTGG
This sequence comes from Podocnemis expansa, assembly GCA_007922195.1. Lineage (NCBI taxonomy): Eukaryota > Metazoa > Chordata > Testudines > Podocnemididae > Podocnemis > Podocnemis expansa. Next base: position 4,544,130 of record ML681964.1, on the reverse strand, counting down.
GCTGCATCAGAAGAAGTGTTGCCAGCAGATCGAGGCATGTGATTGTTCCTCTCTCTTCTGCACTGGTGAGGCCACATCTGGAATACTGTGTCCAGTTTTGGGCTCCCCACTACAAAAAGGACACGGACAAATTAGAGAGAGTCCAGCAGAGGGCAACCAAAATGATCAAGGGGCTGGAGCACAAGACCTATGAAGAAAGACTGAAGGAACTAGGCTTATTTAGCCTGCAGAAGAGAAGACTGAGGTGGGATTTGATAGCAACCTTCAACTACCTGAAGGGATGCTCCAAGGAGGATGGAGCTCAACTGTTCTCAGTAGTAACAGAGGACAGAACAAGGAGCAACGGTTTCAAGTTGCAGCTGGGGAGGTCAAGATTGGATATTAGGAAAAACTTTCTTACTAGGTGAGTGGTTAAGCATTGGAATGGGCTACCTAGGGAGGTGGTGGAATTTCCGTCTTTAGAGATATTTAAGGTCCGGCTGGACAAAACTCTTGCTGGGATAATCTAGTGGGAGTGGTCCTGCTTTTTTTTGTCAGGGGGTTGGACTAGGTGACCTCATGAGGGTCCCTTCCAACCTTACGATTCTATGATTCTTTGATTCTATCTTGGCCAAATTCTGCACTCACACCGAAATAATTGGTGGCATCAGTGAAGTTACTCTAGATCGGGGTCTCAAACACAAGGCCCATGGGCCACATGCAGTCCCTAAAGCTATTTCCTGATGCCCGCAATGACACTATTGTTACCAATATTTGCAATAGCATTGTACGAAAAAGTTTCAGTGGTGCAGCCCTCAGGCTAACATACTAGTCCTCATGTGGCCCTGTACTAGTCCTCATGTGGCCTTCATAGTGCTTTGAGTTTGAGACCTCTGCTCTAGATTTATAGGTAGACAGAAAGCAGATTTTGATCCTTTGTTTTTACATCAATTGCTCACAGCTACCAATCAGAATTCTTCCTACAGAACAGAAGCATTACTTTGCTCATAAATTCAATTTTCATCCATATGCCTATTTTGTTGAGCTTTACTGACTTTAATGTTCTTGTAGTGCTGTCTTGTCTACAAGGGATGAGAAATAATCAGGTAATCGCTAGCCTATAATCTAAGAAATCAAGTTTAGAGTCTAACATCTGGCATTAAGAAAAAATGCCTCTGGCTGGTGTTCCTTTGCTAGAAATCATTCCATATACTCATTTACCAGCCTGACAAACATTGTGAAACTACCATACCTTCATCATGTCACATAACAGAAAATGAGCAAAGCCAAGACGTACAGGTACTACTCTGTTTCCACTCCACCAGTGAATTTCTACTGTAAGCCAATTATCAGACACCAAGGTCAAAATAATCAAGAGTCCTTAAATAATTTAGGAGCCTATGTCCAATTTTTAAAAACTCCTAGGTCTCCTGGATCCAGACCCTCAAAGGTATTTAGGCATCTAACTTCCATTAGTCAGGCACCTAATTACCTTTGAAGATCTGGCCTTAAGATCCTAAAAGTCAATGAAAGTCAAGTGACTTAGCAACATTTGAAAAGTTTATCCCTATTGAACAATATTCTGACTGCAGCCCTGGTACAGGAGCTAGGTTATTCATTGTACCCTCTATAACATCCATCTCCTGCATTTACTGCATCCACAGTAATGAGTGAATTGTATTTCCTTCTTGGATGTTTCCTGGGCTGTAATTCACCCAAGAGTAACTCTCCTACTTTGGCTTCTGCTGAAGTAAAGCAGAATAAAAGACAAGGCTGTTAGTGGCATAAAGTACATTGGGGGAGGCTGCGGACAGTGTAAAGTTAATGAAACCAACATAGATCTATCTGACGTTGAGCTGCCAGTGCTTCTCTGAAAGGAGATTATAGAAGGCAGTGGGAATCCACAGGAATCAGGCTGATGGTGTCAGCAGCAGTTCTCATAGGTGTTTCTCTGAGACCTTCCCAGGAGATGATGTTGTGTAGATAAAGCCTCCTACTCATGGAACCCAAAATGGTGCAATGCTTGCTCAAGTGGTCTTTTATGAGGTCAAAATGGGAAAGATGAGGCAACATTGGCTCCCTTTGCACTATATTTTGCATCATTTTAGTAGTTTAGCAGGGTAACAGAGCTTGTAGCTTCTAATTACTGTTATTCTGATTAATGTTCTTAAGACACTTAAGATGTGTCTACACTCCAATTAAAAAAATCACAGAGAGCCAATGCCAGCTAACTCAGGTGCACAGGGGTTGCCTTTAGTATCTGTTTAATTGCAGTGTAGCCGTTTGGGTTAGGGCTGGAGCTGCATTCTAGGAACCTGTGGGGAAGAAGGGGCTTGTAGGCCAAGCTAGAACATCTACTCTACATTGTACTTAAACAAGCCTGGAGAGCCTGTCAGTTGGCATGGACTAGCTGGCACTGGAAGTGTTTAATGGTACTGTAGATATACCCTCAGGCTACATCAACACTACACACCGCTGATAGTGGCATATAGTGTACATGTAGTTACAGGTTGCAGTGAAATGCAAATTGCATCTACACCACAGTTGCAACATGTGTCAGTGAAAGACTCTGGCAGCAGAAAAAGGCTTGAGCAGCTCTCCACTACTGGAGCCTTTCACTGCAGGGAGGAAAATCTTTGTCAAAGGGAAGGCAGTGAGGAAATTTTCCCACCAGAGCCCTTTCCTGGTACCAGAGTCTTTCCTGCAAGACACTATGCAAATAAAAAAAGTAGTGGAAATGTGGCTGCATGGCTTGGGCAAGAAGAGAGATGTGTAGGTCATGTACTTGTGTACACACCCACACCTTTCAGGTGTGTCTTTAGTGTACTTTCCTAAGTCATGTCTGACCGGTTATGCTACTATTTATACTGATGTTGCAGCGCTACACACACACGTGTGTGTGTGTGTGTGCGCGCGCGCGCGCACATGCATGCTGCCAAAAGAAGTGTGCAGTCATAGTTTTAAACATCTGGGCATTGGTTACAGAAAATTTAAAAGGGTCTTATAACAGCTAGTCAGATATTCTGCACCACTAAAGTTTAAAATCTAAGTATTCCACTGGCCTATCCTAATTATCTCTTCAACCTTGGCTAGCTCTTATGGTTTAGGAAAATCTTCACTAGAAAACCAATTAGCTGCCAAATATCTTTCAGCTGCTGCAGAATTAAACTTAATCCTTCCATTCTTTTGTTGAGAGCCTGAGAAGAACAATTAGTGACCTCTCTGACTAATTCAATATACTGAACATACAGGAGGTAATCAACACAGAGAATCTTTCTCAGTGAGGTCAGTGGCACCAGTTTAAGAATATAATTTAGTCTAATCATTCTTGGTACCAACATACAATAGTATCTACCCTTTATAAAATCATTAAAGCAGAGAAAACATTCTTTTTAACTCTAACTTCCACTATTTGTAATATTTTCTCTTAGTGGGAAATCTTTTGTGTGTAGGTTACAGTTACACTTTGCCTTTGTTCCTGAACAACAATAAACTCTGTGCCTATTTCCCTACACCTGCCACTGTAAACTGCTTTAAGAAAAATTGGCACGCACCTCAGACAGCTGAAACACAGACCAGAGAAAGCAATATATTGTTCATTTTTAAAATTACATATGCAAAAGTACCTTGAGTTTACTCATTAACCTAGGCTCTCAACAGACAAAACCACATTGCATGTTTCACACAATTCAGCACACCTGGCAGTGTTTCCTATGCAAGAAAGTCTGTACTGGAACAGGGAGATTGTATATCTCTGGGCACTGTTGCTTGGAACTGCGGTGCACGATCAAATCAGTGTGTGCAGAATCTTGCACAACTCCTGCATGCACTTGGGTTTTAATCCTATGTTATTAATCCCTTATTTACAAGAGCATTAAATTATTGTTACAAATTTAACTCAAATCCAAAATGATATTCATACAGGAAAAATTAAAAAGAATCTAAACTTTTAGGGAATGATTTTCAGAATTGTGCCCATTCATTCGTGTGCTAAGGGCCAGGTCCTGACTGTCATCCTGTTTGTCTCCTCAGCAGTGCACAATAGGCAAAAAAACAGTTTAAGCAGCTGATTGGGGATTCCCTAGAACAGTGGTAAGTGTGTCATGGAGAGCCAGGGAAAAGGCTAGAATTGGCCTGGGGCGGGTGGGCTGGTGTGCCCTGTAGGATCGCAACATGCCACCAAGCGTGTCACAACACACAAAATGTTGAGACCACTGCCCTTGAGATAGTTGGCGGGAGCACAATTGTATTTCAGCTATCCTTGACTGCTGTAATAGCCCTATAAGGCTGTGGCTTGCTGCAGACACTTTAGAACAGCCCTATTATTGCTCTATAAATTGTGCCAGGGACACAATCAGCATCTGGTTGGCCTGAGAATAATATACTCTTTGCCTTACCCAGTGCTTAATTGTATCTGGACTGAGCCCTGGCACGTCTACACTAGGCAGTTCATAAGCCCAACACCTCTGGGTTTGCCACATCAGTTATAAAAGGCAAAAAAAAAAAAAAACAAAAACTTGTGCCCTAGCATCTAATTGGTGGGGCCCCAGCACTATATTCATTACAAATTAAACACTGGCCTCACCTCTGCCAACTCTAAACTGAGGACTGCCCAGCCAGATCTGACAACTGGCCATTATTTTGTTAGTAGAACAAAAGTAAATATGGTCACTAAGTATATCAATAACCAGGTTTCTTGCACAGTTATTGCAATTGTGAGTTAAAGTACAAAAAAAGCTATGTAAATGCAAAGCATTGTTATTAAGAATAAAACACTTAGCATGATTTCCTCCCAGGGCAACGCCGCTGATGCTGGTGGCATCACTTCTGTAATTCAAAGTTGAATTTAGCTCACTGTAGACAAAACCTATTAAAAGGGATGTCCTTGTAAGCAACCCACTTTTCCCACAGTGTGAAGTTTACCTTATTCAAAATCATTACTGGACCAGCTAAATTAATAAAGACAGGGAACAACTCTCACTCAGAAGTGTATAAAATTCTCTCTCTTTTCACAAACATCCTATCATTATTTTCTGAATTAATCCAGTATCTTGCGTTTATAAGTGTTTTGATTAGAGAATGTACCAAGCTGAAACTACACCTATACAAAAAAGACTGATAAATCATTGATATAAGTAATGTGAAAGGCTACCTCCATACCGGAAAAGAAAAGGAGAAAATTATTTCAGCTATTAATTACTCAGCATCAGTCACCTCTGATTTTGCAACAACAAAAAGGTGTGTCTACCTTCCAAAGCACGCAGCAAATTACTCAGTACCTGTTACATACAGAGGCATTCAGTGTAACTGTATTAAATTTCTCAATGGCCTTTAGCAACAACCACTACAATGCAATATGTGAAAGCAGTGACTACTGGGGAAATCAGAAGAAATTATGATACTAGCTATACAAAGCAACCTGGCAGCAAAGCAAGGGGGAAAAAACCCCCACATATTAAGCTCTTTGTCTAAAGACAAGAGAATCAATTTCATCATCTCCAGGAATATGATCATGAACTGTAATTAAAGGCTGAAAAATTAGTCCTGTAAAAAAAAACCCCAATGTTTATAATCAAGACTCTTGTTTGTTGAAACCAGCATATTTCTTCTGAATGTTTTTGGGTTATAGGTTATTAGCTTTCCTAGGTGTTTGTGATCATTCTTTCTGAAGAGAATAAATTCAAAGCTGAATTTATTCTTATCAGTGGATTAGATGTAGGCCTCTTAATTAATCTGCAAGGCTATCTCTTTACTAAAGCAATGAACAATAAGAGAAGAATACAAGATCTTGCTTGAAAATAATTTTACTTCATGTAAAATTATATTGGCAAAGAGATAATCTGGACAAATAAGACTTCATCCTGCTAAACTGGTGAAATGCATATACATAAATGATTCTGAAAACTGAAAGCCAGATCCTTCAAAACCTTCTACACAGGAGAAGTCACTTTCATTTTCACTTACATGAGAAAGAGCTATTCGCAGTGAAGCAGAATTTGCAGGTCTGAACTGCAGATTTCTTATTTACATCTTCGTACTCTGGACAGAACAAATATGTGGCAAGAATAATTCCATGCCTAATTGTATTTTCATTTATATAGTCCTTTCCTCTTCCCCTATTTTCAGCCACTATTGTGTAACAGCACTATCCTCTGACGCTGTATCTAAACTGAGAAAACAGGTCATGTTCATAAAATGGGCTAGCTAATGTATTTTAACTAACACCATTTTATCATTAGCGTAGACATGGCTTCAGTACTCTACGGACATGTTATCTCGTTATAGTCAATCACTGTCTCTCACCTAGGGTATACATGACCCATATTCTCACTTAAAATATGTCCCCAATCTCTCAGACCTTTAATATGGGAATCATTTTTGGCACAAGCCCCTCTGTGAAACTTCACATGGGGTCATATCCAAAGCTTGCCACTGTTGGTTGGTGGGTCTTTTTGTTTGGTTTGTTTGTTTTCTAATACAACCTCTCTCCAGATACTACCTTCTTTCTCTGTGCAGATGGCCAAAACTCTTATCAATCACAGAAAGTGCCTTCTCTTTTTTGGCCGTCATGCCCTCAGTTTCATTCAACACTCTGCTGGCCAAATTATCTTCTGAGCTTGTCACTTTGATTATGATAACCCCATAAATGAATCCCTTCAATTGTTCTCCCTACTCTAGCTATTACATAGTATCTTCATTTTGTCTTATCCTTTTCAATAAGGACCTTTGCAGTTTTTCTGTGCCCTCTCCATTAGATCTACTACTTTCTCATGTCTTGATTGCTGTCAAGGGTTAAAGTAAGCCAGAATGCACAGGAATGACATTCTAGGGCCCACTATTTTTAGCATACCAGAGCCCCTAAAAATAGAAAAATAGAAAATAAAGCGAGAATGGGCACCAGAATGCAGTGTTCCAGCTCCCTTTTATATTTTTAGGGGCCTCTAACACTGAGACTCTAAAAATAGCAGGCTCCGGAATGCTGTTCCGGCACGTTCCAGGAGGCAAGGGAGCTGCCCCAGCCCTGACTGAGGGTCTGGCCTGAGCCTGCTCTGACTGAGTATGATCTGAGCCTCTGAGCATGCTCAGTCAGAGAATGCTCAGACCAGAGCCTCAGCCCGGGCTGGGACCACTCTGCAGTGACATGGCAGCCTGGTAATTGGGCCCTGCGGGGGCAAAGGGGATCATGGACAGACAAGCTGGCTCAGTGAGGAAAGGGCACGGGGAAGAGGGATCAGTCCAGGGCAGCGGGGGGAAGATGGCATGGCAGGGCAGTGGCTTGGGGAAGGGTTGGGGGACCAGCAGTGAGATGAGGGCCAGGGGCAGCAGCTGGAGTGGGGGGGCAGGCATGTGGGGGGCAGTAGCTGTGGGTGTATGAGAGGGGCCAGCACGGATATGAGGGGGGCTGGCACCAGCATGAGTGGGGCCTGCCATTTTAGGACTGGCCCACTAAATTATACTTTAACCCCTGATTGCTGTCTTTCTTTGCTAATGTTGTCAGGGTTTACCACCTGTTAGGTCACTTTGTTAATGAGCACTTCTGGGCTTTCTTCCATACCATCACTTATGCGTAGCACAAAGGAACTCCACTACCTTATCCGTCTTCGGATGCTGCCTTAAGCTTGACTTTTGCTGGGCAGGCTACAGATTGCTGCCAAAAGATAAACAAATGATATGACTCATAAACCTTAAGGCCAGCAGGGACCTTTGTGATCACCTAATCTGACTGTCTGCCACAGAATCTCTCACCCACCCCTGTAACAGACCCATAACCTCTGGCTGAGTTACTAAAGTCCTCAAATCATAATTAAAAGCCTCCAGGTTACAGACAAGCTCTACTTTAAATCTGCAAGTGAGCTAGGTTGCAGAGGAAGATGAAAAGCTCCCAGAGTCTCTGCCAAGCTGACCCAGTGGAAAGTTTCTTCCCAACCTCAAATATGGTGCTCAATTAGACCCTGAGCATGGGGACAAGACTGAGCAGCCAGACACTATGGAAAGAATTCTCTGTAGTCTTCTCAGACCTCCCCATCTAGTGTCTCATCACCAGCCATTGGAGGTACTTGCTGCTAACAGATGCTGATCGGCTATGTTATTCTAGGCAATCTGACCATATCATCCCTTCCATAGACTTCTCAAGCTCAAGCTTGAAGCCAGTTAAGGTTGGAGGGCATGGGCTAGATTTTTATTATGCCGCTATCGCTTCTCTTAAAAGTCTGTTCCAGCTACATTATGCTCCTATTCATCTTACCTCTTCCTCCCCAGATCTCACATATTTGTCTCAGCCAGCAGGTGTACCTTGTCATTAACATAGATTGTAAGCTCTTTAGGGACAGGGACTATCTTCATAACCTCATGTTTGTACACCACCTAATACAACAGGGCCCAATCCCTGATGGTGGGGGGGTGTCTACAGGTGTTACACATTAATAATAGTACTGTAGTAACAATAAACAGGTCTCTCCTCATAGGCATAGGCAAATAAAAGGATATTTATTCAGTATTAAAATGTGCTGAATACTTTTGAAAATTATGTCTAGGCGCTGGATTTCACATGTTTTTTTTAATTTGCATTCATCTTGTTTCAGAAAAGAAAATATGAGCTGATGCAGTCCCAGACAAATATTTGCACTCAATACTGTTACAGTCATATAAATATCAAAATCTAAAACTAGGGAAATGGAGCAAAGCACACCTAGAACAAATTTATTCCACACAAAAATGTTGTGGGGCTAAGGGACAGAATTCTCAGCCCAGAGCCAGATCAATGCAGGGGCTATAGGGGCTGAAGCCTCAAGTCCTGGCCTACAGGCAGGGGGCACAGGTTCCTGCCCCAAGGTCCCTGCATGATCCAAATGGCCCCTGCCACCCCACTCAGCTCCACAGTACCAGCCAGGGCCAGGATAGGGGTGGGACTGGGAAGCCCTCTGCTAGTGCTGGGGAGCAGGGCTCTGCAGGCCAGCTGGTACCCGCTGGCTGTTACCAGCTTTGCCCACCAACTCGGGTATGCTCATTTATAAGGGTTACTTTCTCTTTGGAAAAGTGGGGGAGACGATAATTCCATTAGTGTACTGCTTGTGTCACTTGTGTTTCTATACAGAGCTCCCTTCTCCCTTCCGCAAACTCTCTCCCAATGGAGCAACCCTTGTAGGACCTCAATTTCCCAGGACTGGATTCTTCCAACCCCCAAATTTAAATAACCACCCAATATACACATTCATCAATTAACAAGGTGCATCTGAGTGGACCGAGTTGATCAGCACTCTCAGCTGACCCGTTATATGTCCCTGAACGCAGCAGGCTGGGGCACACAGCACTTCTCTGCTGTTGCCCGTATATGCCCTGGGACTCCAACAGGCTGGGTCAGAACAGCACTTTTCAGCTGTCACCCTTATATGCCCCTGGAGTCAATCAAGCTAATATCCCCATCAATGAGCAAACCTTACAGGGTTGTGGGCATCACAGGGATCTTTGGCTAAGTAATAGAAGTGTTGCTACAAAGCAATATAAAAAGACCAAGACCACAAAGGAGAGGCAATGATGTCTTAAAAGAGTCTAGAGACTGGCTTGATTACAAAAGGCATTTTATTGCTAAGTATCTAAAATTTGCCCTAATACTAATAATTACAAAAGGACAGAAAAATACCCCAAAATACCCAGTTACAACATTAATAAACATACAAGGAAAGAAAAACACCCAGCTACAATATTACCTAGATTTTATTGTATCAGGCCTACAGAGAGAGAAAGAGTCATAAAAAAACAAAGGGGGGGGAGGGGGAGGGTCAGGTCTCACCACTCTGTGTAGCAGAAATATTCCCAGGCTGTGCAGATCAGGGTCAGAAGCTGGATGGAAACAAAGCTCTCACAGCAATCAGCAAACCAGAGGAAAAGCCAAGTCCCAGTGGAAATGATACAGCTTTAGATCCAAGCATCAGGACTCAGGAATCAATCTAGACTCACACAGGATTCAGTCAGGATTTTAACAGTTGGTTACTTACTAGTAACTGTCCTTCTTCAAGATGGGCTGCTCGGATTCATTCAGTATTAGATGTACGTGCCACAGCACACGATTGACCGGAAACTTTCTTTAGCCTTAGCCTGTCAGGACAGGGCTGGCAGCCAACGCCCCCGGCCACCCCACTGCTGTATATATGGCCACAGCCCTGCCCCTCCCCACTTCCTACTAGTTGCTAACTCTGAGTAGCAGGGATGGCGGGAGGGATCTGAATGAATCTGAGCAGCCAATCTCGAAGAAGGACAGTTACTGGTAAGTAACCCACCTTTCTTCTTCTAGCGCTGCTCAGATACATTCAGTATTAGGTGACTGCTAGCCATACTGTAGAAGGTTGGGCAGAGTTAGAGCCTTATCCGCCGTCAGCACAGCCACCCACTAACAGCATAGCACCCAAAATTGAGCGAAGAAGCACTGGGCCACTGGGTGAACGCCATCTGACGAAGTGGGATATTCTCCCATGAAAGCTCATGTGATAAATAAATCTGTTAGTCTTTAACTGCCACAAGACTCCTTGCTTTTTTTGCTTTACTAGACTAACACAGCTGCCTCTTTGGAACCACTAAGTGCAAGATCTTCGAGAAAAGACGTGCATGAGCGTGCCGAGGGGGTCATTTGCCACTCTTTCAGGAGACAAGAACTCCAACAGGGCAGTCCCTGTTCATTACCAGGGAACCCGCTATATCACAATAGCAAAGAGCATCCTTGTCACCAGCAAGACCATCTAAAATAAGAGGGTTGCCCTTCCCTAGTGGAATTGACTCCTGAGAAAGGCAGTTGTGAACCAGAGCAACAGGCTCCTATAGCTGCAGGCAATCACCAAAGGTGAGATACCTGCCGCCCTTGCCGGCCTAACCTCAAAGGGAAGTAAATTGGGTTAAATTACTAACCAAGACCAGGGCAACAGATTGCCCCTTGACCAAATGGGGGATAGGCAAAAGGCCTTTCCCCATTGACATACCGGCAGGAAATGCCAAGAGCAGGATTGATAAGAGTACCCTAAACTAAGGCATCCCACTGCCACATGAAAGATAATGTAGGAAGAAAAATAATGAGGAAGGAGTAGCTGGGGACCCCCGCCCTTCCACCCATTGATGCATGGGAATGGAGGGAAGGGCCCCAGAATAAGGCCTAGACACTGGGCAGGCCCATCTCTGGGGCCCAAAGTTTCAGAGAGACTCCATCACTTCAAATCAAATCATAGGGCTGGAAGGGACCTCGTGAGAAAGGAGGTTGTTGTAAGGAAAGACGTGGGGATCCCAGAAGGGCCTTTATTTAAAGGTGATCCTTCCATGGGTTATAGCAGGAAAAAAGGGGGACCCTTAGGTACACCCATCCTAGCACCAGGAGAGAAGCCAAACAGCGGAGGTCATGAATATTAAATGACTGGGAAGTGAAAACAGAGAAACAGGAGGAAAGGTGATTGATTTCCCATATTAGGTCATCCCTGACCAAAGGGACGGGGGAATGACCTGAGACAGGGATGGTGAGAAACCATCATGGGCTTCTGGGAGGGGCTTACACGACCTCAAGGATAGGTGCACATTTCTCTCCTTTGCCCCCATATTCTACTCTCCTGATACATGGATTCATGAAGGGAGAGGTGTGCTGAATACAGGGAAGGGGTATCCGACCGTCTCTATTGAAGGGTCAGGTCCCCCCCAAGGGTCATGCCCCCCAAGCTCCAGAATCAGAGTGTTTGGGTGGGGCATGTGCCTCATATGATATCCTCACTTCTCTCACCTGATATTCTCACTCTCACTTCTATGGAGAGGCAGTCAACCTTCATATCACGGCTGGTTGGCTCATCTCTAGAGGCGGGAGTAGGTGTTGGGTCCCAGCTGCAATGGGCCAACTATGAGGGATCTTGCATAGTTCCTGATGAGGAGAGAAGACAATGACTTAGCCAAGAAACAAGGCAGACGTGGTCTATAATGCCTACTCCGAGAGGGAGAAGTGTTCTTTGTACACTTCCCCCTGTGTATTGGAAGGGGTAAGGCTTGGGGAGGTCCCAGTGGAAGAAGGGAAGAGAGAGAGAGACCCCAGCAAGAGGGGAGGAGGGCATAAGGCAACCCCTAGTTAGGGAAAAACCAAGGGGAAGACATTGTGTCCTCTAAGGAACATGGGCTAGTTAGGGAAAAACCAAGGGGAAGACTTTGTGTCCTCTAAGGAACAGGGGGCATGAGGGGACGCCAAAAGAATGTCACCCAGAAGGCGTCAGGCTTTCCAGCCTGCTAAGAGTTTTGCAAATTCCCTCAGGAGCCAGAGTCCTGCAGGAGAACTAACTGGGACCTAAGGACCACATGTCCTCAAGTGGGCTCACTCAGGTGTATGAATACCAATGAGGGTTAAGAGTTCTATCCCCTACTATCTCCCCTTGTTGCAATTCTCTGGAGGAGGGGAATGCCATAGAAAGGTCAAGGCAGCTCCTAGATGGCTGTCTGGGGTTTCTAATGAAACGCGTCCCTTGCCTGGTTGGAGGGAGGCACCAAAGCAGAGGGGGTTCCAGTAGAGGGCTAAATGTGAGGTTTGCCTAAGGGTGGATGGACCAATGAGATGTGGTGAATCTCCTTGGGGAGCAGGGGTGGGAACTGAAGAGGCAAAACTCCTACAGTGGAGCTTGAGGATGCCTCAAGCAACAGGCCTAATAAAAGTCTGAAGACCATGGCCCTGAGAATAAAAAGGGGACTGCCTGGTGAGGTGAGGAGGGAAAAGGTAGAAGACAAAAGGGTACAAGCTCACCCTCTTACCTATCACCTAGGAGGTGGGGTAAACCATCCCACAGTAATTTCCCCCAAGATCCGCTGCAGGCCAAGACGAATAAGAAATGCTCTTCGGGCCAGCAAAGCGGAAGCATACCCGTCCCGTGTGCCTGACTGAGGAAGGGTTCGACGAGGTGGTGGGGGGAAAGGGGCCTCTGGGTATGAGGCTGGGGAGTGGGTATCCTCCCCTACGTGCCCCAATAGGCAGTAGCCCTGGGTAAGGGCTGCAGAGCGGGGAGGGGGGGGCATCATGTGTCCCCTTCTTATTCCTCTATCACCCCTGGATTTCCACCAAGGCTCCAAGAGCACATGCAAATAGAACCGAGTGCATGTGAGGAGAGGTCTCTGGTTGCCAGGCCCTTGCCTGACATGAAGGGTGCAGTAAGGGAAGGGAGAGACACATCATTACCAGAAAGGAAGAGGAGGTGAGGCTGATTGCAAAGGGGCATTTAACATAAGCGATTTAGGGTGCCACCCTGAAGTTCAAGGGTTGGGTTTGATGGAGGGAGAGGCGACCATATTGGAGTTGATCACTGTCAATGGGAGAAAGGGGGCCATCATCCCGCAGTCCAAGGGCCCCTAAAGGGTAGTCATTTTGCTTGTGGGGGAGGAGACTACCATGAGGGCCCTCACCCCAAGCATTCGTGGGGTTGCAGTGGGCTGGGAGAACATTGAAGCACCTGGGAAATAAGCATACCCAGGGTTCTGAGGGCTGACCTAGGGTCACAGTTGCCGCAGATCAGAGAGTCAGTGGCCAGGGCACAGAGAGACTGTCCCGCGAAAGGGACGGTCTAATGTGGGCTGCTGTAAGTCCTGGGAGAGGCCACTCAGTGCATAACCATGGCTGTAGCAATTCTGCTGGTGGCCATGTCTGAGGCATCCCACACCAGTGTAAGGACTTCACATGAGGCCAAGGTGCCTTCCTCAATGAAGGCATCCTAATCCTCCAAGTGTTCTTGTGGGAGGAAGATGCTAAAACTCTGCATATCATTACACAGACCTAGGGAATATCTGTTAAACAAGGCCTAATGGTTAGCAATTCTCAGCTGAAAGGCTGAAGTTGAATAGGCCTTTGACCCAGAAGGTCAAACCTCCTAGACCCCTGGGGCCCGGGGATAAACCAGGGTGGCTCAGGCCAGTGTGTCCCAGTGATGTCAAGGACACGAGCATGAAGAGGGATTGTAATGGCAATTAGAGAGGATGCAAACTCCAGGTCGAATAAGGGGTCTTGGTTCCTCTCAAGGGGTGTGACCCTGACCCCCCAGGTAGGCGGTAACCCGATGAAAGGGCTGAAGTGTGGTAGGTTCCTCTCTGTAAAACCCCTGGCTCTGGGTTCATGACTCTAGCCGGGGGAAGGGACAACCCAAGTACTGGGGTGCCATCTCCTGGGGCCATGGTACTGAGCTGGAACTCCCCTTCCAACGCCTCAGTGGAAGGTAACCAGCTTTGAGTGTGGTACCGAAGAGACGCCAGTGCAGGGAACCCTTCACTAGGAGGCCAGGCCTGAGGCATGCACTCTTGGACCTTCTTGCAGTGCCGAGGCTAGGTGTCGATGCCATAGGGGCTGGACCCCTCAGTTCTGCAGTGACATGGGGCCAGTGCTGGGTAAAGTGAAAGGAAGGCGGCCAGACCATTTGCTTCAATGGCCTGGCAGTGATTTCAAGAGCCAAAGAGCCTCCGCTGCCTTAAGTCCTCCAGTGTGGACGTCATCATGATAGGCTCTGGCCCTCACCCCCTGGAGAGGAGAACCAGAGAGGGACCGGGACTTCAGTGCTGAAGTTGACACTGAACGTGCTTACCTGTGCTCTGCTGGGGAGCGGCACCAAGAGGGCCTTGGTGCCAACTGACCTGAGGTGCTGCCGCCAGTGCATGGTGCTCAGATGCTCCAGCCCTTTTCTTTGGAGAGGAGGTGTGATGCTGTCTGGGTCTAGGGAACTGTTTATGATTATTTTGCATATTAATATTTCATATTGGCAATAATGAATATGTGACATGCCATATTTGGTGTCAATAGAAAAGCTTTAACCTGCTAAGAATGATTATATGCTTTGTATGTAGGTATCATGCCTGTATTAAAAATTAGAAATCTATTTGTTTTATGTGTGTTCCAAGCTATTTGTTCTTAAGGCAATCCCAGACTGGGTGTCTGCAAAACTACTGTTCCTCTTGATAGCTCCCACCTGCAGTAGGCCCAAGAAGAAACCTGTTTGACCAGCTACCCAAACTGACCATGTGGCCCACCTCCATTTTGATCTGGCAAGGACTCTGAGATAAAAGGCCGGGGACCCATCTCCATTTTGTCTTTAGTCTTCAGTCTGTCTGCAACCAACACCCCCCTTTGGAACTACTCTCCTGGGATTTAACAAAAGGCTGAGACCCCACCCAGCTGCTGCTGCTGCTGGGTGCACACCAGAGAAGGAGACTAACCTGCAAACTACACAATCTTTAAGGATTTGCTTTCTATGGACTCATTTGTATGTATGTGATTCACTTTGACCCTTTAACATCTCTCATATTTTGTTTGTTTTCCTTTCATATTAAACCTTTAGTTGTAGTTACTAAAGAATTAGCTGTCAGCATGGTATTTTGGGTATGATCCAAACCTATATTGTTCTGGGCAATGTGGCTGGCCCTTTGGGGTCAGGAGAACCTATTTCTTTTAGAGACCCAGTGGCTGGGGGGAACCATAGGAGCTGATGTGGATAAAGGGGGCTGTTTCTCTTTTGCTATGCTTGGTGATGACCAGAGTTGGGAATCAGAAGCATGTTTTGTTACTGACTGGGAGACTGGTTTAAGTACCACCCCTCAGTGAGTTGGGGGCTTGGCCCCTGGTTTTACAGCTTGCCCTGATTTTGGCACATTCAGAAGATTATCCCAGGAGGCCCAGGTCACAGGAGGTACCGGGGATAAGGTCACACAGCACTGAGATGGTGCTGAGACAAATGCTGATCACAGCTATTTATTCACAGCCGGAGAATGGCGCCGAGAGGACTCTGGTGCCAATCCAGCACACTGTGCTGAGTTACGGGCCAATTGCAGCTTTTTATGCATAGCCGGAGAGGGGCGTTGAGGGGCTCTGGTGCCAGCCTAGCACGCAGTGCCAAGTTAGAGGCCACTCGCAGCTTTTATTCGTAGCCTGAAAGTGGTGCTGAGAGGGCTCTGGTGTTGATTGAGCATGTAGTGCTGAGTTAGAGGCCAATCACAGCTTTTATTCATAGCTGGAGAGCGGCAACAAGAGGGCACTGGTGCCAACTGAGCATGTGGTGCTGAGTTAGAGGCTGATTGTGGCTTTTATTGATAACCCGAGAGCAGCGCCGAGAGGGCTCCAGTGCCAGCTCAGCATATTGTAGCAGTGCATCCTTGTGTGTGACGGACATACGTGGTGTCAGCTGCAGGGCCCGTTCTTAGGCAATATTATGCAGCCTTCACTCGCTGTCTTCCTGAGTCCTTTGTTTAAGATCTGCAAATGGAGCACAATTCACTGGTGAAGCTCACCCAGGCCTTTAAGATATCTCCCGTGGGAGTTGTCCCTCAGGTGCAGGTTTCTGTTGTAAGGACTTGGTATGAGTGCTGGTGATGTCCGCAAACAGATCTTCCAGTGAAAACACTCATAAAACAGAGAGGACAAACAGGCCCTTGCAAAAGCAAGAAACAGGCTGTTCCATAACAGTCACTGAGGGCGGAAAAGAGAAAACTGGGGAGGGGCAGGGCTGTGGTCATATATACAGCCGTGGGGTGGCCAGGGGGTGCTGGCCGCCAGCCCTGTCCTGCCAGCTAAGGCTAAAGAAAGTTTCCGGCCAATCGTGCGCTGCGGCATGTACACCTAATACTGAATGTATCCGAGCAGTGCTTGAAGAAGAATCAGGACTTGCACAGGACTCACACAGGACTCACACTTGGATTTGGGTAAAGGTTTTTATAAAGACTTGTTTAAGTGGCCAATACACACTTCTGGCTGGGGGGTAATGGTTCAGGGAAGCTCTCAATACCACCAGGCGGCCTCAGTATTTTTGGTATCAATTATCATGTCTATGACTAGAATGGTCTGATAATTGCCACGTTTGTTTGTTTTGGTGTGAGATCCCCCATCATGCAATGCTTCCCTGCTTCTTCAATCCTAGAGTCCAGTGTGGTTCCTGCTTCTTCCATCCCCAGATTCAGTGCAGTTCTGGCTTTGGAGTTTAGCTCTCCATAGTCAATGCAAATGAAGCTCCATTTACCATGCTGATGGCTTTTGGATATGTGTAGATAAGGATGTTTTTCATTTCCTGTTCAAGCAGAGATTGGGGGGAATATGCGGGGAAGGGGAGGTGGAGGCTGGATACTCTGCTCTGATGCCTCAAGAACACAGAGCTAACAAGTAACAGGGAGTAGGACGGGGTGGGTCATCACACATTTGCTTTGCCGTGGGGGGGCAGGCTCAGCTGGTGTACAGTGCAGAGTACAGCACAGCCTTCCAGGCTGCATAGCCCTGGAGGACCACATTGAAGGCTGCACCACATGCCAGCTGGCCCTGTGTTTAGGGGGTGGGGGCAGACCAGCCAAACCAGGGCCAGGGCAGTAACGTGACAGAGAGTGGTCTCTGGCCCCAGCCCCCCTCCCCCCCCCCCAGTATTGGCTCACCTGTAGGACTCTGTGGTGGAGGACCTGGGCCCCAAGTGGGAGTCCCCACAGTGGTGGTGGGGGGGTGCCCACAGTGATGGGCAGCCCCAGGCCCCAAGGCCCCTTAATCCAGCCCTGCTCAGCCCTAATAGCACAGCAACCACTCATTCTGCAAACACTTAAGTGTATGCTTAACTTTTTTATCACAAGTAATCTCATTGATTTCATTGAGCTTATTTACAGTGGTTGAGTTAAGCATGTGCATTCATATTTGCAGGGCTGGGCCTAGTACAGGACACAGGCTGAAGTAAAGGATGTAGCAGATGTTTCCCTGTCTAAAGAAGGTTTTGGTTCAATGGATTTCTGAATGATATATGCTCACTGCTTTGCATAGAATCTTTCACTCTGTGGCACCCGCTGTAGAAATCTCCATTGCACAGGTAGGGCAGAGTTCCACCGTGTCAGTCTCTGTTGCTGCTGCCTCAGCCCTTCTGCTGCCAACACACAGCTTTTCAACTGCTTTACAGTCTTCTTTGGGTTTATGTAACACCCCTTGGTTTGATATTCTAAATAAATCTGCATTTTGCAAATTGTTTGCTTAGTTTAAAGATACTAAATCTTATGCTATGTTTTCACAGAGTATGAAAACACACATGCTGAGACTAAAATCACACAGGCTTTAACTGACTGTCCTAACCCTTATAATACTGGTATTTTCCAGCCCTCCGGCCAAATGATTCTATAGGTTTGCCATCTCCAAAGGGTTAAGCTCTGAATTGTGGGGCGCTCCCATTCACATGCTCTTTGCCACAATTGATCAAGATCAGCAGTTGATTTTGTTCATGATTTAATAACATGAAGTGACTCATGAAATTCTATAGATGACTGAACCATATATTCAAAACACAGATTTTTCTACTGGACATTCAGAATAAATGTGTATGTTCTACTCTTTAACTTTAAGACTAACAGATTTATTTTTCACATGAGCTTTCGTGGGAGAAAATACCACTTCATAAGACGCTTCGAAGATCTTCCAAGCATCTGACGGAGTGGGATTTTCTCCCACGAAAGCTCATGTGAAAAATAAATCTGTTAGTCTTAAAGTACCACACGACTCCTTGGTGTATGGGGTTTTTTTTTGCTGGACTACACTAACAGGGCTATCCCTTTGGAAATTGACTACTCTTTAACTGCTGGAGCAGAGGCAATATGATTAAGTGGCTAAAGCACAGAATGGTACTTAGAAGCCTTGGGTTCTATTATTGTGTCTGTTGCAAATATGTGGAGAGACCTTGAGCAATGCACTCGGCCTAAATCAGGGGTCTCAAACTTAAATCACCACAAGGGCCCCATGAGGAGTAGTATAGTAGTCCAAGGGCTTCAGTACTGAAACCTTTTCATACAACGGTATTGCAAATATTGATAGTGATAATGTCGTTGCAGGCCACAAGAAATAACTTTAGGGGCTGCCAGGAGTTTGAGACCCATGGCCTAAATGTTCAGTAGTGACTGTGACATGCTGATGGGGCTATCTAGAGCTGTGAGACACTGTCCTACCCCTCTGACTCTCAGCAAATGGCAGTTTCCCTGCAGCTAAACTGTGTGACAACTCCCTGACACAACAGCTTGCCAGCAAACTCCTCAGGGCTCTCCCAGCACAATCCTTGCCTAGCAGGGAATTGTCAGTGAACTCCAGCCCCATGTTCCTCAGAGATGTTTCTGTGCAAGGCACAGCTCCATCACTGTACATTCACGAGGGATATCAAGTTTCTGGCTTCTTTCAAAAGACAGAAGCAGTAGCTTGTTTCTGTGACCAGAGTTAACAATCATCTCAATTCAATCAAACAGCCGGGTTGGTTTGAATGAAAAGTAGCAAGTTAATTGAATCACAAGAGAAAGGTGTTGAGTTTATCTACAAGGGATAAGGATGGAAATGGTAACAAAAGTCAGGATATGATTTCTGATTACTAAGGCCTAACATAACAAGCTACAGTATTTGTTCCAAGTAGTTTCCTCACAAATCTTCCTTTTCTAATAATGGCTGACTAGCTCTTAGTCAGGATCCCCACAGAGTCCATGATATTGGTTTCCTTTGTCCCCTTAGGTGAAGGATAAGTTAAGGAGCTCTCTGCCCTCTCTGTAGTTAAGTAAATCTTCAAAAAGTAACCTCTGAAAGTATCACTGACCCTGCTTCAAACAGCAGGATGACTTCCTTGAGGGTACAATCTCCATCCACTGGTGAGATTCATCACTTCCCCCACCTGCCCATGTACTCACCTGATGACTGTGTTTGCCTGGCATGCAAATATACCTTTCTTTCTCTTTGGTCACACCTTGTTCAGTTTACATGGGACACACATTCAAGCAGGCAAAACTGCATTCCTTTGTCTGGACAAAAATCTTTAATCAATTCCCCCAACACACCTGCTTTAAACACATTTTAGACATAATTCTAGCACATCTGTATAATCCTCCACAGGGGTGACCATACATATGTCACACAGAATATTAGTGATTAATGAATTGGTAGTTTTCCAATGACAGATTATGTGACACCTTTTAAATTCAGATTATACAAATTGTGGGTTGGGGAACACTGAGTTAGCCCTGGCCAGCTGAAATTTTGGTTTGGCATTTTGACTTGATATATTCTTGGAAGTTCCATCACTTAACAATCTTTAATTAAAAATTAATCTTTAATTCCTGGAGACTCCAAAACAATCCTGGAGGGTTGGTTACTCTCACTGTAACTCACCACTAAATACCAAAAAGCATGGGAGCCTTGTGACATAAGGATGCTCTTCAGATCACAGTGAATCATGATTATGCATGCCTAATTTACAGCACCCTAAAAAGGAATAATTTTCAAAACTTTTTAAACTGAATCTCTCAGGGGGCACCTAACACATCAGGCACTCAAAATCACAAGTGAAATTCATGAACATAGACCTCAGCTACCATATCTGACAACCTGTGATAATGATAAATATTGCATAAATTATGCCTACACACTTAAAGTGGGACAATATTGTGTTTAGATTAGACAAACCTATTTTTGTTATTGGATAGTATGACTCTCCTTTTTTTCTGCCCTCTCCTCCTAGGGAACTTCAAAGTGATAATCGAAGGACCTGTGCTCAGATAGTGTACTTATAAAAACTTCTCTACACAAAGCTAAACTGGTTTAGTTAAATTGGTTCTAAAACTGGGTGAAGACCAACCCTGCCAACATATAAGCACTCCCAGTTATAAGGATAGCCTCTTTGTGCTGTCAGGCATGTACATAACGTACCAGCTCAGTGCATTGTTAGATAAGATTACACTGTCATATGATAACCTATTTGTATCACAGACTTCATTTCAGAACAGAGAACTTATTTCAGCTATCAGGACTTCAAGCTATTTGCTGGGTAGGAGCTTTACAGAAAAAAGGAACTGGGAAGCTTGTTTAAATTAATTATCACTGAATAATTCTAAGGTGTGACATGTACCAACAAAAGCCTAGCCTGCTGTGAAAAAGATACAACGGTCCTTTTTTAAGGCCTTGTTTTCACTGCACAACTCATATGAGTGGCCGGTGCTCAGATGTGACCCCTTGAGCTGGTCTGGCCTGCCTCAGCCACTCTTCAAAGTCATACTTTAGTTACAGCATTGGCATTAGAGCTTCACTCAATAGTGTGAGGTGATGGGACAGCTGGGGGCATATCCCATGATTCCTAGCACTGTTCTAAGCTGAGCTGCTTTAGAAATTCTTTCCCAGGGTATCATGAAAGAAACCGTCCCCCCGGGGCGCCGCCCCCCCCGGCACATGTCTCAAAGTGACCTTAGAACACCACTTCTTTGAATAACTTGTTTCTGGCTTTGCACATTCTAGATTTCTGTCCATAGCCATTGTTTTACTTGGTGGCAATGCAGAAATCAACCTAGGAATCAACCTCAGACCTGTTCCAGCAATTCTTGTTTCAGAAACAGGAGGCACAGGGTACAAGACAAGGTGGAGGGCATTTTGGCAGCGACTTGTTTCCCTGGGAAGGTGACAAATGCACTTTGACGAGATTATTGCAGGCTGCTTACAGCCATGAAACAGTGAAGTAAGCTAAAGTCAGGTTGCCATAAATGTGGATTCCCCTTGTACTGACCAGTGGCTCTGGAGCAGGACCACAAGCATGTCTTGTTGAGGCTACATGATCATGGAGACTTGGAATAACCACTAATGGACGCAGAATGTCTGCATGAGGAAGGCCAAATTCCTAGAACCGTGAGAGTAGCTTGTGATGAGAGGTGACTTACTCAAGCAGGAACCTGAGTTAACTTTGTAGTATAGACAACTACAAGATGGTGAATCAGCCTTAATATGAATTTCCAGGCTTTTTTTCCCCCCAACACTAAATGTGCTAACAGTGCTAACTTGTCTAAGAGTTTAAATATTGTGGCTAAGGCAGCTGTAAGCTCTATTAGCCACAAAAGATTTGTTTATCCATATGGCAATGTTTACTTTCAACTGTCTGCCTTGAATTGGTAGCATTTCCCTTCAGCATCCAGCTCAAAGGGACAGAGAAAGGAAAACAAGTGAAGTAAGGGAAATTAAGCAGAAAGGGTAGAGAGAATGGAAAGAAGAGGGAACTGGAAAATAAAGACTCAAATTAAAATGACCTCACTTCAGTGACACTTCAACAGAATAGCCTAATCTGTAAGAATGGAAAGATATAGTACGTGATCATTGTTCACTTTAATATAATGAATAAAAAGAAAAGAAAATGGTTACTCTAGTGAGAGATATTATTGCTAATTTATGGTGTCTGATGTGACCATAAATTAGCAAAACCAGCAATGGGGCATTTTATTTCCTCTCAGCCTGATTCTCCAGTGCCCTACATTTTATGTGATCATTTACATCTGTGCAAAGTTGGGCTAGAATTTTTCCTGAGAACATTTTTCTGACCAAAACATATGCTTTTCACAAAAATTATGGAGAAACTTCATTTTTGCTGAATTTTTATCATCTCATGTTATTTTGTTTTTCATTTATGATTACTTTTTTTTCAAAAATGCAATATTATTCATAGGAGGAGACTTCCATTTTTTATCCTGCTTTGCAGCTATGAAGACTGAGCACACAAAGGGGATAACATACTAGCAGATGAGAATAGCAGCTTTTTATATGCACGTTGAAGAGGTGGAAATGACTATACAAGCTGCAAGACAGGAGAATCAGGTCCACTGTTCAAATTAAAATGAACACTGGGCAATATAAATCTGTAATATAAATTTGGAATAAGAAAGAAAAGCCAATTGGCTGTCATATAGCAAGATCTATTTATACAGGAAAGATGGTTTAAAGTATATTTTAAACCAGAAATACAGATTAACCAGGAGGCTCACTGTCTTCCTAAAGCATAGGAATAGTGGTCAGGAGATGTGAGCTCTATTCCTGATTCTGACTTGAATTGCTCTGTGGCCTTAAACAAGCCTTTTAATGTTGCTGTGCCTCAGTTTTCATACCAGTAAACATTGGCAGCAGCAGCCTCGCAAAGATGTTAGGCAGATTAATTCAGTAATGCTTAGTATTATAAATTTATATTGCAGCAGAGTTCTAAGGTTCCAGTCAGTAGTGCAACTTCATTGTCCGGTGAGCTGTACAAACACTGATGATAAGACAGTTTCAGATCCTCAGATGAGGCTCTACAGAAAGATAAAGTATGAGTCCCATTATAATATATTGATAAACACAGAATACATAGTGGCATAATTTACTAGAAGGCTTTATCACCTCTCTCTTCCAAAGTGAGATTGAAAAGATAAGGTTTATTTGCTTTAGAAATGTGATAAGTGAGAAGACATGATAGGAGTAAAATAATTAATGGCATTTAGAAGGTACATCAAGAATGTCTGTACTCTGACTCATAACAAAAGAGCAAGAGGACATTCAATGAAATTGAAAAGTGGCAAATTCAAAACTGATATGAAATTCTTCACACAATGCATAGTCACTTTTTGGATTTCATTGCCATAAGACACATCTAATATAGTTTTGTAGTCATATCTGTCTAAGGATATTAGAGGGACCAGGTGGGTGAGATAATATCTTTTATTGGACCAACTTCTGTTGAGGAAAGGCACAAGCTTTCAAGCCACACAGATTTTGATTTGATCTGAAGAGCAGCTCTGTGTGGCTCAAAAGCTTATCTCTCACACCAACAAAGATTGGTCCAAGAAAAGATTTTACCTCACCCACCTTGTCACTATAATTTCAATAGGATATCACTGAACCCAAGAATTTAACAAGATTCAGACTGAACATTTATATGTCTACTATGAATATTTAGAAACATTATAGTATATACTTTTAGAAGAGGAAAGAAAAACACCACATGCTTCAGGGTTTAAGTCAGTCTCTAACTCTTCAGGGTTAAGTGGAGACTCCTTGGGGGAGCAGATTATCCCCTATTCTAGCTACAGAAGGGTTTTTGCTCTGACGCATCTGGCACAGATAGAGACTTCAGCTCTGATGCAGTCTGGCAATTCCAACGTGCCTATGAATAGGAGGATGATATGCATTATTTACAAGTGATTCAATAATGACTGACTCATGTGGAGCCACCCAAATGAGTGTCAATAAAACCTTTAAACCATAGTTATATACAATATTCTATGTGGGCTAGTGGATAGCAAATGTGACTGGGACTTGGGAAACTTAGGTTTACTTCTTGGGCTTATTCCATATAAAATCACCCTGAGCAACATAAGTTACACTGTGGTAAGTGGTGTGGATGGTGCTGTATCAGCGGGAGAGCTTCCCCCACTGACATAGCTACTGTGACTCATGGACACTGGAGTAATAAGCCAACAGAAGAGCTCTTGCTCGTCAACTTAGAGCAATTACACAAAGAGCTTATGGTGGCACTGGTGCATTGGTGCCTCTGCGCTGCTGTGAACTCTTTAATGTAGCTGTGTTCTATCTACGGATTCCTGAGTGAAGTGTATTTTAAGGAGCAGTTTGAAGGGAGTCAACAGGGATATCAGTTGGACATGTGAACTCAAACAGTTCCAAGTGGAGATGAGAATAAAAGAAAACATGAAAGAGTGAGAAGAGAAGGGGCCTACATGGGCTCCCATAAAGGTCAGTGGGAGCTGGATCAAGCCCCGAAAGGGAGACATTAAGAGAAGGACATTGACTCATTATGCTGGCTACTGGTTGCTGTTCTTCCCCAAACAGAAGTAAACATTATTTCCCCTATAAGAAGGAGAACAGACTTCCAGCTAGGAGAAGCCTTTTTGCCCTGCTGTCTCTTGTTTTTTTCATCCCTCCTTCATCTCCCTCACCAGAAGAGAGCTTTTTAAAGATCACCAGAAACCCTTAATTAAACTCAGGTTTTGTGTAGATAGTGAAGCTGAGGTAAACTGTTTCCAGTTCACAGGCAAAAAGTCCTTCATCATTCTAGGACTGATACACCTAGTTTCCACAACTGTCTTACAGCTGTCAGATCTCACTCTCACAGTAGGAAGCAAAGTGGAGAGTGATGGACACAGGAGAAAATGCAGGCACCATGCAGGCAGAGATGGATATGAGCAGGGCCTTGACATAGCACAAAACTGGATAAGAAGCTTGAACCTGATGCAGCGAAAGAAAGAGCAAGTGAATGGATTTCAAGAAAGGAGCAAGATAACCATCTTTTCATTTTGCCCTGATAAGTTATTCTTTCTACTTCCTCTTCAATCCTTGCTTCAGCTAGTGCAATATAGTAGAATTTTGCACATTCGAAGGTCTTGATTTCCAGAAGTCCTGATGATCTGCGGTTCCTATTGGCTCCAAATGAATTTTGAAAGTCAGGCCCTGAGATCTCATGTTGAAACTTTATTTAAATTGAGCTTGATCATGTCCTTTAGCAAGGGTAAGAGGCCCATGTAAAGGGAGACATGTCAGTCTACATTGTGGTAGCCAGATGCAATCGTTTTCATAAGAAACAAAAACAAACAAACAAAAAAAACCACTATCAAAATGGGAAAAAAAACCCAAGTAAGTTATTTTGCCAACATAAGGTCAAAATATACATAGTCACTACACACCATTGAGAATCAGTGTGGAAATTGCTGAAATCTAATTTCTAGGCCTCTCTATACAGACATTTTCCACTATGAGAATTTTACTGCACTAAGTTAGCATATAACAATCTAAACGACAAAGGAAAAAATTCCAAGACACCCAAAGGCAAACTTTTTAATGTAATCAACACAGAAGCAGGAACATTTAGAGCCAAATGTAATGATGAGGTGCTATTCTTTACTCAGGCAGAGCTCTCAGCCTCTCACTAAGATCAGTGGGGGTTTTGCTTAAGGCAGACAGTACCTGACCATTTTCCATTTATTTCCTTTGGGAAAGCTAGCCATAAACCATCACTAAAGAACAGAACTATCACACTCCAAATATAGAACAACGTTTGAAAATGACACAGACATTAAAGGTTGCGTTTTGAAATATCAATGCAATGGGTACAGTCACAGTCCATAAAAGCTGTTAATTACAACATAACACAAGTGACAGTGTACATCTACACAGGGTCCAGGGATAAAAGACCTATGGAACTACCCTTATTCTGTGTAGACATACCCATAGATACGATTAATTTGAACTGGGTCTAAAGTTTGCTTTATAGGTGGCTAGATTAGATCCATTATTATTAACAAAGTGATTCTGATTAATTAACTTTTGCATTGGCTATGTTTAGAATGACTGCTGCTTGGCACCCCATATGGCTAGATTTTCCAGTGCACTAAGGTCACATTGAGTGAACCAAAAGTGGTTAGAGATTTGTACTGAAGTCCCCTCACCCCACCCCCCAATGAAAGGGGACGCATAATGCTGGTAGAGGTGACTTTGCCTCTTCCTGTACCAGCTCTACTACCTACTTCCACTGCCTGTAGCTGGGCCACCCAGAATAAGAATCGGCTGCAGAAGAGCATGGCATGGCAGTGTCATGGTAGTGGGTGGCTCTGCTCTGCCTGAGAAGCCTTTGGTTCCTTTCACCAGCACCACAAGTCCCTCAGTAGCTTTGTGTCATGCCAGGGCCAGGTAGCTGAGAATCAAGGAGCTGTGATCCCCATCAGCTCCCTTACTCCTCTGCACAGGAGCTCTGCTCAAGCACAGAAGAGCATCAAGCCCATAGTATTGATCACTGTCCTCTCATCAGCTCTCTTTTCTTTGGTTCACACTGGACTAGCGTCATTCATTTTAAGAGTGAGAATATATGAAAGTGTTTGTTGAAAGGCAACAAAAACATAATTTTATTTTGTTCAGCCACCCAAGCACCTGACCAAGAAATAGACTGGGGGAGGCTGTTTTTATGGAGTTATAATACTATTATAATTCACTCATATTTTAAGGATACTACTTTCCTCAAGAAATTATACACATGTTCTGCAGAAAATGGTAGTAGCATTATTATTTATTAATGATTTTACCATGGAGTAAGGGTTATGTCAGTATTCTTAGAACCCATTTTTTTAAAGGCGGCCATATAATTGGCACCTGCAAAATATTCTCTTGCAATACAATGAGTACCAAGCACTCATTTTGCAGGTGGAAATACACTTTTTTGCCCGTGTGAGTATATAGCTGGAACACCTTCAACTAAAAAAACAAAGGCAGTCCGTTTTCAGCTTTTACCATGAACATATTTTTCCATAATTCATCATATTTTCTTTCTGTGGCAGTCAATAATTTGATGTATGGAAAAGGAAAAGGCCTCCAACCCTAAAGCTGTGGATTTAGGCATGCTGTTATTTAGTAGTCTCTGAGCACGATTTAAACAAAAAAAAAAAAAAATTGGCCTGTATGTTCATGACAGTTCCCTCTAGTGGCTGAGTTACTGGAATTGCTTCTTTAGGTCACAAATGAGAATTGTAAATTAAAATGGCACCCTTCCTCCTGAAGATATAGAACATATGTATAAGCATAAATTAATCCAAAGCAAAAACAAGTCTTCTGTGTTTGGTAGGGTGCTCCACTCCCCCTATGATCTATTGCACTGTAAGTCTGATTCTGCTTGAAGAGTTATATGCACACATTTCATAGAATCATAGAATCATAGGGTTGGAAGGGACCCCACGAGGTCATCTAGTCGACCCCCCTGCCAAAAAAAGCAGGACCACTCCCATTAGATCATCCCAGTCAGGGTTTTGTCCAGCTGGGCCTTGAATACCTCCAAAGATGGAGATTCCACCACCTCCCTAGGCAGCTTATTCCAATGCATTTAAAGAAAACCACTAGCATCAGAAGTCAGGTGCAATGGTGGGAGGTTCAGGAATCCAAGATTAGGACTAAATCAGGGCATACTTACTGAATTTCTATGGCCATAGGTTAATATTCAGTCATTGCATTTTTAGCAGTACTGTCTATTGGCTAAAACTGAGAACCTGATGGCCAATCTGTTTTAGTATGTCCGGGTAGGAGTCTAAAATATCTTCTAAACTGGCCAAAGTCTAGAAGATACATAACAGCACTTTTTCAAACAGTTATGCTTCACTCCTGGGGGGGGGGGGTGTACATTACCCCACTACCACCAATCAGTTCTAAAGACTATGACTATGTGTGTGATTTTTGAAATACATAATGGCAACCACAAAGTCTCTGCATTATCAATGACTGTTGTGACAAGTTAAGAATAGAGGGTTACAGAAAAGTATGGGACAACAGGTATATCAACCCCCAGACTTACCAAGGCCCTATTCCCAGTGTACTGAGGCAGACCACTAGATTCAGCAGTTGGGGTAGTTTACAGCACCTTAGCCAGGTGGAGGAGAAGAGGCTAATCACAACACCTGGGCCAGGAGTTGATTACAACATCTGAGCAAATTAGTTGATTACAACACCTGATAAAAAGAGGCCTGGCAGTAGCTTGGAGTGCTTTTGGGGCATGGCAGGAGTCTAGAGAAGTAAGTAGCAGAGCAGAATTGAGGCTGGAGGAGTTGGATCTAACTGAGATCTCCCAGGATGGACCAATGCCTGGAGACAGCAAGGCCCTAGGCCTTGGGGGACTGCATTACAAGGGGAGGTTGGAAGAATGGAAGGGGTGCACCACGTGACCTGACAACTCTACAAGTGCATACTTTATGGGAAGGCCCTAAATGCCACTCATCACACTGAAAAATAGTTGTAATGTTCTTTGGGACTGACATCAGCTAGGACTAGATCCACAAAGGGACTTCAGTGCTTAACTACCACTTCAGGTACCTATGTCTACCCATTTACATGTCATTGAGATCCTCAAAACTTTCACTCAGCTGCTGTCTAACACTGTAGGCATCTAAATTTCTGCTGTTAAAGTCCCATGGGCTACTATATTTCCACCAGTGAAGATGTGCAAAACCACAAGTTCTAATATTACCAAACTGCTCTGCACCCTAGCTCATGCCTGCACCCCTGCAGGATTCTCAAACTACCTCACTTGCAGCAACTTATCTGTCAGGAATGCTCAAAGCATGCTTAACTAGTACCAGCCAGCCATGAGTGGCCATTCCATGGGATGTTGGGACTCAACTTCAAGTCTCTACTCCAAACTAAGCAAAGCAGGAGTTTGAAAATAGATCTCCTGTATCCCATGTGAGTGCCCCAGCCACTGGGCTACTAACCATAGGTGCAGTTTGACTTCGCTGTTGGGGGTGGGGAGGGTTTGGAGCCTGGCTGGACTTGGACCAGCTCTGCATGGTGGATCCCAGGGAGGGAGTGTGCATTATCTCCACAGTGACTTGCCTCAGTAGGTCACACAGCCTGTCTGGGAATGGGGGCGTAAGACCAAAAATTGTAGCTCAAAAGGGGGATTGCAGCTCAAAATGTTTAAGAGCTACACAGGCAGGGAGGTAGCAGGGGTTTGTGTGTGGGCAAGGGGTGAGAAGGTCAGGGTGCAGGCAGGAGATAATGGTAGCAACAGTCTATGTGCCAGGAGAGGTGTAGCTCAGATTATAGGTATAGGCTGCACCTGAGGAAGGTGTGCTGCTGCTGCAGGACCCAACCACGCATTCAGTCCCTACTTGGTAAAGTGGGGGCAGCTCTGCACCTTGTGGCTGTGTGCATACCAGCTCATACATGGTCACCTGGGCCACCAACACCCAGGCTCAGGTAGGTGTGGTCTTTGGTGCCTGCAAGCCATTGGGTGCTATGAGGTGGTGTGGTGTTTTTTTTGTGAGATAGGCACCTGAATCAGGTCTGCCCTAACTCCAGGAGAGGGTTCACCTCTGTGAATCCTGAGCAGAGTTAGGTGCCTACCTAGCTTTAAGGTGTGAGGCTAAGGCCCCATTGTGACAGGCTCCTCCCCAGATCTGGTTCAGTGTGCCACTGTGACCTCCTGATTCCCAAACCTGAACCTTGATTCACCCCTACTTTGCCAGGTGACCACTTAGTCCTAAGTCAGTCCATACCAGTCTCTTGGGCGTAATCAGTCCCAAGCAGTGGGGATGTGCCCTCAGCTACTCAAGGAACGGTCCCCAAGTGAGCACCCCTAGCCCCAGTTATGACACCGGTAGCCACTGTCTTACAGGGATTAGGAGCCACTCTCAGTCACTACACACTCAAGTCCATCCATTTAACAAAGAAATTGATTGTGTCAGCCTTCTGCATTCACATCCTCTAAAATCCACACAGCTTGAGATAAAATGACAACTAGTTTATTGATCAGAGTACAATTTTAAGTGAGAAAATGGCCAGTCAAGGCAGAATCATAATATAAATGATTCAGGAGTGACTACAGGGGAATAAAAGGCACAAACACACATACTTACCTAATATCTCTATCTAAACTGGCCTCATAGCCTAAGATCATGCTCAAGATGTGCAGCTGACAGATGTTTGTCCAGCCAGTCTCTGCCTGAGGTCAGGCAGGGCCCAGATCTGGTTGTAAGTTGTTTCAAGATGAAGTTTCCCAGGCAAGAAGCCCCCAGTCCTTCTAAGTGTCCCTCTGTTTCCAACCTGCCCCAAATCCCTCCCTTTTTGTGTTGCCCTGGGATTCCCTTTCCTTCTACCGGAGCCAGGGAGAACAATTGCATTCCCTTGTCACGTCATCCTCCAGCCTCTGTGCTAGAGATAGTCCTGAGGGTCTGTGCTATGTAATATGCCTCACCTCTATACACATACATGTTGCTATAATGTCAGGCAGGCTTAGAAGCTGTGCCTAATAGCTTCTGAGAGGGGCAAATAATCTCCATGGGTTTAGTATCTGCAGAAGCACAAAGAGCACAGTAGCATAAATACACTATGGGTGCAGGGCAATATGGGTAATGATATTTAGGGTTAATCTGATCACAAATCTATCAATATGTGTAATTCTACTGAAGACAAACATGAAATACTGTCTTTTGTAACATGCTACTCTCTTGCTTGATCAAATTCTGATTAGTTCAGTTCAGGTGTGGCCAAACTGCTGCTTGGGAGCCACATGTGGCTCTTGAATGAAAAAGTGTAGCTTGTGGAAGAATGTCAGCAAATCAATTTAGTAGGTAAAAGTATATGGCTATATGCCTCAGTGTGGATCTTGAAGGTTTAATAATCAACTGTGTGGCTCTTGAGTTCCACAAGTTGGCCACCCCTGGGTTAGTTAAAGGGTAAAAGCTACCCCTAGTGAGAAAGAAACTTGTAAGAGAGGCCACTGCCTGTTTCAGACTGAAAAAGTTAAGACAGGGGTAGGAGTGCATAGCTCAGTCTGGAGCTATGCTTGAGGCATTTGCCTCACTCCCTGGCCCTATTGTCAAATAATAGATCTGGCTAGGCCTCCTTTGAGGCTTTTCTTTGTTATTTTAGTGGAAGAAGCTGTTTCCAGCTACTTGAGGTTTAAGAGCTGAGGTCACTGAGAGAGGCAAACTCTCTCTGAGCTGAAATCACTAGGAGAGGAAAATCTTCTCTGAGCTGAATCACTGAAGAGGAGCAGCAGATGGAGTGAGCAATCTGTGGGTGGAGCTGGCGGACAGCAGGTGGAGCCAAGGGACGGTGAGAGTGGCCAGCAGTGGGCTGGATGGCACGAATAACCCATGGGCAGAGCTGGCAGAGCCAGCAGATGGTGAGAGCAGTCAGCAGTGAGCTGGACAGTGTGAGTGACCTGTGGGTGGGGCTGGCGGACAGTGGGCAGAGACAAGGGACAGCGCTAGTGTACAGAGTGAGTGACCAGTGGCTGGCACTGGTGGAGACCTGACATGAAAGATATTCCCTACATACCCTGGGATTTGTTGGGAGCCTGTTTGGCACTGATCCTCCAGATCAGTGCAGGGTTTGCTATCGAGTTCACATGTGCTGTTATACTGTGTGGGATCATGTTGGGAACTTGTTTTGCACTGATTCTCCATATCAGTGCTGATCTTTGTCATTAGGCCTTTTACATTCTGTTTTTATTACTATTAAAAGTTCTGTATAATACACTCAGACTCGTGCTTGTGGTCGGGGAAACATTATCCCTTCAGGGTGCCCGGGGAATAGTGCATGATTTCCTAGAAGACTGGGTGGGGGCTCGAGCCGGTTGGCACTGTAACATTATCTGTAAACCCCTAGATATAGAACCCGGCCCTTGTTCTGCCAGCTCGCCCTGGCAGAAGGGTTACATAAGAAACATGATACATATTAATCCAGTAGAATAGGTTATGAGCACCCATAAAGAAAACTTGCATAGCATAATTGGCATCAAATCATACAATCTCAGTGCACAAGTGAACAGAAAAATCATATAGATCATAACCAAGGGGGCACAGATGTGCATCCCGTGACAACCATTCTTCAGCATTTCCTACTGGTTAGTTTAGGTAGCTAGCCATGAAGCTTGCTGACT
The DNA here is from genome assembly GCA_007922195.1 of Podocnemis expansa. Taxonomy (NCBI): domain Eukaryota; kingdom Metazoa; phylum Chordata; order Testudines; family Podocnemididae; genus Podocnemis; species Podocnemis expansa. The sequence continues at coordinate 4,511,971 of ML681964.1, read as the reverse complement.
TCTCAGGATCTCTCCCTTAGGCTCTCGCTCTTCCCTTGCTTTGTACAGAGAGCATAAGCACTTAACTCAGGATGGAGGATATCACTAGCTAGCAGGGTGCATAAAAGTTAAGGCACGAAGTTCCTTTGTGGACTTTTCATGTGGGTCACATCTGTAAATATGTGTCACATGCCAGGGCAAACCTGGAATACACTCCTAGGAAAGTGTCACAAAATGCACCATCAACATCTGGCCTCTGTCTTCAGGAAGTTCTCAAGAACAGGTTAAACAAACACCCATCAGAAATAGGCTACCACTAGATATTACGTGGCCCTGCCTTGAATGCAGAGGATTGGACTAGATGATCTCTAAGGCTATGTCTACACTTACAATTTAGTTTGAATTAATGAGGATTAATTCAAACTAAATTAATGCATGGCTACACTGGCTTTCATTACTTTGAACTAAGGAATTCCTTAGTTTGAAGCACTGAATGCTTACTTCATAGTTATAAAACCTCGCTTAACTTCGAAGTAACAGTTAATTCTAACTTATTAGTTCAAATTAACCCATTTTAGCTATGTTCATTCGAACTAACCATTAGTTCAAATTAACGTGGTTTGACCTTCTCCATCCCAGGGTGCCTTGCTCCTTCTATGTATTGGGTGGGGGCATGGCCCTTCTCGGGGGCCATGTTGCCACACTTCCCATGGTGCCCCCCAGAGGCATTGCTGGTGCTGAGCACCCTGGGGCACGTGCCCCGGACCCCAGCGCTGGTGCCCTGGATCTCCGGCCCAATCAAGCCAGAGATCCGGGGCCCAGCCGCCATTGGCCGCAGTGGCCCCGTCCCCGGCCAGGGATCCGGGGCCTGGCAGCCCGTGGCAGCAGCAGCCCCATCTCTGGCCGGGGATGCGAGGCCCGGCCTCCTGCAGCCGCTTCCGGCCCCGGCACCGGCTGGGGATGCGTGGCCCGGCCTCCTGTGGCCGCTTCCGGCTCCAGCACCGGCCAGGGATGCGTGGCCTGGCCTCCTGTGGCCGCTTCCAGCCCCGGCACCGGCCGGGAATGCGTGGCCTAGCTGCCCGCGGTGGCGCAGCGGCTTCTGGCCCTGTCCCTGGTCAGGGGCGGGGCCTGCAGGCTGGGGGTGGGGCCTGCAGGCAGCCCCTCCCCCAGCCAGTGATGCCTCTGGTGCCCCCTTCCTAAGTTGAACTAGCAAGTCCTGTCCATGGACATGCTAGTTCAATTTGGGTTTCTAGTGGGGACATGTTAGTTCAAATTAACTTAATTTGAATTAACCATTATTAGTTTGAAATAATTAATTCAAAGTAAGTTATTTCAAATTAACTTCTCAAGTATAGACATAGCTTCAAGATCCCTTCCAGACCTACAGATCTATTATTCTATTGTCATCACATGGGGCGTAACCTCTCTCTAAATTCACTAAAACTGTGCTTCTCAGAGTGTGGCAGCCTGCAGAGATGGTGGGTCACATGCTGCATGATCTTCTGCTTCTTACCAGTTGCTAACTAATATGAAAAAGAAAGTAAAAGAAAATAAAAGAAAAAAGACTTTCCATAGATTACTTACTCCTGTAAGCAGTTTCCATAGCCAGCTACAAGGATGTTCTTGTTCCATGATCATGAAAAGGAGGAGAAGTGGACCGTGATGCTGTAAATGGAAGAGAGGGTAGACTGTGAGACAGCCTCTCTAGTGAAGTTTTGTCCAGGCTATAAGAAAGGTCAAGAACCCCCTGAACTACAGCACAAATATGTTCTAACTTTCCCAGCCATACTGTTATGGGCAATGGAATTCAACATATAATAATGATAAATATTTTCTGCAATAAACTCCCTGCATTAGTAAAGAGCCGTTAAGAACATTTAGATTATCATGGAAATGCATCCCCTTCCTTTCTTTTGCTCTCTTTCCCGCCTCTTTTGTGTTTCTTTTTAATTTCCCCTTCCATTCCTTTCACAGCACTTTCTTCTCCATGTACTTGTCTTCTTGTTCATGAGGTGTTTTTATTTCTTTTCCCCAGACCTGTGCAAAGGAAAACAAGCACTCATGAAGAATTCAGCACAGGAAGACAAACATACCCCACTTCTACATCCCTAGGAAGAGATTAATTGAAGTTACCAGTCCTCTGGAAATTGGCATAGAGAAAGCAAAAGAAATTATGACAGTCAAGTTGTCAAGGGAACTGTTGACACTCAGACAGTTTAGGAAAACAGCTACTGGAAGATCATTTGCCCAAGTACACCAGAAGCCCAACTGTAGGGAGGTGGAGGTGAAGTATCTGAAATTAGTACTGCCTTTGAAAGAAATAACATCTTGCAGATGCAGCAGAAAAGCACAGGGCAGAGAGGATCGTATTACACCTTCAGGAAATACCTGCAGTGCACAGAGAAGCAGGTCCCTGCCTCACTCTTGGAGAAATGTCTCGTAGAAATGACTAGAAAATGAAAACCTGATTTAAAAATTATGTGGAAAAGTTTTCATTCTCTAGTCACTCCTGTAAGTTTTTTTTCAATGCTATTAAATTCTATAGATACTCAGGGGATGGACAGTGGCATGCTAGGAGGCAGATTAAGTTTACTGCATGCATGAGTATGCTGGAGCCGAGGGTTTCTTGTAGCCCCTCTGGGGAAGCTATATGAATAATTTAGTTCTGTGTTTGATTCCAGGAGCATCTTATTACTGTAACTATAATTATCATACTTGCATAGCACTTTTCATCTTCAAGCACCAAGATTTAGTCAAACAAAGCTGGCAATGCCTGGCCCTGCAAAGCCATACAGTTGGGACATAGGGTTGTAGTGTGTGACCTCCTCTATTTCTGCTATCTAAACAGTAGTCATGAAACTAAGAGAACAAGCAGTTTCAGTTAGCAGCTAGTGGAACATGTAGCTTCCCCACATGTGCAATGCCCCAAAACCAGGAACCCAAGGACTTCCAGACTCGCACTCCCATGCCAATTCCCAAGCGTGGCAGATGAGCAGTCTCAGAGCCATCTGGCCTGGGAGTCTGGAAGCCCTGGCAGGGGCATGGTAGGATTACCCCATAGCCACCACAGACCCTGCAAATTCTGGGATTCCCCCAGGCAAACTTCCCAGGAGACAGAGTGGCAGGAGAACCCTGCCTGAGATGGTAAATTTTATGGGGATATTTTTACTTTCTGTTCTGTAACCTCATAAACTTGTATCTCCAGTTACTTCATTCACTGGCTGACCTTATGAAAGTTGATGTTATGAACTGGATTAAAACTTGTTCGGAGGTCAAGTTAAAAGCAATGGGTGTGAATGTACTCTTCAGTTAAGACATCTTCAAGAGAAAGTTAAAGATCTCTCAGAAACAAGGCAAAACAGATTTTTTTCAGACATTAGCAAGGTGTTGCGTGGTTTTCTGTGGGTGTGTAAAAAAGAAAGACTGTGATATAGACAGGTAAGGAAAACAGAGAGACTCTGAAGTAGAGAAAGAAAGCCAAGCAGCAATCTGGAAGCATAGTGTGCCCCAAGGTGATGCCTAGAGAGACGTTCTGTGATCAAGGATCCTGTCTGAAAGACACTGGGACCTATGAGATAAGAAACTACCCTTTTTATTTCTGGGCACTCCTGCATTCAGACAAGCAGGACTTTGTACGTTCCTTGTAAACAATGGAGAAAGAATCAAAGATGATACAAAAATCTGTCGTCAGTTTCTATGCCCACCTGAAACAGCCTCCAAGGCACTTCACTGTGACTAGCCACTAGAGTCAAAAAAGGGGCAAAATTCAGTACTGTTAGCTTCCTTACTCAAGCGCTCTGCCTCCATCAGAAATTGAATCAGGGACTGTAGCCTGTGGACATCTCTCCTCTGCCAGAAGTTACTCCCAGCCCCAGGTCTCTTCATCTGATTGCATGTTGACACATGTGTACCCCTGCCTATAATGTTAAGAGGTCAAAAGGGTAAACTAGCAGAATTTGCAAAGACTTATTCCTCCAGATGTCTGAACAGTCTTGGCCTCTCCACACTTCTAGCAAAAACTGCAAGATTTGAATTCACAATGATAATAGCTAAGCCATCTGCACTAAGCACCTTGGCACAAACAACTGGTACAGATGCTGTCTCACTTACTCCTAGCAGTCCAATGCATTTAATCAGGGGTTAAAGTATAATTTGGTGGGTGCTGGAACCCTCCTAATTGGGCGGGCCCCCCTCCCGTATTTGTGGGCCCCCCTCTTGCACATCCAGGCCCCCTTCAAGCACCCCACTACTGCCCCAATATCCATTCCCTTGTCCCTAAAATCCACCCCAGCCCCCAGTATCCACCCCCAAAATACACCCCCAATACCTACTCCCTTGCCCCAATGTCCACCCCCAGTCCCCAATATCTGCCCCCAAAATCCACACCCGGCCCCAAATACCCTCCCCCAGCTCAGGTGCCCCCAATACTGCCCCCCAGCATGAGCCGGGCCACCCCCCATACTCATTAGCAGTGCGCTGGGCTGGGAAACTCCACAGCCTGCAGGCTGTGTTTGGAGGCTTCTGCCTCCAAGTGCAGCCTGCTCATGCACAGGGGAGCCCACCCCCTACCCTGCCTGCCAGAATGTGGCAGACCACCATTCCGGGGCCTAGTATTTTTAGGGGCCCAGCATTTGGGTCCCTAAAAATAGAAAATGGAACTGGAACGCTGCATTCTGAGCCTGCTATATTTCAATGGTGGGCCCCAGAACTCAGAGTTCCAAAATCATTTTCTATTTTTAGGAGGTCCAGAAAGCTGAGCCCCTAAAAATAGCAGGCCCCAGAACAGCTTTCTGGGCTGTTCCAGCATACTGGAATCCTTGCATTTAATCACCTGTATGCTTCCATTCTACGTGGTTTCTCCTATATTATCATCTCATTTTTCTCACATGAGGCAATATTAAAACTAGCTCTTTCATTACACCATCCTAAGCCTTCTAACACAGCAGCAAATAGTGGTTGTTTGCATTCCTTGGCCATGAAATGGGTGCTTGGTGAAGCTGCAAGCATCTAAATACTACTGGACAGGAAGGAAGGAAGTTAATTTGCAACTCTGAAGGAGAGAGACCCCATGAGTGTGTCTGCCCTGCCTACAAAAGTTAACTCTCCACTGCTATGCTGTATCCGCCACAGGTTCCTTCCCCTCTACCACTAAAGAAATAGAGCTTGAGTGTGTTAGTGCCAGTTGCTAGGATTTGGATGAACAGGCTGCCAGAACCATCCCAGGAGGTGCAGCCCAGCCCCATATCAAACACTGCATAAATAGTCTCATTACCAAGAGTGATAGAAAGGAAGCACAGCCTCACGCATAGGGCACAGACCTGGGACTCCGGAGATTTGGGTTCAGTTTACAGCCGTCATCAATTTCCTGTGGCCAAGGCACTTAGGCTATCTGTGCTTCAGTTCCCCACCCTAGTGATATCTCCAAGCTCAGGAGTCCGCACCCTTGACCTGTGCTATATATTTAGATTAGAAGCTCTTTGGGATAGAGACATGTTTCTTACTACACCATTGTGTAGTAGTGTCTAGCACGTTGGGGCTTTGATTTCAGCTGAAGCCCATGGGCACTACTGTAAACAGTAGTGATTAATAGCTTTTTGCTTATAGTGCCATAAGTCTGCGGGGTGCCTTTTCTCTCTTCTGCCCATGCAGAGGATGTCGGATACAGAGGCAAACAGACACTGCACCCTACAGTGGACTCAGAGAGACACTGAACCTCTTTAAGGCAGATCATCTTCTGGAGTTGCAAATTCCAGTGCTTGCCTATGTCTCAGTGATGCAATGGCGTTCAAAGCATGTTTTGTTTTTCTCTGTAGGTCTATTTTTTATATATATTATCACATATGGCAGGCTATAGCTGGCATCAGGCACCATCCTCCTCACTCCAAATTGTTTTTTGCAAGAAATGGGTACCGTTTTGCATATTGCAAGGACACTAAAATCAATTCAGTAGGTACTAAACTTTGACATTAAGCAGCTAATAGGTATTACTCTCTAATAAATCCATTAGTCAGCTGTAAAGCGTTCAAGGTTGTTTGTGTCCCCAGATGATAAATGAAGCCAGAATGAGACATTAACCTTATCTGACTCTATTTAGAAACAGTTACTTTAATGGGATCAAAAGTTTAACCTTCTTGGTTTCCTGTTTTACTTTTGCTAATTACTGTGATACTGCAACTGAGAGAACATTTTTATGGCACAATAAAAAAAGGCGGTGGTTGATCTGACCACCACAGGCATATTTACTTTTACAAAAATTGTAATGTACATAGAGATACAGAACAGCTCATTGCCATGTGTGAATACTACATGAACAGCATGAGCAAGCAAACCCAAATGACTTTTTTAAAGCTCTATACAACAGACACTGCTGGCATAGCGATGTGGGTTAGGGCTATGAAAAGAAGTAATCTCTGTCCTACACAGCATGCCAGCAGAAGTGCCTAGGGTAGGTGCACCTATATTGGTATAGGAGGGGATCTTTCTATACCAGTAGAAACTAAAAACCATAGTTCTGTCAGTATAACTGTGATCATACTAGAAGCACTTTCCCATTATAGTACAGTGGTATAGCTGTATACCGGTAAAGCCCAACTAGCATAGACACCCCCTAAGAATTGTTGTGAACATTAGATAAAAATCAAATGCTGCTGCCTCAAGTAAAAGCTGAAAGTTGATAGCTCTGACATCATATATAGGTCAGGAGATTTGTCCTTGATCCATAGGATCATTGGATAGGTGCGGGAGCTCACTGTTGTTCAACATTTCATAATAAATAAAAAAGGGATTAGACAGTGAATCAGTATCCAGATAGTTCCTTTGACATCTAAATCACCAATTCCAACCCTTAATAAATAATTGTGCTATAGTCTACCTCGGAATGTGTTTTAACTCTTTTTAAAAATTCACTGTTACCTTCTTGGTGCATGTGCAGAAAGCAAACTCATAAAAACCCCAGACAAACTCCCTTTAAACAAGCAGCTTGGTAAAAGCCTAAATGCTGAAAAGATTGGCTGGGGGGTGGGGGTGGACTATAACCCAAAAGAGTTGGGGGAAGAATGGATAATATTTTTAATGTGGGGGTTTTGACACAAAATGGGATTTTAAAAAAATTAATGAAGCTTTCTCTCTCTCGCTCTCTCTCTAAAGGCCATCTTTGGTGAAAAAATATTGTTCAGAAAGTCTCAGTCCATCCAACTTAATATTTTAGGGAAACGGAGCATGGAATTCTGAGGATTCCAGGTATTTGTTGGTCCCCATCCAGAGTTAATAGCCCTGGTCTAGTTTTGCACAGTCCCAGCATCAAGAAAAAGTCCACTTTAACCAATTCCAAAGGGGTAGCCATGTTAGTCTAGTTCGGCAAAACAAGCAAGTAGTCTTGTGGCACTTCAAGCATTTGATGAAGAAGGATTTCTCGTGCAAACGCTCATGTGATATATTTGTTAGTCTTTGAAATTGCCACCAGACTTCTTGCTTGTTTCACTTTAACAAAGTCAATCTCATAAATTATGAGCTGGCAGCAGTCATCTTAATTAGATCTCTCTATAGAAAAAGGAGTATTTGTTACTGAGCTGCATCTGGCCTCGTTCTTATTTAGGTGAAACTCTGTTTAAGATCCAAACTTTACAGTTACTGCTCCTGCTATTCTCAAATCAAAACACCACAGGAGCATCTCAGTATTTCTGCAGCAGCTAGCACCAAACTGTTTATTCTAGTGACCCCTTCCCCCTCACTCCAAAAAACCTGATGATTATTCCCAAGAAGATTTAAACAGCCATTTAAAATGAAGAATGTGAAATGTGCAAAACGGCTTGACATAGAAAGGTTAGAGAAATTAGTAAACTCAAGTGCTTACTACTAATGGAAATAACTGATTCAGTTAAATCTTCCTAGCTTCCAGACATTCACCCAAAATTTGAGTACCTGAATCAGAAATGAACCTTTTTTAAAGTACAAACATTTTCTTAATTCATTTTTCCCCAGTTCTTGCAAAGACACTTCTGGACTTTTGAGTTCCTGCTTGAACTGAAAGTGAAAAGTGCCAGAGTAGGGCATGGTGGAAATATGCCAATGATCTGGCCATTGTGTATCATTGATATAGATTCATCTGGAGTGAGACTTTGTACAGAAAGATTCAGAAGGGTAGCTGTGTTAGTCTAGTTCAGCAAAACAAGGAGTTCTGTTACTTTTAAAGACTAACGACTTATTGCATGACCTTTCATGGGTGAAATCCCACTTTGTCAGATGCTTGAAAATGGAAAACTTACAGTATGGGAGGGGAAAATAAATACAGTGAAGTGTATATGGAAGGGGAAAATAAATGCAATGAAGTGAGGTGGTACTATGACTTCATTGTATTTGTTTTTACCTCCCATGCTGTAAGTTTTCCTTTTTCAAGCACCTAAGTGGGATTTCACACAGAAAAGTTCCTGCAATAAATAAAGTTGCTAGTCTTTATGGCTATGTCTGCACTAGCAAATTAGTCTGGACTAAGCAAAGCTAATTTGAACCCTGTCTACACTAGCCTTTGGCTAGTTCCAACTAAAGGTTTTTTTAGTTGGAACTAGCTAAAGCTTAGTTTGAACTAGCCACTTAGTTCAAACTTGCTGCTTTGCTAGTTTGAACTAGCATGATGTAGACATGCTAGTTCAAACTAAATAAGTTGGAACTAGCAGTTAGTTTGAACTAAGCGGGTTTTTTTAGTTCAGACTAACTTTTAGTTTGAAGTAGCCACACTTTTTCAGAAAAAGTTAGTTCAAACTAAAAAACTGCACTTAGTTTGAACTAACTTTGAACTAGTTAGTTTGGACTAAGCAAGTTTGAACTAAGGTTTTAGATGCAAACATAGCCCTAAGCGCCACAGGACTCCTTCTTTGTACAGAAACAATTAAAGATGCCATATACAGTGATCACCTTCAAAGTATTACTTAGGGCATTGTGTCGGTTTAAAGCCTCTTTGAGCTATTAAACCTTAATGAGGCTCCTTCGTGATGCAGAATTCAAATAAAAAGTAGACATGAAGGAGAAGGTGAGTGAAGTAACATCTTTTATTGAACCAACTTGAGTTGGTGGGAGAGACAAGCTTTGTGATTTACAGAGAGCTCTTTTTCTGTTACTGAGACACGTCATTCATAATGGGTACGTCTACACTGTGTGTTTAAGTCGACTTAAGGGTCCTTAAGTGGACTTCAACAAAGCTCTGTCTACATTACAGGGCAATAAAGTCAACTTTAGCATCAGGTAATGTTGACTTTACAGTTAAGTCAACTTTATTAAGTCGACTTAAGGCAATGTGGAGTTACTAAGTCGACTTAATAAAGTCGACTTAGTGCAGTGGGGCCATTAAGTCGACTTCATAAAGTTGATTTAAGCCGGAGCAGCCATTTAAAGTCAACTTTATAAAGTCAACTTAATATAGTGTAGCGCCTTACTAAGTTGACTTAATAAAGTTGACTTTGCTTTTATAGTGTAGACATACCCAATGGGAGGTGCCCATTTATTGATCTACACATCCCCTTGGGGCCTTCCATTGCTTTCAGTGATGGGCAAGTCAATGGTTGAGATTTCTCTCCTCTGGTGGAAATTCCCTAACCTGAAAAGGGAAGCAAGGTAAAGAGACATTTTTTAACAATGTAAACACTTGTGGATGGTGATAAAAATGTAGCCTTTCAATGGGTGACACCCCAGCCCTATATAAGTCTACCCTGCTTAATGCCTTGATCCAAAGCCCATTAGAATCACTGTCAGTCAGGGCTGTCCCTTGGATGGGGGTCAATCAGCCTGGGGGGGGGACATCCTCCCCCCACACTGAGGGGGTGGGGCGGATTGACCCAAAGGCCAGGCCCCACTTTCCCATCCTGCCCAGGGCCAACCGCTCCATGCTGGAGGCAAGGTGGGCTGGCCCAGAGGCCAGGCCCTGCACTCCTACCCCTCCCCTGCTTACTGCATAAGGCAGTGGGGCAGATGGAGAGCAGCACTACAATGAGGGAGGCAGCCATGCTGCCCCATGAACCAAGGGACCTAGGGTGGTCACCCATTCACTGTCCCACCAAAGGTCAGCTCTGCATTCAGTAGGCTTTGAACCAGGCCTTTAAAAGATATGTTCATGTTATAGCATATAGGGATTCCCCAAACTTCTTTTGCTGGGACTCCTTTGAAAATATTTCTGGCTGTGGCAATGCCCCCCCCCAAAGTCACAGCCCCCACCCCCCCATGCCATGTCACCATTACCTCTGCACTCCTTCTGGGGGTGGCACTGCCTTCCAAGCACCCAGCCATCAGCTGCTGCTGCTCTCTGGCCACTCAGCTCTGAACAGCTCTTGGCTGTCAACCATGGACAGGGCAGCCACAGCATGTGCAGGGGTTGACCACTCACAACCCCTGGAAAGGTCCCAACCCTCAGTCTAAAAACCCCTGAGAGGAGAAATTCTCTTATAGAAACTTTTCTTTTGTTACTCTCCAGTACATATGCACCTTTTTCTGCACTTCAAGATATTGATTCTCAAAGCAATGGAAGATTTTTGCATTAAAACTTGGACTCTTGCTAAGGGCTCTTAATTCTCAGGTTGTCTCCAGAAAAATACAAAATACCAACCTCCCCTCTGTAAGGTACATTCCTCATGGAGGCTATATCACAGGAGTCTCAAACACACTGGCCGTGGGCCACACGCAGCCCCTAAAGCTATTTTCTGCAGCCTGCAATGACACTATCATTACCAATATTTTCAATATTGTTGTATGAAAAGGTTTCAGAGGTGCAGCTCTCAAGGCTAATGTATTAGTCCTCATGCGGCCCTCGTGGTGGTTTGAGTTTGAGACCCCTGCTATAGTGAGTTGCCAGAGGTCATATCTCAGCCACAACACCACATAGCAAACAGCATTCACATCATATCTCCAAGAAACGTGAAAAGTTCTCATCAATTTTATACAGAATTCTCAATTTACTTTTGATTAGTTTTGTGAAAGCTGACAAATATGCAACATTATATTTGTTAAAGCTGGCAGCTTTAAGGGGACATTTCTAGTTTATGTAACTTGCTGTATATCTCTGGGGACCAATCCAATGCCTGTTTAATCAATGAAAGTCTTCCCTGTTGATTTCAATAGCTTATGTTTAAAAGGCTCACAGTTCATATATCGTCTTGGACATAAAAGAACAAACAAGAAGTCCTGGGGCACTTTTAAAGACTAACAAAATGTATTTATCGCATGAGCTCTTGTGGGGGAAAATCCCACTTCATCAGATGCTTGAAGATGGGGAACTTACAGAATGGGAGAAAATAAATGAAGGGAAGTGTCAGTCATAGGATCAGGTCAGACTGTTACAGTAAAGGAAAGCAGTTGTTTAGAGTTAAACAGTGTGGGAAGCATATTAGAAAGGGGTTGGGGGGGGCATAGATAGAAAGTGAACTTACCTATTGTAATAAGAAAACCAGCTGAAATCCTGATTTAAGCCTAAGGCAATACTGTCAAATCTGCATATGAATTCCATCTGTGCAGTTTCTCTTTAAAGCTTTGATTTCTTTTAAAACTTATTTTCTTAGCTAAAAAAGCTTTAAAATCTCTTCTGTCTCTTGTCTGTTGACAAATGTAAAAGGAGAAGTAATCGATTCTTTGCACTCCAAAATCACAGTAGAGACAGATTGCAGAAACTGATATTGTTGTCAGATGACAGTTTAGCATTTATCTTTTCAATGCACCCAACTCACAGGATGCCATAGAACAGTGGTTCCCAACCTGTGGTCTGTGGGCCACTAGTGGTCTGGAAGGGCACTGCAGATGTTCCTTGCACGGGGGGGAGAAAGATAATTACTGAAGGCAAATGTACTTCAGGTAAATGTACTGTGATGAGTGCAATATGTTTGTGAGCATAGTAAACTATTAATAAATTATTAGAAATAGCTGTTGATATACAAGTTTGACTCCCATCACCCATAGGCTATGTTAAAAAAGTTTTAAATGACTTGCTTACATGCTGGTCTACAAAAGCTTTCAAGGACAACGTAGTGGTCCACATAAAGGAAAAGGCTGGGAACTGCTGCATAGAGGATGTTGCAGTTTCCAAACCAAGCCTTTGGTGACACTTCAACTGAAACATAGTGGACTTGATTCTCTTCACACCAGTTTTCGCACAGACCAAACTCCATGATTTACGTCAAACTGATTTACACGGGGAGTGTACAGAGGTGGGAATTAAAGCATTGGACTAAATTTGAAGCAGTTTAACAGGATTTTGGTTGTGCTCTTCTCAATAAAAGCAAGTGTTTTGAACACTTGGGATTATGTTCCTTAAAATGAACTATGCAAATCAGCTTCTTGATCATCTTAAATGAGGGAGTATAGTTACAATCGTATCTCCATCGGGGCTAGGCAGAAGCAAAAATTTTACAGCTGCCTACTACATCTGAAAACTTGAATAAATAAAATGGATTTAGTGACCTTAGTTGAGGTGCTGGTAAATATTGATCCACATTAAAAAAAATCATTACTGAGCAAAGATTGAGTGTGGTCTTTGCTGTGGTCATACCAAGAGACTGCTCCGATTTAAGCTGTAATAATACATTAAATGTGTCTGACAGAAATCCTCTGTCTGTGCTAATCACTTCATACCTTGGATCATGTAATTTTTCTTGAATAATGAAGCATTTACAGTAGCTCAAATTAGTAATATTATTCAGGTCAAACTTTAATCTTATTGGATCAGAGGCCCCTGAGTCAACATTTGCCATTAAGCAGACTTCAAGTTAGATTCCTAAGTCCTAAGTACCTAAATAGAAGTAGTATGATTTACAGCAGGGGTCTCAAACTTAAACCACCACGAGGGCCACATGAGGACCAGTATGCTAGCCCAAGGGCTGCACCACTGAAACCTTTCCATACAATGATACTGCAAATACTGGTAACAATAGTGTCATTGTGGGCTGCAGGAAATAGCTTTAGGGGCCATATGTGGCCCGCAGGCTGTGTGTTTGACACCCCTGATTTACAGAGACAAAGAGCACTCACAGAACTCTGAAAATTTTCAGTTTTAGTATATTCCTCTCATCAAGCCCATACTAGCTCTTTGTCATAGAATACCTAAATTATATCTGAAGGACTGTCCTCTGCTTTCTCCAAGACCTCTCATTCCCATTGCCTTACCTCAGCCCAACCCAAACAAGTGTATCCCTTGATTTCTATATTACATTGTTTATTTTGCCTGCAAATAGTTGTGTCACAGATTTTTGCATTGCATATAGTATCACATAATAGCACTGCACTGGAAGAAAGCTTGAAGCTTTTACAGCTGGATAAGGACCTGGGCTTTTGACACCCAGAAAAAAAATCAGGTAGGGGTGGTTCCAAAAGGCAGATGAAGCTTTGGGGATTGGAAAAGGACACATCTCTCCTTCACCACCCATTCTGGAGCAGAAGTAGAACTTACTTTGTTTGAAGTAGAGCACTGAATTTCTCATTTCCCATCCCAGCAAAACTTTGACAGCAACCACCCTCCCTGCCACTATAATGAGGGAATAATACAAGGCCAACACCACAGAGTAAGGAGATGTTCACACTGAGCAGGCCCTAAGAATGCCAGGTCTTTTTTCCACATGTATTACTAGAGTCACTTTAAAACTCAGTGAATGAAACCTGCATGAGTAGTTCTAATTGTTACTACCATAGTTCATTCCCATGAATTTGGGAACATGATTTCATCTGTCATGGTGACACCATTTACCTAGATTTGTTATATTTCTCATTAGCCTAAATAATTGTGTGCCGTTGACAGCTTTTCCACTTTTTCTGTTAATGAACATATATATAACAAATAAAAACCATGAGTTGTTGTAGTACAGACCCTAGGCACTCTCTATGAATTTTAGCCATTTGAAAAAAAATCAGATAATTTTGTACACTTGGTCTTCTATTTCTAAGCCCTAGTCTACACTGGGGCTGCTTTTTGGCAGCAGTTGATGGTCATTTACGCGAGGCACGTAAAATGCCTTGCTTAAATGATGGCAGCTTCCTAAGCTGCCAGGACACACTGGGGAAAACTAATGGCAAATCCCTTGCAGTTGGCTGTCCCCTACACATCCTGGCCCCCAGGACTTTCACCGCTGACTTCCAGGAGCACCCCAGCAACTTCGGACTCGCTACTCAGTGCTTCCAGAATACCAGGCTGACAGCGGCAATTTTGCCGCTGTCAGTGTAGACGTAGCCTTAGCCAGACTGTGCTCCATAGCAGCACTTAACTTCTGATGACAAAAAGCCTCATTGAGTGACATTGTCAAAGGTTCTGAAATATAAACCTTAAGTAACTTGTCAAAGATTCTGAAACATAAACCTTAAGTAAAAGCTACTACAAGAACATAAACTGTACCAAAAATAAACAGAGCAGAGGTCAGGAGAATAGCTACCTGCATGGCTGATTTCCTGCTGTCTGTAAGGCATACCCTCAGAAAAAAAAAAGACACAAAAACACAGTTCAAGAAATCTCTAATGAATTAATACACTATTTTAACAGCCTCCACTTTGGGAGGACCAAGCAACAACCAGGCTTGACTGAATAGCAAATTCATGTCAATGAGATGCTGGTTCTGAGCAGGCCCTCCTTTGTCTAACTACATATTTAGGCTCTCATCTGTCACTATTCCTCAATAACAGTAATACTCAAAGTTACACTTTACCTTGTGAGTAGTCCCCTTGATTTCAATGTGCCTACTGCAGTGTAGAGTAGTACTATATCAAATGGTGGCAAAATCTGGTCCTTAATCATTAAAAATATATAATCAAGTCAAGAAGTTGATCCCCACACCTCTGGACTGAGATTATTTGTGGGCATTGTTATAGAACTAGTAGATATAGTTTTCAAAGTCACCTAAATCATTTGGCTCAGGACTGATTTGCAAGTTTTTTGAAAATGGCACTTGTTCCTAAGAGATTTAGGTGCCTTTGAAAGCGTTGCCCATTGTAAATATTCACTCATTTGAACAACTCCTGTGATTGCATTCCACTTGAATGTAGGAACAAGACAGTCACTCTCCAAATACTGTGGGATGTGAAGTCTGTTATGGGCTGGAAAATGAGAGCAAGTCAGAAAGGCATTCAGAAAGTCCTGACTGAGCTCTGTCCCATAGATACATGGATAAATTCCTTCAGATGTTTAGAGGAATTTCTGCTGCTACTCCTTTCCTGCTAACACTTCAGTCTGCCATTGAGGTGACCGAGCAGATTGGGGGGGGGGGGAATAGTAAAAAGTCATGATGGATTTAGAACCTGCAGGGCCATAACTACAGCGGGGCCAATGGGGCTTTGCCCCGGGCGCGCTGGAGCGGCTCAATAGAGCCACTCATTTAAAAGGCGCGTTTCGCAGTGCCAGCCCCAAGTGCCACTACTGGCAAGAGGCGCATTCCAATTGGAACATGCCCCAGGCAGCAAAACAGCATGTTATGGCTCTGAGAAACTGTATTTTGTGACAATGCATGACTAAACTTGCGTTAGAGTATGGCATTTGAGTAAAACCTAATTTTTTTAATTAAAAAAAAAAAAGATGAAATCCTACATCCATTTAAATCACTGACAAGGCTCACATTGACTTGTCTTGTGACACTGACTCATTGGAAGCTCCTAATGATGACATACTGTACCTATCTATAGCTATAAGATGCATAAAATTAACATAGATGACAGCTACATATTTTTTAACCAACAGCAAATTTGTGATGCCCCTGTCAGATCAGTTTACTTCTGTGGTCAAAACTCCATATCTTTAATGAGGAGCCCACAAATTGATATATGCTGTGAGCTACTAGGAGAAAGTTGAATGAACTTTGGTGCAAAATTATGGGCACAACCCACTTTAGGTGCAAAATTGTCTACAGAAAATGGAAGCACCATTGGTGGGGAGGAAGGAAGGCACACATTTGACTTTTTTTACCCACTGTAAAATGCCAAAAATAAACAAAGGGCTAGATTGTTCCATTTAGCCCAAATTGGGGGCAGTGTGGACACTATATCCTTGACAAGAAAATCCCTTGACTTTGAAGATCCAAGACTATATCTCAGAAGGCACAGCATCTCCCACAGGTCCCCACTCCAAAGTACAGAATAATGTGCACTGTACTATCATCCTCTTAGATGGATGAACTTCATTCCCTCTCTCCTCATGAGGTTAGCTAGTGCTTTAGATCAGCATGGAGAACTAGAGCCCTCCTCTGGGCGTGCTCAGAGTGAGAAACCTTGTACGTCCTTCAGTGCAAGGATTCTTGTACTCGGCTCTTTTTTGCTCCCACACAAGGGAAGAGGAACAGCTCACTACATCTCCTCCACCATGCACCCACGCTAGAGACTGGCACACTGTGGCCGAAAGCAGAGTAAACAGCTACTGTAATCATTAGTCATTCATGTTAACTTTCATATAATTCATTGTTTTCAGATAGATTTGCCCTGAACACAGGAGGAGGTGTGGTGTTCTTTTCAGATTTGTATATCTTATCATAAGCGCAAAAAAACATTTTGATTGCTAAGGTGTGTTTCTAGACAGGGGCCACCATGTACTGCAATTGCAGACAGAATTTTCCTCACCCTAAAGGCACCGTTATAATCCCAGATAGATTAGGGAAGACTATCATATACTGTAACTTTGAAAATTCTGCTGCTGAGCATGTGTAAGCAAGTAGCAGAGGACCCGAGTCTGAGAGACTCAGGAATTTCTGCAGTCCTTGGGAGAAGAGGGGACTACCAGACAGGCCACTTTTAGGAACTTGTATCTATGGATTTAGAAGCATTACACTAGCCACCCAAGTCAGAAAACACTGGCTTAAACCACTCTACTTCTCTGAAAAAATTAGGGAATAATTCTTTACTTACCTCATGGGAGTGTGGTGAACATAAATCAACCAATGTTTGTACAGTAAAGATGTAAAGCATCACATAAATACTAAATGTTATTACGACCCAAAAGCCTTTCAAGGAGGCCAAAGATAAAATCCATCCTCCTAATACTACACTTGTGCTTTTATCCTCTATTGTACGTAAGGTGAATGAAGGTTTCTGTTTCTTCTTTAAGAAATTATTTCTTCAACCATGTTGTCATCTCACTTTCCATGAATTGTCATGGGAGATTTGGGCCTTATCCTGCTCCCGTTAAATGGCAAAACTCCCATTGACTTCAGAGGAAGAATGATAGACCCCTGGTGCCCCGGGCAGTATGTTTTAAGTTACCAATACTAACGGGAACTTCCTCCAGGAGCATATATGTCACTCAGCATCTGCAAAGCAAGAATAAAATGATATTTCTATTACTGCTGAATAATGGTTTGTACCCTTTGCACTGTGCCCTATAGTGCAAATGTCACTATAGCTGTCAGTATATTTATTTTTCACTATGTTTAAGGGTGTAGACCATAGTGAGATTTTTTAAACTCTTACAGTGACCTTTACAAAGCATGAACTGCAAGAGTATGTCAGTAATGAGACAATCCAAAGGTCATGAAACATTATTCTGCCCTACTAACTACCATAAATGTGACAGTAATTAGAAAAGGTATTTTTCTTTGAGGCAGGTTTTCTAGTAGATTCATGCACTAGTCCAGGGCTTAAATACAGTCAGATCTGTTGGGAACAAAGCTCTGGTAAATACTTTAGCTCCCCAGCACATCCCACAGAGAATGGGGGTGGTGGCAATGGCAGTGGCAGCATCTAGGCAATAGCCTATGATCACTTAAGCCCTGCAGTACTCCTTCACCTCTGGAGACCCAGGTTCAATATTGGTTAACCCAGTAATGTGTCAGAGCAGTGCCATGTCTAGTGGTGAGCAAGCAGCACTAAGCCCCAGCTTCCAGGAGGCACTAGACTATTGTACTACACAATGTCTCCCACAACCCTCTTCAGCTGTTTGGAGAGGGGTAATGGACACTGAAGAATTCTTTCCCCTGACTGCCAAACTGGTGAGGGACACTTCTGTGCCAACATTTGACCACCAAACTGAAAGGCTGCTTAAGGCAAGCTCCCTGCTTTTAATAAAAAGCAAGAAATCTTGTGGAACAAAGACTAACAGATTTATTCATTGCATGAACTTTCATGGGAGAAAACCCCTCTTTGTCAGACACTTTGAAGAGGGGGAACTTACAGAATGGGATGAAAAGAAATGCAGTGGAGTGTAAGATGTGGGATCAGGTCATACTGCAACAGCAAATAAGAGCATTTGTAAAGATTCAAACTCTGGGAAGCAGCACACAGAGGGAGGGTGAAGTCAAATTACCTGTTATAATTGGAAAAAAGTCCTTAGTCATGATTCAGTCCTGCTTTCACACAGTCTAATCTGCATATTAGGTCAATTTTGGCTGTTTCTCTTTGAAGTCTTAATGTCCCATTGATTTTCTTGAGGACCATCATTAACAGATCATCAATGGAGTGATTAGGAAGATGGAAGTGCTCAGCAACTTTTTTTTTTGTGTGTTGTGATTTCTGTTGTCAGTTTTGTGCCCATTTATTCTTCTGCGTAGGGTCTGTCCTGGTTGTCCAATGTTTAAGGTATGGGGGCTTTTCTAGCACATGATGGCATAAATCACATTAGTGGAAGAGCAGGTGAATGACCCTTTGATGGAGTAGCTGGCTTGATTGGGTCCTATGATGGTGTCTTTTGTGCAGATACATGGACAAAGTTGGCAGGGTGGTTTCTTGCAGGGATATGTGCCTGCTTTAATGTTTCTGTTGTTAGGTCTGTAGTTGCTGGTGAGCATCTGTTTAAGGTTTGGGGGCTGTCTGTAAGTGAAGAGAGGTCTATCTCCCAAGGCAAGAGAGAGTGAGAGGTCATCTTTTAAAATAGGCTGGAGGTCCTTAATGATCTGTTGTAGGCGTCTGATTTGAGGGTTGTAGATGGTGACCTGTGGCATTCTATTTTCTTTTTTGGGCCTTTCCTGTAGTAGTTGACTGCTGGGTACCCATCTGGCTCTATCAATCTGTTTCTTTACTTCTCCAGGTGGGTACTGTAGTTTTAAGAAAGCTTTGTAGAAATCCTGAAGATGTCTGTCTCTCTCTGAGGGATCAGAGCAAATGCAATTATATCTTAGGGCTTGGCTGTAGACAATGGATCGTGTGGTGTATTTAGGATGGAAGCTCAAGGGATGCAGATAATAGGGTTGGAAAGGACCTAACAAGGTCATCTAGTCCAACCCCCTGCTAAAAGCAGGGCCACTCCCACTAAATCATCCCAGCCAGGGTTTTGTCCAGCTGGGCTTTAAATATCTCCAAAGATGGAGATTCCACCATCTCCCTTGGAAACCTGTTCCAATTCTTCACCACTCTCCTAGTGAGAAAGCTTTTCCTAATATTCAGCCTCAACCTCCCCAGCTGTAACTTGAAACCATTGCTCTGTACTCTGGCCTCTGTTACTAATGAGAACTGCCTGGCTCCCACCTCTTTGAAGCACCCTGTCAAGTAGTTGAATGTTGCTATTAAGTACCCCCTCAGTCTTCTCTTCTGCAGACTAAGTAAGCCTAGTTCTTTCAGTCTCTCCTCACAAGTCATGTGCCCCAACCCCCTAATAATTTTAGTTGCCTGCCGCTAGACTCTAATTTGTCCACATCCTTCCTGTAGTGGGAAGCCCCAAACAGGACACAGTATTCCAGATGCAGCCTCACTAGTGCTGAATAGAGGGGAACAATCACTTTCCTCAACCTTCTGGCAATACTCCTACTAATGCAGCCCAGTATGCAAGTGGTCGTCAAACCTTTTTCTTCAGGACCCAGCTCTGGATCCCTCCGCCATGCAGCAACCCTCCACTGGGGGAGGAGATGGGCCACCCCCTCCCGTGGGATCAGCGCTGGCCAGCAGGGGAGCTACCCCCCCTTCAGAAGCAGCGCTGACCAGCAGGAGAGTGAGGGGCAGCTTCCCTCCCTCCCAGAAGCAGTGCCAGCCAGAAGGAGAGTGAAGGGCAGCCATACCCCCTCCTGGAAGCAGTGCCATCCAGTGGGAGAACAAGGAGCAGCTGCCCCCCCCGGAAGCATCACCAGCCAGCAGGGGAGTGAGGGACAGCCCCCCATGCTCCCAGAAGCAGTGAGGGCTGGTGAGAGAGTGAGGGGCAGCCTCCCCCTCCAGGTGCAGCACAGGTACCGCAACCCACTACCTTCGGGCAGGGCCATCCCTAGGGGGATGCAGGGCCCCAGGCATATCATCCTCTGAGGGGCCCCCCCACTCATCCACCTGGCACTGGGGGGCAGGGCAAACCAGTCCAAAGGAGGGGCAGGCCCCTTTGGCCCTGCTCTGGCTGTCCCATGCTAGGGACTGGATGAGCCAGCCAAAAGAGCAGCCTAGTTCAGCGCTCCTGGTCCACCCCACCCCCCACCCCCAGCCACTCATGCTGCTCTCGGCTCTGTGCCGGAGCAGCAGGCAGGGGGCGGGAGGTAGTGCAGCTGGGGCAGGGGGTAGTGATATGGGCTCCATCTGCCTCCTGCCCCCTCCCCACTGCTCCAGCATAGAGCCGAGAGCAGCGCATGTGACTGGGGGGAAAGACCAGGAGCGCTGAACTGGGCCACCCTTTTGGTCAGCTCACCCAGTCCCCAGCATAGGGGGGGAGTGATGCAGGGAAAGTGCATGGCCCTGCATGGCTGCCCCACTAATCCTACCCTAGGGACGGCCCTGTCTCCAGGTCTGTGACCCAATACTGGATTATGACCTGTATTTTGATGACCACCGCAATATGCCATTGGACTTTCTGGCAACAGCAACACACTGTTGACTCGCATCCAGTTTCCCATCCAAAATAACTCCCAGGTCCTTTCCTACAGTGCTGCTATTTAGCTGATCACTATCCCCAGCCTATAGCAGTGCATGCGGTTTTTCCATCCTAAATGCAGGACTTTGCACTTGTCTCTGTCGAACCTCATGAGATTTCTTTTTGCCCACTGCTCCAATTTGTCTAAGTGTCCCTAGATCCTCTGCTTCCCCTCCAGCATATCTACCATTCCCCCCACGTTGTTGTCATCTGCAAACTTACTGAGTGTGCAATCTATCCCATCATCCAGATCATTAATGAAAACGTTGAACAGAACCGGCCCCAGGACACTCCACTTGTTACTGGTTGCCAGCTAGACATTGAGCCATTGATTCCTACCCACTGAAACCGTTGATCTAGTCAGTTTTCTATCTGCCATACAGTCCACTCATCCAACCCATGCTTTCTTAACTTGCTGATGAGAATGCTGTGGGAAAACATGTCAAAAGCCTTGCTAAAGTAGAGGTATATCACATCAATGGCTTTTCCTGCATCCACAAATCCAGTCATCTTATTGTAGAAGACAATTAGGTTGGTCAGGCATGATTTGCCCTAGGAAATCCATGCTTTTGATGAAGTTCAGATTCTCCGACTGTTAATCTATCACCCTGTACACAGATTACCAATGAACTGTTATTATTTAGGTTTAGTTAGTGCCCAAAATGTGCTAGTTGCTTTCTAACTACAGAGGGGGAAAAAGCTATCCCTGCTGTAAAGAGTGCACAAAGATAGTCCCCAGTGGGGGATGGGGAAAGAGGTCAGAGACTGGCCCTATTAAGGGTAAGGGGCAGCCACATTTGTGCCATAATTAGTGGCTTCCCGGCCCAAAGGGCAAGACTAAGGAGAGTGAGGTGATAAATCAAGGGACAACTGAGCCTTACAAAAGGACCAAGTGAAGTCTGGAGGGAGTGGGGGCAGGGGAGAGACCATACAACAAAGCTAGTTGTTGCCTCTGGAAGGCCCTGAACCTGGGTGTGCAAAGAAAAGGATACTCTGGGAAAGCCTGGGTTCTGTACTGGAGGTGGGAAGGACATGAGGCACAAAGCCCAGGAACAAGCTGATAACAGGGCCAAGAGGCGAGGTAGAAGAGAAGCCCTGACAGACAGGAAAATGTTTCAGTTTGTTTGGAACTTTTTAGCTTGGACTTTGGTATCCTGAAAAAAGGTTACCAAGTTCTAAAGGGGTAGCTGTGTTAGTCTAGTTCAGCAAAATAAGCAAAGAGCCCTGTGGCACGTTTACAGACTAACAGATTTATCACATGATCTTTCAAGCAAGTCAGGAGGACATCAAGACTTCAAAGAGAAACAGCAGAATTGGAATTGATATGCAGATTCAAATGTGTGAAAACAGGATTAAATTGTGACTGTGGATTCTTCTCCCATTCCAACAGGTGATTTGACCTTACCTTTCTCTTTGCGCTGTTTCCCAGTGTTTGAATCTTAACAACTGCGTTGATTTGCTGTTACAGTGTGACCTGATCCCATGACATACACTTCCCTGCATTTATTTCCTCTCATTCTGTAAATTCCCCCATCTTCAAAGCCTCTGATGAAGTGGGATTTTCTCCCAGGGGAAAGCTCATGCAATAAATAAATTTGTTAGTCTTTAAAAGTCCACAGAACTCCTTGCTTGTTTTGAGAAAAGGTTGTGTTTGTTGCAACTTCACTGAAGGTCTAAGTGAAAGCTCTAGCAGAGACCAATTTCTAGGAAGTCATAAAGACCAGCCTTGGGAAGGGAAACTGAAGCACAGAGTACCAGCTTGGCCAAAAGTGTTGTTAAGTGGCATCCAGCCCCCATGATAGGTGACATGAAATATATACATCCATGAAAAGAGTTCCTCGGAGCACTGCAAAAATTTGTCAGCTCTGCACCCCACTCAGCATATTTCTCTAAAAAGTTTAACACTAGACTTCTACAGCTGTTGGTGTACAGTAATACTGTGCTTGCATTGTCTGCAAGGCCATACAATATTTCACAAAACATTTACACTGCCAACTGCTCAAAGTCAGGGTGTAAAAGGGAATAGAGAGAAAAGCCAAGCAGTACTAGAACAGAAAGGATGTGTTGGGCATGAAGAGAGAGCGTGAGTACAAAGCAAACATCAGCTGCTTATGTGTATGATATGTCTGTATAACAGGAGCATTACTATTAATAGTCTTATTTTGGTCACAGGATGGGATGCAACAATGCAGAAGTGAGACTCAACACACACAGGAGCTGAAGGAAGCTGTGATGAAACACTGAGCAGTAAGTATATGCAGAAATTTGATGCCTGTTGGTTCCCACACCCCTACTAGGATTTTGGGCGATGACAAGCAGATTAATAACACATATATCTTTGCTCCAAAAATCCCCCAGCCAGCACTGCCACGACATGTTGCTTTGGAGCTAGGGGAATATTGAAGCATTTAGATGACTTATACAAACACTGGCATGTGGCTCATCATGTTGGGGCTTGTCACCATGAAACAAACAGCCTGTGTTTTTTCTTTAGTTTTTGCATGACTGAACCCTAGCAGGCGTTCCCCCATTTTTAGTCTCCAGACCTTAATTGTGTTTGTGTTTCACTATTATAACTTTTATGTCTCTGCAACAAGAGCAGTGTCATTTGATTATCATCAGCTGACATGAATATGGAAAATATTTTGGATATTGCAGCCTGACACATGAGGGTAAATACACAAACCAACCATCACCAGGCGAAACAATCCAATGGAGATTTTAGGAATCATATGAGAAGTATTTACATTTCCTCTGTAACCAATCCTTTAGCAAGATGAGAAGTTATTACTGGGATATTTTTGTTAGTTTTACTGTTAGGTTATGATCTTATCTCTAATGTATTTTGTAAGGAAAATTACCAGAAGAATCTGATTTTCTGATTATGCTTGAGCAGACTGTTGTACTTTAGAATTCAATGCTGACAGAATGAACAAATGGAAGATTTATGACACAAATCTGCCCTCTGCTGGAAACAAAAAGGGAATATTAAATAGGCTGCGGATTCTGATGTTAAGGTTTTCTAAAGGGATTTTGAACTTGTTATTTTTGTCATTAACATATGCAAACAGAATATTTAATTGTTTAAATTAGAGACTTTTATCCTTCCTAACATTAAATTCACATTTCCACATAATAAATCTCATCCATAACAATACAAACAATTGCCATATCTCACCTACTAAAATCACATTAAATCAAATTCCAGAGGGGTAGCTGAGTTAGTGCGTGTACAGCAAAAACAAAGAGTCCTGTGGCACCTTGAAGGCCAACAAATTCTTTCAGGCATAAGCTCTTGTGGGCTTCAGTCCAGTTTGTCTGATGCATCTGATGAAGTGGGTTGAAATCAATGAAACATGTCCCATTCTGACTTCTACCACTCTCAGAATTTGCCAGTCTAATCAAGTCTTTCTGCCACCCCAGTCTTCTCTTCTGCAGTGCAACCTCACTCTTCCTAGCAGGAACTTCCACAGCTGGGAGCATCCTTATGAACAGAGCATTCCTCACAACCTCTTCCCACTGTCCTTTGGAGCGCAGTTGTCCAGCCAGGAGATGTCAGAGAGTAAGCCCCTTTCCTACTACTCCCTTCTTCAGTCCTTTCTGGCCCTTAGCACTTAGTGTCTGGCTTAGAGCCACAAGTAACTCTTTCTGACTTGTGGACACCAGCTAGCAAGCACTACTTGCTACTCTCCAGTCTACAGCTCTCTCCTAGAAATCACCTTCACTTTGGCCACTCTCCTTTCCTGTCCTTCTCCTCCCTGGCTCTGTTCCCAGGCTGGATTTCACCAAGCCTCATCTAGTTGCCCTAGACTGGAACAGGAGAGCTAAGCCCAGTTTAGGTGGTCAGCAACCTTGTTATATTCCCAATATGATAGTTTTGCTGCATAGCTGGCACTTTAAACATCAGTGAGACCTAAGAGTTGGAAAATCATGGTGACTTCTATTTATCACCACTCTTGCACAAACACACACAAGTGGCCTTAGCTATGCGGCAGCCTGGGCAATTGCCCAGGGCCCTGTGCTGGGCCACAGGCCCTCACCTGCAAGGGCAGGACAGATTCCTGGAGCTGAGACTGCCTGTTTTAACCTCCCAGCAGCCCACCCAGCACATGCTCACACATAGGCCAGTGCAGAAAAAGCCAGGCCAGGGAGCAGCAGTGCCCTTGCAACGCCATTCAGCAAGGTGGGGGGGGGGGCTGGAAGGGCATAAAGAGTTTGAAGAGGCAAGGGGGCCCCAGCAAGGTCCCAGGGGAAGCAAGAGTGAGGCTATGGAGGGGAGGCATGGAGGGGCCCTATCCTTGACTTTTGCCCAGGGCTCCAGAATCACTAAGACCACCCCTGCACACACATGCACACTCACGGTTCAGATTTTCCAGTTCCTGTCTCCATAAATTAGCAATCCAAGATCATACATGCAAAAAGCCATTTGCTAAACAAGAGATACTCCTAGAATAATTAGCACTTTGAGAAATCTCAATTTACAAGTTGATCAGCATCTACTTAACTAAGAACATTCTGAAATTGGGAACACTTCAATCTATTTCATTTATTTGAAAAAGAACATGCACAGGTTTTTGGGAGGCAAGACTCCAGCACCTTAAACACTACCTCAGAAAGGATATCAGATCAAATCAGGTTTTATTACAGCATTTGATGTTGAAATAAGGAAAGTTACTGTGCTTATGTTTGCAAAACACCACTTCCTATACATCCTCACATCATGAATGTGGTGCAGCATTCACTTATACCAGCATGTCCTCCTGACCCTTCTTAACTTCTTCTCTCTTTAAGCATAAATTCAATCTAGTCCCATCTAACCTTCAAGCTCTGTCTACACTATACAACACACACATGACTAGGCCACACAGCCTGGCAGAGCACAGGCTGAAGGGCTATGAAACGGCAATGTAAACATTAGGAGTGCAGATGACTGGAGTCTGGGATCTGAGACCATCTACCCCATCCCAGAAATCAGACTCCAGCCAAGCATCTCCACTGCAATTTTATAATCCCATTAGCCCAAGTTGGGGGACATGAGCCAGCCACAGGTGTTTTATTGCACTACAGACAGACCCTAGTCTAAGCCTGCAAACAGTTCAGTGGGACTACTTATGTACTCAAAGTTAAGCAGAGGTACTGGTTTGGGGCAGATCAGGGCTTTGTACTGTATCCATCATGACAGGTTTAAAGGGGTCTCTTGTTTGAAAAGTGACCTTATAAAAACAGTACTAAAGGGATCCATGTTCATTCTGCCATGATTCCATCTCATGTTTTCATACAGTGGTTTTTCGGTAACCCCACCCCCTAAACCACAATGACCAGCCTTTGACAACAAATAGGAGTTGCACAGGGAAAGCACAAGAGGCCATAATTGCCTGAAAAATCTTTAATACTGGTGATGATGTAGAAGAAAAGAAAGCAGCTTGGATCTCACATTCTAGGTATGGTTTGCAGTTAGAGGGAAAATATCTTTCTGGCCTAAGTTCTGCAATCAGAACCCTGCATTTGCAAGGAAACCCACTTACTTCTGACATGGAATTAAAAGAGAGGCATTAAGCATGGAACTCCATCATGTCCAGGGGTTAAAGTGGGCCAGAACAGCCTTGGAACACTGTTCCGGGGCTCACTATTTTTAGGGACTCAGTGTTCCAGGGCCCCTAAAAATAGCAAATGGACCCAGAACGCTGTGTTCCAGGGCCCACCATTTAAGATAACAGGCACTGGAACACAGCATTCTGTTTCCATTTTCTATTTTTAGGGGCCCTGAATGCTAAGCCCTTAAAAATAGGAAGTCCCAGAATGGCATTCCTGGCCATTCCAGCAGGCAGGGGAAGCGGAGCGGCATGTGAGCTGCCCTCCCCTCCCCTGTGCATGCATAGGCTGTGCTTGGAGGCAGCAGCTGTCCCCAGTGCCAGAATGTGGCTGCCAGTGAGAACAGGGGTGGCAGGCTCACACTGGAGGACAGGCTGGGGGTTGGTATTGGGGGTAGGGGGTTGATTTGGGGGGTATTGGGGGAGCTTGGGTGGGACAGTGACATGCAGGGGGGCCCAGCCACTTGGGAAAGGGGGCCCCACCCAATTAGGAGCATTCTGGGGCCCCCCCAAGTTATACTTTAACCCCTGATTGTGTCATTTTTACTTTCCTTTTAAGTAATTATGGTGGGGCCAATGGGGCAAAGCCCCACACTATTAGAGGGTAGCTTTTGTGGTGCCGGCTCCAAGTGCCACTAATGGCGAGGGGCGCGCTCTGATTGGAATGCGCCCTGGGCAGCCAAACCAGCGTTATGGCTCAGCTGTAAGATCATCAGGTGGAAGATACAAGAAGAGGAAAAGTTAATGTAATTTGAACAAGAGTAACTATTTTTGATGATGGGGTTGATACCCACTTCTTATGAGCATCCCCTGCTGGTCAAGTGCATGGGCCTGCAGTGTCTCTGCTTCCATGACCACCCCCTTGACTCAGTACATGCCTACAATCACTCAGTTTAGGGAAAAGAGTGAGTCACCTCTCACAAGTACCACTCCCACTAATCCCTTGTCTCAATCTTCAGTGACTCAGCCCTCCAACCCAGGGGTTAAAGTAAGGGGGTTGCTGTGTTCTGGGGCCCCCAAAAAATAGGGGAATGTGCCAGAACACTGCATTCCAGGGGGCCCCCAAAAATAGAAGGGCATGTTGGAACATACTGTTCTGGTGTATTCCCCCTAGGCCAGTGGAAGGGAGGGGCTGCACGCTGGGGCCAGACCAGCCATCCCTTCCCAAAGCCTGTGGCAACTCTGCCCTTTCCAGCCACAGCCAGGTGGTACACACAGCCCAGCCTCAAGCCCAGGCTCCTTTTTGCCAGCCAACTGGCTGCCCAGCACTGTAGCCTCCATCCCCCAGCCCAGCTCTTCAGCCACCTAAGGGGCCTGGCGTTGTGGTGGTCAGGCTGTCGGTAGGGAAAGCGTGGGAGCAGGGAGGAGGAGCTGAGATGGTGGGCTGGGGAGGGCTTGGGGGGCTGAATGGGGTGGCATGAAGATGAGGAGCTGTGGGGTTAGGAAGGCTGGAATGGGGCAGGGAGCTTAGGGAATGGGGATTGGCGCTGAGAAGGACACGGGGAAGGGATTTGATGGTGGGAGGTATTTTGGGGGCAGTAGCTTGGGTGGGGGGCAGTAGCTGGGGTGCATGAATGGGGCCCAGACCTGCATGGGGGGCCTAGAAATTTAGGAACATTCCAGGTCCTCCCCAAATTATACTTTAACTCCTGCCTCCAACCAAGTCACATAGTCTGTAGATAAAACAGAACAAACAGGGCCAGTGCTGGGGATCATGGCACCCCCCCACACAGCAGAGTGACGCCAGTGCAGTTGAGTGACATCATCAGGGGAGCACCACAGCACTGTCCCCTTTTGATGCCCCTCAAAATGCTGGCGCTCCCCTGCAACACAGGAGCTGCTTACAGCATAGCACCAGCCCTGAGAACAAACCCTTCCTAAAATCTCAGTCTTTACCTACTCCCAAACCTGACATGGGGGCCACACCACCACAGCTTCCTTCCAGCAGTTCTCCCTAGACACAGTCCTTGCTCAGTCTTAGCAGCCAGCTAGTCAGATGCTCCTTCTTAGCTCCCAGATCTCTAAGCTGCACATGGGCCTCCTCTTTCAGCCAGCTAGAAACACAATTCTCACCCCTCCAGTTCCAGCCAGTAACTGATTCACTTAGTCTCTTTCTTCTTTTTATATGGCCCCTCTGAGCCCTGATTGGTTACTCCAGAAGTCCCTTTAATTGGTTGCTTCCCATGAAGCCATTCTAGCCTGCTTGGAGGACTTTTCCTCTGCTCTTCTTTGGGTTGGGAGATCGCAGGGTCTGAGTTCACCAGGCCTAGTTCACCCAATTACATCTAAACTATTTCACATTTTTCCTGATTAGCGTGGCAGAGCACCTTCTTCACTTCATCAGGCACAACGGTTCCCCTTCTGATAGTGGGGATCTATCAGTCCCACTCTGAAGAATTATTATTCCTCACTTGGGTTTTTTATTCCTCCTTATTTACAAGCTGGGCTTCAGGGATACTCTTCAGCCAAAAAAGCCAAGAAACAAGTTCATAGCACAAAAGAGGGAATACCTTTCCCCACCCTCTCAGCATAAGGGCATTGCCTCTTTATGCTGGCCTGTGGGTGCCCATCCTTCCCCCGGCTCATACTGTGGTTACTTTACCTATCGGAAGAAGAGCAGCTTTTCACTCAAGAGAAGCCTATTCCCCTGCTGCTATTAGCTCTTGACACTTTATCCCTCTCCATCTCTCTTTCTCACCAGAAGGTGGTTTCTTAAAGGTCACTGGCAGCCCTTAACTGGCTTTTGTAATGTGTCAGGTGTCTGTAGCTAACCTGAGATAAAACCGTTTGAGCTTATAGGGCAGTAGTTCCCAACCATTTCTCTGCCATGGCGCACCTTGATACCTTTAATTGTTTTGAGGCACGCCACCATAAAGTCTCCAAATGAACTGATGAATATTCATGTGGCAATCTAGAACTCTTCAAGTGGTTTTTTGAAAAAATTCCCTGGCACACGTGCTCAGGCCCGAGGGCACACCTGTGTGCCAATGCACACTAGTTGAGAAATGCTGTTATAGGGAACAGTGCCTTCACCATTCTAGGGCTGATGCAGCTGCCTCCACCACATTTCTGTATCTGTCAGAACTAACTTTGTCACAGAGGGCATTTTTTCTTTCCTTATTAAGGCATAGTCAGTGAATGGGCTAATTTTGTGACACACTTCTATTCAGACAAAAGGCCCTGTTCTATGTGAATTCTTTGTCACAGTAAGTAAGAGGACACAGTGTATACACGGGCCAATTAGTCCGAACTGAGCAAGCTTAATGCAGCCTAATTTGGACTAAGCAATTGCTTAGTTCAAACTAGTTAGTTTGAACAGTAAGTTTGAACTAAGTGCTTAGTTTGACATTTAGTTTGAACTATTGCGCTGTAGTTGTGCTAGTTCAAACTTTGAAAGTTCAAACTAAGTGTCTAGTTTGAACTAACTGTGCTGACTAGTTTGAAGTAACTTTTTAGTTCAAACTAAACTGCATGGCTAGTTCGAACTAAAAAGCTGTGGTTAGTCTGGACACTCGGACTTATTTAGTTTGGATTTGCAAGCCTGAACTAAATAAGTAGATGTAGACACAGCCACTAGTGAGTATGCTCACAAATCCATTTCAGTCTGTTATTGCCCTAGCTTTAGGGCTCAAGGTACCATTTATTTACAGGTACTAGATATGTGTGTCCATGTAACCCATGCCTGCTTTGTGTGGTGCTGTATCCACCTCTAGTGACATCATGCCCCCAGACTGAGACTGTGGAGTCTGTGTGACAGGCTGCTCCCCAGGTCCAGTGCAGTGTGCTTCTGTGACCCCCTCCGATTCCCACTCCTGAACTCCAATTCATCTTGCTTTGCCAGGTGACCACTCACTCCTGAGTCAGTCCACTCTAGCCTCTCATGTACAATCAGTCCCAAGCAGTGGGTGTATGTCCTCTGACTACTTGAGGGACGGTCCCCAAGTGAGCACCCCTAGCACCAGTTACTTAACTGGGAGCTACTGTTTTACAGGGATTGGGATCCACTCCCCATCAACGTACACTCAAGTCCATCCATTTAACAAAGAAATGGATCATGCCCAGCCTTCTTCATTTACACCCTCTAAAATCCACACAGCTTTAGCCAAAACAACTACTAGTTTATTGATCAGATTATACTTCTAAATGAGAATATGGCCAATCAAGGCAGAATCACAATATAAATGAGTCAAGAGAGAACACAGAGAAATAAAAGGTAAAACACGCATACTAACCTAAATCTCTACCTAAATTGACCTCGTAGTCCAAATTTATGCTCAAGATGTTTGGCTGCCACTGCCAGATGTTTGTACAACCAGTCTCTGCCTGAGACCAGGCAGGGCCCAGATCTTGCTTGAAGTTGTTTCAAGATGGAACTCCCAGGCAAAAAGTCCCAAATCCTTCCAAGTGTCTCTCTTTGTTTCCAAACCTCCTAGACCCACCCCTCCCTTTCTGGGCCAAGATGCCAGGCCATAACTAGGGCAAGGCGAACAGGGCTTTGCTCTGACTGCCCCGGAGCAGCTCCATTTAGCTGCTCTATCAAGGGTGGGTTCCATGCTGCTTGCAGCAGGCACCACTCATTGTAAGGGGCACCTTCCAAGCAGAATGTGCCCTAGGTTCCCAAATAACTAGTTACGGTGCTGCCAAGGTGATCTCTTTGTTCTGTCTGAACCAGGGATCACAATTAGCATATCTTTGTCCCTTCCTCCAAGTATTTGTTTGCTCATAGCTGTGGCTGTTTATGTGCTGCTGGAAGAGAGTTCCTGTCTGTCTCCTACCCCCCTGGGCCATACAAAACATGCTACATGTCTGTACGCATGCATCAGGCTGCAGGAAACATATCATCGTAGTAATCATGTCGAATAGGTTATAAGCATCCATAAAGAAACCTTGCATGACATAATTGGCATAAAATTGTACAATCACAGAGCATAAGTAAATGGAAAAAATCATATAGATCATAACCCAGGGTGCACAGATGTACATCCCATGACAGTCTGCTACAGGCTTGGCTAAAAGGCATGTGACTTTTTGTTTATGCAGTAGCTGCTCGTATACTGTATTAAGTTTTGTGGTCCCAGGTTCAATCTTGCCCACTGACAACTGAGGTCTGTCAATATTACACCCAGTAAGGTCCAACTGCACAACAAATGGGACAAGCAAGAGAACCTGAAGATGGGATCAGTTGGGCAGTTACATAATGGCCAGATTCTTCTCCCAGTTTTATCCACACAGTTTTTTTGTATTTGCTAGTTACAATTCTTTTTCCTTCCATCCCTGTCTAGTCTCTCTCTATATTTGTAGTCTACTCTGTCAGCTCTTGCATCCCATTTTCACTTGCTTCTTTCCTCTCTGCCCTCACTTTGTACCTTCCCAGTCTATCCTGCATGGAATGCAAAGCAAATCATATTAAAAATGAACTTTCAACAATTATATTAGAGAAGGTTACAAATTAGGCAAAATGACACTGTCACTCTAGATCAGTGATTCTCAACCTGTGGCCCAGAAGACAAAAGTGGCCTGTGTCATTTTTCAAATTGGTCAGCCACTCCCCTCTTTCTGATTACAGAAGCAAGCTGCTGCATAAGGACCCAGGAACAATGCATTGCTTTGGTGCTACGAGATCAGTACACACTCCTTGCAGCACCCAAAGGAACAGGAGATCAGCACTCCCCTCTCCGTGACTGTACTAGGGAGCGTGGCAAAGCACTCCACCTGGGTCCCTAGGCAGTGTGGTCCCTGCTGATGCCAGAGGAAGGGGAGCAATGATCTCCCATCCCCTTGGCTGCAAAAGGGAGCCCCTGGCTAGGGATCCAGGAGATGCACATGGGGCTAAAAGATGTGTGCCATTTCCCTGCTACAAGCAAGGGAACAGGGACAAGAGATCAGCAAGAAGGCAGCATCCTCACAGAACTCCTTACCTCTGGCTGCAGTGGGTGGTAGTAGGGGAGCGGCTAGGAACCAGCAGACTTGAGGAGGGGCAGGACTCTTAAAATCAGGGCCTTCCACTTTGTTAACCCACTGTGATTTAGCTGCCAGGCCAGGTGCTTAGGTAAGTAGTGACAATCATTCATCTACACTAATACTTTGCCTGTGTGTGTGTAACAATGAGTTATTGGTAGGTGTGAAATAGTAGGTATTAGAATGAGCACAGTACAATCAAAATGTTTAAGTATGTGTGCTTTGTAGGCTTTAATGGTATATACATATATACATTTGTATGAGTTGATAGAGGGGTGACCCTTCAGGGCTGTAAAAATGATATTTGTGTCCCTTCAGCCAAAAAGGTTGGGAACCACTGCTATAGATATTAATTAGAGATGGGCATTCTAGAAAAAAAAGTCAAACTAAATTGCATCACTGTTCCAAGAGATTGTGCCTCATTTTCTTCAGTATTGGGCCTGAAGGGATTGCAGAGGTCTCTCTCAGTGATTGAATTGAGAATGCATCTCTGAAGATCAGGCCTTACATGCTTCTAACACAGTACAGTTTATTTTTCACTTGATCTCCTTTAAAGTGTTCACTGTACAATTATCTGTTTTGATTTTATTTTTGATGTTTTAAAGTTCCTGACTCAGAAGTTTTGCATACTGTGACACTCTAAGTTCTGCTAATATAATTTTCATCTTCCTCAGTCATCTTTTACAACTGCTCAATAATTTGAATCACAAATTTATAGTCTTTGAAAGATGGCTATGACTTCTGAAGTGGGATGACAAGTCCACTACACACTAGGAAAATATTCCCTCTGATTTTTGTTTGTCACCATTAAACATATGTTGCCCAAGAATGGTATTTTTCTTCAAACAGGGTGATCAAAGCAACTTTATCCACTTTGCCAGTTTTGAAAGTTAATATGTCAAAACCTCCTTGGCTCTGTGCTACTCATTTTTAGTTAATTATCAGTAGACTCCCTCTCTCATCTTTGGAACTTTCCTCCCTCTTTCATAAAGATGTGTTCATTCAGGTTGTGCAGTTCAAAGTGGATGAAGTGCAGCTGACCAGATTCTTAAGGCAAAACCATTTTCTTAGCCCTGTCCAGAGATGACTGACTTTGGTATTCTACTCTCCTTTCATTTGTCTTAAGATACAAGGCCCTCAGGATAGCTGGAGCAAGGTACAGGATTTGTACAGCACTTAGTACAACGGGGCCTTTGGGCACCAATGTTGTCAATGGAAATACAATGTGAGGCTTTCTCAGCTGATGCCAGAATGACTGGCAGGATATTGAACACCAGACCAGTTTTAGACTGAAAATGCCCCAAAGTAAAAACTGTCATTATTTTTTAATCTTATGGAGAACCAGGCACAGCAGCGCTGCCACTAAAGCATCATGGTGGAGATGCTTCCAAACAGCAATGGAAGGGATCTTTCCACTGATATAGTTACCCCACCAGCACAAAAGGCATTAGGGAGGTCAGCAGCAGAATTCCAGTGGTGGGTTAAATTAACCTAACTATATATCATACAGTGAAATTTCTCACAGCCCTGAGCAATGTAGCTAGAACTAAATGTTTTTAAGTTTTGACAAGGCCTCAATACCATTTACAACACATCGTTATTCAGCTCTCTTTTGCACAAGGTGGCAGTATAGCAACATACATCACCAGTTGCATTAGAGCCCAGCAAGCTGCTGGCTACAGAAACCAACTCTGAAGAACACATTCCTTTTAGTACACAGGCTTGTCCATGTACACAGATTAGTAGCTGTCACAGAGTAACCTTCATGATTGAGCTGTACTGATACCCAGCGTGCAGATGTACTGCACTGGTATAGTGATCAGAGCAGTTTACCCCAGTTCCAAGCTGCACAGGTGCAAGTCAGTTTGCACTGGTCTTACCCTATTGGGGCAGCTACATTGATATAGCTGCATGAATAGCACCCCAATATCCCTACTGTAGATAATGCCATTGCCAAAGAAAACTTTCTCAGTGATGATGTACATTCCACCTGTGCCAGAAAACAAATAACTCCTAGCTATTCATAGGGCAATTGGAAAGGAGTTGATTTGAGAGCAAAGGAATAAAATACATCTAATCTACCTTCCTCCTCAGCTATACATATACATTTTCAGAGTCCTAAGTAAGTGACCTGCTTTTCAGAGGGACAGAACATTCATATCTCCCTCTGACTTCTGTAAGAGTTGGGGGTGCCTCCACCAATTAAAAAAAAAAAATCAGGCCACTTATTTTAGGAGCCTGTAAAGGCTTTCATAGAATCATAGAATCATAGGGTTGGAAGGGACCCCACGAGGTCATCTAGTCCAACCCCCTGCCAAAAAAAGCAGGACCACTCCCATTAGATCATCCCACTCAGGGTTTTGTCCAGCCGGGACTTGAACACCTCCAGAGATGGAGATTCCACCACCTCCCTAGGCAGCTTATTCCAATGCTTCACCACTCGCCTAGTAAGGAAGTTTTTCCTAATATCCAGCCTGAACCGCCCCAGCTGTAACTTGAAGCTATTGCTTCTCGTTCTGCCCTCTGTTACTTTACCTAACTTTAAGCACTTTAGCTTCAGTTTAATTTAAAAAAATAAAGTTCAAAAATATCTTAGCCAGTCATCTAACTGCTCCATAGCAGTTAATTTTTGCTGCATAGGTCAAAATCTGTTGCATTACTTTGGCTTTACACTAGCATGACTGAGTTGTGAATCTGTCTCTATACCTTTGTATTTTCTAGGGAATTACTCTCTCTCCTTCCCTAGTAACCAGCTGCAAAAGACTTCAGCCACCCCTTTGCAGCAAGGTCTGGGAATGAGTTTTCTCCCTATATGGTACCTCCCTGTTTTCACTAGTCACTGTCTCCTCTCTTTGTGACTTGAAATTCTCCTTCTTCATAAGTCACTATGCCATCCCCCTTTCTAGGATAAAGCCCCACCAGATGAACTATTTGCAGATGACTTTCTACTCCACCTCTAGATTCTGTGCCACTTCCCCGGGGCTGGTAGAGGGTTCCAGGCCAAGGAGCATCACTCTAGGTCTCTTCAGTCTCAGTCCCTGCTGCTGTTTCCTTGTGTTCTACACTATATCCTCTGTGCTAGCACCAAAGCATGTGCCTATTTCACCCTCAGCCTTTTTGTCTGACTTCCTAATGCAGGGCAACACCCCAGATATTACTTCCTCCCTTAATCTCTCTTTGTCCCTGAGCAAGTCCCTTTCACTCAATAGAGTGACAACAAACCCCTTCCCCATAGCCTCCTCCTGCTCTTACTGTTTTGTTTTTATAATATTAGCACAGCTCCCTGGCCAGCTGGACCTTGTCCGCAGTTAGGTTTTATCAATCCCTCCAGATGCAGCATATAAGGTTAATTGGCTTCCTCTAGCCCACTTTAACTAGTTCAGGGCTTGTAGGGGGTGGATGAGGGAGGAGAGGGAAGGGTGACTACCCATATCATAGCAAGCTTACTCCAAAAAAGTAAAACAAAAACCTGGTTTTTTTTTTTATTAATATAAAGCTACACTGCTGAAGATACTGCTGGTATTAAATAATAAAATGATTTCCTGCTCTCTGAACTGTAGTGAATAAAGCATGTAGGTCTGGTAATACTGTTTGTATGTAGTCAGTTCTAATATTTTGTCATCTATGGAGTTAAAACAACTATGGTAAATTAATTTTACCAAGATGATTTTTTTTTATTAACCCCAGGAGTATTACAGGTGCATTTCTAAAGCCACAGGGCATAGCACTAAAATGGAATAATCCCTTGTGACATACAAAAGCAGTGTCTGATTTGCTTCTATCATCCAAAGACACTTGCTTGTAGCCATGCACTACCTAAATCTAAGGTGTTAATGTACTAGCTTGACTTCAGAAATCTCAGGAGTTGTTAACCCCAGGCAACAGAAATGTATCATTTGGGGGCTGCTATGGAATATAAACACACAAAAGCTCTAGCTGTTAGAGGAATTGGGCAGGACCTTAGACTATGTCCAGGGGAGCAAATTCTCATTTTATCCAGGTCTGAACTGATCATATTCATATTTGTACTGTAAGAAAACTGGACAAAAATACTGTCAGTGCCAATGTGTTATTAGCTTGAGCCTCTCATTTCACATCCATTTTAAAAGGCTCAGTTTTTAGGTCACTAACCCATGGGCCACATTCGACATCTTCTGCTCGTAATGACTTGAATAAGATGTATGAGTTAGTACTACTCAATGAAACCACTTGTGAGTGTGCTATGCAGTGTGAGGATTGCAACACCTAGCCCAGGGGTTGGCAACCCAAAACATAAAAAGAGCCATTTTTAAAAATTCCTTCAATAGCCAAGTGTTTTGAGAATCAGAATGGGTGTAGCTTCCTGACGGGGGGAAGCTGGGAGCTGGGTCTTGCTGTAAGGTACCCTGGTGGAGGGGCCCTGGAAGTGGTAATGGGCCCCCCACAGAGGCCCCCAGGGGTGGGGGGAGCCTGGAGCCTGGTGTGTGCAGCCTGCAGGGTACCCCCATGGCAGAGGTGGGGTGTAGTAGGGGGAGGGGCAGAGTCAGGAGCATACAACCCACAGGGTCCCCTGGAGCCTGGAGCCTCAAAGAGACAACCAAAGAGCTGCATGTGGCTCCGGAGCCACAGGTTGCAGACCCCTCAGCTAGCCCTTGATAGTGGCCACGCTCATATCTTGTCAACATGCACTTCAGCGTTTGGAGATTGGTGAAGCCCCTTTCATTTTCTACTTTGCAGCAGGATTTGTTTAGTCCATGACCACAAAACACCCATTTTTTTTTCTATGATAGGCTAACCCAAACTCATAGACCAGATTTTGCATATAGCATACACTGTAAGTCATTTCATACTTGAGTTCCCTTTAATTTTGTGTAACTGGTAATGTGCTAGATAGTCCATAAACTCTATTACTTCAACCACTTATATTCTAAGCATTACATTTACAACCAGAACTGCTAAAGAAAGCATTAAAAATCTGTTCTCTGGAGCTGCAAACCACCATATGTTGCAACAGGGGCATAGCCACAAGTGGACCTGGGTGGGCAGGGGCCCACTCACTTAGACATGGGGACTGCCCATTACAATCCCTGGCAGTGGCGCGAACTTTGCCAACACAGCTGTGGAGCTGCCGAGCAGCCAGTGGGTGCAGCTGCAAGTGGAGCAGTGGCAACCAGCACCAGTGCCTTGGCTGTGCTCATGGCCATGGCTATGGGCTTCTGGCTGGCCCTGCAGCCACAGCGGCAGTGACAAAGCTCACAGTGTTGCGATGGGTGGGCAGGTCTTATCATGCCAGCTGTCCCCCTCCCTTCTCCCACAGCTCCACTGGCTAATTAACAAGTGGAACTGGAGTGCTAATGCTCCAGCTCTGCTTGTTACCCAGCAACTAGAGAGCCCCATGGCAGCTTTCGGTCACGTGACAGAAATCTGTGCTTGGCTGGTCCCATGCTGCAGATTCAGGGGCCTGGCCAAAAACTGAGAGCTAGCTACATCTCTGTGTTGCAACACTGAAGCTGAGACCCAATGCTCCCTGGGATTTGTAGGTTTACAGAACTCCAGCATAGTATCTAAGGACTAGAACAGCGATTCCCAACTTGTGATCTGCGGACCACTGGTGATCCACTAGGGCACTGCAGGTGATCTGTGGGGAAGCAAAGCACGATGGGAAAAGTTTACAGCTGGAGCCAGGGTGTGCAGGGCCGTAGAGGACAGGCACACAGTAACGGGCTCAGGGACCAGAAGTGCAGGGCCACAGGGGATGGTGGGGTGTAAGAGGCTCGTGGCCAGGGAGTGTGGGGCCTTGGGGGGGACAGGGGCACAGTAAGCTGCTTGGGGGTGGGGAGTGCAAATATTTAAAATGGCTTGCCTACATAGTGGTCCGTGAAAGCTTTTGATGATGATACAGTGGCCTGCGTAAAGAAAAAGGTTGGGAGCAACTGGATTAGAACCTTTGCTTGCACTGGGGAGCACTACACATTGGGCTACCCATGTGAATAAGTGCTCAACAACATGAGCAAGGAGTTCACAGTCTGACCCTAAATGTGCAGCAAGGAACTGTTAACTCTAGGAGTATTACTAAGAGTTCATTAAGTATATAAAATTTGTCTTTTGGGGGGAAAAGCATAAAAGGATTTTAAAGTGGAGTTGCTAAATAATTTTGTCTGAAATTGAGGAGAGTAGAGGACTTTAGAGATGGTGCTAGCCTTAAACAGGACAGAATTTCACTTCTAAAGGCTTTGGTACTGAGCAAAGAGAACATAACACACCATTTTCTCCCCTGCACAAAAATAGAACTACAAGGCCAGTGCCTGCTCTTGTTCAAATCATTGGGAGCCTTGGAATTAATTGTAGAATGGCTGTTAATAGCTGTGCTGTCAGTGAAAACAGGCCTGAACCCATCAGGCACATTGCCTGTTTGCACAGCCATGAGACAACAAGCTAAATATGCTCTTAAATGGAGCACACGTGAAGTTACACATTTAGAAGGCTGAAAATTTTGCAGTGAAACTACACATGGTTCAAAATTCTTCCATTTGAAATGTTTTCTGCCCTTCTAGAGAAGTCAGAATAATTTACTAGAGAATGAAAAGATTTCCACAGCTTTTTAATCCAACTTATAAAATTCTGGAAGCAGGGCTATTTTGTTCTATATAATTAATTCTCTAGAAAGCATACCATTTGCTATTAATTAAATTATACAGCATTTTAGATCAAGTGCCATAAAATTCTGTTAAATTTCTATAGAAACCTATTAAACTTAATAGGATTTTTAAATAGAAGTAATAAAATATAACAAGAAGTTTATTTCCTAAACATGATGGCACCTTTTTTTTGTGGTGTGTTTAAATATTGTTGCACCAAAAAAAAAAAGGTCATTTCCCAGTATTACTGCAGGTTGGTCTGCCTTCAAAATTATGTGTGCTTGTTAACCCTTAATTGTCAATCAGCAGATCAGACAGCAGCTTATAACAAACAACAAACCCCAGAGTTCCTGTGGTGTTTCACATCACAAACTGCACATTGTAGCTGAAAAATAACAAATGGCTAGTGTACATTAGTGATTATTACAACTGGTCATGGCTTTCCAATGCACAGTAAAGAAACTTGCTGACTGTGAACTTGAGAAATAAGTGACTGAAGATTATGAAAGATTCTGTATAAATTAATCCCATTTTTGCCTAAAAATGAAAATCAGACATCTAAGGCACCATTGTACTGTCCCCTGGGTATGCTACTGAAGAGGAATATGGGGATCATGCAGACCAGCCCTTTCTCCATCCAGGCACTAGAGCAGGGGTCTCAAACTCAAATCACCATGAGGGCTGCATAAGGATTAGTATTGTACCCAAGGGCCGCACCACTGAAACCTTTCCATACAATGATATTACAAATATTGGTAAGGATTGTGTCATTGCTGGCCACAGGAAATAGCTTTAGGGGCTGCATACAGCCGATAGGCCGCATGTTTGAGACCCCTACACTAGAGGCTACATGCTGCAAGACCCTGAGCACTGCAGGTCTGATTCAACAAAGCTGTTAACCTGTGCTTAATTATAAACACAAGAGTAGCCACATTGCCTTCCATGGAACTCTCCATGTTCTTCAAGTGTGGTACATGCTTAAATGGTTTGGTGGACTGGGTTCACAGTGCTCACTGTCTTGCAGGATAGAGACCTAACAGAGCTGTTTAATAGTGACCACTGGCTACACTTTCCCAAAAACAGAACAAGAACCATTTCCCAGCCTGCTGCTCCCAAGGCCTTTGGAAACTTTATGCCTTTCGAAGACTGTTACTTCCAAGCACCGTCACTCAAGCATTGCACTTTCTACCCCTTCCCCAGCACACCATTACCCAGTGGAAGGCAGAATTTTGCCTCCAGCTGACATAACACTGATGATGCTAGATTTGCTGCTGTTCTTGTCTGAAATGTCTCCAGGTGTAGGCTGCAGTTCAGTGCACAGCTGTGAATCAGTTTTCGTTGCTCCCATCATGATCCTAATGTCAAGATGCCCATAACAGTCAAAATCACGTCTCCCCATCTTGGAAAGAACAAATTTCTTGTTGAGTGTCAGCAACTGAGCTGCTGTAGCAGATATACTGGGATGGTATGAATGAAACTATATCAATCTATAGGGGCTGGAAATGGGTGTGGTTACTGCAAGCTCCAGACCTGCCTTTGCAAAGACTGTTCTGTGGTTTCAGGGTTTTTGCCACATGGGCTTGTCATGTCCCCCCTCAACAAAGGGCACAAGCCAGCAAGAATGAAGAAATGATGCTACTTTTTTAAAATCAGTGAGGGAAAGATCCTCAGCCTGTGACTGAACTGATCTTTGCAGCAAGAAAAACAATGTTAAATTTACAAACAAGTTACTTCTATGGGCTACACAACAGCCTCATTTTTTTCTCTATAACCAGTTCTCCCATCTCATCTAAGCATGTTTCCTAGCACTGTATAGCAGCAATGACTTTGTATTCTTCAAGCATCACAGATTCACATGTTGATCTAATTTCCATCCATATTTGCTGGCAGCATTTGTGTTCATTTGTTTTTTCCCTTCTTTGCCCTAGCAATACCTTGACACCTGACGACTAATTTCCAGTCTCGAATGGCATGTTTGTGCATTTCTATCTCATCTTTATTGATGCTGATTTACAGTTCATAGTCTTCCATGAGATGAGAAACATCCATGCTACTGCTCAAGCTGTGCATACATCAGGTTTGAGGAGGTGGGGAGAGTAAGGAGGAATTTTTTGTTAACATATTTCATGAATGACATGGCATGATCTCAATCTCTCACCAGCTTACCTTAATTGCCGTGAAATGTGAAAACCCTAACTCACATAACATATG
Organism: Podocnemis expansa; assembly: GCA_007922195.1. Lineage (NCBI taxonomy): Eukaryota > Metazoa > Chordata > Testudines > Podocnemididae > Podocnemis > Podocnemis expansa. The sequence goes on along the minus strand of ML681964.1, from coordinate 4,470,863 downwards.
TTTAGCTTTCTCCATAACAGAGGCCCAGTGGCAGGCAAGACAGGCATCACAGTTCTATAGTATGTGTGTTCTAGCTATATGATAGACGAGGGGTAGCCAAACCTATGGAACACAGGAGCCACACAAGTTGATTATAAAACCTTCGAGAGCCGCACTGAGGCATATAGCCATATACTTTCACCTACTCCAAAATTACTAAGTTTAAAATTCATTGCACAGTTTAATTTTATCAGAAAAAGAGGGCAAATATTGATTCTGCTAATGTCAGATTCTAATAATGACTTAAGGTTACCATGAAAATTAGGCCTATACAGTAAGAACTTAGCTGCTGCTCAATGTAGAAGACAGCAGGCTAGTGGCGAGTTTTTTAAAATCCTGACCATGCTGCGCTTCTCCCCACCGTTCTGACCCCCTCCTGAACTCCTAGGCTGGGGCTGCTTTCCTAAATTGATTTGCTGACGTTCTTCCAAGAGCCACACTTTTTCATTCAAGAACCGCATGTGGCACCCAAACCACAGTTTGGCCACGCCTGTTATAGACCTTGGACCCTATAAATGACAATGGAAAGAGGAAAACATTCAAAAGATCAGCCTCTAAACTTTAAAATAACCATTTTAGAAATGCTTCCTTGCCACTTGCAGTCTACAGTTCAGTAAAAGTTGGTAATACCACCTAACTCTTACACAGCACTATTCATCTTTAGATCTGAAGCACTTTACAAAGCAGTTCAATTTAAAGGCCTATTTAAAAAATAACGTGTAATACTACAGTCAGTGATCTTTACTCATGCAAGACTCCTACTGAAATCAAAGGAAGTTTTACTCAGCTCAGGTACACAGTACTTGCTTCATCATTTATTACCTTCTAAATAAACAGGTCCAACCATGTCACTTAGTCTGGAAGTGTATTTCATAGTATAGCTTGATCTAATGTTTGTTTGATTTAGGAGGTGGGGGGGGTTAAGTTCCTTCACTACAGCCACCTTGTTTGTTTAGTGTTGATCTAATTGCTCAACTCACAGTGTATCCCAGAGAGAGATCTACACATAACACATACTTTTAGTACCTGGCTTAGAACAAGCCTCTTCCCTCATATGGAAACTGCAACTTGAGATCAGTTAGCCTAAGATCACCCTCTCCCCACCCCAACTGCCCAGTAGGTCTTCATTACAGAATTAACCCAAGTGATTGGTCAGCACTAGGGGCAGGTCTACACAACAGAATTTTGTTGACTACAGTCAGCTTTTTGCACCAAAATAGTGGTGGTGTACACATTACAATCCCTCCCTCCCCTGCCAACCGAGCTCCCCTGATTTTGTGGCAAAATCAAATCATCTTGACAAGAGGCATAGAGTTATTTGCACCAAACTTTTAACAACAAAGCATTGGTGTAAAAACCATGCTTGCTTATGTCATAGTAAATGACCTCCTGGAAGCATCCCACAGAGCCCATCCTGACAACTCTAGCCATCAGTCTGAACTCTGCTGCTCTCAGCTATCCACTGCTACACCTTTGAAGTCCCAGGAATTTTTGAAATTCCACTTCCTGCTTGGTTGCCATGGAGAGCTCGCATCCCTTCTTCCCAGATGACCATGCATAAAACACTCTCCCTCTTGAGGCACCCTGGAGCTTCTGGATCCAATCAGCATTTGGAGAAGAGGCTTTGCTCCAGCTCAGGGAACTTCGATATGCACAGTTAAACTTCTCAATTAATTGCAAAGAAGGACTATGACTGGAACATGTTGTACTGCCTGTAAAATTCAGGATTCTGTGGAAGGGGTCCCAAAAGGCCAGGGAGTCAAACCATTTCTCTGCTGCAGAGCCAAAGATCTTCTGCTTCTATAAAGACCTGGAAGTCATCCTCAAAGGCTACCCCACCTCCAGCACCAAGACTCTCACTGATATCTCAGCAGGTTTGGAGACAGCAGGCATCAGACTCAACACTGATAAAAAAAGTCATGAAAGAGGAGGTTGAGTTGGCGGATGATGCAAGTAGGGGATTGGGCTGTTTGATGACATGGGGAACCAGGACCTATTCTTGACCTAGGAGGATTTAAGCCATCTTTAGCTCTCCAGCTCTGGTGGGCAGGATGTAGGAAAGTTGAGCTTGGCTAAGTGATTTTTTTGGGCTGATGTCACTCAGTTACATGAGGTACAGTGGTGCTTTGTTTTCTTACATTATACAGCTGTTTGGAAGGATTAATATGCACAAGAGTAGCTGTGTGTTTCCCATTTCGCTGTTCAGCTAGGCCAGGAGTTGGCCAAATATGGCCTGCAGGCCAGATCCAGCCCATCAGCCCGCTACTCCTAGCCTGCTCCCCCGCCATCCCCGCTGGCACCATGTTGGTCCCTATGCCATGCCGCTCTGGGGCTGGGGCCACGCCACCCTCCTCTGCCCCTGACCCGCATTGCACCATGCTGGGGCTTGGCCGGCTGCACTGTCCCCTCCTTCCCACACTATGCTGCACCAAGGCTGAGGCTGCACTGTGCTGGGGCCATGCTGTCCCCTCTGCCTCCCTGGCCAACACCATACTGCTGTCTTCTGCCCCCCCCCCAGTTCTGTGTACCCCTCCACCATCTCTCCACACCCCCTCCTGCTCCTGACCCCCCCCCCACCAGTTCTCCTCTCCTTGGCCCCAAGGCAGCTCTCGCCCTCCCTTCCACCTGCCCACCTGCAAATTTTATTGGCCACCCCTGAGCTAGATAGTGAAGCAGAAAAGTTTGCTCATGCAGTGGTTTTCAAACAATGGATCAGGACCCAGCATTGGGTCATAGACCCTCAGGCACTGGGTCATGACATCCCCCTACTGCCACTGCCAAAAGACTGGAATGCATTGCTGAAAGATGTAATTGTTGGGTCGTAGACATAAATGATTTTTTTTCAACTTGATCCTGAGGAAAGAAGTTTGAAAACCATTGTTTCAATGTGCACCAAGATTCACAGGAATCCTCCAGAGAGATCACTAGGAAACTTTCCTGGAGGTACTCACCAGTACTCTGTTGAAGATTCCTCAATGCTTTGTTCCTACCCCCATTGCAGGAAATTTTCCCATGCCAATCAGCAATCACTTGTACAGGGACCAAAGCACTCAGAGGTGAGCAGCAGTGGGACTTGGCTTGAAGTTGCTCATATAGAGTAGATGCACCCCTACTATCCCTGTTTACTCTCAGGAGTGACATATGTTTCTATAGCCCTTACCTATGGAAGATGCTAGCACAATGTTGTCCCTAAATACTTGCATCAAACAACCACTCAGAATCTTTTCCCTTGTTTATGTGCCCCCCTCCGGTCATGACTCACCGTCTCCTGGTTGAGTATCAAGCTGTGTGCTTGCCAGGGGTTAGTGAGAAAGGTGTATTTTACAATAATTCATGCTGTGAGTGCACTGACAATCAGAATTCTGTTCATTGTTTTTTGTGCCTCTGTAGATGTGCCTTTAAGGGAAAACCCAGTCATACCTGCTAGGCACCTGCAGTTGTTAAGAAAACAACCACAGAGAAGCAAAGATCCAAAGGGGTGGCAATGTTAGTCTAGTACTGCAAAAGAAATGGCAGAGGACTCCTTGCTTTTTTTAGAGAAGCAAAGAGTAGATGTTCCAAGAACTCCTCCTGTTCTCTGAGGTGCGAAAGAAAGAAAGAAAAAAGAAAGAGGTGCATAGAGATACACAGTGTCTGAAAATCAGAAAACTGGTAGGCAGGAGAGGCGGGATAACCAGGAGTGAGCGATAGTAGGTCATAAGCACATGATAAAGGCCACTGAGGAGCAAATAGAGCTGATAAACTAATAACACTGCAGACTAAACTCATGTATGCTTGCCACCTTTGCAGTCAATACAGAACTGTTTTCCATGCCCTCCTCAACTTCGCCCACACATCGCTACCAAACTCCTGACTTGTCTTAGTTAATTCATCCATTCAGACACCTTTGAAAATGATAGCTGGACTTATACCCAGCTGTCATAGCTCACACTGCTCCTCATTGCTTTCTCCTCTCCAGCCCAGCTTTTTGTGTGTGTGGTGAATAACTGTTAATAAAAACATATTCTGTGAAGAATAAACAATCTTTATTTTGTCTCTTGCGCATGGTGGTTGCGGTTCTCTTTGATACACATAGCAAGCTGAATAAGTCATAGCCTGGCACAGTGCTTTTTGCAAAAACACCTTACTGTTTCTCATTGTCAAAATGGCTTCTCAAGGCCTCCTTGCTCAAATGGCCCCCTGTTGTGCCCCCTCTAATAACCTTGACATCTGGTTGTTCATAGTCAGCCACAAGGTGATCCACCTCTGTGCCCCATCCCAGTAGAAACTTTTCACCTTTAGCTTCGTAAATATCATGGATCACACAGCAGGCATCTATAACCATGGCAATATTTTCCTCATTTAGGTCTAACCTGCCATAAAGGCAATGCCAGTGAGCTTTTAATCTGCCAAATGCACATTCAACAGTCATTTGGCATCCATTCAGCTGATTACTGAAGCATTCCTTGCTGATATGCAGATTGCACACATCAGCTTCATAGACCATAGTATTAAGGGGTAGGCTGAGTCTCTCAGGATCATGATACGCATTTCAACATCCCCCAGTGGAATCTTTTAGTCTAGAAAGAAAGTCCCTGCTTGTAGCTTTCAGTACAGTCCAGTGTTCCTGAAGATGCATGGCATGAGTTATGCACCTTCCCTGACTTACCCACATTGATGTTAGTGAAATGCTCACAGTGATCCACAAACACCTGCAGGAACTTTCCATTGATGTACTCCATCACAAGATAGTCCAGGGCAAAACTGGGCTCTGTGTGCCATCTGTCTCCCCATCACAGTTTGGGAATCCCATTGCTGTGAAATCATCCACTATTTCCAAGATTCACAGTCCTTTGGAGCAGAATGTGATTAATGCCCTGCATACTTGTGATAACACAGTGCCAGCAATGGACTTTCTGACTCCAAACTGATTAGCGACTGACTGGTACCAGTCTGGAGTTGTCACTTCTGCATGGAGATCACCATGCACTTTTCCACCATGAGGTGCCTTTGTACCACAGAGGAGGGGCAAGCTCCACACAGAGTTCCATTAAGGTGACTCTGCACATTTGAAAGGTCTTCAGCTACTGCTTGTCATTCCAGACTTGCATAGCAATGCAATCCCACCACTCAGTGCTTATTTCACATGTCCAGAAGTGGTGGTGTACCTGTGCAGCTGCTCTATAAATGCAAACAGTAATCCAGCATTGTTTGTTTCCATGTCACACAGCTGTTCAGGTGCCTTGGATTTCTGTTCAGACTGGGTGGAAAGCGCGACCACACTTGGGTGAGAGGATTTTGTAGATGGTTAGGAGACAGGCAAGGGCAGGCCAGAGTAATTTGAGTAAGAGCCCAAGTTAAGTCTGCAGTGACGTCATACTGTAACTGCACAGGTTCAAGAAGACTGCCTCACCTGGTCATTCTTCTAGCTTTGGAAAAGCTAAGAAAGCCTGAAAACTTTTTTAGGTTAGACAAAAGGAAGGGAATTAGTCTATGCATTCTGCTCACCCACCTGGGCTTTTACACTAAAGAGAGTGAGGTAATCCACTCAGTCTCCTTAACGCTTTCTGGGTGCGGTTGTAACATACCATCTTTAACTGTTCCTGTACATCAATGACCCCTAACGACCAGCCATTAGCAGCTCTCAGCATAACAATATTAATGCCTCATTGAGGAGCCAGAGAGGAATGCAGTTCAAAGCTCATTGAGGTGAGTAGTGTTATGGAAGGGCAGGGCCCATCTCCACCTCTGCTATTGGCCTGGCTTGTCCGCTCTGAGCTTCAGGCATGCAGGGGACCCACCCTAGCAGCAGCTTTCAGTTGGGAGATTATGAGCACCTGGGAGGTACTGGTAACCACTGGAACAATGACATAATTGGGAGGAAAGTAGAAGGAGCAGGAAGCAAGTAAAAGCTCAGAAGATGAGCTGTGGTGAGGAAAGAGGGTCAGGCTGGGTGGAAAACAGCTGCTTGAAGATGTTTTTGTAAAAGACCAGATAAAAGATACATGTGGTGGAAGAAAGACAGCCTGAAAGAGGCTACGCAGTACAATACACTGGGATAGAGATGGAGGTGCCCTAGGCCACCCACTCTGTCCTTGAATCCACACAGAGGATAAGTTGTGGACTTAAAGGCCATGCATGCTGTCCCACATCTGGGCCTGTGTAGGTTAAGAAAGAAAATAAGAACAGGCATACTAGATCAACTCAATGGTCTATCTAGCCCAGTATCCCATCTTTCAACAGTGGCCAAAGCCAGGTGCTTAAGAGGAAATGAATGGAACAGGCATCCATCTCCTTCTGGCAGTCAGAGGCTAGAGACATCCAAAGCACAGGTTGTATACTTAATCATCTTTGCAAATAACCACTGATGGACCTATTCTCTGAACTTACCTAATTCTTTTTTAAACCCTGTTGTGGTTTTAGCCTTCACAACATCCCCTGACAACAAATTCTACAAATTCACTGGGCATTGCATGAACAAGTATTGCCTCTTCCTTGCTTTAAACTTGCAACTAATTAAGTTCAGGTGATCCTGCCTGCCCCCCACCCCCCTTGCATAATGTGGAGCAGTAAATAAATACAAAAGCCGTATTCTTGGCCATCTTCTGCCCTCCCCATATGCACTTCCAAGGATCTGCTGCAGTCCCAAGCAGGAGTCATCTCTGGCAATGTAACTCCATTGATAACTTTAAAAATAAATTTTCAGAAACCTTTGCTAGCCACTGTCATCCTCCAGTTCAATAAACTGCCACAGCATGATTTTTAAAAACTGCTCCAGGGACATACCCAAGAGTAATTTTTTTTTTCCTGAGTGGACTGCTCTGTAGGAAAGCTAAAGTGACCCCTACAATATTCCAGTGTTTGTAACATGAAGTGGGACACCCGTCAAATCTCAAGCTGACTGAAGACTAAGGAAAAGTCTGTTGTGAAGTACCCATGATAGTCTGTGGGACCAAAGACCTTGCTTATTGGACTTTTGAATATGAAACCAGTTCTGGGAAATCATAATTCCCTACGGATTGTTATAATCATCTGTTCAAAGGGAATGGCAAAAATAACGTCTAAACACTATGCTGGAACCAAATGGTTTTTGAGCTAACATCATAGTCAAGCCATTGCACAAGCTCTCAATAAACCCTTCTGATTAATTTGTTGTGAGGAGACAGAAACAGAGGGAAATACATAAACAGGCATTTTCTAAGATATTAAAAAAGTGCACTTTATGGGTGGTTTGCAAATTGAGATCAGCCAAACACTTAAGCTAACAGTCTCTTAAAATAAAGAGGAAGGGGTTGCCATATCTTTTGAAGGTACCTGTACTACCCCACTGTATGAATGAATCTTACTCTGTGATTCACTGATCATTACAACACTTCTGTGAGGTAGGGAAGCAATATTCTCCCGTCATACAGTTAGGGAACTGAAGCAGAAAGAGACTCTCAGAACTTAAGTTGACAAAACTTAGGTCACTCAGGGGTGTAAATGTTCCACCTCCTGAGTGACATAAATTACACTATCGTAAACACTAGTCTGCACAGTGCTATGATGGCTCACAGACATAGCTTATGCTACTCACGGAGTGGGTTTTTTTTTTTTCATGCTAATGGGAGTGTTTGGTCCTTGTCTGCACACAGACCAGGGGTCTCAAACTCAAATCACCACAAGGGCCGCACGAGGACTAGAACGTTAGACCGAGGGCTGCACCACTGACACCTTTTCATACAACAATATTGCAAATATCGGTAATGATAGTGTCATTGCAGACTGCAGGAAATAGCTTTAGGGGCCGCATGCAGCCCACAGGCCGCATGTTTGAGACCCCTGACATAGACTGTCTTCACCTGATCCATAGCAGCAGCAAAACTGTATAGGTCCAGCTGTGCCTCTGGATGCATTGGCATGGACTGACACCCAGATTCACAAAGGCTCTTTCCATTAATTTCAATGGACATTAGGAGCCTAAATACCTTTGTGGATCTGGGCCTATGTGATTTGTCCAAGCTTACACAGGAACTTGGTAGAAAAAGTAATTACACCAATTGCCAAACTTGAATACCTGAATTAGACCAAGTACCCCAGCTCTTGAACCACACTGCCACTTAAGAATTCTCAGTAGTGCACTAGAAATACAGTAAATAGTAGCTTTAGCTAAAAGATCAGTAGAAAAAATTAGATTTGACTCTGAGCTTTGTGGCTTGGGTCTATTTGTTGAATTCAAGAGGAAAGGGGAGAAATTGTAAACGAGTTCCTGCCGTCCTTGAAAATAGATCCTTTCAACTGTCATTGATTTCCCATGGCTTCCCTAACCTGTTTTGTTTTGTATCAAGGACACACTATTTAAACAGGAAATTTGCCCCTATCTTTTCTCTCAGATGATCCTGCCATGAAGTCAAGAAGCTAACTGTGCAGTGGCACTGGAGCAGAATTCAGATTCACTGCAGGATGAAACAGCAGGAGAGTTGAGTTAAGAATAAAAAATCTCTTGTGGAACAATAATCTTCAAGGCATAAAACTACTACAAAGTAAGCTGCTTTGTGTATGAATGTTTCAGCAGAGGCTCCTTATGTTAGGTAGGAGAAGCTTTGGCTGCTATGTTTGCAGTTAGATAAAGCATTAAATATTCCTGTAAGGAGGTTTTGAACACGCCTCAGAGTCAATAAGACCTATCCACTTTTGGAATTCAGTAGCCTCTGGGTGTGTTCACACAGCAGTCTTATTTCAAAACAACAGAGGTTGTTTTGAAATAAGAAACGCCATGTTCACAAGATGTACCGTTGTTTCGAAACAACTTAAACCCCATTTGGTGACGAAACAGCGTTGTTTTGAAACAATCCCGTCTGAACATGTTATTTCGAAACAACGGTGACTCGTTTTGAAATAACTGTTGTCTGAACATGCTATTTCACTTTGAGCTTTTCTTCTTAATTCGAATTAACTTATTTCGAAATAATGCCTTATTTCGATACAAGTTGTTTCGAAACAACTTGTATCGAAATAACCCCGTGTGTGTGAACATAGCCGCTGTAGCACAGCTCTTCAGCTATGTTGAGGAATAGTTAAATCCTTATTGAAAATAGAAGCAGGGAGTTTTGTAAGAAAAATAAATGATTACCACTGGCTTTAGGTTAGTTAACCAAGATATGCTAGGTGCTTGTGCATTTTTCTCCCAAGAGGCATAACTGATAGCTCAGAGCACTGCTGCCTGATTGCACAGACCATCCCTCATTTTTGTGATCCCTTTTAGTTTCTCATAGTTTCCAAACTGATCAAATTATAAACCAGGGTACTAGATACATCTGAAAACTCAAACAAATAAATCTGTGTCAGATAAAAGGGATTGTATTCTCCCTTCAGTAAGTAATCAAACTTTACATCCTATCTATACTATTAAAAACCCACAGTATTGAGGGGTACAGGTAATATATGTCCCCCCTCACCACCTCACAACACACACACTGTTAAAACACAATTTTAATAATTTAGCATGTATAGATTCAAATCATGTTTGATACTGTGTGGCAACTTCACTTTATGCAGATCCCACAATTGAGGTAATTTTAGTAGTGTGAATGAGACATGAAGCAGTAAGGCCCAGATCTTCAATCAATGGATCTCAAGACTGTAAATATATTTGAGGACTGCAGCTTGCATCTTTTTTGTGATTGCAAACCTATCAGTGAAGCTGATAACTTCCTAAATGCTATGGTAAAATAATTCTTTCATGGGCTTTAACACTTGAAGTCCTGTCTACACTGCAAAATCAAGCTATGCTGTAAGTAGTTCATGGAGTAAACAGATTATTAAGTGGGTCTTCCCGACATGTTAATAACTATAGCACAGCTGAGCCTCAAGTGCAGCTCTGTTCTGGAAACTGGCCTCTTTTTACACAAGCAGAAGATCTGAAGATCTGCTAACATAAGCAATAAAAATTTAATTTTTCGCTTTTTCCAAAGGTAACCCTTCTGCACCCATATATGTTTGGCAGGCTCATTCATTTTATGCAAGCTCATACTTCAACAGACTTATAAACTGATTCCCAGTTGCAGGGACACACGCTTCCCTCATTTGCACCTGTGCAACCAAAATGAAAATATAAAGAGCTGCTGTGAGGACAGAATTTAGCCTTCAGGCTCTTTTTTTTTACACATTTGGTGGAATGAACCTGGCGTGGTTTGGTTTGGCAGTTAGAACTGACCAGTCCTGTGTTGTCAAGACTGACTTGTTTGGGATGACTTCAGTTTTTGGGTGCCAAGCTGGAGATGCCATAAAGATGGCTGTTTGTCAGAGGCTGTACATTCATTCAGCATTTTCTGCAACTAGGTCATCACCGGGTGTCCCAAGTTAGCCATCCAAAACTCGGGCACTTGGGAGCAAGTTACTTCTGATAATATAGGCTAGACGTGTAAACTGAGCAAATATCCTGTCATTGAGACTCCCATGATGGAATTTGCATGGTGTCATCTGAAACAAGATCACTTTTCACAGAGGAACTATGCTATAAGTCTTGGCCACTTTAGGTGTGATGCTACAATTATGTATATATTTTGCGGCATAATCTCTTCATACTAGGAAAAGGCCTCTGCTAACAGTGATCAAAATGGGTATCAGCTGGCCCCCCCCTCTAGTGGTGATGACAGCGAGCTAGTGAGTATAGGTCAAAACAGTTCTGTTCTCAGCACCATTAGCAAAAGCAAAACCAAGATCATGTCCTATCAGACATGGACCACACTTCCTGTAACTAGGTTGAAAATGGCCTGCCCCGTCTACAGTAGTAGCTAATGCATTTCAACACCCTTTAAAGGGGCCAGGGAAAGACAGAGGGGACCTACAAGATACAATGAATAGAGCAAAGGCATTGCTGCTAATTGTTACGAGCAATAAATTATTATTTTATTGCACACAGAACCTAATGTGCACTTAATAGTAACACTTGTTCGCATGGTTAGGGTTAAATTGACTGCCTTTACAGCACCAGAAGGGAACTTTCCTTCTCATCCTATAGGCCCCAATCCCATGAACACTAATACACATACTTTCACTTATATGAGTTCTATTTAGGTCACTAGGATTATTTGCATGAATATAATTAGAGTTTGCAGGGTCATATCCCCCCCGCCCCCCAGTGGAATCATCCGTTAGTTTCAGGTGGGCAAACCACTCAATCTCAATTTCCTTTGGTGAAAGGCAAACACTGATCCTTATGGGGTTTTTGTTTTTTTTTTTTTGTTTTTTTTTGGGGGGGGTGGATCTTACAGGTATCTTTACAGGCTCTTCCATCCTTTTGGGGGGGGGTCATTACAGGCTTTTCCATCTTTTTGGGGGGTGGATCTTTACAGGCTTTTCCCTCCCCAGATCAGGATTTAATTGTATTCCCGGTGAGTCTCTTCTGGTTGTGCTTGGTCTTTCAGATGACTGTTTCATCAATATGATTAGGATCACATCCCTCAGTCTAGTCTATTTACACAATCTGTTGTGACAGCTCAGAGTCGGGAACTCCCTAAAGGAAATATTAGATACCACCCTATCACTTTATTCAAATCATATTTTGCACTCCATACTTTCACTCGAATGTCATTCTCCTCTGGATTATATTTTTGTGATCTCCACCAGGCACTAAAACTCCTTCAGAGAGAATGAGATTAATCTTTATATTAGCCATCAAGTGCCATGGTTATTTTGTTGGGGGGAGGAGGGAGTGGGAGAGATTATAAGCAGAAATAAAAATCCTGTATCCTAAAGGGGATTTTGAAAAGCACTAGGGTTTAAAAGGGGGCGGGGGGGGGGGTAAGTGGGAGAGGAATAAAACACATCAAAAAGCTCCAAGGTCTGGTAACTATTGCAGGGCTGCTTTGGGGCCTTCACCCAAAACTAGGGCTACCAGATACCAAAGCCTGGAAAGGAGGACAGGGAAGTAGGAGAAGGACGACACTGGAAGACACATGGAGAAAGTGTAGTAGTAATGTAATATTCTTCTGTTTTTAGGGGGGGCCCTGGAACACTTCCCCCTAAAAATAGGGTGTTCCAGCAAACTTTAACCTCTGTAAGTAAAAAGCAGACAAAAACCATGTATTTTTTAAAATGCCTGCTGGCTGAAGGACATGGAGGTAAAAAGGAGGACATGTCCTTCTTTTGCCTGACATCTGGTAACCCTACCCAAAACCAAAAAACTCTGGGTAAGCTCAGAACTTGGGCCAAGAATAGTGTTACCAGATGTCAGGCAAAAGGAGGGCATGTCCAGGGTTACCAGATACCAAAGCGTGGAAGGGAGGACAGGGAAGTACGAAAAGGAGGATATTGGAGGACACATGGAGAAAATGTAGTATTAATACGCTATTCTGTTTTTAGGGGGCCCTGGAACGCTTCTCCCTAAAAATAGGGTGTTCTGGGGCATTCCAGCATCCTTCAACCCCTATAAGTAAAAAGCCAGACAAAATCAAATATTTTAAAAATGCCTGCTGGATGGAGGACATGAAGGTAAAAAGGAGGACATGTCCTCCTTTTGCCTGACATCTGGTAGCCCTAGGCATGTCCTCCTTTTACCTTCACGTCCTCTGTCTGGCAGGCATTTTAAAAATGCATGATTTTGTCTGGCTTTTTACTTACAGGGGTTAAAGGATGCTGGAATACCCCAGAACACCCTATTTTGGAGGGAAGCATTCCAGGGGCCCCTAGAAACTGAAGAATATTACATTACTACTAGGTTTTCTCTAGGTGTCCTCCTTTTCCTACTTCCCTGTCCTCCCTTCCATGCTTTGGTATCTGGTAAGCCTAGCCAAGAAGAGCTCTCACCTCACCCCCTTTGCTTCTCCCAAAAGCTACTGGGTGGGCAAGGCTGCCTTGGCAGGGAGTCTTCAGAAATGCCCCAGGTGGAGGCTTTGGTTGTTTGCTGAGCTACCCTACCATGGCCAGGCGGCTAGTTCTTGAAGTCAGTAGCCAAGAACAGCCGTCACAGGCCCGGGGTCACGGGGAGCGTCCCGGCCCAGCACCGCCCCCCTGCTGCATTGCATGGCCCGGCCCGGCCCGGCCGGCCGGCCGGCGGAGCAGGGGCCCGGCAGGAGAGGCCGGGGGCTGGAAGCCAGCGGCGGCCGCTAGGTGGAGCAGCTCCCCGGCGCAGCCCCGCACCCCTGCCTGGGGCAAGGCCAGCCCGGCCCGGAGCTGCTCGGGGGAGACGGAGTTAGCGGGCCGGAGCTGTATTCTCCCCGGGACTGGACAGCGAGGGGCTCCCTAATTCGGTTTAACCCTGTTACCAGCTGACAGCTGGTGCTGGGCACAGGATTCTCCCCGGGACTGGACAGCGAGGGGCTCCCTAATTCGGTTTAACCCTGTTACCAGCTGACAGCTGGTGCTGGGCACAGGATTCTCCCCGGGACTGGAAATTAGGGGAGCAGAGGGAGCTTCGGGGGGGCGTTGGGGTGCTCACTAATTGGGTGTAACGCTGTCAGCTGGGGCGCTGCAGGGAGGTGCTAGGGAAATCCCTGGTTGGGAAATTCAAGGGGGGTTAGGGAGATCCCTGGTGGAGCTCAGCCCGGACACAACCAGCAGGAGCCGCCCTGCAGGGCGAGGGGTGCAGAGATCACCCCGGCTGCTCCCCAGCTGAGCGGGTCTCCGGCCCGAGGCTCAGACGGGGCCGCCGGGAGGCGCCGGGCGCGGTTCAAACACGCCCCGGGGCCGCCCAGGAAGTGTCGCTGGCCTCCCCATGGCCACGTGGGTCAGATCAGAGCGGGGCAGAAAACGGGGCACTCACTCACCCCCCTTCTCTGAAAAAAGGAGATGGGGCAAAGGGGTGAAAACAGCCTTCCTAACGCTGCCGGGTTTGCTTGTTAGCATTGAACCAGCTGCCTCGCTGTGTCAGTGGCCGTGGCTGTGTTTGCTCCGGTTTTGAAGGGGGCCCAATCCCGTGTGGCAGGGAGCTCCGCGGGAGGGATGCCTGCCCCGCTGCTCCGAAGCGACTTTGGCGCAGGAAGTTCATTAAATCAGGAGCGAGGCCTGCCTGCCACATGACACGTGCGCTCCCCCTTAGGGGGCACCCAAAAAAATCGCAACCCACTCGAGTGCTAGAAACAAACGCCAGCCCAGGCAGAGGGCGGCATAATCCGCATTCGCTTCGCTTCAGGAACAGAAGAAACGGAGCCACTGAGGGCGAGAGAAACCTTTCGAGAGATCTGGAGAGTGAAAGGAGCCCCTCGCAGTCAGTCTCTGAAAATCTCCCACTCGCTTTTAAAACTTGCTAACCAGTGGCAGGAGGGTGGCTTTGTTTATCATCGCTCCTGCCTACCCCGCTTTAAAATCCAGCCGTTTGAGCGCGGTGTGCGGCTGATGATTAAGTTATTCTCATTTGCAAAGGAAATACAGAGCCCGGGGAGCATCCCTCAAAGGTGCGGCTTTCATCCTCCCTCCGCCAGCTTTCCCGGCTCCTGCTGGGCTGAGGAGGAGGAGAGGGGCCGGCGGAGGACGGCTCTCCAGTCCTCCTGGCAGCCAGGCAGGGCGATCATGAAGGCGGGAGCCCCGCGTTTACAAAGAAATCGTTTCGTTTTGTTGCAAACGGTGCCCCGCAGCTGCGATCGCAAAGCCCGCAGGCTGCCTGCAGCAAAGGGCGAGCGGGTTTTTAGCAGGATGGGGGCAGCAAAAAAAATATCAGCACCTCCCCCCCCCGGCTCCCTGCTTTCCCCGCCCGCGGGAATCTGTCCTGCCGTGAAAAGGCGGCCCCTCCTGGTGGGGGGAGAGAAGGGAGCCCGGTGTTCAGTACTGGTGGGGCCAGGAAACCGGATTAATCTTCCGAGAATCGGATCGGCTATTTCCTATCACAGCAGCCGGAGGAAGCGAAAGAAAAGGCCAGCAAACGAATTCAAACCTCTAGGCAATAGAGGCTACTTGACTTCGCCACCACCGAGCCGCTCCTCAACTCCTTCCTCCCTCCAGAAGGGATTTAACACCCCCCCCCTTTCAAATCGCCCCGTTTGCCTGCAAAAGCGCCTGAAACACACTAGGCGGGGCCCAATGTACCGCAGCAAGTCCCCGGCTTTCCAGCCCCTTCCCTCCGCCCAGAGCGAGGAAGAAGAACTGCAGCCATGTAAACCAAACCTTGGACTCCGGATTCAGCAGATCTCGTTTTCTCTTGGGGACTGATACGGCGTGGACAGCTGCACGCCTCTCCTTCTATGGCACGGTCTCCCGGCAGCGGTTTTGAGAATGATAGGAAAGGGAAAATAATCTTTACATTAAAAACCAAAAAAATAGGGAAGACACGTTAAAAAATCCGGACCGACTGTGAATTCTTGTACCCATTGCCTGTGTGTGTCTGTGCAAATCACATTAGGAAGCAAACTCGGGGGGTAGTTAACTTTATCTCCTGCTCTTCTAAACAAATAAGAAGCACCTAGCCCTTGATCTTTATTTAAATATAGACTTGTTTATCAGTGTCATCCGATGAAGCTTAATTAGATACATTTATTCACAATTTGCCGTCTGCCACCCCATTTTAGGAATGCCTTATAATCACAAGGTGTTAATTGGGGCCAGCCAGGCACTTGTGTTTCTATTAACCAGCGTGAGGACTTTTCACAAGTTCTGTGCGGTGCAAAAATATACAAATCTCAAAGACACGGCCGTCGGCTCCTGCGCCTCAACGCCGGGGAAGTGGCATTTTGCAACTTGGAGGAGGCAGAGCGGGAAGGCGAACTCGTTAAAATGCCTTTGCGCCGCACTCACCAGCGGGGAGGCACAAACCGGAGCAGAGCTCTCAGCCGTGTAAAACCAAATCGCTCCGGCGGGATCATTGCTTCCAGCTCTGCCATCGCCCCAAGGATTTACAGCCCATCGCATCGCTCCCGAGCATGTTGGCTGCAGTTCAGCAACTACCACCCTGACTCGAGGCTGCACAACCCTGCTGGTGGGAGAAACTGCGGCTGAAGGGGACCGATTAATTCAGCGCCTGGGCTCGCCCACCCTAACGACTCTCTGCCGTGTGTTTGATCCCCTTTAGCCGTTTGCTCACAGCTGTTTCCCCCCGCTTAAAGCTTTTCTCATGCTAACCTCGGCCATGTCCCTGTAAAAAGAGAGATGGAAATGCGCCTTTGATTGCATCAAGTCAGGCGGCGAGGTTCCCTGGCTCTTGATTTTGTTTGCACGGGAGCGGTGTTAATCCCATCACTGGCTCTGCATTTCCTAACCGGGGCGGGGGTCCCTGAGCCGGACTAACCTCAGCCTCTGGCCACGCCGCTTCGGGCCGATCCCTCAAAAGAAACAAGAGCAGCTGAAGGCGGCCTCGCAGTGAGCTGGAAATTTGGCTGCTTGCTGCTCGCCACCGCAAAAGCTGCCTCCTGCCCCGGAGGATCCCCCAGCTTGTTACCACTTTGGTTTCGAGGCGATCGGCGCGGGGGAAACTCCTGCCCCATCTCTCGCCCCCTCCAGCGCCTCTTCGCCCCGCCTGTCCCCGGAGGTGACAAGTGAAGTTCACAAGTCTCCCCGCAGCCTCTCCTCGCCCCCGCTCCGCCGGGCTGGGGCTGGCACTCAATGCTGTTTTGCACGCACCCACCTGGCCCCGGGACAGCCTAGGGAGCCCGCTTCGCCCCCGGAGAGACCCAGCTAGCCTGAAAGGGGACAGCAGCTCCCGGCCCCATCCCCCAAGGGCTGCTCCGCTCATCGCCCCAGGACTTAAAATTAGGGGGTGGTGGGGTGCACACTAAATTGGCATAACACCCTTACTAGCTGGCAAGGGGGGGGGGGTTAAGAAAAGCTCCGGCTCTCATTCTCCTGCAGCTTCACCCTGGGCAGCAGGGATGCGCCTAGTCCAGGGAGGGCAGCAGCTGAGCAAGGCCCGGCATGAAAATTGGAGCAGGCACGGCCAGGGCGCAGTAGTTTTAGTGAAAGTGTAGAAGCTGGCACCCCAGCTGGACTAGGGGTACGGCCTCCCTACAGTCATCCCCCCCCTTAGGGACAGAGCACCTGGAGTTTAACTCCCTCTTCCCCTCCTAAAATCAATCAATTCCTGCCACCCCCTTTTCTCTCTGCATCAGCTGAAGGCTGCAGCTAGCTACTTGTTCGACTATTTCCAACCCCTCCCAGCATCGGGACCTGGCTCTGGCCAAAGATAAGTCTTCCCTCCCCCCAGTTCTTCAGGGAGCAGCTGACACCTCGTCTTTCCCAGAGGAGCCTGGTTTCAGCAGGAGACAGGGAACCCCCACCAAAGCCCTCCTTATCAGGAGCCGCCCTAGCTGGGAGGAAGAGCAAACTACTGAGCCGCTGCTTTTTTTCACACCCGAGGCCATTCACAGTGGGAGGGAAGAGAAAATAAAGACCCATTTTTGCCCCAGCACACACCACATTTATTAAAAATTACTACTATGTACATAGAAAAAATCCAAGAGAAGCAAACGGTTTGAGAAATTTGTGTGCCAGCACGTTAGGGGGTTGTATTGTTTTAAAACATTTGAAACTTGTCGCAAGGAGTGGATAAGTTACATCACTTTCAAGATAGTACAGGGCAGCTGAGAAAAAAAAAAAAAATCACTTTACCTACAGGTCAATAAAGATCCCTTTAGGTAGACTTTCAGTGACATGTTAATGCTCTAAATTCACTGGAATACTCCACAATGCTGTTAAAACTCCAAAGCACCAACTTCATATGATCCCAACGGGACTTTTATATGTAGACTATTTATACAATGTATTCCACAGTACTCTACAGTGTACCTAGACAAATACAGCTGTACACTTTCTGTAATAGTTTCTCTTTTTTTTGTCCACCTCGGTGAAAACCACCCTTCCAACCCACCATCCGGAATTAAGCCATTTTACCCCACCCAAGGCTGCTGAGTGAAGCCACATTTGGTCAAACCCAGGGCCTGGTAGCAGAGCGTTCCACTCAAGAACTTCCCCTCCATAAAATTTTTTGTTTAAAAAAATATTCCTCCCTTTTTATCCTCTATGCAAGCAGCCCTAACTGAACCCAGTCGGACACTACTGATTGGGGCAGCTGATAGCATTAATGAGGCCTACTTTACCTGAAGCACAGTGTAGCATTTCCAGCCACTTCTGTCTCAGAGACCTAGACAAAAAAGAAGAGCTTAGGATACAAACCCATATCTTCTGTCGGTAGTGCATAGGACTTACCTCTAGGCCACTGAGCCAGCCAAACTGTACAATTTAGTGTCTCCAATAAATAAGCCACATTGTTAAAAAAAAGACAGGACCTTGCTTACGACCCACTTACAGTTCCTTCTGAAGTTAAGAAAGAATTATACTACAGTTCCCTCCCCACCCAGTTACTTGCAGCAGTCAAAAAGCTTTGGCACCTTCTATAGAAGAATTGCACAAAACAATTCAAGGTGGAAGGCAAGAGTCTTTTTGGCAACTTTTATGCAAAAAACAAAACCAAAGAAAAAACCCAAGGCCACCCTGAAAATTCAGCTAATCAGGATGAAATAATGCTCTAAGAAGTAGTATAGAAAGCATAGTAGCCCATGCCTTTTGAAGTGTCCTTGCTATAGTCCTCAGCATTCAGGTCCTCACATTTCATTGTTGGGGAGTTCTCATTGCTGGAAGTGCTGGGAGAAAGTCGTCTTCTCTTACAAGCACTAGTGTAGACACCAGAATCATTTGAATCTAGAGATTTTATGGAAGGTGGGGTCTCTATCCATGATGAGCTGATTTCTTCTTTCACTTTCTCCTTGGGAAGCTGGTCTTCGGAGAAACCCGGGGGACTTGTCCGGGAGGTCCAAGGTAACCCAGTTGCCATTTTTCTCTGGTAAGAACCTCTGCCTCCCCATCCTGCCATGGAAGGGAATGTTGGATCAGGATAATATCCCAAGGCGTGGGATGTCTGCAAGGGAAGGGATTTGATGCCATAGGACAGCAAGGTGCTAGGAGAATATTCTGTTTCATAGGAGTTCATGTCCAGTTTGTTGGCACCAGGTTGCTGCACAGGAGTAACAAACCATCGTTGGGGAGGGTTGGCTGCTTCTTCATTCTGCTGAGGGGAGAGCAGGCCATTTGTCTGAGGTACAGTTCTCTCACCATTGTAAAATCTGGCTGGTGGCAGGTTGTTGACAAACTGTTCCTGGAAGAACGGTTGCACGCTGTACCGGGCTCCTGGGACAATCTGGTGGGATCTAGGAGAATCCGTGGGAGATGGAGTTAATCTGTCATTTTCTGAAGCTGTGTACATGCTACAATATAAAAAGAAAAAAAAACACTAAGGGTTGGTCTTAACAGTTTCATGTACTATAAAAAAAAAAAGAGGGACTGAACTAGGTGCTAGAGATACAAATCTAGGATTTAGGACACTTGATAAATTTTGCAAGATCAAAATTCACCTTGATCCTCAACTCAGGAGACACTTCCAAGCCTACAGGTCTAAGTACAGCTCCTTTTAATGTAGCTATGCATACATATTCTTTGAGAAACCATAAAATACAAGCTGGTCACATTTTTGGTATGTCTTTTTCACAGGCATCTAGATAATTAAACAAAAACAAAACAAAACAAAAACAAAAAACACAAAACCTAATTTCTAGACTAAGTAAATTAGGAACCTCTCTTGTGCCAAGCAAGATAGTGCATGGTACTCATTTCACCTACCCAGTGTCTTTGGGTAAGACCTTAAACCAAGAGATCCTATTTACCTAGTGTGGAGTTTTTGTCAGCTCCTTTAGACAAATTACAATCACATTATACACACAATGAAGGCATCTAAAGGCCTCAATTAAAGTTAGGAAAGAGTTGCACCATCCCTTGAATCTGCAGATAGTACTGCTCTCTAAAAATAACCAATGGCTCTAAGTTGTTCTCAGAGAAATTTCCATTTTTAAAACAGGCCAGAATTATGCCTCTCAAATGGAGACGGATTAGACCGAGGTTTAATTAAACTTATACTTACGAATCATAGTTGTCCCTGAAGCCTTTTGCAAAAGGGTTATGATCAATTTTAAGCTGGGTGATCTAGAGAGAAAAAGTGGAATTGAGTTAAATTTCTAAATCCCGTCAAGTGCCTTACACTAGCAATTTTTTCCAAAAAGTTTAACTTTTTTCTGCCTGACTTACATCTGTGTTTTGATATGCAGTAACTGCTATGAACTGGGTTTCCGGGAAAATAAATGTCTGCGTCTTTGAAGAGTCATTCAGATCTTCAACCCCATCTTCAGTCACTTCCACAATATGAAGCCGAGGTTGGTACTTGTGTAGGGACTGGAGTACTATCATCTGGAGAAAATAATGTATAAAGCATGGTATGTTATGTTGTTCAGCTAAAGAGCACCTAAAGTAAAGGGCTAGCCATAAGGTGGGGGGAAAAAATCTCAGATGTTTGGAGGCTGATCATTTAGCCTTCAGAGTGTCTCACAGAGAGATTAAAAGGTGTAATGGCCAGCTTAACTGGACTCTGGATAATAGCTTTAGAGCCCAGTGGTGTAGGAAATTCACCACTGAGAAAAGGAGACAAGTACACTTCACCTTATGCAAGAACTAAAGGGAAAAGCTTTTAACTTTTTACTGTCACCTATCTTAAATAAAGACTAAAAAGGTTTTAAGACTAGCACAGTCTGCCAAGCAAGGAATGAAACACCTCGCCCCCCTTTTCCATTTTAAGGTATTCCTTGTTTACCTGCGTGTTGTTGTTATTGGCACCTTTGTTGTTGGTCAGTTTTAGTTTCCCGAAAGAGATCTCCTGCCTCATCCAGTGAGCCCCAGTGTTTGGGGACTCGGGGTGAACATACACCTTGTTGCCTAGAAGAGAGAGGCAGTGGTAAGCCCTGCTGGGCCAGCCATGGCCAGAGGCCCTGAGCTAGTCCCTAGCTGGTGGGGCGGCAGGACTCCAGGAAGGCCGGGTCTCTACCTTGCTCCATTTAGGGGAACTCAAGAAGTTTCAGCCAGAGGAGCCGGCTGGGCTCGGCCACATCCCAGGGCCCGGCCTGCGGGGGACCGTCCCAGCGCATCCTCCAGCCAAGGGGCCGGGGAAAGGCGGGCTGAGCGCCTGGCCAGCTGTCCCCAGGCTGCGGGCCGGCGGAGGGGGCAGGGGTTAGAGGCTCCCCACCTTGCATGTTGTTGTCCGCCTTGCCGCACGTCACCCACTTGCCCCCCTGGAAGCGCCAGTGGTTGGGGTCGGCCAGCACCACCTCCACGAAGACGTTGTAATGGGCGGTGGGGTTGAGGCCGGTGATGTTGAAGCTCAGGAAGGGGAACATCCGCCTGCGAGGGACAGCGGGAGAGGGGAGATCGACGGCGCCCCCGGCTTTCCGCGCCAAGCGACCCGCCCGGGCGCCGTGCAGCGCCGAGCACCGCGCGGGGACCCCAGCTCCAAGCTGCCCGCCACGGCCGGGCCCCGCCTGGGCTGCTCGGGAGCGTTTCAACCCGCCGCGGCTCCGGCCGGGAGCAGGCGACCCGAGGAGACCTCGGCTGGAGCCGCCTCTCCCAGCCCCCGGGGCGGGAAGGGCGCAGCGCCGGGCACAGCCGAGCTCTCCCCCGCGGGCCAGGGCTCGCCGCCCGCCCCCCAAATCTCCCCGCCATTTCCCCAGCGCCGCGCCGGGATCGGGCCCCGCCTTCCTCGACGGCCCCGCGGCTTCACAGCCGACAACTGCGGGGTGTTGGCAAAGTCGGGGGGCTGCAGGGGGAGTCGCTGAAATCCCCGCCCTGTTCTCCCCAGGATTTAAAGTTAGGGTGTTGGGGCGCTCACTGAGTGGTCTAACCCTGTTGCCAGCTGCGGGGTGTTGGGAAGTTCAGGCGGGTGTAGAGGGGGTTTTAGGGAAATCCCTGCCCAGTGTTGTCCCCAGGACTTAAAATTAGGGGGTGTCGGGGCGCTCACTGATTTCTCTGACACTTACCTAGCTGCCGGCTGGGGGCATGTTGGGGAATTCAAGGGGGATGTAGAGGGGGCGCAGGGGTGCTCACTAAATTGATCTAACACCGTTGCTAGCTGCCAGTTGGGGGTGTCGGGAAACTGAATGGGGTGCAATGGGCATTGGGGTGCTCACTACATTGCTGTAAGACTATTAGTAGCTGCGAACTAGGGGTGGTGGGAAATCCCAGCCCGGCACTCTCCCCAGGACTTAAACTCGAGAGCGGGGTGTCGGGGCGCTCACTAAAGGGCTGACGCTCCCTAGCTGCCAACTGGGGGGGGGATGCGGGGATTTCAGGGGCTTTAGGGAAAGCCCCGCCGCGGAGTTTGGCAGCAGACAGACAGACAGACCCGGGGGCCGGGGCCGGGCGGCGCGTCCTACCTGCCCTGCTTGGTGATGATCATCTCGGTCTGGTGCCGGTGGAACTTGAGCCAGAGCGGCCGGTTGCAGAGGAAAACCTGAGCCCGCAGCCCGGGCCCGGCCCCCGGCCCCGCCAGGGCGCCCAGGCCGGCGCAGGAGGCGGCGGCGGCGGGGTAGGGGCCGTAGAGGGGCCCGGGGCCGCCCTGCCCGTACTGGTAGCCGCCGGGGGCGCCGGCCCCGAACTGCGGGCGGGCGGCGGGGAAGGCGCAGGCGGCGGGCCCGAGGACGGGGCCGTAGGGGTAGCGGGCGGCGGCGGCGGGCTGGGCGGCGGCGGGGCAGGGAAAGAGCGAGCAGGGCGCGGGCAGGTCGGCGGCGGGCGGCCCGGGCGAGGGCAGATAGTAGCGCTCGGGGCTCAGCCCGTCCAGCGGGTAGCGGGCGGCCGGCGGGCCCGGCTCGGGCTCGGCTTTGCGGCCGTCGGCTTTGGGGGGCGGCCCGGGGAAGGGCTCGGCCGCCTCCGCCTCGCCCAGCATGGCCCCGCCGCCGCCAGCCGGGAACTTCCTGGGGCCCTTGTCCGCCTCCAGCCGCTGGGGCGAGGCCGCGCCGCGCCGCCCGCCGCCCTGCAGCGAGTAGAAGGGGGCCCCGGCCAGGAGCTGCTCCCCCAGCTGCATCCTCCGCCCGGCCGCCGCCGCCCGGCGCCGCGCCGCTTTATAGCCCCGCCGAGCCGCCGGGGAGGGGCCGGGGGCGGGCGCGGCCCATTGGCTGGGCGCCGGGCCGCTAATTCAATTAGGCAGCCGCGCAGCTCGCCCCGGCCCCGGCCCCGGCCCGGGGAAAAGCCCCCCAAAGCCACGGCCTCCCTCCGCCTTTCGTTTCCACGGGCCGGGCGGGATTCAGTCTCCGCTGCCCGGCCCGCCGCCTTGGCGGGGTTTCTCCTGTCCCCGGCCCCTTCGCGGGGCCGCCCGATCGCCCCGTTTGCCTGGTGGCCGGCCCCGGCCGAGGGCAGGTCACAGGCAGGAGCTGCGCCTCTCCCCCAGTTTGGGACCTAGGCACCGAGCGAGCCAGAGCCCAGCCTCCCCACCCCACTTTCAAAGGCGGCTGGAAGCCCAGCCGGCCCCGGGCCGGAGCAGCGGCCCCTCGCCGGGCGTTGGCAAGAAGCGGCCACACTCCAGCCGCGCTCGCCGCAGCCCGGAGGACGCCGCGTTCACACGGCCGGTTCCCCGCGCCCCGCTGCAGGCTCAGCTGAGAGGGAAGCCGAGGTTTATTGCGACGCACCCAGCCGAGCCGGAGCAAGAAGCCGCCCGCAGCGCCACAAAAGCTGCCTCGGGTCGGGGGAGCCAGAGCCGGTCGCAGCACAGCCCGCGGGTGGGTTTCTCCCGGCCGCCTGCCTCCACTCGCTCTCCGGGAAAGTTTCGCCCCCCTTTGGGGCGAGGTTGTTCCCAGGAAAAAGCAAAAACTCTGCAGCAGTCAGGAGCCAGGCGGGCAGCGGGGATCCGTGTGGCCTCCCGCCAAGGGGGGTTTGTTCTGGGGAGAAGAGGAGCCGCCACAACCCTTCGGCTGGGGCTTCCCTGGTAATCGGGTGCGAAGCGGTTCGCAGCCCTCACCTCCCGGCCCATTGCTCCTAAAGGGGGCCGTTAATGTCATCAGATTCCCCCCACGTGTGCAACTCTCAGCCCCCAAAACCGACCCGAGCAGCAAAGCGCCAGGCCGAGCCCCGCGGAGGAAAACCGAATCCAACAAATTACATTTAATCGTCTCTCAAACGGAGGCGAACTGGTTTCATTCCAAAACCTATTTCAACTGCCAAGTCGTTGCACGAATATAAACGCAAAGACGCGCGCCCTGTCATCGAAATATTTGCAAAACACGGCCTCCACCTGCACCAAAATCCCGCCAACTCAGAGGGTCGGGTTCTCTCCTACAAAATCTGGTCACATCGCCACTAAAACGCATAGCTCCGTGTGCTGCTTTAACAGCCAACGAGTCTTGGGGCACTTTTAATGACTCGCAAATTTATTTATGGCATGAGCTTTTGTGGGAGAAAATCCCACTTCATCGTGCCAGAAATAAATCTGTGAGTCTTCAAAAGCGCCACAGGACTCCTTGTTTGTTTCGCTGAATTAGACTAACAGATTTGTACCGGCTAACGGCAGCTCGCCCTGATTTCATTTGAAACCTCAAACTGATCTCAACAGGATCCTCAAAGGCGTGTCTATACAGGGAGTTGTTCCTGATTAATCGCATCTGATGAGCTTTCAAAAGAGGGAAACTGAAAACAAGAACGAGGCACTGTTACTCCGGAATAAGCATCCACCCCACAGGTGAAGTTAATTAGGATCAGCTAATTAGGGACAACTCCAGAAGCGAACAAGCCCTAAAGGGTCTTTCTGGGGGCAAGACGCAAACCTGGGACAGAAAAATCTTTTCAATTTATTTTCAAATAATTCCAAATTAAAGATTATACATGGTTTCTGCTAATAATTAAAGGTTTTAACCAAATTCTTCCCATTTGCAGAATTATTTCAAAAGTTCAGGTCCCCTTAGGGAAACATTCAGCGTCAGTCCATGTAAGGAACTCCCACAGCAGTCCAGGAGGGTTGTGTGCACACCCAAGGGCATACTCTGGCTTTTAGGGAAATAAGGAGCAGAGAGCTAGCACTGATTATCGGCCAAATACCCCACAACATTTCCATTGCAATCTATGCAATTTTCGATAGGTGAAGAGCTGCATGATTTGACTCTCTTTGCATAAAAGGACGCACACATTTTATTTCCTTCTCCCCTCAAAGACGTACTCCCACCTTATGATTGGCTGAGCACACAATGATTTTATACTTGTTAGTTTGCTCTTTGCACTAGAAATCTACAGGCAGTCCTTATGACTGAATTTCTTTCCTATTCTACATTAAGAGTTATTTTATAAAACTCTACTAAAAACAAAACAATTTGGGTGTCAACTTTCTAATCCTTTTTACTGGGGGATCTAGTTACAAGACTAATCCTGGGATAAAGTAAGAACAAAATTCAGCCTTTCATTGTGTATTGGAATGAGCCATGTTCTGGAGTGAGATTTAAAACTGTAGCTGTTCAGTCCTAGCTATACAGCATGGTTTTACTGGGGGGTGGGGGACCAGCACTATAACTGGATCCCTGAACATTTCAGGTAAGATTATTAAGAGCAGATTTAGCAGAGGCAGAAAGAAGAGTGTCAGATTAGTACAACTAATAATATAAACCCCCCCCCCCCACACACACACAAAATAAAGGTTGAGGGGAAAAAATCCAAGGATTCAAATGTCAATGTGGCTGAATCAACTGTCTACTTTTATTCAAGGACACCCCCTTTAAGCAGTTTGATTTACAGTTAGGTGTAATCAATGAAGATGGACTACACATTACACTTGTTGCTTTCTGGATAAGATTAAGTGTTGTTCTCTTTTTCATATAGGATCTGACTATCAAAGTAGGGCCTCCAGTTCAGGAAAGCCCTTTAGCACCTACTTGCTAATGTAGGCTTCCAAGGTGAAAAGGCGTTATGATCCAGTAGGTCTCTTCAATTTCTAGTTTCCATGATTCTCTCTCATGCACACCCCAATGGACCCAGATCAATATTCTAAAAACACTTTTGCTTTCATCCATACTAACAGAATGTTATCCATTCACCTTTTATACTGATCAGACATTTTGTACATTTTCTGAAGACCAGCCCAAGAGAAACATCTCAAGATTTACAGGTCATCTTAGCTTCTCTTGGACCCTATATACAAACAAATAGCTTGGGTGTATGTAGCTGTCACTTTGACTAATTATCTTTGGACTTATTTTTGTTAAAATGTGTTTCAGGCTTGAAACACCCCTTTAGGCTCCTCCATTCCCCAGATGCCATCTCGAAGGTGGGAAGCATTTTATATTTACTACGTATTTCAAACTGGATGTTGCAAGCGCTCTATTCACTGAGTGTATTCTTTTTACTAAATACAAACAAAAGTGCCAGGGCTGCTCTCATGATTCATGCATTCAAGTCAGGAGTTCTAGGTCCTATTTTTTTCTATGCTTAAGCTCACTTTATGACAATTTCCAAGTCACTAAGCCCAAGATTTTCAAAAGTGACTACTGTACTAATTTTTGATGCTTCAGTTTACATGTGCCCAGCTTGAGCTAGCTTGAGTCGCATTTTCAAAATTAATGAGCACCTGCTACTTGCCCTGAAATCGAGAAACTGTGGGGGTTCTCAACATCTACGGAAATCAGGCTCATGCTGTTTCAGGTTAGGCATTGAAATTCAGTGGCTATTTTTTTGAAGTTGGCTTAGTACCTCAGTATACCTTCCTTTTCTCCTCTGTCAAATGGGGATACAAATATTCACTTACTACCTCTTAGTGATGTCTTGTTGTAAAAGTGCTCTGAGATTCCCAGAGAGAAAGAAATGCAAAGCAATCTTATACTGCTATAATAATCAAGACTATCAACCTGTCAGATTAAACAATTATATTTTCAAGTGCACATTTTTTAGAGCTGCCATACATTGCAGTTTAAAATCTGAATCAGGTATACTTATTTTTAAAGGGAAGGATCTAAAATGCCTAAAAATCTCTGAATTCCTTTTTTTTTTAAACATTCACTAGAATATCCTTATAATTTACCTTTTTATAATGGTTATTGAAAGAAAAGATTGGACCCAGAGCTATAGAAAACATGACTGGAAAGAATGAGCCATTTAATTCTTTAAATCAAAGGTTAGAACATGAACATTTTGAACAGCATAAGCCAGGACATAAACATTAAACAAAAGCATACATCGAAAGAAAGACACTTGCCTTAAAATTCAACAGATGGGAAGAAATTCAGCCACTAAAAGAAATAACTGGACTGAAAAGAATAAACTGACAAAAATTAATAAACTGAGAGCTGAAATATATTCCAGCATAGCACTCAATGTCTGAAAATAAAATAATCTGAACAAGTTTTAAATATTTGCAACCATTCTTTCTTCACCCACCTACAAGGTTACAGGGAAAACAGCAACCAGAAACTATGGATTTCTTCAATGATCTTTCCTAAACACAATCTAGTCTCCCATTTCATTCTAGGTGCAAGCATGGACCAGGAGGACAAGCTATATTCAGCTTAAGGAAAGGCTAGCTAGAGAGTAAACTAGGTTCAGCTGAATCTACTGTCTTGTTTGCAATGGGTAATTTTGTTAATGCAGATAAAGTAGTCGTTTGGTTCCATCTGTACAGGCAAGGCCAAATTTCATTAGCACACCTTAGGCTATAAAAGCACACAAGAAAGGTAGTGCCCTGGCAGAAAATGTAAGGCTTTAGGAGTTGGATATCAATACCCCTTCAACAGCATCTGAGGAGGTTGAAAGAGGAGGGGTATAAACAGAATGAAGTTGAATTAGCACATTGGTGGCTCTCTTTTCTACAGGTGAAAGACTAGAGTAAGGACTGAATAATCACAAAACAGCTTGAGCCACAAATAATCATAATGTAATATTTTGTATTATACATCCAGTGTGAGTCCCAAATTAGTATTTGCTTTTTTCCTCCTATACTTTTAATTGAGAGGCTAGATAACTGGGAGAACCCAAATTTACCTAGAAAATATATACCTCTAAACTCTCACTATAAAATAAAATATTGTTCTATAAAAGGAACACGGATATCTAAAATAAATCCCTGTTGTGAATATGGTGTCATTAGAAGGACAAATCAATCTGAGTCCTTCAAAATTTCAGTTTTGACTAGCTCACTGTAATATGCTTGAACGGTGATAACAAAAATAATTCAGCTGTTCCATCTTTCTATCAGACTTTCAGCCATCTGCTCCCTGCAGTTGTCAGTTTAAATTCTGTAAATGTTTTGTTTTTTCCTCTAGCACTTTAAAAAATAAACTTTCATCATGATGGCCCTGATAAAACCCACGCTGAGCTGCTTGCATAACAGGAGTTCATGTCTGGGCTATAAAATATTTCCTGCTGACAACAAGTTAGTTGAGGAAATATTATGGTTTTGATATTTTTGCTCCAGGTGGACTCAAGCTGAGGCTTACAGTGGGAACACAATTAAGCCTGGGAGATAAAAAAAATTCAGTAACAATGGGATACTCTAATATCAGAAGCAGTAACTATTCACCTAGTACTCCTTATGACAGTGATGCGACAGCAGGCTTACTGAGAAGAACCCAGATATTAAGTAACTGCAGCAATAAAGAGTAAATCAGTCACAAAAACATGGAATAACAATTAGAACAAAAACTACTGTACATACTCATGTACTGAACTCATGTACATACTACAAGAGCATTTGAAAATAATAATAGATACTGTAGATGGGGGACAGCCTCTCCACACCTTGGTCCTTGTTCACACCAGCCCTTCTGTCTACACTTCCTATGTCACTGCCACCATCGAGACAAGGAGCCAGCATTTGCACTATTTTTTGGTCTGGTTGGAGGAGTGTAGACCCTAAAAACCAATGACATGACAGGTCTCAGATGATAGTAAGGATGGCCAGTCTGAAGGAAGGGGGAGGGGGGAAAAAAAGGCCTGGTGGAAAAGTCCCAGAGAACGTATTTAGGGTGAAATCCCAGACTTATTAAAATCAGTGGGTGTTTACCACTGACTTCAATGGGGTCAGGATTTCACCATAAGTGTTTTGTTTTCTTTCATGCCTCTGCAGGCACCTTCCCCCTCAGTATAACTTATTGGGGTAGTGGGGATGGCTAATCAAAATGACACTTACAGCTGTATGTGTGGCTCAGTTCTTTGATACCTTCAAAGAACTTTACTAGCTAGAGGTGCTGCTGGTTGCTCTCTTGTGGTCTCCTTTGGCAGAAGCTGGTTCATGGTCTGAAAGATTTACATGCAGACACATTTATATCTCAGGGATGACGTGCACTAGGGACAATCACTTTACCTTAGGCTACTGTATTGTGATCAGCGTTAAGGAGAAGGGGGCTGTAGTGAGGCACTTGTGTTTGCCTCAGGCAAGTGTGCTTCCCATAAACCAGCTGATAACCTGGAGCTCTTCACTAAACTTTAGAGATCTGAGTGGGTTTCAAAGTCAAGAATGGAAATTTCTGATCTGAATGATACACTGGGGAAGCAGGTGGTTCCTCTTATGTAGGCTTCTCCATTTAGAATCCAGTATGTGCACACAGAATATTTCCAGTTGGAAGACTCAATGGACTGGACACAGATTAGGAAAAATTGACAGTTCATAGAAACTGAATAGTGTCTTTGCTCTCTGTCATTTTAATGTGATATTATACATACCAATAAAAACTCTTATTAGCTACTCGAAGATATCATGCAAAATCAAATGAGAAATCCAAACAAATAAATCTTTAAAATCTATTTACAGTGTTCATTAATACTAGTTAAAAAGATGAAACCATTACTGGAAAGACTGACCTGGTAAGAACTCAGTGCTAGTGGATATAGGGAAGATTTCCATTAACTTCAGTGGACTTTGCATAAGGCCCTCCAAGACTACCCTCCATGAGAATCTGTAACCGTGTTTAATTGCCATACTACTTCAGAATTACATTAATTATTATGTGTACTTCAGTACTGTTTTTCACATTCCTAAATATGTCAGCCATGTAAAAAAGTAAACACACACAACATTTTAACAAGATCACAAAGGAGACAGATATAAAAAATGAAAAAACCTCTTGAAATGGTCATACAATCTGAAACAATTAGGACAATTACAGATGAGACTTCAAAGTTACTGTATTGCATATGATCATAATAGTGTGCTTGCTTGTTGCTATTTGTTTGTTAATTGAGCCAATACATTTTTAAGTTCCCAATCCTGCAGCCACTTAGCCACCACAGTAATTTTATGCACATGGATAGCTCCTAAATTACTAATGTGAGTATTTGCAAGACCAAGATGCAAGATGACAGAGTGGGGAAAAAAACCACACGGAATCATTGTTCCACACTTGGTTACATAAACTTAAGCATCAAATTTCATAGTTATGTACCTAAGTATACAGAACACAGCACCTGCACCTCTCATTTACTTCACTGGCATGTGTGGGTAGTCAGCACCTATGGGAATCTAGCGAACTCTATGGTTATGTCTACACTACCAAATTAGTCGGGATTAAGGATTAATTGGGACTAATTTGGTCCCTGTCCACACTAGGTTTTGTCTAGTTCTAACCAAAAACTTTTTTTAGTTCAAACTAAGCAAAGTTCAAACGAACTGCTTAGTTCAATCTTATTTTGAACTTTAGTTCAAACTAGCACAATGTAGTCACGCTAATTTGAACTAAGTAAGTTCGAACTAGCGGTTAGTTCAAACTAAGTGTGTTTTTTAGTTTGACCTAACTTTTAGTGAACTAACCGCAATTTTTTAGGTCGAACTAAAGGTTAGTTTGACCTAAAAAAAGTGCAGCTAGTTTGAACTGAAAGTTAGTTCGAACTATACAACCATGCTTAGTTAAACCTAACTTCGAACTACTTTGTTCGGACTAAGCAAGTCCAAACTAAGGTTTTAGATGTAGGCATAGCCTAAGAGTCCAACTTTAGACTCTCAGGTTGGAAAATATTTGTCAAGAGCCTTGTCTATCCTATAGCTCTTACAGGCTATGTCTACAGTACAGAAGCTAAGTCGACTTTATTAGGTTAACTTAATAAAGTCTACTTAAAGTTGCCTTTAAGAAGACCTTATTAAGTCAACTTAGTGAGGCCACATTGCATTAAGTCGACTTTATAAAGTCAACTTAAACGGCCCCACTGCATTAAGTCAACTTTATTAAGTTGATTTTAATAGCCACATTGTGTTAAGTTGACTTTTAATAACGTCGACTTAATCCTTAAAGTTGACTTCAAAGGCAGGAGTTATTAAGTCAACTGAAGGAAGCCCTTAAGTTGACTTAATGAACTCCAAATGTGGCCAGGGCTTTGCGTAAGTTGACTTAAGTCGAGTTAAGCTCATAGTGTAGACATACCTACAGTGCTACCAGAGGGACTGCATTAATAGAAAATTATGCATCCTAAGCTTCCTAATTTAAACAAGGGTGTGTTTATACTGGCAAAAATCACACACATCATTCACCCTAGAAGAAATTCTACTGCCAGTATGGCTCAGACAGCAAGCAACACAGTAACGTCTGAGCTGGCCAATACCAGGGTTTCTGTCACTTGCGCCTGCCAGTGAAGAACTACTTGGCTGATTTCTTTCCATGTAGATGCAGCACAGATGGTACAATATTCAAGGATAATGAAATGAGAAAAATGGCAGCTTTAAATGTGACCTACAAAAGAACAATTATTGAGTGGTGCCATTTTTTGCTCCTTTATGATGTGGAAAGAATATTTGAAAGGGTCTCTCTACTTCTCCTTTCTATCTAGTAAGTTTACTTCTTCTTGTTTGCTAACTTGGAAGTATTAAGTTTCATCTTCTTTTGTGTTACTGGATTACTTCTAAGGTTTAGAGAACTAAAGTGACAACTCACATTAGGAGTGGATTCTATAGCTGCAACAAAACAAAAGTCACCACAAAATGGATGCAGTTTGATTAAATGTCCCTTCCCATCGTTCCTATTCAGGTTTCAGTTTCCTGTGATATTATAATCTCACTAGTGTCCACAGAGTCCTCCAGCAACAGTAGAGTAGAGACAGACCTGATATTTATAGTCTAATGTAAAAAAAAAAAAAAAACCAACAAAAAGAACTTTTCAAGCTTTTATTTTTATTAAAAAGAAACAACAAAGGACACGAACACAATGTTTTCCTTTATGTGTCAGTTTAACATATACTTTATCGGGTGTTTAAAAGTACCCATCATCTTATACTCTCCCATTGTAAAATCTATCAAAAGCAGAGCTAAAAGCTCAGAATAATTAATGACATTCATATAATGTAGTTTTAATTGACTTCTTCCCTAAAGAAACAGGGGGCTTGAGTGCTGTGGAGCAGGTAAAGGGAATAACCTCCCAAATATGAAGTCCAGACCACATAAGCAGAGGATAAAAGGGAAGGAGGACAAGAGCAGAACACAATACTCCTCCAAATGGGGCACAGGTCATACATGGCACAGTCACTCTGTGTATGTCTACAGTTCCCCTTGGGTGTGGACAGACACCTGCTAAGTCTGCTGGAGCTAGTGCACTACAAATAGTAGAGGAACTGGGGAGTGCACAAGGGTGGCAGCCAGAGCTAGCTACCTGGACACCAACCCTTCCAGACCTCTGGGTATATACTTGGGAAACTGATCTGAGCTGCCACCCATGGGTGTATCTAAACTATGGACCAGCATAGGTACTTCACAGTAGCTTTCGTGTAGATTGGTCTCAGGGAGTGCAGAGGCCTCCCTGCAGTCACACACATGTGCTTGGGTACTTAGGAACTGCCAAGGAATGCATTTGACACATGCTGAATATTTTTGCATACTAAATAGCCTTGAGGTATTTTTCACGAAAGTGTCTGTTGTACAATGTGCAGGTGCCCTAAGTAAAATAGCCCAGCTGGTCTAAAAATGCTTCTGTAAAGGAATTAGTAAAAGAAGTCCATTCAAAATATGAACAGCTATCCTGAAAGAATTAATTTAGAGAAGATTGGGGGTGAGAGGGATTGGCATTTCTGTCCCATCAATTAACAACTCAGAGGGGGATTTTCTTTTTCCTTTGACAATTTGGACCTTGTATGTTAAATTTCATAAACATTTAGGTTAAACTTCATGCAAGTGCTTACAAGTGAGCAACAAAGCCTGGGAAACATGGAACGCTAAAGGAAAGTTGAACGCCTAGGTCTGAAGAGATGCTAGTGGGTACCTTTATAATAATTGTCCCAAATCTATACACACAGGACAATTCCCTATGGCTTTCCTGTTTCTAATCTCAAAGAAACTGGCCAATTATTTTTCTGTCTGAAAGGATCTGTGGAGTGGCAAAGAATGACAACTGAGAGAGAAGAAACACCTCTTCATTAAATAGCAGCTATGGTGCACTCTGGCTATGCACAATTCAGCACCCAGTTGCACAAGAGTTAAGGGAAGAGCCAAGAAAAAAATGCATGTTCATGGACAAGAATATTCTTTCACACATATATTATCTCCATCAATACAAGATAGGCTAAATCTTATAGCCCTTACTCAGGCAAAATCCCACTGAAGACCTTACAAGTCTGGTCCATAGGCCATCACCTTCAGTGGAATTTACTGTAGACTTCCATGTGATTTGGAAAAAGCACAGAATAAGAACTGCTTGATTTCATCCTTCAATCTATAGGCTGCCAACATAAAGAGAAAAAAAACCCTTGTAAATAAAATTTAGGGATTAAATTGAAAAGAGAAAAGAAATTAATTAAACTGAAAAGAGAAAGGAGATTATAATTAACTGTATCCATAATTCACCTCTTTTCAAAAATAATACAGGGAGGGGAGATAAACAGTTCTTTTTACTAGTTTAATTTGAGGGCATTGTGTTGCTAATTAACCATACAATTTCAAAGAAGTTACAAAATACACAGGACTCAAGTGAGAAAGCAGATGAGTGTCCCTTGATAGAAAACACAATTGTGCATTGAAGAGTTACTCTACAGTTGTTAATCAACTGATGTTAAAAAAAAGCTTAAAAAAGAAGCTACACGCCTTGGTGTGATCTTTTAAAAATAACTTTATTTCCATTTTCTGGTGGCATCACTGAAGAGCTAAGAGAAGAGAAAAAGATACGGTTGGAGGAAGAAGGGAAAGAAGCAGTACAGACTGGGATTGCAATGAGTTGGCATAGTCCAAATTGCTGTCCAAATACTTTCTTAGTGGCATCCTCAGTTTCGGTAAAATTGATTAGAAAATAAATGTTGTGGCTGTATCAACATTAGGAAATTTGGGTTAACTTTTCCCACTGTTGCCCTTAATGGGTCAGATCTAGTGTAGAAGCAACAGTGGGAGTGCTGTTGTAGAGAGACACCAGGAAGCCACTAGTGCTTTAAGCGCTGTCCATTCTAGCCCTGCTCAAAGTGGGTTTACCTAAAATGCAAGCACCATACTGGGTCCTGCCTATATCAATGCTCCTGTCAACGGTAGCAATCGTGGGAAACATTGATACAAATGTCTTAATGGAGAAGTCTCTGGCTGCACATAGAACCTTTTAGACAAGAACCAATGCAGTGCAATTAAGGCCTAATTCAAAGTCCATTATAATTAAAACGAGTCTCAAGGCCCTTCAGGGCATGTCTACATTGCAGCTGGGAGCACACCTCTAGACTGGGTAGTGAGACTCATATTAGCGGAACTCGAACTAATGCACTACAAGTAGCTGTGTGGTCACTGAGGTATAGAAGGCAGCTTAGGTAGCTGCCCCAAGGTAGACTCCATGGGTCAGGTAGACTACAACTTGGGACACTAGCCTGAGTCACTGCCCCTGCTGCTGTGTCCACGCTGCAATTGTTAGAGCACTAGCTTGAGTGAAGCTAGCGAAAATCTCTCTACATGGGCTGGAAGACATGCTCCCAGATGCAGGGCACACATAACTAGCTGTCTTGCCAATGACTACTAAAGTGAATGGTGGTATCTTTATTGACTTCAGTGGGCACTGGATCTGGTCTTTACTTATTCTGTAGACTGAAAACCAGCCTGTAAGGATTTATAGAATCATATGGTATGTCTACACTAGAGCCTTAGGTCAACTTCAGGAAGGTTAAGTCAACCTACAGACCCCTGCAGCCACACTGGGTTTTTATTAAGTTGACTTAAGCGTCTCCTTAAGTCAATAACACCACTTCTTAAGGTCGACTTAATGCTTAAGTCAACCGTATTAAGTTGACTTAAGCTGGTGTAGATTGCAAAAACCCCTAAAGTCGATCTATTTGGCCTCCAGACTCCCTCCCAG
This sequence comes from Podocnemis expansa, assembly GCA_007922195.1. Taxonomy (NCBI): domain Eukaryota; kingdom Metazoa; phylum Chordata; order Testudines; family Podocnemididae; genus Podocnemis; species Podocnemis expansa. The sequence continues at coordinate 4,435,809 of ML681964.1, read as the reverse complement.
AGTTCCTGGCCACTAGGAAGGGTTGACCTAGCACCTGCCAGTGTAGACATAGGCAGTTGACAGGAGTTTTCAGTGTGGCCTCTCTAAGTCGACTTAACAAGGTCAACTTTAATTGTTAAGTCAACTTAACAGAGCCTCCAGTAGAGACATATCCATAGAAATTGGAAGGAACCATGAGAGGTCAGCGAGTCCAGTCCTAGGCACTCATGCCAGGGCCAAGTATCTTTTTAAGCCACCCCAACGGGTGTTTGTAACCTGCTCTTAAAAACTTCCAATGATGGAGATTTCACAAACTCTGTGGGCAACTTATTCCACTGGTTAATCACCCTGACAGTTAAGGATTTTTTTCTTATGTCCAACCTAAACCTTCCTTGCCATCATTTAAGCCTATTGCTTCTTGTCCTATCATTGGTGGTTAAGGAGAACAATTTTTCTCCCTGTTCCTCATAGCAACCTTTTAGGTAATGGCCCAGAAAGGTGAACTTCAGTGGTGAGTTCACCCTGAAGGATAATTTAAATGTCCATGTTGATAACTCTTTCACTGCAGATCATTTTTAGCAGAAATGGGTTCATCCCATGTGTCTGGATATAACAGAAGTTACAGCTGACAGATGCCTGCTAGTCCATCGCCAGTTAGTGCAGCACTGGTTACTATAGAACAGTTCTTAACCTTTTCTGAGCACAGACTGCCCCTTCCATCCAGCCAGAACTGAACTCAGACCCACTTCTGATTTAGCAGTATAGGCAGGACAAAATGATCAACGCTTCTTGATAGCTGTTTGTGACCCCTGCCCCCAAGTTGAGAATGTGGCTATTGAATACATTTCATAAAGGTTTGTTCAGGCTAGTTAAAATGGCTTAGTTGCTGGGTTTTCCACCAGTTTCTTTTGGACAATATTCCAGCTGACTGGATGTTACCAAGATGACAACTTCCTGACCTTTCCTGAATTTCTATCTTGAATTCCTCCCCATCACACCTAGTTTTATGTCTGGGCACCTCTTGTCAGCCCAACAGGTAATATGTGACAACTTTTAAAATATATACAAGCTATAATCAATTCTTTTCAATAGCGTTTAGAAACCTTGTTGTCTCCCATTTTTGTTCTCTTATCTCTTGTTACTAAAATTTTATAATACTTTTACTTGATTTAAAAAAAAAAACACTGTAACTTAATCCCAAATGATAACCACTTTTTCCATTCTTAGCATATTCAGCACACCATCTCTTTCTGAGCCTCTGGATTTGCATGCAAGAGATCTGTGTGTGCGTTAATGCAATTTCTCACTGAAGCCAATAAAATCCTTTCCCACAGGAAAAAGGAATGAGAGATATACAGAGATCATTCTGTATATATTTTAAAAATGTGTAAGATGCTTGTATACCCCAGCAATATGCATAGAAATAAATACCTATCTGGATTAGTCAGAGTGGTTTGCCTTCCTGAGGACAATAGATAGGCAGGATCAGGCATTTCTTTAGCACTGCCATATGATACCTGTTTTCTTAAGGCTTCCTCCTCTGACTAGAATGAGATATGCAGTTGCTTGTGTATCACCCTTGAGAATCAGGCCAGTGATGTTGTAAATGTATATGGAGCTGTTAATAAAAGTCAACAAGGAACAAATTAAGTGATGGCCAGCGCATTTAAATTCCATCAAAATTTCCAGGGTAGCTGGATATTTCTGCTAAAATGATTAGCAGTAATCTAGTTATTAAAGTATGCATACCAGTTGCCACCTTTAGGTTTCTTTCATGAACATCTAAGGTAAGTGGAGCAGTTCATCTCTCCGAATTTCTGGGTCTGATTCTTTACTGACTTGCACCTTGTGCAGTCAGTCACTGTGGCAAATCAAGCTTAATGTATCAGTCTGATTAATTAATGGCTCAGTCAGCCAGCACCATAGCAGTTTTAATTTTTCCCATACATCAAAGCCTCTCTTTCAAATCTAAAAAATTCTTGTTTTAAAGAACATTCTAATTGTATAGAATCTGCTGTGGCCTCCCTAAAAGTGCTTATCAAGCACCCCACTGCATATGGGTTCAGTCAGTGCTTCCTCAGATTGGGACTAGGTCTGTGTACCAAAGGCCTGAATTTGCCTTTCTGCATTAGGGAGAATCTGAATTGATATAATTAGTATAGACAGTTCCGCAAAGGTGCAAGTGCAAAACAGCACAAGGCAAGACAGAAGAGGCCACTGAAGTGTGAACTTTTCACAGAATACCTCTGTTTTTATAGTTGTCTTCCTTTGCAAAAGATGATCATATAGGTTTTACAAATACATATAAGAAATGTAAAGAAAAGTGAAGGTTTATGCCAACAAGCCAGGAGAGTGTCTCTTTCATCTAATATCATTTTTAAAAATATCAAGTTAGAGGAAGATTAAATATATACCATAAGTTCTAAACAAAGTGTTATAGAGAATTAAGAGTGTTAAAGCAATTTTGTACAGAACATACACACACAGGGCATTTGAACTGTGACAGCTGAAAAAAAATAGTTTCACAATCACATCAGCTTTTGCAGGCTGACTTGTTACTATCATTCACAGGAAAATAAATCAATGAATCTTTTTTTTGGGGGGGTGGCTTTTCTGACAAATTTTTATAAATCCAGAAACATGGTCAGTAACAGGAGGCCAAATTCATCCCTGGTGTGACGTCAGTGAAGTCAATCGACTGAAAGCAGGAATGGAATTTGACTCAAATATTTTGGAAATAGAGGGTTACACACCTTATTGCTTCTGTTCTTCCAAACTTGTTGCCAACACCAGGAGCTTCTTATATCCTGCAGTTCTCCCCAGCCATCAAACCAGGGCTCCTCATTCATTGTTCCCTTCCTCCAATGCCAGATATACTGTGCAATCCTCATTTTCCTTTCCCCTGCTTTGCAAGGGTCTCTGTGTGCTTCCTATTCCATCTCTCACATGTCAATGGCTGTGTCCCCCCCATGCTGTTTTCCCCTCATACTATGGTCTTCTATTCTTCCCCCAAACTCTGTTTCCTATCCATCCCTTCTGCTCCAATGTCAAGGGCTGTCTGCAGCCCCCCTATTTCAGTACTCCCCCTCTCTCTATAGCAGGGACACCATACACCCACCGTGTTATGCTTCTCAAGGATACTCAGAATTGTGCACACCTTGCTAACCCTTGTCCTTAGCTTGAGAAAGCCTAGTCTGTGTGTGGTGAAGGTCAGCACCCTGACACCATCAGTCATGAGCAGCACAAATGCTCCTCTCTCAGCCTACACAGGCTCTGTTGTTACTCTTCAGGACTATGTCTACACTTAGAAGGTTAGTTTGAATTAACTAAATTTGAACTAATTAATTCAAACTAATAATGATTAGTTTGAATTAAGTTAATTTGAACTAACATGGCCCCACTAGAAAAAACCAATCTGAAGTGGCATATCCATGGACAAGGCTTGCTAATTTGAATTAGGAGAGGGACACCATGGGAGGTGGGGAACATGGCCCCCAAGAAGGGCCATTTCCCCACCCAATCTCCCGCCCAGCTCTAGCTTGCTGAGCCTGGCACGGGGAAAGGCAGCCAGTGGGCTAGAGCCAGGTGGGGCGATACTTTCTCCTCCATCCGGCTCAGTGCAGCCAGGACAACCCTGCGCCCAGTTCGGGATGGGCCGGCCAGGCGGTGGGGAATGCACCGCCCAGCCTGGCTGTAGCGTGCTTGCTGGGTGGGGGAAAAGGCATTCCCCCTTCCCGGCAAATGTGCTACCACCAGATGGGACAGAAGGCATCCCCCCACTCGGCTCTGGTTGCTCTTGCTGGGTGGGGGAGAAGTCACCCCCCTGCCTGGCCCTGGGTGTGCTTGCTGGGCGGAAAGAAAGCCATCCCCCCATCTGGATCTGGGCATGCTTGCTGGGTGGGGGAGAAGGCATCTGGAGCTGGGTGCAGGGATTCCTTCCCTACGCCTGGCCAGCTTTGCAGAGCTGGGTGTGGGGGTCCCCACCCCCTGCCTGGCGAGGGAACTGAGGCCGCATGGGCCATAGGCCAGACTGGGGCCAGGTGGGGGTGTGCCTTTGGGGCTTCTTGCCCCAGGTGCTGGAGGGCAGGCAGTTTCTTCCAGAGTGCCATGCACCCTGGGAGGAGGGTCGAACCACGTTAATTTGAACTAACTGTTAGTTCGAATTAACATTGCTCCATTGGGTTAGTTTGAACTAATAAGTTTGAACTAAGCCTTAGTTCAAACTGAAGGTAGGTTTTCTAAGTTCGAACTAGGCTTTCCTTAATTCAAATGAAGGGAACTCCTTAGTCTGAACTAATGAAAACTAGTGTGGCCATGCCCTAATTTAGTTCAAATTAAGCCTCCCTAATTTGAACTAAATGGTAAGCATAGACATAGCCCAGGTTAGTAATTGGCACACTCCAACTGCTAAGCCCTCTGAAGGTATCCGTGGAGTGTCCAGCCCCCTGTCCACTGTCATGTTGTTTACAGATCCATTACTGCCAAAAAAACAGAACAGCTTACCAGTCGCATCTCATATCACCATGCCACTTAACCCACAGCACTTAGATATTTGTATCGAGCAATCAAGTATACATTTATTAACAAAAAGAGAGATTCACAAAGTAGGAAGTCAAAGTATTGGCAACAAATAGTTACGTATAAGATAAAATCATCACACACACATTCTAGAACCTAGACTTACCTACTGAGCTACTTTACTGTCTTACAGAGCAGTGCTCACCCAAAATTCTTCCTGCATTTTACCGCCATGCTTGGCTGGGATCTTCTGTTCATGAGATGTCATGCAGTCAGTTTGCCTTCTCATTAAAAAGTGTGTACACTCTCAGTTATATCAGAACGATCCACTGTCTGTACATAAGCAGGACTTGCCCTTGCTGGTTGGTTCTTGTTTTTCCAAGCTACTCATTTCTTGTAGATTTCATGATCTCTTAATTAGCACCTGTTTCAGAGGGCAAACAGGCATACCCTGTGAGGCACACAATGTAAAATGACCAGACAGGGAAATAAGCATTTTGTGACCCATGGTGTAAAAAAGACTTGTCTGAGATATGTCACTGCCTGATTGCTTGCCTTACAAACATCATTTTCAGTACAGACACAGGACTCCTTACATGTCTTATGATCCATACATGCAATTACAATGATCATGATGATCAGGGAGCTATTAGTTCTCAGTAGGGACTCACATACCACTCTTTAACAAATTATTATGCATGTATCCCTCTCAGGGTACGCCTGTAAAATCTTATGCATCCTCTGTGCCCTCTGCCACTGGTGTTATGAAGTCCTTGGCTCACACGTGGTTTTTGTGTGTGCTTGCCATTCCCCTTCCACCATATGCTAGGGAGCTCTGGGTCCCTCATTTCTGTTGTGATTGCTCCTTGTTTAGGAAATACTTATACCAGACACCACAATGGCATTGCTACAGCATCATAGCTAATCCCTTCATGTAACAGCCTACATTGACGGAAGGGGTTTTTCTGTTTTTATAGGAAATCACCTCCCTGAGCGACAGTAGCTCAATTAATGGAAACCTTCTTCTGGTGACATACCTGTATCTAAACTAGGGGCTAAATTAGCATAGCCATGTTGCTCAGGAGTGTCAGTTTTTCCCACTCTTGAGTGCTCTAGGTATGTCAGTCTAGGGGCATGTCTTTACCGATGGTGTCAAATTCCCACTGTCAGCCTGACATTCCAGGTGTGGTTAGCAGCGAGTATGTACTCATTGCTGTGCTCCTGGAAGTCCTGGACCCCAGAAGGGATGGGGAAAGCCAGCCATAAGCCATTTGTGGTCAGCTTCCCTGAGTGTATCCCAGAAACTTAGAGCGTCACCAGCAGTTATGCAAGATATTTTACTTGCCTTGTGTAAATGCCAGTCAACTGCCACTGAAAAGCTGCCCAAGTGTAGACTAGGGCTAAAGCTATGTCTTCTGGTGAAGACACTCTTGTAGTCTAGTCAACAGGGGAGAGTTCTGCCACATGGGCTTAATAACTGTTTCCTACCTTCATGAGAGGCAGCAGCTATGTCAGTGGGACAAAATCTCCTGCTGATATAGTGCTGTCCACACTGGTGCTTAGTCAGTGTAGTTTACATCATTCAGCTGTGGATTATGTACACTCTTGAGCAATGCAAGTTATACCAACATAATTGATAGTGTAAATGTAGCCTAAGTGTTAAGTGTAGAGCAGGCCTTAGCCTACTCATTTTTCAAAACCTTTTCTTATTTCTCTTCCTTCTGCCCAGGAGTTAAGTCCTTCAGAGTTTCAACATTTTAAGCTCCACGTGGAGAATAGAGAGATGGGATTATGCCAGAAGGTGTTAATGGCCAGGCTGCCATCCACTAATTCTTTGATTTACAGCAGTGATTCCTAATCTTTTCAAGGCCAGGGACCCCTTTTTAAAGTGAAAAAACTTTGCGGAATCCAGCCTCTGCTGGCAGAATCCAGCCCTCCGCTGCTCTGGTGGCACTCCTAGGATCTGGGACCAGCCGGTGAGCAGTGCCATTGTTGCTGTGGCCCCTAGCCCCCACTGGGAAGTGCAGCTGCCACGGCTATGGCCCCCTGCCCTTGCCACCCCTGGAGTCTTCCCCTCCCAGTGGCCCGTTCACTGACACTCCCCCTGGTGGTTCCCTATCTCACCCCCCCCCCGGGCTTTTTTCCCCCCCATCTGTCCACCAGAACTGCTGCACCTGGCCACATCACAGTTTGCTCTCCCTGAGCATGCATCTGCGCTCTGTCAGCTGGAAGATTGAGTCTTCTGGCTGGGTAGGGGCTGCGGCTGCTGGTTGTGCATGATGGGGAATGTTGCCTGCATGGGTGAGCAACTAGGGCTGCGTCCCTGAGAATCTTATAGGGAACATTGGGAGAAGGGCGGGGAGGAGGTGTATGTGAGGAGGAGAAAGCATGGCAAGCCGAGACCCCACCGGAGTCCAGCCCCCAGCTCCCAGCATGTCCACAGACCTCTTGCAGTAATTCTGTGGCCCCCAGGGGTCCACGGACAACAGGTTGGGAACCACTGATCTATAGGAAATTACCGACTTGGTGAAGCTGATGGATCCATTAGCAGCTAGTAGGTGTGATGAGTTCAGTGTGTCTTCCATTTCCTCCTATTGTTCCAGTTTTCCTGCAAATTAATAGGATTCTGCCCATTCATGGCTAAAATATCTCTGATATTTCAGAATCAATAAATTGTGGTGTTCAAAAGTTAGTCCCTTACAACCATTCACCCAGGCAATCAGAAGAATGCCATCAAGTTGAATCTAGGTGCTCACTCTGCTCAGCCAAAAGGATGTCTTACCCCTGTCATTATGCACCAAACTTATTTATGAAAAATATGTATTTCAAAGATGATAAACTGATCACACTTGAAAGTTGATAGTTTAATCTGCTAAGATAAATACAGGTTTAATTGTCCTCTCCCATCTCCAACCCCTATGTGATGCAATATTGTATCTGTAAATTTAAATCAACCCTTCTCCCATACACAGATTTCTGTATATTTAAAATAGGGGTTTGAAGTCATGTTGGTTCCATTGCCCTTCTACATGAAATGTGTTTTAGAAATGGTATAATTTGAATGGGAGTGACTTTAGCTGCAAAACAAAGCACTGTCTAGCTATAGAACCAAAGAGCATATTCCTCACTATAAAATTTTCATGTCATTTGTGACCAGTTCCTAACATTAATGGTCCTAAATTTAGTTTATATCAGCAATGTTGTGTACTTAGTTGGTAAGAGTGGCAACTAACTTTGTAGGCAGTTTAGGGTTGGCAATAAATCTCTATCTGTAACCAGTTTAAAGTCCTATTTTTTGTATAGACATGACCCTATGGCTTGTGTTATGTAGATATTCAGAAAATATTATCACAATGGTCCCTTAGCCTTATGATCTATGAATCTATGACCCTTTAACTATGCCTTTGCTGTAACCAGTTCAGCTCGTCCTTCTTTCTATCAGTTCTCTCTGTGTTAGGACATCTCAGAGTGCATCTCGAAGTATGCTGCAGATGCAGTTTTTTGTATACATTCTTGGGCACTCTCCTCCATTGAGGTGGTATTGGATAGCTGTCCAAATTGTCTGAGCCTGTAATGACCCAAACACAAACAGGCAGGCTGGGAGAGACAAATAAACAAAGTTGACACATAGTTGTAGAAAAAAAGCATATTATGTGGTGGCTAGCACCTCTGCTTAACATGCAGAAGGTCCTGGGTTCAATTCCCAGTGGGTTGGACTCGATGATTTCACGAGGTCCCTTCCAGCCCTATGCTATGATATGACACAATTGTATTTTTATAACTTGGTTAAAGTGCCACTTAGCCCCTCTGTAGACAACAGCAAAAAAGTACTTTTTCCAGCAAAGTTAGCATAATACAATTTCCAGAGGGCTAGCTATGTTAATCTTGTCTGACAAAACAAACAAAGCGTCTTGTGGCTCTTTTAGGCTGTCTACACTTAAGAAGTTAGTTTGAAATAACTGACTTCAGATTAATTATTTTGAACTAATAATGGTCAATTTGAATTAAGTTAATTCGAACTAACATGTCCCCAGCAGAAACCCAAATTGAACTAGTATGTCCATGGACAGGACTTGCTAGTTCAACTAAGGAAGGGGGCACCAAGGGAAGTCTGGCAATATGACACCCAAGAAGGGCCGGGCCCCCACCCAATATGTAGAAAGAGGAAGGCACCCTGGGACGGGGAAGGTCAAACTGCATTAATTTAAACTAGTGTTTAGTTCAAATGAACGCAGCTCTATTGGGTTAATTCGAACTAATAAGCTTGAACTAACCATTACTTCAAAGTTAAGCGAGGTTTTATAACTTCGAAGTAAGCATTCATTACTTCAGACTATGGGATTCCTTAGTCTGCAGTAATGAAAGCCACTGTAGCCATGCATTAATTTAGTTTAAATTAATCCTCATTAATTCAAACTAAATTGTAAGTGTAGACATACCCTTAAAGACTAACATGTTGTAAATAATTTTTTTAGCCTTTAAAAGTACCAAGAGACTCCTTGTTTGTTTTGCTTAACACGACTGGACCCCCTGCCATTCCTTAAGTCCAGTATAGATAAAGTCTCACATGTTTACAGTCATGCTAGCTGGTCATGTCATTGTAGTCTAGACTCTTGCATGGAACAATGTCCAAAAGAGGTGTTCCCAGTTGAGCTGCTGGTTTATAAAAGGAGAAGACAGGCTGCTTGCACGATTGCAAAGAGTGGCCTGTTCCACAAACCGTCACTGCGGTGGACAAAATGGAACTGAGGAGGGGGCCGGGCAGTGGCCACATATATAGCCATGGGGTGGTGTGGGGAGCAGTGGCCGCCAGCCCTCTCCTGACAGGCGAGGGCAAAAAGTTTCCAACCAATCGTGCCCTGTGGCACGGATACACCTATTACTGAACAAATCCGAGCAGCGCTGGAAGAAGAATGTTTGGTATCAATAGGTGGAACCACCTTGATTTCTTGGTTCTACCTTCTTCCCTGCATTCTCTCCACAGTATTTGCATTCCTCCCTTACCCGCCCCCCACAACAGGGCAGAAGGTGTAGAGGAAATTCTGCTCTACCAGTAGCATCAAGTCCCACACAGATTTCATGTCAGAAATCCACCAGGGAAGCCAGCCACAGACAACAGCTGTTCTCCAGCTTTGCTTCCTTTCCACTTCTGCAAACACATGAGTCTTCACCCTGCAGTTTGCCTCTGGAGAGGCTGTGCAGGCTCAGGAAATGGGGGTGAAACTGGGGGGGGGGGAGGCGAGCATGTATGGAGTTTACTGTTCCACCTTTTCCATGCTGCTTATACTAATTCCTTTCATTCTTGCTCTCTTCTGACAGCAGAAACAGAAGGAAGTATTCAGCACTTGAAAATATCTAAGCAGCTTGCTTTATTTTGATCAGTTGAAGACAAGTCACAGAAGCAAATTGGCACAGCTTGAAAGAAAACTCCCAACAGTCCTCAAGATAAGAAATCATGTTCCCCAAACTGAATGTGTCTTACAGCATTAATTTACAACTGTTTCTTCTTAAGCCTCATCTGGTCACGTTATAACAGTGCCATAAACTGTTTGTTCATGTTGTTTGTACACACGTGCACCTAGGAAAAAGGGAGGGGAAAAAAAGTAATCTGCTTCACCTGAATGGTCAGTCCACTGTAAGCTGGTGATTCTATTGAGGGGCAGGAAAACTCTGTACATAAATCTACATGACAAAATTAAGTCAACCTAAGAATTGATCTACATTAGCACTTACATCAGCAAAATTTTCATTACTCAGAAGTAGGGAAGAAAAACAGCCCCCTGAGCAACATAAGTTTTGCTGGATAAGCACTTGTATAGCTGTGTTATGTCAATGGGAGATAACTGTTCCACCAACATAATAAAACCATCTACATGTGTGGTAGTAGCTATGTTGGCAGGAGAACATACTGTTAGGCTCATTGCGTCTAACTAGAAATCTGGCCCTGCCGAGAGTGCTTGTACAAGTTTATCTGTTAGTGTGGGGCATTGTGGCACAGTTTCTGAAAGGCAGCAACAGTCAGTGTAAGTAATTTTGTGTCACTGCTATTCCATCCCTGTAACTACATCAGCTTGTGTACTATGCCTCTCACAGAGGTGGGATCAGGCAACTAACTTTGGTGGGAGCTACATTTTGGTGTAGATGCTTACAGAGTTAGTTTGACTTAAGCTGCCTTACATTGACCTAACTCTGTTGTTTAGATCAGGTCTGTAATTTGCATTTTGTTGTGGGACTGGGACACCCCTCCCCTTCTTTGGGATGAAGAAGGGGGCACTGTAGCCCCATGACTGAGAGCTAGCCTCACAGTCAGGGCCATAGGACCCAGTGGCCAGAGTCAGTAAGTCTGCCCCCGCTGCCAAGGTCCTTATGTCCCAATGGTCAGAGGGAGGTGCGCTGCTACCCCATGGTGAGTGGAGGCAAGAGTAGAAGGACCTGGACCTTCTCTACTCCTCCAGGTCCCAACCCAGCTCTCTTATAGTGCTGAATGGGTTCGCCAGAAGGTGAGGATCCAGCCAAAACACAGTGCCTCGATTCTTGATTCCACAACTAGACCAACGTCCAATTCCTCTGGATTACTTCCTACCCTGTTTTCTGGTGCTGCTGTTAGTAGCTCCCCTGGGTTTCTGAGGTCAGCAACCTGTGAGGCTTCCGGCAAGTTGATTCTCCCTCTGGCTTCTCTGGACAGCTTGACATCTCTCTGCACTTTGGTGTCTCTGGCCTCTGCAGCTTGAAGCTTAGGCAGTTGCAAGGTACCTAATGTCCTCCCTGCTCAGCACTCAGCCCAGAATGAGCTGGGCTGCTTGCTTTCTTTTCCACTGAGGCTCCAGTTGGAGCACGTGCAATAGAAATGCGGGGGCTTGACCTTCAGCCCACAACGTAGAGTTAAGCATGGTCAGACCACTGTGTTTTTAAAAAGTGATGATTTCTTCAATCATATTTGGAAGTAGGGACAAATCAAATTCTCATTTTCTAAATAGTTCTTGATGTGAAAACTCCAAATGAATGGAGCTCAGATCAAATCCACCAGAAGCTTCTGAAGCACAATAAACAACAAACAATAATAAGAAATACGAGGCAAAACTTCTACTGACACCATTAGTCCCATGAAATGCAGAGTTGGTTACCTTTTTCATATACCTATTACATCCTTTTCTATGCTGCTATTGGGAGCTCTTAATTTGAGTGTTTCACTTTTATAATAGCTAGACTTCCATCACAGTTATTCTTTCTCATCAGCTCAGGTGCTAAATTCTCCCTGGTGCAGAGCAGTGTCCTTACATCATCAGAGAATTTGATGATAGGTTTGCAATGCAAAATAAAATAAAGCAGGCACTGATTCCACAGATTGCTGCAGTCCCCTCATTCTTATCCAGCTACACCTGGTAGTACCTCATTACTTGTCCCTTCTTACACAGAATATCTCTTAGAATGACATCTCACAAACCGGTGTTTTCTCAGATATAAAAACTGTCACTACCACTGTGAGTGTAATGTATAAGAACAGGATAGTATGACTTCAAACAGTTTGTGCATCATTTTAATAGTGCTCACCATGTGCTATGTTAGGACCTGCCAGAAACCACCCAGAGCAGATGTACTGTATATAGATAACTAGGCCTTGCATGTCTTTGTATAGTTAGCATGACAGTTTAGGAAGGATTGAAGGAGCAAAAGAGGAGAGGGAGCAGTACTATACTATGTAAAAAATGGCATTACCTGTTTCTGAGTTACGAATAACTAAGTAGAAAACAATCTTGAATGTTTCTGGAACAATGTCCCAATAGATGAAATGCATGATGGAGTATTATTTGGTATTTGCTACAGCCCACCAAATCACAGTAGGGAACAGGATGACTGATTCCTTAGGTATCTAGCTACCATGTGTATGAGAAAAAGCAGTGTGATCACTGGGGAGTTCAATTTTAGTGTCATGTTGGAGGCCTCCATGCTGCCAGTATTAAAAATGCCTTGGAATTTCTCTATATTATAGCTGTGACTATTTCATAACTCAGACAGTGCTGCATCCACCATAAGGGAATTCCATATTAGAGCTCTTTATTCTAGATGAGACCTCAGCTTGAGAGGTAGAGAGGAACTGATCACAGAACCAAAACTTAACAGTGGCTTGGGTAGAAGTGAGCATGGTATGCTCATATTTATAATGTGGAAATCGAATAAAGAATGCTTTAAGAGGGCTAGTTTAGTAAAACTGAAAGCAATTTGACAATAAGAAAAGGCATATCAGGGCTAGATAAAATGAGAAAGAATAAATGCAGATTAACAAAGTCTGAACAGTTGAATGAAACATGCAAAGAAACTGAATTTGGAATTGGACATTTTTAAATCAAGACTTGATGGTTTTTCTAATAAAAGATAGGCTGCAGGAATTATTTCTGGGAAAATTCTGTGGCCTGTGTTATGTGTGCGGTCAGACAAAATCATCACAATGATTCATTCTGGGTTTTGGGTCTATAGCTGTCCCCACCAAGAGCCAGGAGAGTGATTCCCCTGCTTGTGTACGCTTATTTGTGCTAGCTCTCATTGAGAGCCAAGGGGGCACTGGTAGTGACTGTGGAGACACAGCTGAGTCATGTCAAAGCCATACCCACCTGTACCCAGTGGTACTCAGCACATGCCTCTGTTGCCACTACTGATGCTACCACAGCCACTGTTCCCTCTAAGCTGTGCACATGCTTAAGTCGACTCAACAAATCCTGAATGGGGCCAGGGAGTACCTTAGGTCGATTTAAGCAGAGCCGTAACTATGGCTTCTGGCACTTGGGGCAGGAAGCCTAAAAGGTGCTCCCCACCCAGCCCCGATCCAGCCTGGGGCCTGATCCATCCCAATGGGAGAGGGGAGATGCCTCCCCTGCTGCTGTGCCAGCATAGCTGGAGACCCAATGCGGGGTGCTTCCCCCGCTGCCGGGAAAGAGCAGTCGAGACCCGTGGAGGGGTGCTTCCCCTGCTGCGGGGCCAGAGCAGCTGAGACCTGGTGGGGGGTTGCCTTCGCCTGCCGCTGGGGGAGAGTAGCTAGAGACCCAGCAGGGCGATGCCTTCCCAACTGCCAGGCGAGAGAGGCCAGGGACATTCGGAGCAGGGCGAGAGAAATTCCCCGAGCCCCTGCCTGGCTTCAGGAGGAATGTGCCTAAGGCACTTTCCTCCTCCAGGCTGGGCAGGGTCTGGTAGCTGCCCTTTAAAATTCTCCACCCGGGTCTTTGCCCTATTCGCCCCACCCTAATTACGGCTCTGGATTTAAGGAAGGTTAAGTCAACCTAAGGCTCCAGTGTAAGTATACTCATAAAGATTAACAAATTTATGTATCGCATGAGCTTTTGTGGGACAAAATCCCACTTTCTCAGATGCTTCCCTATCTTCAAAACATCTGACAAAGTGGGATCTTTTTCCCCCACAAAAGCTCATGTTCATACCATTTTTTTCTTTCTTTATCATGACTGCAGAAGTAAAGAAGCTTGGAAGATTGTATTAGTACGCACACATTCTCTCTCTCTCTCTCTCTGGGGGAGGTATTTTCTGTGTGTGGGGGGGGGGAATGTTCTTTGGCTTGCTTTTCAACATTAGAATATCAAATAACCTAAGGGTGAAGTGAGTTCTTTGTCATTTGAAATCTTTATATCCTGTTGGATGTCTTCCTAAGAAATATATTCTAGCTCAACCAGGAATTACAGGTTTGAGGAGGAATGAGTGAGTGGAATTCTAGGGGTTTAAATCTTTTGCTGAATCAAGGCCTTCTGAATTGCTTACACCTCCAATTACTAAGTTTTGCTGACTATTAAAAACTTATGGTTGGCTTGGATTCACTGATTTCTGTGACAACTCATACTGTCAGAGTCTCTCTAATTACATGTAGGGAAAGGTCTCATGTTTCTTAAAGTATTTAGCAGTATTATAACAGCAGCTTGTGAATACATTATCTCTGCTAACAGCACATCCTACAAGGTCCCATCTCTGATCTAATTTTCCATTTATGGCAAAGGAAATTGAGATGCCCAGGGTTGTACAATGGAATGACTGTTTATTATATATTAATTGCTATCACTACACTCTTGGTTGCACCTCCATGGAGCCCCTGGATTAGATACAATCAGTTCTATCAATTTAAAATACATATCATATAATGTGCTAAAGCTTGACTCAAGTTGTGTACAGCAGTGAACTCAACAGATGCCTCTGAAAACCCAAGTCCTTTGTTATGATATAATGTAGAGTTATGTTTGTGCAACTAAACTTCTGTCTGTTTAGCAGATTATTTGATTACAGCAGTTGAGATTCAATAGCTAATTTTATCCTTACCTGCTGTAGGTTTCACTATGTGAAAATGTTTGAAAGTTTTGGTGGGACAAAAGATCTTATTATTAGCAGTTCTGCTATTTTGGACCAATTCATTGTCAGCTAAAGTCAGTGGGAAGACCTCCATTGATTTCATTGAGCATTGGCTCAGCCCCATCAGACTACTAAATTGTATGATAAGGCACAGTGTGTTGGATAAGAATGGATTAAAGTAAGAAGTAGAGACGTTCCTCTTAGTATTGCTACCGTAAACAGCCCCAGAGATCAACCCCCGAATCAAAATTCTAAGTCACTTGAACGTTTTGTGTCAGAGCTGATGATATCAAGGCAGTGAATACAGCATTGTGTTTTACTCTAGTAAATTCCTCCACCGCCACTGGGAAAAGATTTCTCTGCTTTCAAGAATGGAACACCCACTGTGGATCAAGTTGGAAAACAAAGTGGAGAGGCAGGAAGGATCAAATTCATGGCGTAAGCAAATACTCTACAAATCGTCAGGAGACTGACTAGATGGCCACAAAGAGATTTTGTCAAGGGTTTTTATACAACTAAAATCAATTCATCCACTTTATCTGTTTTGAACATACTGGAGATGCAACTAAAGATGTCACAAATGGTTATAGTTGCTTGGAAACCTTCAAGGTGTCAATTGACCATATTTTTAGGTGCAGGAATGTTACATGGACACACCACGGTTTTGCCAGTGATTTTTTAAAAAAACAAATGGACTCAGAAATCTACAAGGGAATAAAAATATCATGAGAGTGAAGCTGAGTTGAAGCTGGGTAACTCAAAATCAATATTTTGCTTTTAAACTCTTAAGGGGAGGCCCAGGAGGGCTGCACTTATTTTGTCCTCCTTACTTATTATCCTCAGAGGATTGGCTGAAAAGTGACAAGACTACTCCATACTTACAGCTAGGACATTCCTCACTAACAAGCCACTTGTTAGAATACTCAGCTGCTGCTTTATTGCCTAACATAGGGCTTTCACTAAAGTCAAAGTTTAAAAAAAAAGTCATATTGGAACTCAGCCATTACAAGGGTATAGCTGACTAATGTTTTACTTTAAACATAGAGAGGCTTGTTTTCCTGTTAGTGCCCGACTCTACATGCATGTTGAATGTATCATAGTTGCATGTATATTAGGACATGACAGTCACGGATGAGGATTGAATACCAAATCTTCAACATCAGCCCTACAATTTTAAGCTCAAAGAGTAAATTGTAAGAACTGATAGGGCTAGCCCACAAGGAGAAAGACAACCACATACACTGAGCCAGTACATTATGTATTGCCCCGGTAGACAAATGTATTTAGATTGCATGCTCTCTGCCTATACTTTGTGTTTGTATAGTGCCTAGCCCAGTGTGGCCTTGATTTTTGCCTGGGACTTGTAGACATGATTGCAGTAAAAGTTAGATAAAAAGACAAAGTGAATGCTGAGTTCAAGTTTCATCTAGGTGCCATTTTGTAATTCATGATGGCATAAGGGGATGCTCAGAGGAAAGAGGGTATGCCAGGCATATGTCTAAAACTCAGTGATCTTAGACTGTCAGCACTGTTTTTGGGGGCCTTATGCAACTGGACACAAACCATTGGGTGGCTCCAGGCCCAGGGGGCACAAAGTATGGCTCCAAACACTTTTACCTTCCTGTAGCAAGTATGCCTTGGTCACACCAGTGCATCTGACTTGAAGAGCACAGAATCAAAACATTTCCCTGTGATTTTACAAACATCAAATCAAAAGAAGTTACAAAGAGCAAAACATTTCAGTGCATAATCACCATCTGAAATGAGGGATGATCACTAAAAAAATGAGGTGTGGATGTGATTTGATCACAGAAAGTAAACAAAGCCTATGTAGACAGAAGAGTTTAACAAAGGCCTTGTCTATACTAGCCTTTATTCTCTAACATTTCCCACAGTTGCTCCTGCTGTCTTATCTCGCTACATGACAAAAAAGGAAAATGTGCAAAAGGGCACCTGGGAAAAGATTAGCTGACCATCTCCTTAAGGCACTGGAAGGGAGTATATAGAAGACAGAAGGCGCGATTTTCAAAAGGACTTAAACAGGTGGCTTCTGTTGGGAGGAGAAATATTAAGGAAGGAGGAGGAAAATAAACTTACCAGTATTTCAATTTTGGGTATTCTGTGGAGACAACCAGAAAACCCAGAATCACCATAAACATAGCCTGAAAGAGTATACCACTTCATCTTCATTAATATTTCCAAGCACTAGATGAAACACTAGTCCTAATGAAGCCAATGGGAGTTTTGCCATCAAGTTCAATGGGGCCAGTATTTTGTCTTCTGGGGGCACATCCTCAAAGAGATCTGTGTTAGTGTTAGAATGAGCAAATCTTTGGACATCCTTCCATATCTACATGGAGATCAACACCAAAGCATGTGTAGGAGGGTTAACGTGTCCTGGAAATGACAGAATCCCCTTTTGTCATGGTAATGGAATTACTCTGTAAATACTCGGACTTGAGCCTCAGGACTTGAGGGCCAGCTCTGAAGCAGGATGGAATGTTACTGGCATAGTTGGATCTGAATGGTTATGAATTCACTATGCCAGTAGATCCTGGTTGGCTCCCCAGCTCATCAAACCACCTTTGCATTGTTTTCACATACAACTTCCTACATCCCTAAATCACTGTTTTGTATAGCACACATTGAGCAATGTGTGTTACCTGCAAGGGCATTCTTCACCAGCATACGCAAAGGAATCACACCAGTTGCAGATGCTTTCAGAGCCTTCCATATTGAAGGGATGGGAGGCTTGTATTGAAATCAGTAAGAAACAGGACCCTCTGCACATTTTCAGATGGCACTATTCTCCCATTGGCATTGCACACTGTAGTTTTTCAACATACTATGTAGGCAGTTCCTTTTGTTTGTCACTCAAATCACTAGTTTTTGCAATGATGTAAGAGACATGGATAGCAAGAAAGTTGGACCAAAACTCTACTTTTGGCAGCACAAAAGAGCTGCCAATTTTCTCTGCAACTTTGTTCTTTCTCCTGCACATTTCCAGTCATTTTCCAAATATTACAACAATAATCTACATGCTTTTTCCTGTTGGTAAAGATAGATTATACAATATACTATTCATCTGTCAGGGCCTGATTTTGAACTGTAGTACTCCTGTTTTATGGAAGTGTAACTCAGTTGAAATAAAATGTTTCACTGCCACAGAATAGGGGTAATGCAATACATAAGACTCTCAACTTTTCCAGACAAGTGGAAAAGACTTTCAGGTGTCTGATTTGCCTTGCATACCCCAAGGTTCACATCACTTAAAAACCACTTGCTCAAAAATCAGACATAAAAATACAAGTGTCACTATACTCTATTACTGAAAAATTGCTTATTTTCTCATTTTAACCATATAATTATAAAATAAACCAATTGTAATATAATCTACTTACATTTTAATACATACTATATAGAATAGTATAAACCAGTATGAAATTTTAGTTCTTACCGACTTTGCTACTGTTTTTTTGTGCAGCCTGTTGTAAAACTAAGCAAATATCTAGATGAGTTGATGTAACCCTTGGAAGACCTCTGCATACCCTTATGGGTACATGTGTCCCTGGCTGAGCACCACTGACGTGAGAAAATAGGTGCCACCTTACTAGGTTAAAATAAGGTAAGGAGTCCTGTGGCACTTAAAGACTAACAGATTTATTTATTGCATGAGCTTTCATGGGAGAAAATCCCACTTTGTCAGCTGCTTTGAAGTGGGATTTTTCTCCCATGAAAGTTCATGCAATAAATAAATCTGTTAGTCTTTAAATGCCACAGGACTCCTTGCTTTCTTTGCAGAACTAGAGTAACACTGCTGCCCCTTTGGAACTTACTAGATTAGAAGCCCAATATCCTCTAATTGACAGTAACCATACCAGAACTTCAGGGAGACTGTGCAGAACAGGGCAATTTTGGAGTGATGTGCCCTGTCTTCCACTCTTGGCTTCTGGCAGGCTGAGGTGTAGGGCAGGGGCATTGCTGATGCCAAAAAATATTTGGGGCATATGCCCCCCTCCCACAGCAGTCTCCACCAGTCCTCCTCATGCCAGCCCTGATCCAGGTGGGCCTAGACCTGGCTGGCTCACCAGCCACCAAAGAGGCCTGCTGGCTCTTGCTGCCACCATCGGCCCTGGGCTAAGGTGGCCCACTGACCGCCACTCCTCACTGCCCCAGGTCTGCTCCAGCCCCAAGCTGAGCCAGCTCGGAGCCAGGTCAGCTACACCCTGTTGGGCTCAGGGCTAGGCTAGCCCCCCCAGCCAGTACTGGGACTGGCCACCGCTCCCAGGACCCAGCTCAGGCTATGGGCACCCCTGCTGCCCACCTCACCTCCCTAGCTGCCCTGAGCTATGTGGTGTAGGGTGGGGGATTTGCTGAGCAGTTGGAAGGCAGGTTTTCTGCACTTGCACTGCTGGAGCTCAAAGATCTGGGGTACTGGCTGAGACATACTGGACACGGCCTGCACATACCCAGTGTCAACGACACCCCTGGTGTAGGGTCACGCCAAGCCTTGGGTTGCATTCCTGGTGATCTTGGCTAACAGCCATTGATGGACCTACCCTCCATGAATTTATGTAACTTAAGTATCACCCACTTGTACTTTTGGACATCTCAACATCCTGTGGCAATGAATTTCACACTTGTTGATTTCAGTGGGCCAGGATTTTACGCCAGGTGAATGTGTTGGACATGTCAGTAAAAAACTTCAGGTTCCCCTAAAACTCTTGTCTATATCATTACCTTCCTCCAGTTTGAACCATTTTCAGATAATCTAACACTTACAGGGCTCATTTTTAATTAAGAACTTTCCTTTAGACCCATAATTGCTCTTGATTATGCGATGAAAAATAAAGAAACATTAACCTTAACCAGTTAAGAATTAGCTGGCATTCTGTGACTTTTGTCATAGGAATGGACAACCCTAGACCCAGCATTTTTTAGTGAATTCCTTGACAAATAAGCTTTTGGTTAATCTGTGAATAATCCCATATGCAAAACCAAGCTGTTTACAAAGCTGCCCCACTGTTCTCTTAAGGATGGCAGTATCACAACTCTGATTTTGGAAATAATTTTTGCAGTGACAGAAGAAAAAAAAGCTATAAACATTTGTTGATACTGCAAATAGAAGATGTTTGGTTTTGCTGCCAAGAAAAAAAAGGGGGCTGGGGATAGACACTGTGCTTTCACAGGCGCTGGTGAAAATGCAAAGTAATTCCACTGAAGGCAGTGGAGCTATGCCAGCATAAAACTGGTGTAAAGTGGAGGAGAATCAGGCTAGATAACTGACAATATTAGAGAAAATATTAATGACAACATATTTCATTTCAAATCAAAAATTCTGTTCAATTGGCCATGCATCCCTGATGGAAAAATCAGGCAGTAATGAAACAGTACATTTACTCTTCAATATCACAGAAAGGTGGAATTGTGGTATCTGTTTATAATACTGATTTAATGTACTCTGGGAGTTAATGAAGCAGATTCACCACTACCCAGAATCTTGTGTAGTCATTTACACCCTGTGGAAAATGAGCACAAAGTGTGTTTAAGCTCTCTTCTATTCTAATTTGTCAGTGTTTTCCACTCACTTTATATTGTTGTAAATGTCTACACAAACCACAGGTCAATGGGGAATTGAGTCCCCTTGGAGTTTTCCCATTGTCTACAAGGTGAGTCAAATAAGGCCCTATAATCAAATCTATCAATGTCTACTTATTGTGAAGTTTCACATACAAAATCTGAGTCACATTTGAGTTTTCCAGAGAATTTATTAATTTGGTCCCAAAACAAAATGTCAACAAAAGAAAACTATTTTCACAGAGTGCAAAACAGTCAAACAAATGCATTAATATCATAAAAGAGTTTTTGCCATTGTGAATTGGTAATATTGTGCAAAATGGTAAAAACAATTCAAAATGGAAAATGTGAACATGATTTTTTAGATTTGCCATGCAATTTTTTTTATGGCAAAGCTCTTTCCCTTATAATAAAAAAAGCAAACATTTTCTATGTACAGTATCTACTGTTAATTGTACTAATGATTAAGATCACAGAAAAACAGCACTTTCCGTGCACTTTGTTTACAACATATAATGTTCTTAGAATGCTGCATAAAATGTCTCTAATGAAAATGTCTATTATCCCCAGTGCATGATTTATTTTTTATTTATAATAATGAGATTGGCATCAGAATTATCAGGGTAGAGGATGGAGATCAAGATAAGAGATTGAAATAGAGGTGGAGGTACATTTTACAAAATTAAAAGTTGCCTTTTCTTGTGCAATTAGACTTGTGTTTCTACTCACTAGCTTTGAATGCACAGTCCTAGATTCTCTGAAATTAAATTCAAACTATGGAAGAGCTTTTTGTGTACCATATTGTCCTAAAGGTTCTTCGTGCTTAGGGATGGGGGTGGGAAGTGAAGGGAGGAATCAAAGCTTTAAAGTGCACAGACTGGCAACTACAGTTGAGACCTTGACCTGTCACATCACACAGCTCCAGTCAGACGAGATGTGACAATGAAATTACATAGCACCCTGAGCAGTGGGCACCTACACCCAGGAACTCTGCTCGCTCTCACACCATATAGTAACTATCATATCCATAGGGTGATGGCTAGAGCAGCAACTCAAAACACCAAATCCTTAAATTTCACTCTCACCAATGCACAGAAGAATGGCATTTTGGCAATTAAACTGAGTACCAAACACGCACCCACATAAACACTTAGTACACATAAATATTTAACCAGAAGGACTCCCCGCATTCCCCTCCCCCCTGTCCCAAATCTATAGCTTTCCAAAGCTTTGTCCTGAAAGTTAAAATTGAAAAGACTGTTAAAGGCTCAAATTATGAAACCCTCACTCATGAGTAAATATCTTACTCCACAAATAATCCCATTGATTTCAATTTGGCCCAAAGGCCTCTCACAAAGTTAGGGTACAAAAACTGAGCAGGGCCACAATGGACTTTTGGTGCCTTCGTTATAAACAAGGCTAGGGAGTGCGTGTGGATGCGTGAGTGGTGGGTATAACTTGCCCTTTTCATCCTGTTTGTATTTGTGGTACATTTTCTTTTAGTGTCCCAGTTGATGAACAAAAAGGACTTTGTGAGGTCAGATGTGTTAATATCGTCACACTGTGGAACTGTTTGCTGCTAAGTTCCCACAAAAATAAACACTGAGTGAATTTTAGATACTTTTATAGCTAATAACCACAGAAGAGTATACTCTGCATTTCCATTGTGCCTATCAGCTGAGGACCTCAAACAATAATTCTTATCAGAGGGAGGTAGATCTCATTATATTCAGTTTGCCGACGAGGACATTGAAGCACAGTGTCTAAAATTGCATGGGAAGACAGTCGGTGGCAGAGCCAGGAGCACACTGCAGAATCTGTCCTGTCAGTCCTATGTTCTAGCCGCTGCTAAACGTATAATATATCAATTAATTTTTAAACTCAGCATACCATCTGTGTTTCCTCTTCATTTATTTTTATCAGCATATAAAATACCTGTGCTTTCATTAGTAGCTTGCATAGTGAAACTTCTATTGCAATTGTATGGAGAATTTGCTAAACAAATGTGACACCAGGGGAAATGTCTCATACTAGGAAATAAACTGAAAAGGCATCTGGAAATAATATCAGTGTTGAAGAAACCTCTGGAACCATAACATTATAGTCTCATCCAAAGCCTGAAGAAGATTGTGGAATAATTCCTATTGACTGCTTAAAAATGAAAACCCCAAAACAGAGGCACTATATACGTTCAAGTTACATTCAGATGGGGGTTAAACAGGGATTTCCAATTCCTTTGAAAAGTCCCCCAACCCCAGATTATCTTTAAAAAGGAAATGAAACAAAACAGTTTGTTAATGTATAGCATTGAAGACGTGATTAGGATTGATGAAAGAATAGCTAAATGATTGTGCACCCATTAAGTCAATGTCAGGACTCCCAGTGAGTCAAATTTTCCTCTCAGTTACATTGGTGCAAATCTTTTGAGTTCAGTGGGGTTACACTGGTATAATTGATAAGAGAATACTGTCCATTGACTTCACAGGAATTGGGGTAAGACCCTAAGACTTGCAGTTCCATCCTTAATTCATCCTTGTTGTACCTACATGTCACCGCACATTCATTATTAATGCCACTTGTAAAATCTCCCACTGTTTGAAGACCCAGCCAGTGACCTGGCTGCAATGGAGTTATATATGGATGGAATGGCAGCTTTAATTCAGAATTCTCTTGCTACTGCTGGTTTGTCTGACAGATTCATAATGTTGTTTCAATATAATCTTTTGTCTTGAATGCAAATGGAGGAAAAAGCAAATCAGTCCAAACACTGAGAACTAAAGAATAGGTGGGGTGTTAAGTAGGTTAAAAAGAATCTGAATTCAATGGCAATTAAAAAAATCTTGAACCCCCATATAAGAGAAATTAACATAGGTAAAAAAGATGTTCTTTTACTCCAATCGGATTTATATCCCAATTATACATTTTTCAGATAACGGTGTGGATTCATCTATTTGGATAAGAGGTCTAAAGACATGACTTCAGCTTCCCCAATTTTGTGCACACTTGTTGGGGGTGAAATGTCAAACAACTTCACATGCAGATGTAAAGAGGTAGATAGACATCCATGTACTAATCTCTGAATCCACAAATCAGGGCTGATGAAAAAATACAATTAGTTGTGAGAGCTAAATTATGCTTGTAACAATGGAAGACACTGCTGAAAACTTGGCTCTTTGGTTTTAGAAAATAATTGGTAATCCCTTCCTTTCCATTCATCATCATTAATAAGTAGAAGAATGACTGATCAGAAATATGACATGCACATTCCTGTCTCACAAGAGGAAGGAGAATTCAATGAAATTACACATGTAAATCTTCTAAAATAATTAACTTTTAAAAAATACAACATATGACTAACACATGGAATGGACTGCCACAAGATAGCATTATCATCAAGGATTTAAGATTTTTTTTAAAGAGCTTAGATGCTCATGCATGATTAATAAGAACATTCAGAGTTATATTTTATAGGAAGAAAGGTAGGGATATAAGCACTCAGGCTTTAAGGCAAAACTAAACTCCAACTAACAGAAGCTAAGAAGAAAGTTCCCCTAGGGTCTGGCTATTCTACAACCGTCTACCATAAAGTTTGTTGCAACTTCTTCTGAAGCCATTGGCAGAGGCGGCAGACTGAACTAGATGGACTATGTACCTGATCCTGCTTGGCAGTTCCTGTGATCCTTTCCCTTTTTGCATGTGGGAATTGGATGGAAGAAACCAGAATAATTCCTTAAAATTGATGCTTGTCTATAAAAAATACAATTCAGCCATTGAAATAGAAATTATTTGCCTATAGTTACAATAAATGTGTGTTCCTGTCACTGACACATGACTTTCATTCAGTTAGCACTTAATCATGTCCCCAATTTTAAATGTGTGCTTAAATTCTGTTAAACTTTTGTTCAATCAGGGGCTCTATTCATAATCCTCATGGATATATATATATATATATACACCATGTATGCCATAGTATACAGCGTTTAAGTTCCCTTGTGGAAATATAGCTTGTGGTAATGTCACTTATCAGACCTTTTAGTCAGGAGTGTCATTGTCCTGGGGAAAGGCCTGGCCCCACCCTGTCACCCCAATCCAGAGTCGGGGTCCCAGGCTTCTGCCGCTGCTAGCCCAGCCCCCAATCTCCGGCCAGGGACAGGGCCAGGCAAGGCAGTGGCTGCCGAATGCTGCGGGCAATCCAGGCCAAGAGAACCGAGTGCTGCCGCGGCCAGCCTGGCCCCAGATACCCAGCAGGGAGAGGCAGGTGCTGCTGTGGCCAGCCCAGCCCTGGATACCCAGCTGGGTCCAGGGCTGGGGCCGGGGCTGGGGCCAGGGCCAGGAGAGGCAGGGGCGCCTCAGCCATTTGGGGCACTGGCATCAGGATTCGGGGCATGTGCCGCCTGTGCCAGGCACCAGCAACACCCCTGCTTTTAGTAGACTTTGCTAGATCTGTGTCCCTTGTCACAGTGGTTATATTGGTTGTACCCCAGAAATACTATGGATGGGAGCACTGAATAAGCCACTGCAGGTACACATTTCAACGACAAGTTCCAAGGGGGTAGCCATCTTAGTCTAGTTCAGCAAAACAAACAAGGAGTGTGGTGGCACTTTTAAAGACTAATAAATGTATTTATTGCATGAGCTTTCATGGCAGAAGATCCCATGATGGAGACTGTCAGGTGTCTGACAAAATGGGATTTTCTCCCATGAAAGCTCATGTGATAAATTTGTTAGTCTTTAAAAGTGCCACCAAACTCCTCATTTGTTTTACATTTTGAATGTTTACTGATCACTATGCCCCTGTTTGTGTGGGTGCTAATGAGTGAGTGTGAATAAAATAAAATGGATATTTAGAAAATCAGAAGTTCCTATTTTCCACTGCACTGCTGTGTCATAACAGTAGCCTTGTCTGCACGGTGATCTGAGTAGCTGGACCCCACTCAGACAGTTTTACCTCCCACACTTAGTCCTCTCCCCGCTGTAACATCCAAGCTGAATTAAAATCTCATCTTGCATGTCTTTTCTCAGCAAGCATTACTTTACTGAACGAGGATGCTGATATCACAGTTCACATACCCACAAAGGCACAGGCACTCGACACTGCACGCAAGCAGTCATTTTCCAACTTGCTTTTGATTTAGTAGCTCCAGTCAACAGGTTGTCACAAATTTGCCAATACGTGTACTGGAGTTATTGCACCTTTCTTGTACAGACTAATCAGAACAATCAGGCTAATGTTTATAGCCTTCCTGGAGGATGAAATACTAATTCTGACCTTTCATCACTTATGCTGACTACTCATAAAACTCTCAGTGTGGTGAGGGTGACCTAGCGTGGCCCTAAGCCAAAGGAAGGGAAGTCTCTCCATATTGTTGTCAGAGCAGATAAGCAGCAGAGCACATGAAAGGGAAGTGCTCCAGGTTTTATGGGCTAGGCAGGCTCAAAAAGGCTCCGCAACTGAGTGAGTTAACATGTACTAATGGAAGAAATAATAACTTGGTCTCATTAGTGAATCTGTGCACCCAAGCACCCTGGAGGGAGGGCTGCTGGGAAACAAACCAAATGAAGAGCCTTCTACTTTTTTACTGCAAGATTTGCCCTGCTGTCTTCTATCCCTCTAATTTGAATCTGTCAGATATGCTTTAAATGGTTTGGCATTTGATAGAAATCAAAAGCAAATTACTGTGTTCTTTGTGACTATGATTGACGTGGCAGCTTCCTCTGAAAAGCAAGGCTCTGCCACTGGTTTCCCTTTGGTTACTGTTATGTCATCCCATCCAAACAGTGTTTGTACAGGAACCTAAACAGAATAACAAACAAGGAGTCCTGTGGCACTTTTAGAGACTAACCAATTTATTTATCACATGAGCGTTTGTAACTAAAAATCTCACTTCGTCAGAGGCTTGAAGATCTTCTTTAAGCCTCTGACAAAGTGGGATTTTTCTCCCACAAAAGCTTATGTGATAAATACACTTGTAGTCTTTAGAAGTACCACCAGTCTCCTTGTTGGTTTTGCTGAATTAGGCTAACACAGCTACAATCCCATCTTTCCATTGGAGCTAAGTAGAATAGACTTCTATAGCCTAATTATCCCATATCTTTCCATTTGCTGTCGGTTCCCTCCCCCAGCTTCCCACCCTTCTTTTTCATACATATTGGTCATTGTAAGATTCTTTGGCTGGGACATTTTCTTCTCATCTAGTATAGTCATAGAGCCTATGGCTCAAAGGGACCACCACTGTGAGCAGCTAGTCTGAGCTCCTACATGGTACAGCCCATAGAACTTTTCTGAAATAATTCTTGCTTGAACTAAAGAATAATTTTTAGACCAACATTTCCAGAGATGCGGAAATACATAAAGGTCCTGAGCTCACCTGAGCTGTTCCACTAACTGCTCATTCTTGTAGGAGAAAGCTTCACACCTGGGCCCTATTCAATAAATCAGAACAAACTAAAAGTGAGTTAATCTCTACTGCTTCATTTCTTAGTCTATGTCCACAAATTATAATTTGCTTTTCAGAGCACTCATTTAATTTCCTGGAATCCATGGACTCCAAAGTCTGAGTTTCTATATGGGTGGAAAACAAAAGGATTTACTGTTGTTTCTGCCACACTGTCAGAAACTAGCCTCAAGTTAGACACTGAGTGGAGGCAAGTCTACACTACAGATGTATATCAGTCTGAATATGTTGCTCTGAGGTGCGAAAAATCCACACTCTTGAGCAATATAGTTATACTGTCCTAACACCCCCTCCCCCATGTAGAAAGCATGGTGGCAGTGGGAGAGCTTCTCTTGTCAACATTGCTGCAACCATTTGTGGACGCAGATTGACTACACTGATGGGAAAGCTCCCTCCAAACTAAGTAATAGTGTTTTCATTTAAACACTGTGGTAATGCAGCTATACTATTGCAGCATTTTAAGTGCACATTTATCCTATTTCAGTGATGTGCAGTAATTCAGCAATGAGTTTTCAACTTAACGGCTGGTCTATACCATAGACTTTTGTTGACCAAAGGCAGCTAGAGATTCCTCAGTGGAGTTGCTTTGTTTCTTCTCTACCCTGTAGCAGAGCCGTAACTAAAGAATTTGGTGTCCGGGGCGCATTGCAATCAGAATGTGCCCCTTACAATAGCTGGCACCTGGACTGAGCAGTGAGGAACACACCCTTTAATGGAGCGGCTCAGTAGAGCTGCTCCGGTGTGCCCAGGACAAAGCCCCGCTTGCCGTAGTTACAGCCCTGTCCTGTAATAGATGTTCCCAAGCCATTTAGCAATCACTTGTGTAGGGACCCAGGCAACAAAGAAGTGCGTAATAAAAGGACCCAATCTGAAACTGCTTACATGAAGGAGAGGCATTATAGCATTCCTGCTTTCTCTCAGAAGTGAGATATTGGGGATATTGGTCCCCACCTGTGAAAAATAGTGGCACAATTTGAAATTTTGTTCCTATCTGTGAGAACGTACACAAGCATTGCAATTGTAATGATTTTTGATCTTTATTGTAACTTCCGTCAATAACACTCTCTAGTGCAGATAAGGCCTAAGACACCTCCACCTCACAGGCTATGTCCACACTTGCAAAGTTAATTCAAATTAGTTAATTTGACTTTAAAACAAAGTTATTAATTCGAATTAGAGAGTCTTCACTAGACTTCTGATTCTAATTAAAGTAGGCTTTATTAATTTGACTTAGATAGTCTACACTAGACTCTCTAACTCAAACTAGGGAAAGGTAAGAAAGTCAATATGTCAATTATATTGAATTAAGCGTACACCCCAGCTAACACTGGCTTAATTTGAAATAATTTCAAAGTAACCACTGATTTCAAGTTAAAGGAGGTTTTATTATCTTGAATTAGTCTTTCCTTATTTTGAATTAAGGAAAGGATTAATTTGATATAGTGTGGCTGGGGAGTAAGTTATTTCTAATTAAGCCTCCTTAATTCAAAATAACTTGTAAGTGTAGATGCACCCACAGTTAAGAAGCCAGAACCTAAAAAAACTGTCCAACTGCTTACATCTTGTAGGAGATACTGGTCTCTTTCTCTAGCAGCTAAATGAACTAACTAGTTACAGCTTTTTTGTGTGTGTATAAATCATTATGCACACATTTAAATGCAGAGATAGTGCATAACTTTCTTCTTACTACACTAAATTAGGTCTGACTTTGGGACCAGATATGGGTTTGAGTGTGGGTGAAAGTCAACACCTATTTTATTTGGATGTCTGGCCTAGAGAAGGTTACATGAACTTGAGGCCTTAAAGTCCTGATTTAGAGCTCACACCTCTTTTACAGCCACTTAACTCCATTGGAGTGCCTCTTTATCTACAGAGGTGATAGTCAGATCAGAATGAAGCTGCTGGGGACTGATACCCTGAGGTGCTGATAGTGTGAGGTTATAGATTCCAGTGAGATTAGTGAGTCGAGAACTTGCTGAATGTTGTGTTTAGAGGAAAATTTAAATTAAACTTTAAAGCTCTCTCCCTTCCTCACAAAATTTTTCAATAACTTTTCAGAAAAGTGTTTTTCTCTGATTCCTGTCCTACCCCTTCTCAGTACTTCACAGGGTGGGCTCAGACCTACCCTGAAGGATCAGCACCTAGGACTTGATCATGAGACACCTATAGTCATTTCTAGAAGCGGAAAGGACTGACCTGCAAACGGTGGGACGAGATACAAGAGTGGAATTAAGACAAGAAATGAAAAACAATGGGGGTAAGGAATAGCTTCTTTGGGTCCTTCCATTTCTAATGTTCTAAGCATAAATAGCCTATCTGTCCCTCACACCACAGGCTCCTTCACTTCTACCGGAATAGCAGTCTTCAAAGCTACTTCAAAGCAACATTTTGAAAAAGCACGACAGAGAAATTACATAGCTGTACATTAATGAATGTGCAGATACATGCTAATGCAGTGGTTCCCAACCTGGGGTCCAAGGACCGCTGAGGGGAGGCCAGCAGAGTTGCTCAAGGGGGGGTCCGTGGACAGGCTGGGAGCTGGGGCTGGATGCTGCCAGGGTCTCAGGTTGCCACAGAGACCCAGGCTTCCAGGCAGCAGGTTTTAAAAACTCCTGCCCTGAGCATGCTCAGAGCATGCTCAGGGAGAGTAGCCTAGAAGGTGGCCAGGTGCCAGCAGCTCTGGTGGCCAGGTAAGGGGGGGGGGAGAAGGGCCCTGGGGAGGTGTTGGGGTTGGGTAACCAGTCCAGAGGTGGAGAATGAGCTGGCAAGCGGGGAACACTTGGGGGTGGTAGGGGCAAGGGGCCATGGCCAAGGCAGCCCCTACTCCCCAGCAGTGGGATGGGGCCATGGCAGCCCCCGTTCACTGGCAGGAGAGTGACATGGACCAGATTCTGCTCACAGCAGCAAGCCAGGCACCCGGGGTGGGGGCTGCAAAATTTTTTTTTTTTTTAAGTTAGAAATGGGTTCCCAGCCTTTAAAAGGTTGGGAACCCCTGTGCTAATAGAAGAGAACAGGCAAACAATTACTTTGTAATACTCTGTGGTAACAGAATTGTTCTCTTCCTTGAGTTCTTTTATAAACAAAATAAATATAAAAAGACAAGTAATTTTCTCACCTAATTTGCTTGTAGAACTGATAATTAAGTGTTGTTGGATGTAGCGCCAACGCATGATACTTGATATAGTGTCTTTGCATATTTAGAGGTTAAAATCTTCTCTTTTGCTGAGTAAAAATATCAATTTCACAGACTTTCCCCCCCAGGTAATATTTTGTTCATGTCTTATAACTTTCCTTTAATGGAAAGTCTATCATATGGCTTGCATTTGCTGTATAGCTTGGATACTTCAGTAAATCATTATTGCTCATGCTGTCTACTGAAAATATATGTAGGTATTTAAATGACCACAGTTATGGTTTATTAGATGTATTTAAAAAGAAATATATGAAGTACATTGTCTCTAATCTACAGTTGAGGTCTCATCGACAGAACGTCTGGTTGGGGTCAGGAGACCTGGATTTGATCCCTGACTGACACTGGGGCCAGGGCTACACTATAAACTTACATTGGTATGGCTGTGTCCCACAGGGCTATGAAAAATTCTCCATTAACACAGTCACCACCTCTCATGGAAGAAGAATAAGTGAGCCAAAAACAGACGCTGTCCCATCACTAGGGATATGTCTATACGTACTGCATGAGTGTATCACGTCTGGTGAAATGAAGAAGGAGTCCTGTTACACTTAAAGACTAACAAATTTATTTATTGCATGAGCTTTTGTGGGAGAAAATCCCACTTTGTCAGACAATTTGAAGATGGGGCAACTTACAGAATGTGAGGAAATAAATGCAGGGAAGTGTAAGTTGTGGGATCAGATCACACTGTAACAGCAAATCAAAACAGTTGTAAAGAGTCAAACACTGGGGAAAAGCATACAGAGGACAATGAGGTCAAATCACCTGTTGTAATTAGAGAAAAATCCAGTGTCCCTATTAAGTCCTGAGGAACTGCAAACAAATTTGCAAATAAATTCAGTCTCAGCAGCTTCTCTTTGAAGCCTTGAAATAGTATTCATCTGTCTGAGCACAGCAATCAGCAAATCATTAATGGAGTGATCACAAAGATTGAAATGCTGACCCACTAGTTTTAGAATGTTGTGATTTCTGATGTCAGATTTGTTCCCATTTATTCTTTTGCACAGATGTAGATGCATGTAGATGTAGACGAGAGGTGTTTTCTGTATTAAAGCAGTTTCTTTTGGGGTATCTGGATGGCCCAATCCTTGATGCAATCTACTTATCTGGCAGAGTTTCACTAAGCAATGACAACAGTCTTGAGTATATTGAGATGCGCGGTAACTATTGGGGTTGCTCCTCTGTGCATATTCTGTGGTATCTGATTACCCGGCTGTAGATAACAAATTTCTTGGTGTGTTTGAGGTGGTTATTGGATCCGTGCTGATCTGGGAGCTACCCTCTACTTAGCTGTCTGTAGCATTCCATTGCTGAAGTGATCATCAGGGCTTTAAGTGAGCCAGAACACACCACGACAGCATTCTGGGGCGCACTATTTTTAGGGAGCCAGCATTCTGGGGCCCCTAAAAATAGAATATGGAGCCGGAATACTGTGTGCCAGGGCCCACCGTTTAAAATAGTGGGCTCCAGGATGCTGCATTCTGGCTCCATTTTTTATTTTTAGAGGCCCTGGAATGCAGGGTCTATTTTTAGGGGGCCTAGCCTTCCAGGACTCCTAAAAATAGAAAATCAAGCCCGTGCATTCTGGCAAGGCAGGCACCACTCTAGGAAGAGGGTAGGTGTGCCTGCCCTGCTGTGACAGCTCTCCGCCCCTCCCCCCCGTGAGCATGCGCAGGCTGCACAACCTGGAGGGGGAGAAAGTGGCAATTCTCTTCATCCCTACCCTGGCTGGCCCTCGGGAGTCTGCGCAACACTGAAGGTAAGCTAGCTTGGCACAGGGCCCAGTCTCCCCTTGGATGGCTCAGCGTGGGGGGTGGGGATGGTAGGCTGGGAACGTGTGGAGGGAGTTGGGGGGGCTGAAGGGGGCTGGGAATGTGTGGAGGGGGTTGGAGGCTGAATTGGTGGAGTGAAGACAGGGAGCTGACGGGGTGTTAGGAGGGCTAGAGTGGGGACATGGGGCAGGAAGCTTGGGGAATGGGGATTGTGGCTGAGGAGGACATGAGGAAGGGATGATGGGAATCAGGCAGTTTGGGGGCAGTAGCTAGAGTGGGAGGGCAGTAGCTGGGGTGGGTAAAAGGGGCCCAGACATGTGTGAAGGGATCGCAGATGAACAGGAAGGGGGTCCAGAAATTTAGGAGGGTTCCAGGGCCTGCCAAATTATACTTTAACTCCTGCTGATCATGGTGTCCAGGAAGTTGATGCTGGTGCTGGAACCTTTACCAAGAGTTTGATGATGCTTGTTAAAGTTGTAGTGGAAATCTATGAGGGCATTTAGGTCATCTGCCCAGAGGATGAACATATCATCAATGTATCTCAGGTATACCATTGGTATCATGCTGCATTCGTCTACAAATTCTTCCTCAAGGCGACCAAGATGATGTTGGCATATTGGGGAGTCAGCCTTGTACTCATGGCTGTTCCCATGTTTTGAACAAAGAGTTGGTTACTAAATGTGAAATTGCTATGGGTGAGAAGAAAATTGATGACTTTGACAATGTCTTTTGGGGATATACACAAAAGGTCATGATTAGACACAATACTTTCCCAGTGCAGATGACAGGCTGTTAAAGGCAGGCTAAGGAACTTAAAAACACCTTAACATTACTGGTGCCGAATGTTCCTCAAGATCCAAATGCAGATGAGTCATCTCCACACCTGGATCTCCCTCTTTGACTGGTAGAGGAAGAAGTCAAAAATTTCCTCAACATTGATCTTCCATGCCCCAGACCTTATGAAAAGCCCTCCCAATAGCAGAGAGTCTATGGCTGAGGAGATATAAACATTAAATAACATTAGGCAAAATCAAGTGTAGCATTGACTCATGCAGAATATAGGTTGATCCCTGCATGTCCACACATGCAGATACAGGATTTAAACTGATAAGAACAGATTTAAATGTTAGATAATATTTGAAGGCCAGACCAAGTGTGCCAATGGCCCATGGAGCACAGAGATTAATCCCTGTATGTGCACACATGGAGGTGGCAGATTTATAGATACTACACTAGATCTGAGCCTCAATACACTGAGAAATGACTACATTCCCCACAGACCCACAGCTAAGTTAATTCTGCATTAGCTTTTCCCTCACATATCACTCTCATCACAGATTCTCCATAGGGAAGTCAGCAGAGGTTCAAGGGCAGCTACCTGCACAGCAAAATTTTAACAACTCCAGAGAGGCTTCACTTTTCAGCAGCTGGCATGAGGAGATATGAGAGAGTAGAGAGGAACAAGACCTCATTCTGAGTAGTTTAGGGTTCTGGAATGAAAGCCCTCTCCCCATCCACACCCTAGGTTAATTGGCTGTTGGGAAGGCAGAAATTCTATCTTACCTCTTCACTGTGATTTTGTAAGCACAGACCCCTTTGCCCACTAGGAAGTGGGTGATTAGACCCACAGATGGTAAGGACGAGAATGAATTAAGTTGACTGACCTTTGTTACTCCATGGAGAACATACAGTTTCATTTTACTCCTGTATGAACTTCCCTAGATTATTTGTAAAGAGTGAATATTAGGATACCAGCTTCTTCAGTTTATGACAACCGTCTCTCTAAAGATGGACTACTGCCACCCCGCTCTTCCCCTCTCAGTAAACCCAGGCCAAAGACTAGAAAATATACTTCTTTCATATGGATCATGTTTGTGAACAGTAAATTTCACCAAAAAAGAGGACCATTGCAAAATGAATGATCAGTAAGTAGTTATTTGATTGTGAATTACTGTAAGTGTACATTACACCACAACCACAGGTCATCACAGTTAAAAACAACATTCTAAATTCCTTGATCCTCACCTTGTCCATGTCTCTGTGCTTTCCTCATAGCTGGTCTCAGACTTGTGTAACATGCAAGGTCACCAAGAGCACCCCTGCTTGTAATAAACTGTTTACTGGTTGCTTCCCCAAAAAACTGGTGTCCCAAGGCCATTCTTGCTTGTAGATAGAAAAGTTGTAAGACTGGCTCTATCTCCAGTGGTTCTCTTTCCTTACTGATTGTATCTTCACCATCTCTTTGGTGGACTCCTCCTCTTGCCCTCTCTGTTGGAGTCCCCCAGGGTTTCACCCTTCCCTCTGTTCTCTCTTGCTAAGTGATCTCTTTCATTACTTGGGTTCAAATCTCTCTACTGACTGCATGACTCCCACCTCTGCCTCTGATCTCACCTTTTCTTCAGTCATAAATTTCTGACTCTCTCCCCCCATGATTTCATCTAGAAAACCACTGCAAAAACTCACCATATCTGAAACAGAATTTATTTTCTCTTTCCTCTTCTCTAACTACTTCCGTCATTGACAACCATATTATGCTCCTTGCACCCTGGACTCACAATGTTTGTATCATCTTTGACTCTTTTCTCTCCTTCTCCAGATTTAGCCCAAGAATCTGAACTAAAGTCCATTGAAATCCTGATACTTTTCTCTCTAAAATCTAAAATGAATTTTAAATTTTGTCCTCCAATCAATCCTCTGGTCATTTTTTATCTGAGCTTTTATGATCTGCCTCTTTACCACCCTCAGTTTGTTCAAAGCATTGGTGCCAAGATCATCTTCCTGCACTATTCTGTGTTCTCTTCTATCCCGAGTCTCCTCTTACATTGACTACAGTTCAAACCTATTCTCATCACTTTCTTTAGTATTAAATTTATCTGTTGTGAAGTACTCAGTAGGCTTATAGTACTAGAACCTTATTAAAGTTCTTTTAATCTGAAGAGCTCAATGTCATTAATGAACACTGATTGGTTAAGTCTCCTAGTAGCCCCGGGGCACAAGTATTACACCTATGCCATAAGCACTACATTTTTGGTGGCAGTCGACAGGGGGTACATAAAATAAGTTGTGTTTCTCCCTTTGACTTTTTAACATCACTTACCCTCCTTGGCTTCACTGCACTGAGTTGAACAGAAGTGCCATCCCTTCGACTCAGCGCTACTCTTCTTACAGGGATGGGATTGAATTCCAGATTGATCGAGTGGGTCTTGACTGATAACAGACAAGCATAGACTTGGGCTTATTTTACAGATTGGTAAAATGAGACACAGAAAAGTAAGGTGCCTGGTTATCACTCAGAAGCAGTGATGACCTGCAGCTCCTATTGACTTTGGGTCAGACTTCAATCCCCTCACTCTTGCACTGAAGAGTCCTGCTTCACATGTGGGCCCCAGTATCAAATGGGACTATACATGGCATAAGGTACTACTCAATAAGAGTAAAGGTATCAGTAGCTACCTCTTTAAATGAAGTTGTGGGTGATCAGCTCTTCTGAAAATTAGACACAAACAGTCACACCCTGAGTCAGTAGCTGACCAGGAAGAGAATCAGAAGTCCTGACTAGCAACCAGAACTTTGCTCCTATGCCTTTTGGCATTGGTTTATTTTTTCCATGCTGTAGGATAGGAATGCCATAAAACAAGCCTGAGAAATTCCATTCCACAGAAACAAGACTGCTCAGGTAACATCTCAGGAACTCAGACCTTTCCAAAAAGAAAGAGCCAGGTTCTGGAGTGTCCATCTGTCCTTATGCAGTCATCAGAGAAATGGTCAGGTTACATGGGGGGGGAGGGTGTCAATAGTGTCATTATCTACACTCACATCACATAATCTCTAATCACTGAGAGTCAGCAAGACTTCAAGTCATTATCGCCATAGAAATCTGGCTTGACCTGTATGAGGAAACAATCCTACTTACTATCATTACTTTGTTGAACTGGAATTGTCGCCCTACGGGAAAGAGACATGCTCTAATGAGCCTGAGATCTCTACAGCTCTTTTCTCCTCAGACCTTGTCCACACACAAGTTTGCACTGGTTTAACTAAAACATGTGTTTTTAAACTAGTTTAATAAAAGATGTTGTTCTTTTTTCAGCTTAATCCAGTAAAAAACAGATTAAACAAAACTGAAATAAACTGCACTTAAACCAAAATAATTATCTGAATAATGTTTTACACTGGATTAATTAAGAGCTTGTCTACACTTGAAATTGATTTGGATTAAGGTGGGCTGTGAATTTAAAGGACAAAAGCTTTTCTGGAATGGGCCCCACGTGGGGATGTTTTACAGAACGAGAGAAACTTGTTCTTGTTTTAATCGCAATGGATTAAATAAAGGTCTAAAAAAAAAATTCACCCCCGAGTGACATAGTTTACTGACCTATCTCCTCTGTAGACAGTGCTGTGTCAGCAGGAGAGTTTCTCCTGCCAACATAGCTATTGCCTCTTGGGTAGGCAAATGAACTGTGGTGACAGGAAAGCTCCCTTCCATCAACATAGACCCAGGGTGGCCAAACTTATGGAACTCAAGAGCCACACAAGTTGATTATTAAACCTTCAAGAGCCACACTGAGGTGCATAGCCAATATACTTTTACCTACTCCAAAATTACTAAGTTTAAAATTCATTGCACAGTTTAATTTGATCGTAAAAAGAGGGCAAATATTGATCCTACAGATGTCAGATTCTAATAATTACTTAAGATTACCATGAAAACTAGGTCTATACAGTAAACAATCTATTTTCTTCTTCATATTTTTGTTTCTGATTATTCAATGTCATGTTTAGAAAGACTTCTAAAACATGATTTGATTTTAAAAATGAGTAAACCACATTTGGGCGTATGAGAAAAATCTAAATATGCCACTCTTCTTTCAGCCATCCCCGAGCAATTTAAAACTCCTAGACTGGGGCTGCTTTCCCCTCTCTGACCCATGTATAAGCTGAGTTCTTCCGCAAGCTGCACCTTTTCATTCAAGAGCTGCATGTAGCTCCCAAGGTGCAGTTTGTCCACGCCTGACATAAAGCCTCTTCATTAAAACACTACAGTGTCACAGCTGTTGCAATGCAGCATTAAGGGTTGACATGACCTAAACCAGGGCAAAGTAGTATTAGAAAACAATTTTGTGTTCAGTTCAGGCCTATCTTTCACAGAAACAGCACCTGTGTTTTCTCTTGTTTTGTTGCTCTCAATTTAAAACAGGCATGGCCAAACTGCGGCTCAGGAGCCACATATTGCTCTTGAATGAAAAAGTGTGGCTCACAGAAGAACGTCAGCAAATCAATTTAGTAGGTTAAAGTATATGGCTATATGTCTCAGTGTGGCTCTCAAAAGTTTAATAATCAACTTATGTGGCTCTTGAGTTCCATAAGTTTGGCCACGCCTGATCTAAACCATTCTTATATACACAAGTATGCAAAGCCATGATAAACAAATTGGTATTCAATACTGCATACTTCAAACCTCTCTCACTCTGTTCAGCATCAAATAAATCACAATACAAATTCTATGAAACACTTCTTAAAAATTAAACATTTGTAAGTGAAGGGTTTGGTTTACCAAGTGGGAGGGGAATTCTGGCCCAGAATTCTTTCACTGAACTGGTACCTCTTACCTCGCTTTTCTTTTTTGTCACCATACTGTAAGAATACACAAAATACATGACATTTATCATATCAGGTTTGAGCCATTCAGTTGACAATTATAAATCCCCTGTGGCAGGACCTGAGGCCTGGTATTTGTGTTTGTGTTATTTAGTGTCAGTGTTTCTGTAACCCTTTGTTTCCATTGGTGCTGCCAAAAGTCAACACAAAGACTGATGGCTAAAAGTATTTAACCCAGTAAAGTTACATATCCTTTCACTGGAATGAAAGGATCTTGGGTTTTAAGAATCAGCAGTGTGAGGATGCACTTGGAACACTGTTTTCTTTTTGGCTGAAGTATTACTGGATGGACATATTTGTTAACATGAAGCCTCCATCAATCTCCTATTCTAGAAACAAAAGACTAAGTCTGGAGTTAGATTGTGCAGTGATTCAGTGTGCCTGTGTTATTCTCACCTGTGGAAAGTATGAGTTAAATTCTGCTCTTCGTTACAATAGTGTAAACCTAGAGCATCCACACTGACTCAAGTGGAGCCATACTAAATTTTCATCAGTGTGACTGAGAATAGAGTCTGTCCTCTTGTCTAAAAGTCTGGCTTTAGTTGCATGTGAAAAGCTTTTCCAGCTCATCACAATCCCTTATTGATGTTTGTTGATGGTTAATTACCACTATATGTATTTGGCACAATCCAGCAAGACAGAACTCTCCAGTCAAGCAAGGCTCAAGATTAGAATAATGGGTGTGGTTTAGACCATAATTAAAGTAAACTGACACACGCTATTATGGTGCAAACCTGCCACACTATGCCTGGACCTAGAGTAACTAGCGCTTCCTGCTATTCATGGTTATAATTTCAGAAACAATTTACAGAACAAAGAAGAGGAAATCAGGTGCTGGCTTGTTTCTAGATTAATACAAATAATCATTAACCACCTAGTCTCATCATTAACTATGTAGACTCATATCATGCTATTTTAAATCAGGCAAATTCACATGTCAGACTTTGTCCCCATGTTCTTTGCACCATGGCTTCAATCCCACCAGCACTGTTATCTCCACTAGTTGCAACAGAA
The DNA here is from genome assembly GCA_007922195.1 of Podocnemis expansa. NCBI lineage: Eukaryota > Metazoa > Chordata > Testudines > Podocnemididae > Podocnemis > Podocnemis expansa. The sequence goes on along the minus strand of ML681964.1, from coordinate 4,397,302 downwards.
TGCTTCATAGTAAACAAAATCCTCCTCTGATGTCTGCAATACAGCACTGCCTGAGGATGTAGAATGGTGATTGAAGCATGTTCTCTCTGTGTCATGTGTCAAGTATGATATGTCAGTCAATCATCCTTGAATCTCCATATAGCCTATTTCAGCAACACTATTAAATACTAGCCTAAATTATTATTTTTAATATAAACAACATTAATCACATTTAGGAATGATGTAAAGTCAAAAGTGCTTGCAATGTATGCCAGGATGGAATGATGGGTCTGGTAAAACCAAAGGATTTCATATGCAGATTTGTAACTGAAGAGAACACAAATGAACTAAATTCACCTCTGGCATAAGTGAATTTCCATTTACTGTACTTTGGTGGAAATGCACCCACTTACCCAGTGTTGAATTTTGCCTGTTGCACTTGCTACAGCTAGATGTCTATTATTTGTAGTGAGTACTTTATTAGGCAAATTACATTCCTTTTCCCCATTCACACACTATCAGACGACCAGGTTTGGGTTTTTTGGTTTTTTTTTTAGTAAATTGTTCACTGATCGTAATTGTTTGTCAACTAGTGTGTGAGAGAAGATTTAACCCAAGGACTATCTGAGTGAACCAAGGATTCACAATTCATATTGTGTGACTGGTCACCCAAGTAACATGGTATTATTTCTACTCCATGACTGGATGAGTCCACAAAGAACTTTCCTGGTAGCCACATGGATTTATCTGGTGCCTAGACTCATGCCAATACCTATCATATATGGCTTTCCAAGCACAAAACATGCTTAGTAGAATGTTCTCTAAATAAAAGAAGCTACAGCTACACGCCAAGCAGATTGTGAGGTGTATTTATGATTATTTTTGCTCCATGGTCTATTTTTTTCTGCCCTTTTTTCAATTTAGGCTTGGAAAAATTAATGATCATGCCAGTGGTTCTTAACCTATGGCTCGCTTGCAGTCCAGTCAACACACAGCTGTGTTGTATGTGACATCCTCAGGGCTGTAAGGGTAGTATATGTATTGTATGGATGCTGCCAACATACTACATAGAGCAGGGGCTGGCAATTTTTGCTGACCCCTGTGCCAGTCCTTCATCCCTGACCCTCAGCTGGTGCCAGCGGCTTCATCTGCTGAAAACAGGTGTTGGCTGCCTGAAAATTCAGCAGCGGTCATGGCTGGAGTGGGAGCACTTCCCAGGCATGCCGTGGAAAGAAGTCACGCAGAGCGGCTCATCTTGGCAGTGTGCCTGGGGATAGGGAGCCCCAGGCATGCCACATAAAGAAGTGGCTCCTTTCAGGGGTTCCCAGGCATGCTGCAGAAAGAAGCTGCCCAGAGCAGCTCCTTTGGGGAGCATCACATTATAGAGAGCAGCCACTCCAGGCAGCTTTTTTCTGTGTCACATGGAGGCATAGGAATGGGGTGACCCCCTGTGGTCCAGCTGCACCTGAATAAAGCCACCCAGAGTGGCTTTTGGTGGCAGGAGTGGCAATTTCTGTGGTAGTGCAGAGGGTGCCATGTGCTGCTTTGAATAGGCTCAGGTGCCACTGTCAGCACACCTGTTAGGGGTTGTCTATTCCTGACAGAGAGCTTCATTTGTGGCCACAATGCTTAACAAATTTCCATCCACTAATGTATGCATTTCCAGTGACTTTGCATGGACAAAATTATCTTTTACTTCTAGCAAACACTCTTGAAACTATATAGTTGAAGTGCTTTTATTTGCCTTGTACCTGTGAATCCTGAGGATTTCACAGCTGCCCATAGTTCAGAAGTGGTTAGCAAATAACACTGTCTCCCACTCTGGCACACTGGTACCTTCAGTACAAATGCTTTTAAATTACTGCTGATTGTACCTTTGTTATATTGTCATACCTGCATGTACAGCTGTTCCAAACGATTGTGTCTGTTTCAGCAAAGGTTCTTAGCACATAAATGCTATGGAGATGCAGCCATTTATAATTTCCATCTGTTTAAAAGGTGCATGAGATGTTTAGTACATGTCACCTAATTCTCTGAAATAGTTATACCCAATTTGCTGGACATCATCATCATCATCAGCACAAAATGTTCAAACTATAATTTCTCCCGAGGGGGTTTTTGAGACCAGAGACAGATTGTGGTAGTGTTCTAGGGGATCCAGGAATATAACAACAGAAATAGGCTATTCATTCCCCCCCCCCCGAGGTTGCATGGTATACTCCTTCTCTGGCATTGCAGCACGCAGCCCAAATCTGCCAGATAATAGCCTTGTTAAATTTTGTCTAGGACATGGGGTGAGAGAGTTGCTGTTTTTCAGGAACAGACTGCACACTGGTTATCTGTACAAACCAGAAGCATTATCCTGCAGTTGTTGCTATACACACACACTCATCAGCAGGAAGGTGAAGCTAACATCTCACCTCAGCTTTATCCTGGCATTCCTGCATGTAGTCTGTTTTCACAGCCTTGTAATTTAATAGAAAGCATGAGAGGATGGATGGTTCATCACCACTTTGAACTGTGATGGGCTCAAAAATGTGGCAGCCAAGGGAAATCAGTACAGTGATATTCCCATGTGAGGATCAACTTGGGCAATAGCTACTTGTTTGGCTCACTAAATTCAACTGATCACACTGGGAGGTGCCCATAATAAGCCCTTCCACCAAAATATTCTTCTACGATTACCACTGGTTCAGTTCTACCTATGATAACAAGGGGTGACTATTAACGTACACTGGATTCTAGGTAGCTGCTGGCATTTTTTACAATACATTATCTCACTCTGCTTGAAACAGGTTTAAACAATGCAAAGTAAGGAAGGCCAGCACCTCACAGCATGGTGTCTGTATTAGTAGGAGGCAGCACGATCCATGGGACTAAGGATCAAGATGACTTTGGTTCTATTACCAGTCTGCTGTGTGACACTGAACAACACAGAGCCCAGATTTGTCTGTCTGTTTTCCTGGCTTTAAAATCAGGACAAGGATGCTTCCCTTCCTGAAGTACTTCGAAGTATGTGGGTTAAAATGCTACATAAGAACCAAGGAAACAAGTGCTCATATGGTGAAGCTAAAAGCATGGCAACAGCAACTAAACATTTTGGGCAAAAAATACTAGTGTAGGTTTGTGTAGATCCATGAAACCATGAGCTTTCAAAATCAGATGTGTGTACAAAGATCTTCATTTTAGACAGACGGGAGGGAGTTCTAGGCATTCAAATGTCTGAGTAACCCAATCAAGCTCTAATTGGCACTCCCACAGTCATTACATTCTTTGCCTGCAGCCCAGAGTCACTCAGAGAAGGTGTCAATTGCTTTACAAAGACATCCAGGAAAATCAAAGAAATCCTTTCCAAGCTGATACATTGATTAGCAGCAGTGCAGGCACTTGTGTATGTGACAATAGGAATTTAACTTCTCAAAGCCAGCTATATGCCATTAATGACTCCCAAAAAGGGACCAGTAAAAGCCACGCTCCACTGTAATCTCCACTATTGGAAGTGGCTGGCTATCCAAAACATTGTTTCTATTACTTCAAATTCTCTAAAAAAACAAAGGAGTGCTGTGGCACTTTTAAAGACTAACAAATTTATTTATCACATGAACTTTCATGGGAGAAAATCCCACTTTGTTGGATGCTCTGAAGATGGGGGAACTTACAGGATGGGAGCAAAATAAATTCAGGGAAGTGTAAGTCTTGGGATCAGGTCACACTGTAACTTAAATACTCTCTAGTTCACTATAGCTCCTTACATCAGCACCAGCTCAGACCCAATGCAGAGAGCACCAGAAATTGTGTTATGTTTATTCACTGTTTCAGCCTTCCTGGGTAAGTCACAGAGGACAACTAACATGTTTATTTTGATCACAACTGGGTACATTGTCCTTAGCAATTGCCCCAAATCAGAAGTGTATGAAACTTTTTTCCCCTCCCCATTTTAATTTCCTCTAGCAATTTAGCACCTTTTTGCAACTCACACATATAGAAAAACCAGGAAAAATTCTTAACACCCTGTTGGCAAGACACATGGAGAGACCTGCTACAGTATTTTTCATTTTCAGTGCCTACAGCAAAATCAAACTCAAAGTAAAGAGCACCCACCTTAAAACACAGTAAATTTTTCATGTAAATCCATGGTTTTTCTTGTGTTTTTTGACAGTACTACAAGAAAAAGTGAATTGAAAATGGTGTAATTTCAAAAAATCCACTATTTTGTTTTATTTCACAGGTATGTGTTTGCTTTTTAAAAAACAGCATTTGGGAAGAAAAACAGCAGCAAACTTCACGCTCTGCTTATAATGCATCCTCACGCACAGTCATTTAAAATTTGCTTCCACTAGCACCACCAGACATCTCACTGTCCAGATTTAATAAAGTCAAAGGACTTACAGTAGAGACTGCTTTGGCTCCATTTAGCTAACATGGCCCCATATTTATTTCCAGTTATCAAGGCAACTGATACTTAGCAATCTTGCATGTGAGTAGTACAAATGAAGAGTCAGGTCTTATTCTGCATTGCCCTGAACCTGGTGAACTCACGGATATGCATGTAACACGGGCGTAAAATGCTAACCTTCTAATTTTGCTGCATTACACACCCACTTAGTACCCACTGTGAACTTGTGTCAGTAATTACACATGGTGGAGGACAAAAGAATCAGCAAAAGCTAGAAGAGACATAAGGAAGTGCAGCTCTATTGGCAACATCAGCTACTTTCTTCACTAGACTACAGATTCATCTTTGGAGTTGAAGGCCAAAAGGGATCATCTGGTCTGACTGATCATATATAATAGGCCATAGAATTTCACCCAGGGACCTCTATATTGAACCCACTAATGTATCGCACACCTTACAGGAAGGCATCTGGTCTCCATCTGAAGACACTAAGGCGATGTCTACACTAGGAAAAATTAGATCAAATTTGTTAATTTGAACTAATAAGTTTGACTTCAATTTCAAACTAAATTCAGCCTTATTAAGTTGAATTAACAAAGTGGACTAAGGCTCCATCTGAAGACACCAAGGCTATGTCTACACTAGAAAAAGTTAGGTTGAATTTGTTAATTTGAACTAAGAAGTTCAACTTTAATTCAAACTAAACTTGACCTTATCAAGTCAAATTAATAAAGTGTCTAAGTCGACTTAAAGTTAAGTCAACTTAGTCCACTTTGTTAATTCAACCTAACTGCTCTTAATTCAACCTTAATAAAGTTGAAGTAAGGGTTAGTCCAACTCTACAGCATCCTTAGTTCAAGCTAAGGAGTCGAATGAAGGCTTAGTTCAAACTAACAGGCGGTTCTTATTAATTTGAATTAAGCTTTCACCAGTGGCATTGCTGCTATAGGGAACACAGGGTACATACCCCAAATATCTGCAGCAGTGCCTTGAGTCCTGCCAAGCAGCTGGAGCTAGTGGGGCCGTTTTAAATTTCCTGCCCTGCTCCACTCCCAGGCACATAGTCTAGAATGGAGCAGGATGGGAAATAAAAAACAGTTGGGCCCAGCCTGCTCCCACCCTGGAGGCTCCAGGCCCCACCCACAGAAGGTAAATGGTGGGGGGAGCCTTGGAAGTTGGGCAGGGGTGGGGGCGGTCCGGGCTTGGCCCAGTGGTGCAACTCGGGCTTTGGCTCGGCCCAGCGGCGCAGCTCGGGGTTTGGGCTTGGCCTGGTGACATGGCTCGGGGTTCAAGCTTGGCTGGGTGGCACAGCTCAGGGTTCAGGCTTAGGCTGGTGGCATGGCTCGGGGTTTGGGCTTGGCCTGGCGGTACAGCCTGGTCTGAGCTGCTCTGCCCATGGTCTGCCTCCAGGGCCCTGGGAGAGCAGCTGGATCAGCCCAGGGATACACCTGGGGGGGGAGATGACTTGGGGGGGTCCAAGGCCTGTGTGCCCTGAATGTTCTTGGGGGCAGTAACCCTGGCTTTTATTAAGTTGAATTAAGGAATTTCTTAATTTGACTTAAGGAAAGTCCAGTGTAGATAGGAACTAATTTAGTTCAAGTAAGCCTCCTTAATTTGACCTAAATTCCCAGTGTAGACATAGCCCAGGAGATGCAGAATCTCCCAGTTCCTTCAGCAGTTTGTTCCAGTGGCTAATTGCCCCTCTGTTAAAAATTCATGCCTTATTTTTAATTCAATTTATCTGGCATTAACTTCCAGCTACTGCTCATTGTTATGGGCTAATCTACACTAGAGAGTTTTGTTGACAAAAGTCAGCTTTTGTCAACAAACCAGTGGAGATGCACACATTCAAATGCTCCTCCCCCCATGCACCTTCCTTGATATGCCAATGTAATAAAGCCATCTCAGGGAGAGGTGCAAGGCTTATGTCAGCTACTTAGGGAAACATAGTGTCAATGTAGACACTGCACTTCTTACATAGGGCTGTCATTCTTGTCTGTTTCATCATCAACCTACCCCCAACCCCTGAGAACTGAGCAGCTTGTCTCCTCTTCTGGCTGCAAGAAGCCCAGGTGTCTGAATCTTGCTCTTAGCCCTGAAAGGAGAAAGAAGCCTGAGCATCTGGAAGGCTGTGAGACTGGAGAGAAGCCTGGGTGCATCTCCATCCATTTCCAGTAGGAAACCAAGGCAGCTTTGTCAATTACAGGCTTTCCCTGGCTCCCAGCATGGAACAGGGAGAGGAGAAGACCTGATATAGAGCAGGGGAGAAGCCGGGACAGCTGGACCTTGCTCCCCAAGGAGCAAGAAGCCCCAGGCAGCTTCCTCTGTCTCCCAATATGGAACAGGAAAGGGAGAAGTCAAGGGTGGCTTCCTCTCTTGGCAACTCTCTACTGGAGCATATGGGGTAGCTGGGATTCCAGCAGGAAGCTGCCAGCTGAGCTGAGAGACCAGGCTCTCAGCTCCCAACACTGCCGCTCTTGGGTTGGTGGAAGTGTGTGACTGAGGACATACACCAGCAACCGAAGGAGGGTAGTGTAAAAATCAGCCATTGAAGTAATTAATGCAGTGGCTGTAAGTCAACCTAACATAGATCATAAAAAATTACATAGGTTTGTTTGACAAGACCTATTTTCCATTAAACTATGTTGATTGGCATAAATTATATTCCAGTCCTTTAATTCTCTATTAATTGAGTCCTGATCCAGATTTTTATTATTTTGCCTGGTACTGTCGTCAGCCCAAAGAGCCTATAATTATTTGGGTCAACCTGCCCTCCTTTTTTGAGTATTGGCACAACACTAGCACTCTTTCCCAGTATTCTGAATTTCTCAGAGCTCTCATCAGTTAGGATCTTTTGGTACAAGTTATCAGGATCTGCTGACTTTAAATAAAAAATCCTTTGCCCTACTAAGTGATGTTCAATATCCTCCTTTTCCCTCAGTTTTGGGACATTTTCCTCTGTACCTGGAAATTAGCTCTGCAGAAGTATCCCGTATACATTATATTAGTTAACGCTGTAGTTGATTTGCCCAGATTGAATTTAATCAGGGCATGATCACTGGGCCTAGAAATACACCAGATTCCAATCCAGTGATTAATTCGCCTTTGTCTGGCATAAGGAGGTCGAAAATAGAATTAGTACTGCTTCCAAAACTGTTTGTGTTAGTAAATTATCATCTACAATTTTTAGAAATGCTAATGATATTTCCCTATTGGCTGCATGAGACCTCCAGCATACATCTCCCAAACTCAAGTCTTCTATCACAACACAGTTTTTTCTTTTTAGCATTATAGGTCAGGTGCTTAAGGAGTAACTTGTTCTATTGTGGTTTGATTGGTGTTCTGTTACACACCTGACCAATACTGCTTGCAGTGACCTGAAAAAAGCAGGTGGTCGGTCAACTTTGTTGAGAGTCAGAACATGATAGCACCCATCAACAATCTGGCTCAAATTTTGGTGTTTGGCCAGGTCCTATTACTCTTTGCTCTTGATATCTTTTTAGCTTTATTTCAGTGCAACTATCCTGTCAATTTATGGCAGACACTTTTGTGTAACTGCATTTCACCTCACTAGCCTTTCTCCCTGAGACAATGTGTGTTATTTCCAATCTACCCATCAGCATAGTGCCTGCATGGGCACATACACAATGGCAAAATCACCGCTTTCAGATCAAACTTCCCAATTGACTGACCAGCTCTGTGAAGACCCACTCAGTTGATCAGAAAGTTGATCCCTGAAGACTATCCCCTTAAGTGGAGTAGTGCTGAGATGAAGGGAGGGCATTTCCCCAGCTGTAGATTACTGCATGGGCCAATGGGGCCCATGGCCAGGGGCCCACCACAATGTGGGGACCCTATGCCCTGCCATCGCTGGGAGGAGTGGGGCTGCCCTGGGACTGAGTCTGGGCTCTGTGCTCCTGCCCCACTCCTGGTTCATCCCAGGTGCTGGCATGGACTGGCAGGACTAGCAACTCTGCTCCAGGAGAGGAGCCAGTTGATATGCATGGCTCCAGGCCCCTCAGCACTGGCTTGCCTGCAGAGGGCCAGTGCTCTATACTGGAGGGGGGTTCTGCAGCCCCAGCTGTGGGGGCAAAGCCCCAGGCCAGGAGGCTACCAGTGGGGGAGACCCAGAGGCCCTGAAGCCCATAATTCACCTCTGTATTTCCCTTTGACGCAACACTGTAGACACACCACAGTCAGGGCCATCTCTAGGGGGTGGCAAAAGGGGTGATCACCCTGGCCCCCACAGTACTGTGGGCCCCATGGTGGCCTGCCGTGAGGACATGCTCCATGCTGGAGGCAGGGGGGAGGCAGCAGGAGGCAGTTTGCGGGCCTCACCACTGCCCCCCCCAGCCGCAGTGTCTCCTGCCCCTTCCCCACTGCCTCTGGCATGGAGCCGAAGGCAGCACAAGTCAGGGTGAGGTGCAGGTGTGCTGAACCTGGCCGCCACTTTTGGCCTGCTCTCCCTCTCCCCTGAATGGGGAACAGCCGGCCTGCTCAGGGGCCTACTGTGCCTGCCCCTCTGCTGGGCTGGCCAGCTCCACCCCCTAGTGTGGGCAGGGCTCTGGTGGGTGGGCCATGCAGAGACTGATTTGCCTGAGGCCCCGCATCCCCCTGGGAATAGCCCTAACCATGGTAATCAGGCTTTTGGCAGTTGAAAAAAAGATATGCAACTTATTTTAAGTAACTTGTGTATATCCCTTTAACTGCTGTCAAAAAATGTTTACGGTGTAGACCAGGTCTATGCCATGTGAGGAAAGCAGAGCACATAGCCCACAGAGAACAACAACATATGCACTAGGCATACAGCACTAGCATTTTTCTTGCTTAATCACTGCCACAGGTTGTTAAATTTTGCAGCTAAGTAGTGACTTCCCATCTGCATGGGTTATGTTCATCTGTTAAAATCATATTGTTTCCAATAAAAGGATATACTTCTTTGCTTCATTAAATGTATTTAGCTGGCTTTTTACATTCTGACCTTGTAAACTAGGTAGTTGTCAGGCTCTGCCCTCTAGGACTTTTACGTAAGCCTTAAAGGTGCTCAGATAGGCCAGTGATGAAAGAAGTAAAAATGTACACATCCAGTACCACCTGCTCAAAGTTTGGTTTGAGAATTTTGTTTTCTAACATGGTGGGTGTCAGAAAGTAGAGAAGGTGTAGTGGCTAGCACCTCTGCTTAACATGCAGAAGGTCCTGGGTTCAATTCCCAGGGGGTTGGACTTGATGATCTCATGAGGTCCCTTCCAACCCTATGATTGATTGAACATTGATTGAACATTGAAAGGTTCTGAGTTATGCAGATACTTCAGTAATGGGAGTACATACCATAGAGAGATTATTGGGACAACTTGTACAACTGTGTTTCAGTCATGTTCCCTGACTCTACTAGACCTGTACCATGCATAGGAAAGGCCTTAAAGTTGTAATACAGGAGCCTCTATAGCATGAGTGGTTGGCACAAGGCAAGGGCCATTACCAGGAAGGCAAGCTAATCACTCATCTGCTCAGGCAGGTTGGAATAAGAACACAATAGAGTTGATCTGTGGACAAAGGGTGCTATTTCAAGTGGTTTTCACCAAACCACAGATAAAATACATGACTGAAAATGATCCTCTATTATCATACTCTCATATACTTATTGACAGGTGCTACATCACAGCTCTCTGAAGGCATAGTTCCAAGAATGATGCATAATCTGGAGGTTGTAGGGGAGACCAAAAAACTAACAACAGTCAAATGTTTCATGTTAATACCAGGTAAATCCACTGCAGTACACAGGGAAATCAGTCTACTAATTGGCCACACCAGCCACCCAGGACCAGCTCAACCATAAGCAAATGAGGCCCTGGCTTTGGGCTGGGCAGTTCAGCCCAAAAGCCAGACCTCCCTGCTCCTGCCCCTCCTCAAACCAGTCACTCCCCCCTCAGGGGCAGAGTGGGCTGGCCCACGGGGTGAGTTTGGCTCTCTTGCCCTGCCTCTGGGCTGGCCCACCCCGCCCCGAGGAAGGAGCAGCTGGCCCAGAGGTGGGGCAAGAGAGTGGAGCCCAGCCTCTGGGCTGGCCCGCTTTGCCCCTGGACTGGCTCTTCCCCACCCTGGGGGCAGGGTGAGCAGGCCTGGAGCAGAGGCTGGGTTCCTTCCTCCACTGCCCTCCCCACACCAGGGGGGGCGCAAAATTGGAAGCCAGATTGGGGCATCAAAGCCCCTTGAGCCAACCCTGCAGCCACTCATTCCTTTGAGGCTTAGTATACCTTTTAAAGTGGTACTGGTATAACTATTTTGATTTAAGTGTGTGATTTTTGTTTTTACAGATTCAGCTATATCAGGTGTGGCCAAACTCAGGAGCTGCATGTGGTTCTTGAATGAAGAAGTGTGGCTCACAGGAGAAAGCCAGAAGAAAGCAGTCCTGGCCTAGGAGTTTCAAATCTTCTGCCCTGACAATGCTCAGAATATGCTCAAGGGGGAGCCCCAGCCTGTGTCTAGCTGCCGGAGCAGCCATATTTGAGACTCAGCCTGGGCAGGGCTTAAAGCAGGGGTCTCAAACTCAAATCACCTTGAGGGCCGCATGAGGACTAGTACGTTAGGACAAGGGCCGAACCACACATGAAGACTAGACAGTAGCCCAAGGGTCACACCCCTGAAACCTTTTCATACAATGGTATTGCAAATGATAGCAACAGTGTTGTTTTAGGGCACAAGAAAGAACTTTTAGGGCCACGTGTGGCCCGCAGACAGCATGTTTGAGACCCCTGGCTTAAAGTAAAGGGAGCAAGCCCCAGCCAGTGCCTAGCTGCTGGAGTGGCCAGGTAAGGGGAATTGGGGGGGGGGGATTGGCCTGGGGGAGCCAGCATCAGGGCCTGGGGGTTAGGGAAGAGGTCAGGACGATGGCATGGTTGGGACAGTGGGGAGAAATGGCAGCATGGTGGGGAAAAGAGGTGGCATGGTTGGGACAGCAGGGAGAAGCCAAGTTTTAAATGTATAGGTAGGCCTAGTTTTCATGGTAACTGCAAGTAATTGTTAGAATCTGCCATTAGTAGGATCAATATTTGCCCTCTTTTTATGAAAAAATTAAAGTGTGTAATGAATTTTAAACTTAGTAATTTTGGAGTAGGTGCTATATGTGTCAGTGCTGCTCTTGAAGATTTAATAATCAACTTGCGTGGCTCTTGAATTCCATAAGTTTGGTCACTCCTGAGCTATACCATCAAAGGTCCCAGTGTGGATACAGTTATACCAGTAAAAAGGTAGCTCATAACAGTTTAGTTACTTGCTTTTCAGTATGGCTGGCATCTGCAACCTGTGGCTCCAGGGCCACGTTGCTCTTTATCTGTCCCCTTGCAGTTCCTGGCTTCCCCCGCCATTGGGGGACCCTGTGGGTGACCTACACCAGGCTCCAGGCCCTGCCACCAGGGGACCCTGAGGGGGGTCTGTTCCTGGTCTCCCACTCCCCTGTGCCAGGGGAGCAACACCCTGACCCAGCTCACCACCTCCCCCACCAGGAGGCTACATTTGTTGCAGCTCTCAAAACACTTGGTTATTGAAGAATTTTTTTAAAATGGCTCTTATCTTTTGGGTTGCTGACCTCTGTTCATGGGAATAGCTATACATGTATAAATTAACATTATATTGGCATTATTGCATTCAAACTAGCAGGAGGGGTTATCCTTCTTTAACTGTGCTGATATACCTTACTATGCCTGGCACTTTAAGCACTTCATCGTAGAAGATTTTCCTTGGCTGGCGAGAGGATTTCCAATAGTAAAGGGCTCTTTAACTGTGCAAAGTCATAACAGAATGAAATGGCTGAAAGTGGAAGTTAGCTATCGTCAGAGTAGAAGTATTGCACAGATTTTTAACAGAGAGGGTACTTCACCATTGGGACAACTCACCTAGGGGTGTGGCAGTTTCTCCCATCTTCTAAAAGCATGTCTATCCTGGGAGTTGCATTGCCAGCAACGCAGGATGAATTTTGCAGGTTCCATTGAGTGACGGTGAAGACTTGGCAAGTGACACTGGTAATCCACCCTGACAAGAAAAGTAGGGCTTTGTTGACAGGAAGGCATTTCCCATCAGCATGGCAGAGTGGGGATGCCCCACTAGATAGATATTAGGAAGTCGATGGGACACATGCAAGCTACTCTATGTAGCTTGTGTGTCTCCTGCCAACAGCTGACAAAATCTGTGTTGAGCGTAGACCAGGCCTTAGTCTTTCGGATGTGGTTCTAAACGATGTGCTCTGCCTACCTCAAACTGACATTGTGGACATAGCCGTAACTAGGGCGGGGCGACCAGAGCTTTGCCCCAAGCGCAGTATTGAGCAGCTCTGTTTGACCACTCAGTTGAAGGGCATGTGTTCCGTGCTGCTTGCTACAGTGCACCCCGGGTGCCAAAATACCTAGTACTGGTGCTGACTGTGGGTTTGATCCAGGAATTCCAGGGTGAAATGCTGTGGCCTGTATTATGCAGGAGATCAGATTAGATCAGGGGTCAGCAACCCCCAGCATGTTTGCCGGCAGTGGCACACGAAATTATTTGGAGCGGCACACGGCACCCTCCACCAAAAGTGCCACTCCTTCTCCAGAAAAGCAAGTGGTGGTGCCCCAGGCACCTCCCAGTTCCAAGGCATGCCATGGAAAGAAGCCACTTGGACCTGTAACAGCTTCTTTCTGTGGCATGCCTGGGGACCCTGGCCCCAGGTATGCTGTAGAGAGGAGCTGCTGGGGGCTGTCTCTCTCCAGGGTGTGCTGGAGGACTCATCCCTGGGCATGCTGCATAGAGGAGTTGCTTGGGGCAGCTTTCTTCTAAGGCATGCCTGGAAACACCCCCTTCCCAAACACTTTTGCTGTTAAAGCCACTGAATTTTCAGGCAGCAACCCCTTTTTTCAGCAGAGAGGTCACTGACACTGATTGAGGTTCAGGGAGGAGGGGCTGACACAGGGGGTCAGTAAAGGTTGCCTACCCCTGGATTAGATGTTACAAAAATGGTCCATTCTGGCATTAAAAATCTCTTGATCTACTTTGAGTTAGCAACTGCCTGGTACCCTTTTGCTCTGGTGCTGAGACAGTCAGAGAAAAAGTGAAAATATTTTGCAAAAAACGCCTAGAGCCAGTATCTCCATACTGGTCAAATTCACTGATAAAGGTGTACGAGGTTTAGGTTTCAGAGCAAGGGTGTGAAGTCTAACAAGTTTAGGGTGGTTTAATTTACACTCTTGGAGAGAGCTGAAAGGTGTAAATTTCATTGTTTAAGATGCTTTAAGTTCACCTAGACTTTCTTCTCAATTTAACTTTTGATGCAGAACTTGACAGTCAGCCAAAATGTGATGGTAAACCAGATGAAATACACCGTATAAAGGTGAGAAACAGAGAGCCAGTGAGGGAGCTTGTGGGGGTTGGCTTGGTGAGAGCTTCAAACAACTGGATTTTTAACAGATTATCTTGATTGGGCAGTCAAAAGGTTATGAGTAGGTGCAATACTGAGATCACATGAGAGTTAGGAAAATTAACCAGACTGGCAATAACCTGTAGCAATATATGTCTATATTTTATAGAAAATGAAAAAAAAAAAAACCCCTGATCATCATCTGCAAAAATAATGGAGGAAGGCATAAAGTAGTAGCAAAGGTAAGATGGAGCAAAGTAGTATGGGTTTAAGGCATGGAAATAAATGGGTAAATTTTAGATAGTCTTTTCACTTGGGACAGATTGCTTTGGACACTGCATAGATTTACTTTTCATTTTATTATATTTGGTTAGTTTTGCTGTTTCCCAGCCTCTCTCGCTTCTCTCCTGTCCTCATCTCTACCTTCCATAGAGAACTTTTTGAGCTTCCTGACAAAACAATTTTTAACCTTGAGCAAGTATTCTAGCACAGGTAAGCACAAACCATAGCAGCAAATATTTTGCCACCAACATTGAGTAGAAGGGACCCTTTGCTATCTGCTGACTTCACTGACCAGATGGGTGTAAACTTCTTGTGTAATGAGCAAAGAATGGGCTGATTTAGGGTTAATTAACTGTTTCATAAAGGAAAACTGTTTTAGTGGGAGTTTGCAAACTGTGAAGTATCTGTGGACATCTTTACATACCACTCCCTCCAGCACAGATAGAGCTAACAAAACAAATGGGTGCTTAAAAAGCTAATTGCAGCAAGATCACATATGGAAGAGGGCCAAAGCAGTGGGATCCAGAGTGGGGTCAGGCTAAGATTTGGGTTCAGGGTTGAAAAACTGGGTTAGGGTTCAGTTGTCTCAAAGAGGTCTAAAGCCCAAATGGCAGAAATCTCATGAGATGAACAGGGAATTCTGCCATCTAATGATAGAAATATTGAGAGATCAGTTGTTCTCACAAAACTTTAGCTCAAGACAGAAGAGACTTCACAAGAACTGCTTGAAAAAAAATTGGATTTTTCTGCATCTGACTCAGAATCAAAACAATGCTAAGTGTACACATAACCGTGGTATGGACAAGCACACTGATTTTAAAACAGAATTCAAATGGGGAGATTCCCTTGAGTTTGTTAATTTAACTTTAAATAATTCCTTACCTGAAAGATTTTAAACGACACTGTGATTCTCAAGTCTGACCTCTTGTATAACACCAACTCCCCACAAATAATTGTTTGAACCAGAGCAGATCTTTTAGAAAAACATTTTAAAATTGCAAATAGTGAAAAATCTACCACTACCCTTGATAAATTGTTCCAGTCAGTAGTTAATTTCCCTCACTATTAAAAATGTACGCCTTGTTTCCAGTGTAAATTTGTCTAGATTCAGCTTCCAGCTAGTGGATTATTCATGTTATACCTTTGTTTGCTAGACTGAGGAGTCCACCATCATCTATTTGATCCTTATGTGCTTCTCCTTTTATTTTAGTGTGCCAGCTAAAATCAGCTACTTTATTCAGACTATGCCTTTCCTTGAGCTGGAAATTACACCACCAGCTCCTATAGGTGTACCCCATATGAGTAAAATATATATTAATATTATTGGATTGAGACCTAACTTTTTTTCGTAGTCTTTATTACATCTTCCTTCTAACTTTATATATTTCTCTAAATTATAAGCAGACTGGTAATATTACAGCTTGTATAGATTTCAAGACAACCAGAAGAAATGCACAGTCCATTATTAGGATTTTTTTAATATTCAGATAAGCATTTAATATATATGTAAGTGTAGATAGAACTGTGCAATTTTTGTAAAGAGCTTGTATATATACTAAAAATTGCATATATACATGAAATGTAATAAGATCTGACTTTTTTCTTTGCTTTCTATGTAAAGAGGGCATTGATACTGAGATTAGGGGAAGTTCTGCTAAATTTAAGTATTTGTTCTCCGTTACATTAGCTTAAAAATCAAGACCCCAAAATATGTTGGGAAATTTTTTTTTTTTTAAAGGAAAGTTTGGAAGCAACACAATGAAGTATATTACCCTTTTTTAACCAAGTAGCGGGCCTTCTCTTTGCTAAATAGATTCAGTTTCTTGAGTCTATCACTATAAGGCAGGGGTGGCCAAACTTATGGAACTCAAGAGCCACACAAGTTGATTATTAAACCTTCAAGAGCCACACTGAGGCATAAAGCCATATATTTTTACCTACTAAATTGATTTGCCGACACTCTTCCATGAGTCACACTTTTTCATTCAACAGCCATGTGCGGCTCCCGAGCCACAGTCTGGCCACGCCTGCTATAAGGCATAACAAACGAGGAGTCCTGTGGCACTTTGAAACACTAACAAATTTATTTATTGCATAAACGTTCCTGGGTGCAATCCCATTTCACCAGATGCATGAAATGGAAACTGTAGCATGTCAGGCAGGGTCGGCTCAAGGAGTTGTGGCATCCCAAGCCAAATTTTGTTTGGTGCCCCCCCGATCTCATTCATGGAGGTTGCAAATGGTTTTCCAAAGTGCATAAATCACCAGCATCTGCCTGCAGAGGGATTTAAAGTGCAATCGGCCTACATGACTGAAGCTGAAGGTTGACTAACAGTGCCTGAACTGCTAGGAAAGAGTTGAAGAGGCAGGAGCCAGCCTGATCTTCAGGGGGGCTAGGCACTCCTAAGAACTATCATCTGAAGCCATGTCTGTCTCTTGCCTCACAGGAGAGCCGGCCCTGACATCAGGTGAATAAATATTTAAAGAGAAGGGTAAATCACAAAATCAGTTCAGTCTTCTTCACCAAACCAAACAAGTTGTTTTGAGTCAAACAGTGTGGACCACCAGATGAGAAGGTGAGAACATTAAAGATGGGAAAATCACCTCTGGTAATGAATAAGCCACCCCAAATCCTTATTTAGACCTAATCTGATGATGTAAAATTTGCATATGAATTCCAGCTCTGGAGTTTCAGACTGAAGACTGGTTTCAAAATGTTTCTGTTGAAACACTAACTATAATGTTCTTTACAGGGAAGCTGAAGTGTTCCCCTATTGCAGGGGTCTCGAACATGCGGCCCATGGGCTGCATGCGGCCTTTAAAGCTATTTCTTGTGGACCGCAACGACACTGTTGTTACCGATATTTGCAATGTTGTTGTATGAAAACATTTCAATGGTGCTGCCCTCAGGCTAAAGTACTAGTCCTTATGTGGCCCTCATGGTGATTTGCATTTGAGACCCCTGCCCTATTGGTTTTTTAATGTTACCATTCTTGATATCTGACTTGCATCTATTTATTCTTTTGCATACAGATAGTCCAGTATGGCCAATGTATAAAGCAGAGGGGCAATGCTGGTACATGGTAGCATATATCACATTGGTAGATGTGCAGGTGACTAAGCCCCTGATGGAGTGGCTGGTTTGGTTAAGAGCTATGATGGTGTCACTTAAGAGCATATTTGGACAGAGTTGGCAATGGGGTTTGTTGCAGGGATAGGTGCCTGCTTTCATTTTTCTGTTGTATTGTCTGTAGTTGCTGGTAAGTATTTGCTTAAGGTTAGGGTGCTGCCAGTAAGTGAAGAGAGGCCTACCTCCCAAGGCTTGAGAGAGTGAGGAATCATCTTGCAGGCCAGGATGTAGATCCTTGATGATGTGCTGGAGAGGCTTGACTTAGGGGCTGTAGGTGATGACCAGTGGCATTCTGCTGTCTTCCTCGTAGGCTTGTCCATGGCTGGATTATGCCAGTGGCCGGATTATGCCAGTGGCCATAGGGGCTGTTGCCCCAAGCCCTGGGCTAAAGGAGGGTCCTGTGTCCCCCCTCCAAAATCTGACCCTGGCTAGGGTTACCAGACATCTGGCAAAAGTAAGACATGTCCTCCTCTTCTCCCTGCCATCCTCCAGGCATTTGTGAAAAAGTGCCTTTTGGCCTGCTTTTTACCAGACACCAGGGCAGCACTTTAAAAATAGAAGTGCACACAAGCCCACAGCTCCCCTGCGGCTCAGCCCAGCTGGAGCTAATGGTAGGGTTTGGAATTTGTAGAGGATCCCTTGCTGTTCTGGTGCATGTATATTGAGAGTCAAGAGGGCTGGCTGGCTGTGGCCAGGCAAGTGGTTTTGCTTTGACTTGTTGCTTCTGCTCTTCACCACCCGTTTCTTTCTAGTCTCCAGCTCAGCTCCTTTCCCCTCCATCCCCACTCCCTACCCCATTTTGGGGAAGGCTTGATCTTATTTTTTGGAGGAGCTGAGGCTATTTTTCAGCTTGATGGGGTGTCTGCAGTGCCCGGAGACAAACCTGTGGCTGCTTCTTTGCTTTCTGCTTTGCCCTGCGTGGCTTAAAGTTTCTGAGGAGGTTTCTTTCTCTAATGGCTGAGCTAAACCAGATCTCTATTCCTCTTAATGGGCATTGGCTTTTTGTAACAAATATTTTGTTTACAGGTCAAGGAAAGTTCACTTTGGATTGTGAGGAGGTTTGAATGAATATAATTTTTCTTTTCTCACTGTGATTTTTCAATTTACTTCTCCTTTCCAAGATGAGATTAGTCTGCTATAGATGTACCTTTAAATTTTGTTAAGATACACAGATGTTTAAGTGTTATACATTCTAAAGTAGCTGCTGAACTGGGCCAGATCCTATAGTTTAAATGAAGTCAGTGGGAAATTTCATTGAGCAAGGATTGCAGTATTTGTCCCTTTGTTAGTAGTTTATCAAATCACAGAAAACAAGCAGCTTGTTTTTGCCTTTTGTTTGTATCAGATGTGGCCAAACTGTGGCTGTGAGCCGCATGCAGCTCTTTAAAGAAAAATTCTGGCTCCTGGAAGAGCACGGCAGGGAAGGGTGGCATGGTGGGAGACGGGATGAGAAATGTGCAATGATCGGGGACAGCAGAGAGGTAGTGGCATGGTAAGAGCCAGCAGAGGAGGGTCAGCAGTGTGAGAGCCGGCAGGGAAAAAGCAAATGTAGTCAGAGCCGGCAGTGGAGGGGCAGCATTGTGAGAGCCAGCAGGAAAAAACAGCATCGTCAGAGCCAGGGGAGGGGCAGCATTGTGAGAGCTGGCAAAGAAAAGCAATGTGGTCAGAAGGTACAAAGACAAGCACTCAAAGTAAGTAAATGTCAGATTCTACAGTTTACCCACACAATATTAATTCTACCCTCCTTGTCTGAATGCATTATGATAGAGTCTTTAATTACATCATCACAGGCTTCATTCACTGCACAAAGAGGCAGAATTAAAGCAGCACCAGCAAGAAGTCTGACCTTCTGAGTGCATGACTTTTTAAATACTTTTCTTTTTTGATACTGTTTTCTGGGTAAATATTTTTAAAACTGGCAATGTAAATTGATCAAGAGCAAGTCTACAATGAACTACAGATAAGTGATGATAATCTAGCAATTTAAATGCAAAAAGCAATTGTAAATTAATTTTCTCTTTTTAAAAATCTGGCATTTCCAGATATTGTAATATAATGCAAAATTATTTCTCTTGTATTTCTATTTTGAGAATTAAATAAGAGGCATCAAAAAATGACTGAAAATTGACAAGTGTTACATCCAAAACCACTGACTCCCATCAGAAGGTTATGGAAAAAAACGCCAATTAATTTAAAGAATGTTACAAGTACTTATTATGGATCATGGTTCATTTTCAGCACACAAACTTAAGATAGACCACCACTATTGAAAACTGGCTTTAGAAAAAAAAATCCTTAAGTCCATTGAAAAAAATGTGGCTGAGACATCAGTATGTCATGTTTGCAGAAGGAACTGCTAGTAGCTTTATTTTATAAGAAAAATTTAATATAACTAAGTCAATTACCAAGATAATTTACATTCACTGCAAAGTTCAATAGCAGCACTATACTTCCACTGATTAAATAGCATTCAACATATTAATTTCTTTGCTGTATACCAGTAGTCAAAATCCATTTATATTTCAGTGCAGCCTTCATGAATGACTCTATGGGTATCTGAGCTCATTAGACAAGAGAGGATGGAAAATGGTGTTGTAAACTTTGAGAAAAAACTCACCAATAAACATTTTACTTTGTATTATAAAAAAAACAAATAATGATATTTAGAATTTATACAGGCCTGACCCCCAAACTGAATAAACAACAGGATTTTTTCCATATCTTCTGTGCATAGACTCCAAAGCACTTACTGAAACAGGCTCTGATCTTGCACTTTATGTCCCCATACATTCTCATTGATCTGTTGTGATTCTGAGCAGTTGAAAAGGTTCCCTATGTGCATCTCTTCACAGGATTAAGATGAGAGCAGTGTTTTCCCATACTATTACTTTCATTTTTAAAATTAATTGTTTCTGGTTGAGTCAGACCTTTTGTCTTCACTGTCCATGAGTATTGTAGTGAACAAGTTTACTGGCAGGAATGTTGGCAGGGAAGTGGGGGCATGGTAGGTGCCAGGATGGAGTGGGAGGCAGAAGTGCAGCAGGGTTGGGGAGAGCAGAGAAGCGGCAACGGCGAGTGGGGGAGAGAAGTGTGACATGGTCAGAGAAGCCATAGCATGTTTAGATTTTCTAATAAGCCCTAATGCAGCTTACTCGTTAAAATAAAATCATGTTTTACAAGTCCTAAACATGATGTGGAATACTAAGAAATGAAAATACAAATGAGAAAAGTTTAAAACTGAACATAGATTACTTTCAATTTTCAGCACAACTTACTGCTGTGAAGTATCATATTCCACAACGAAATTCAAAACATTGTGCAATACTTAGAGATCAGCATCTGATAGCTTTTACCTACTGCATTGACAAGTTACTGCCCAGATTTAAAAATAAAAAAAAAAAAAGCTTGCCACAAGATGTAGAACACTACAGGTTAGCAACAGCTAAGTTTTTACAGTATTGGCCTAGTTTAATGGTAACCTTAAATAATTTAGAATCTGACATCAGCGGGATCAATATTTGTCCTATTTTTACAATAAAATTAAAGTGTGCAATGAATTTTAAGTTTAGTAATTTTGGAGTAGGTAAAAATATGTGGTTATATGCCTCAGTGCAGCTCAAAGGTTTAATAATTGACTTGTGCGGCTCTTGAGTTCTGTAAGTTTGGCCACCCCTAGTCTAGACTGAACTTTATTTGCTATAATTTAAGCCTGTTGCTTCTTGTCCTATCATCTGCTATTAAAGACAGTTTCTCCTTCCTCCTCGTAACAGCCTTTTAGATATTTGAAAACTATCATCATATCCACTTTACATCTCCTTTTTTCTATGCTAAACAAACCCAGCTCTTTCAACCTTCCCTCATAGGTCAAATGTTCTAGACCCCTAATCATTTTTGTTGACCTTTCCTGGATTTTCTCCAGTTTCTCCACATCCTTTTTGAAATAAGGTACCCAAAACTGGACACAACACTCAAGTTGAGGCCTAATCAGTGCAGAGTAGAGTGGAAGAATTACTTCTCATGTCTTATTCACAATACTCCTGTCTATATACCCCAGAATGGCAATTGCTTTTTTTGGGGGGGGGGGGGCAACAGTATTATACCGCTGACCCATATTTAGTTTGTGATCCACTACTACACCCAGATCCCTTTCTGTAATACTCCTTAGGCAGTCACTGCCCATTTTGTATGTGTGCACCGGGTTGTTCAACCCTAAGTGGAGTACTTGGCACTTACTTTATTGAATTTCATTATATTTATCTGACTGTTTCACCAGTTTGTCCAAATAATTTTGAATTGTGATCCCATCCTTCAAAACACTCGCAATCTCTCCCAGCTCAGTATCATCTGCAAACTTTGTAAGTTTGCTCTCTATGCCATCATCTAAGTCATTGATAAAAATATTGAAGAAAATTGGACCCAGGATAGATCCCGGTGGTGCCCCACTTCTTTTGTGTCCTTCCTGCCTGAATGTGAACCATTGATAAACTATCCTCTGGGAGCAGTTACCCAACCAGTTTTTCCACCCATCTTATAGTAACTCGATCTAGTTTGTACCTCCCCAGTTTATTAATAAGAATGTGATGTGAGACCATATCAAATGCCTTACTAAAGCCTAGATACACCACATCTACTGCTTCTCCTCCATCCAAAAGTCTCATTACCCCATCACAGAAAGCTATCAAGTTTGTTTGACATGATTTGTTTTTGACAAATCCAGGCTGACTAGTCCTGTGCATCTTAATCTCTTCTAGATGTTTGCAAACCGAGTCCTTAATTATATTTCCATTATTTTTCCTGGTACAGAGGTTAAACTGACTGATCTATTATTTCCTGAATTGCTCTTATTTCCTTTTTTGTAGATGGGCACTACATTTGCCCTTTTCCAGCCCTCCAGGACCTCACCTGTCTTCCATGATTTTTCAAAGATAACAGCTAACACAGGGGTTAAAGTAAGGGAGAATGTTCCAGAATGTAGTTCTGGGACCCCCTATTTTTAGGCTAGCAGCATTCCGGCAGCACCTAAAAATAAAGAAATGCACCAGAACACTGCATTCCAGGGCCCCGCTAAAAATAGCATGAGCAACAGGGACACAGCATTCCAGTGCCTGCACCTTAAGCCCAGCCAGCAGAGAGCTGCAGCAGGCTGGGAGTTTGTGAATCCCCCCTGCAGGATGGAGCAGCTTGTGGCTGGAAGTAGCTTCCAGCCACTATGGCAGCCTGCAAATAGCTCAGGTAAGGGCTTGGGGGGGTGGGGGGGGGGGCTGGTGTGTGTCTGTCTGTATTGGGGCATGAAGTGGGTTCTGGGGATGGGTATTAGGGGGCCCACCAAATTATACTTTAACTCCTGAGCTAACAGCTCAGATATCTGAGTCACCTCCTTCAGCACTAGAGGGCACATCACCAGGCCCCAGTGACTTGAAGATGTCCAACTAATTTTTAACTCGCTCTTTCCCTATTTTGGCTTCTGACCTTATTGCCTTTCTCTACATCAAACATCCACTCAGTGAAGATTGAAACAAAGAAATTATTTAGTTCTTCTGCCATTCCCACATTTTCATTTATTGTTTTACCCTCTTTAAGTACGGCTCCTACACTGTCCTTGTTTGTGTCAGCGGAGGTGGCAGCCATGATGGCCACCCCGCCCCACACGTAGCCCCCTGGATTATGCTCCCTGATGGGCCTCCATCTCTGGGCCATCCAGCACAAGGGGAAAGAGTGTTAAGTATCAATCTCCTGTGTGAGTTTCTTCCTCCCTAGCTTTGTGTCAGCAAGGAGGGGGGGTGAGTTCCTTTCCCCCCTGAACAGTTTCTCGGCACCCCCGTCACCACGAAGGAGGGGTCATTGTCTGGGGTCCCAGTTTTATCATTGGTCCTGATCAGGATCCTTCTCCTAATTGGATATTTTTACTCTGGCTGGGCAAAATTCTATTAAAACCCCCTGTCTCAGCTAGCTTGTTGTTCTCCCACCCTCGGATGCTAAAGGGCACGTCGCGACCTGGTCGGACTGATCCCCCGACTGAGACAGGGAGTACCCGCCCCCGAGACCCTCTTTTTTTTTTGGGGGGTGTACACGGATTGCCAGCCGAACGATTAAGTACTGAGATGCTGCAGCTGGTCTGCCTCCTCGCTTTGGGTTCTACTGCGGTCCTGGGACAGGTATTATAAATCGATATAGGCCTCCTACCTTCTCTTAATCATTCTACTTGCTACCATTTATATATACAGTCTGTGACTGTAGCTTCTTCACCTGAGTTTTGCATAGTTTGTGTAGTTATTTTCTCTGTATCCTGCATAATCTTTTTATGGTATAGTTGTTTAAGGTCTAGCATAGTTTTGTGTTGTTAATTTGCCAGGTGTTGTGTTAGTCATTTGTATTTTGCATCCTTCTTACTGTATAATTGTTCATTACTCTGCTTCTGCTCTAAACTGCTGGTCCCAAACTTCCCCAGTGTACACGGGGGGAGTGTGGGGGTTTATTTTTCTCTCATCTGACTTTTTTCATTCTGCCGCCCACCCTTCTTGGCTAGCAAGGAGGAATGGCTTCCAGCCATTGTTAAATACGCGTCGGGTGGGCTGGTCAGTGCCTATACCAATGTTGAGGCAGTAAAAGGCCAGAAAAGTCCTTGACTTATTATGGCCACCCTCTTGTAGGTCATTAATACTGTTATTTAACTATAAGTGTTTTTGTAGGTTGTAAGTGTTTTGCATAGATTCTCATACTTTATCCTGGTGTTTGGCTGGAGGTGTTTTACAGGTGCTTTATATAGACTCTTGCTCCACACTGTTACTTGGTTATAAGTGCTTTGCATAGGTTTTTAGCTTTATATTGTCATTTAGTTATAAGTGTTCATTTAGATTTTGCTTTATGCTATTAGTTGGTTATAAGTGTCCTATATAGATTTTTGCTTCATATTGTTAGTTGATTACAAGTGGTTTTGCATAGATCTCCTTGTTTTACACTGTTAAGGGGTTGAAGGTGTCACTATAAAAGTAGTTTTTTTTGTTTAATTGAACTGGTGTCTGTCTCATTGGTGGGTGTCGCTGGTCCATCCCAGTCACATCGCAAACCTGGGGTTCAACAGTTTGATATATTTGAAGAATGTCTTTTTGTTACCCTTTATGCCTTCAGCTAGTTTCATCTCTGTGTGTGTCTGGGCCTTTCAGGTTTCTCTTATAACTGGGTTATTTGTTTATAATCCTCCTTTGTAATTTGACCTAATTTCCACTTTTAGTAGGACTCTTTTTAAATTATTGAAGGTCTCCTGGTTAAGCCAAGGTGGTCTCTTGACATAACATATTTCCTGACCTTCCTACACAGTGGAATGGTTAGCTCTTGTGCTCTTAATAATGTTTCTTTGAAAAGCTGCCAACTGTCTTCAGTCATTTTTTCTCTTAGACATTCTTTTCCATAGGACCCTTCTCATCAATTCCCTGAGCATGTTGAAGTCTCCCTTCCTAAAATCCATTGTTTCTGTTTTGGTATTCTCTCTCTCATAACATTTCTCAGAATCATTAATGCTATCATTTCATGATTGCCTCCACCTAAGTTACCTTACACTATCAAATTCTTGACCTCCACTCTGTTTATCAAAACCAGATCAACAGTAGCCTCCCCCTTAGTATGTTTCTCCACTTTTAGAAATAAAAAATTGTTTTCAATGCATGCCAAGCATTTATTGGATAATCTGCACCTTGCCATGTTATTTTCCCCAACAGATGCCTGGGTAACTGAAGTCTCCCATCACCACCAAGTCCTATGTCTTGGATGCTTTTGTTAATTGCTGAAAAAAAGGCTCATGGACCTGTTCTTCCTGGTTGGGTGGTCTGTAACAGACCACTACAATCAGATCACCCTTTTTTTTTTTACTCCTTTTATTTTTACACAGAGACATTCAACCTGTCTGTTTTCTATTTCCATCTCAACCTCAGTCCAAGTATTTATCTTTTTGATAAACAAGGCAACTCAACTTCTAGTTCTTCCCTTCCTGTCCTTTCTAAACAAGCTGTACTCTGGTATATCAATATTCCAGTCATGTGTATTTTCCCACCTAGTCTCTGAGATACCAATTGTGTCATAGTTGAGTTTGGTTATAAGCATGTCAAGTTCCTCCTGCTTATTTGCCATATTCCTTGCATTTGTATACAGACATTTAAGATATTGGTCTGCTTCCCCCCCCAGTTCTGATTAGTCATTTTGTCTCTGCCATTAACATCCAGACCCTCCTCAAGTTCCATCCTTTCCCCATGGTCATCCTGGTTTTCCTTAACTGGTTTTCACTTACCTTCAGGCTTAGGTCACTGGTCCCCCTCAAACCTAGTTTAAAGCCCTCCTCGTTAGCTTAACCAGCCTCTGTCCAAACACACTCTTTCCCTTCCTCGGTAGCTGGACTCCATCTCTGCCTAGCAGTCTGTCCTCTTGGATCATCCCACGGCTGAGAAAGCCAAAGCCTTCCTGACACCATCTCCACAGCCAGGCATTCACCTCCTCCTGAGGCTCGCCCACAGCAGCACCAGTTGAGGGCCACAAAGCCCCTGAACCCCACCACCCCTGCAGGCAACTACCAAAATGGGGGGGCAGGGTGCAAGCAAAAAGAGGGTAGGCAGTCCCAGGTCCCCTCCCGGGTCTTGAGCTGACTCTGAGCTTGTTCTGTAGTAGACGACTTCTAGGTACCTGTCTGGTTCTGTCAATCTGCTTCTTCACTTCCCTAGGTGGGTAATGTAGTTTTAAGAATGCTTGATAGGAGGTCCTGAAGGCATCTGTCTGAGGGATCAGAGCAAATGTGTTTGTATTTTAGTACTTGGCTGTAGACCAGTGGTTCCCTACCTTTGCAGTAACATAGCACACCTCAATGAGAAACAGTTCCATGGCACACCCACTTCTTTCAGCTGATTGATTACTCATAAATGTCAAATTTACTTACATTTCCTATGGTTACAGTTGCTTTACAAAATAGTGCATACAACAAGCTAAAAAATAATCAAATGCATTAATGTTTCAAAACTAAAAAAATTAAATTTTGCCCTTTGGCCATCTGCATTTAGAACAGGGGTCTCAAACTCAAACCACATGAGGACTTGTATGGTAGCCTGAGGGTCACACCACTGAAACCTTTTCATACAACAATATTGCAAATATTGGTAACAATAGTGTCATTGTGGGCCTCAGGAAATAGCTATAGGGGCCACATGCAGCCCATGGCCATGTGTTTGAGACCCCTGATTTAGAATGTTCACATTTTAGAACTGAAAGAAAGATACCTTGCTTTTAATGGGATGATTAATTTTAAGTTTTATTAGTTGTAATTTTAGTTGGATAGAATATTGTTTAAGATGAAAATCAATGTAACAATCATTGTTTCATTACGTCTGTACAAAATTTCATGGCATGCTTGGAGAGTTCTCATGGCACCCCACAGTGCTGTGGCACACTGGTAGAAAACCATTGCTGTAGATCAGGGGTGGCCAAACTTATGGAACTCAAGAGCCACACAAGTTGATTATTAAACCTTCAAGAGCTGCAGCGAGGCATATGGCCATATATTTTTACCTACTGAATTGATTTGCTGACGTTCTTCCATGAGCCACACTTTTTCATTCAAGAGCCACATGTGGCTCCCGAGCTGCAGTTTGGCCATGCCTGCTGTAGATAATGGATCATTTGGTGTGTCCCAGATAGAGAGATTTAAGTAAATATAGTGGTCAGTAGGTTTCTAGTATAGGGTGGTGCTTGTGTGTGCATCATTTATTTGTACTATATTGTCCAGGAAGTAGATCTCCCATGTCAAGCAGTTCAGGATGAGGTTGATGGTGAAACGGAAAATCGTTGAAATCTTGGTGGAATGACTCTTGTTTTGCTAGACTAGACTAATACAACTACCCCTCTGGAACTTCTCATTATAAAGCACGTTTTCCAACCTTTTACTCATTCATATGGCTCTTTTCTGAACTCTTTCCCCCCTTCCCCAACATCGTTCTTGGAATGTGGACATCAGAACTGAACAAAGTACTCCTACATCAGTTCCATCAGCGTCAAACACAAATGTAATATCACCTCTCTACTCCTATTTGCCCTATTCAGTGCAGTGATCTGGCTTAGCTAGGCTATGCTAACTGAAGAGAGGCAGAGGCAAACCAAGACAAAATGGATCATTTTAAAAATTTTCAGAACTTCATAAGGGAAAACCCTAAAATTATACTTGGAGCAAAAGTAGAACAAGAGAACAACTACTTATAATAAGAAACTATAGGATAACAATGGATTAACCTCTGCAAGCTTGTACATGCTACTTTTCCTCACTCTGGGTAGTTAATACTAAATTCACTGTTATTAACAGAACAAAAGAAATTACTCAGCTATGCACAGTATCACTTCAAAAGCGAATCAACTTTGTCTGCTTGGCAGTAAGCCCAGCTTCACACATGCTGTCCTTTTGCTTCTCTTTGGCTTGAAGTGTTCCTTAGATTCCATGTTCTTTTAGCTGTATCTCATCCCACTAAATGGGGCTTCTCCACCTGGTGGGCCCTCATTTGTCCATTAGGCACCTTTTTGAATGTTCAGAATACAGTTCAAGACGTTTACTCAGTCAGTCTCTATTTATATACTTTAGGTCTTTTGTCAGTGGACTTCTTGTTTACTGTTTTCATCTATCACAGATTTTTGATCAATTCCATTTTTTTATTAGTTATATTTCCTTTCAGGTTTTGACCTTGATATTCTCTCTGATCTTTTTGCAGATTTTATATCCTTCTGCTTCTCTTCTCTAATAGTGTCTGTTCACATACCCAGGTCTACATGGAACTTTTCCTATTTTCCTTCTTACTTCCCAGTCGCTTAATTTTATCACTCATCTCCAACACCATCTCTGTTTCCTCTGCGAACTCAGCATCTAGATCAGGGATCTCAACACGTGGCCAGGTGGCTGCAAGCAGTCCCTAAGGCTATTTCCTGTGACCCGCAACAACACTAGTGTTACAGATATTTGCATCATCATTATATGGAATGGTTCCAGTGGTGAGGCCCTCAGGCTAACGTACTAGTCCTCATGCAGCCCTTGTGGTGATTTGAGTTTGAGACCCCTGATCTAGATCCTTTTTCTTCCTTTTGTCTCTCAAACCTGGAGGATTTGGTGTCCTCTCCACAGCTCAAGCTGCACTCATACTGGCTCTCTCTCTCTCTCCAGAACAGCATTCTACACTGATACATTATGTGCTAGAGCCAGTACCCATGTTACTACAGATGCATAAAGACTATGTAAATCTTTTTGGCCACAGTGTTGTATCATTTAGGTTTTAAATGTTTCTAAATCATTCCAGGGTTTCTAAACCAATTAAATCAAATCTGTACAGCTTTCTCAGAGAAATTCAAAGAGGTTTATAAGGTTCCAGTTGTTTTCTATCTTGTTAAAATACCACCAATTACCAGTGGCAATGTTATATTTGTTGATAATAAAAACTTAGCAACTTCCTAAGGGGGGGGGGGGGAAAATTCCCACAAAAAAGTTAAAATCAAAAAAGTTGTTGCTTTCACTTGCACATATCTAGAAGGCAAAGTAAATCTATAAAGCTGACAACATGTGAGTTTAAAAAAAAAATACCAATTCACCATTGCAATATTCCAGTTGTGTACTGCTATAGTGCTATTAAAACCACTTTTTTTTTTTAACAGAGGATTTGTAAATAAGATACAGATAAGTCCATTGTGAACTCTATGTTTTTGTGTTTTTTTAATTTTTTAAAATCAGATATATAAACTGGAAATCAATAATGGAAAAATTTCCAAATCATATTATTTGGAATAAGTCTAGTAAAGAAATTACTAAAAAAATCCTTAAAAATATATGCAAGATGAACTGTGCATTACTGACTGTGCAATTACATTGATAATGTAATGAGTCATTGACACATTCATGAACTCTATTTACATAATATTCTCCACATTTAAAACCTAACAAAATAGCCCTTGACTGCACTGAAGGTGAACAGCTTCAAAATAAATCAGTACAGATGATTGAGTCAAAACACTACCTAAACTTAAAGAGCCTCAGATTATACAACATTCCATCAGACTAATAGCCCACATATATGTCAATCATCTGTTTCAAAAAGCTCTTAGAGGTAGAGTAACTTATGTATTTTCAAAGGGTCTCTTCTTACCTCTCTTATTTTGGATTCAAAAGAGAAATAAACCAATTCAAATCAAAATCACAAAACTAAGTTTAAAGGGTAATCAACCAATGAAAAAATAGCTTGTGATCATTTTCTTTGTTTATTTATATGGGCCTAGAAGAATGACGCACACATACACAAAAAGGAGGTGTAAGTTCTGAATGTTTTCCGCATTCTGCGAGGCTGAGTAATTTGGAGGAAGGGAATTTTAGACAGACTATTTAATATCTTTCAGTTTTTTTGTTTCAATGCCTATTTAAAGTCACTGGTTACTTAGAATTTTGGAGAGAGAATATTTCTTAAAGCTACAGCACTCCTAACACTGACTGCTCACAACATACATGCTCTGAAATATCTAAAGAAGTCCAGATTTGAGCTTCTAAGATGAAAAAGACAAGGAAAGATATTTGTAAAAAACAATACAGCCAACCTTTCAGATCTTTGTATAACGTATATCATAAAACAGCAGATAAGAACACAACCAATGTTAAAAAAAATAATAAAAGAACCAAAACCCTTCAAGGCTATCCCCAAGGACTAAGTTTAACTTACCAAAGAAAATATTTAAAAATGTTAAGGCTGGAAATTAAGATAATAAACTAGACTTTCAATGTGTGTCAAACCTGTTTTCTATTCACCCTAGATTTGAACCAATTTCAACTCCCTTTTAGCCAAGGGTGGTTGACCTGCATTTGGAAGTGAGTTGGTTTGCAGATCAGTCAGCCTCTATGTAAAATGGTTCACACAAACATAAAATCTGAGAATCCTCTCTGTTGAGCTGTTAGTATATTGTATGTCTAATAGTTTTATTTCTTTAGCTGAGCACATTAAAAAAACAATGCTGTAAGTGAAAGAATTATACTGTTGATTTTATGTAAAACAGTAAAAAAAACCTTAAGTGAACAAACAAAAATGACCCCAAACCAATTTAAAAAAAAAAAGCCTATATTAAAAAGAGCAGAGGGCTGAGAAAAATCACAGCTTTTACATTGGCAGCATATCAAAAACATTTTTAAAAATAATTGAAGAGGTGCAAACCGTTGAAGGAATTGTGCACTTGCTAACTGAAAAGCATCTCATATTCTTCAGTACATGACGTGACCTTCGACATGTGTCAGCACAATTTCTGAGAGAGTCCAGGTTACTAGCCACTAGTGACTGACAAACAGGGGCTATTTATCATATGGTAGCCTCTTTACAAGGTAGACTGCAAAGATGCACGTATCTATTTGTTTTACGCTATCTAATTATGTACATGAAAGTACAGCCAAAGAGATGTCATTGCAAATTTGTGGAGCAGATGTGCCATGCCAGCTGTCTATACAATTTTCTCTCTGTCAGAGGTGAGAAGATGTTGCAGACTCAGGTTTTGAGGCATTTCCTATTGGGCTGTGTATTGAAACCTTACCACCTCTAACATTACAGAAAGCATTTGGAGGGTGCCTACAGGCAGAGGATGAGATAATTAAACAGCAGAACCTGTGCTCAAAAGCTCACTGTTTAAAGCTTTTTGAAAATGAAATTGTTTTTCCTCAGTGTCCTTTTTCTTCCTTAAACATTCTTCTGACAAAGTTATAATAGGAATTATTTTATTTTCAGAGCGGGTATTGAGACAGGAAGCATGGAATTGTTGTTAGCACTACTTAGGTGAGCTAGCTTCTATTCTCTGCCACAGATTTTCTGAGTGACCAAGGCAAATCCTTAAAACCAACATTTTAAAAAGTGGCCACTGATTTTGGGAGCACACATTAACCAGCTATGACTGTTCCCACTGCAGGGAGTTGCTGGGAATAATGTGTGCACACTGGTCTCCTGGGTTTTTGGTACTGTGGTGGGAGTACCACACACCGAGGGCACATCTACACTAGAAACACTAGTGCAGTGCTGTTTACTCCAGAGCACCGCAGTGACACTTCGTACAGCAATGGGTAGGAGTTCCTCTAGCCAGGCATACACTGGCCGCAGAATTCAGCAGCAGTCAAAGGTAGGTACGCAAATTACATAAAATAACTTGCACGTCTCCCTTCAACTTACTAACGCCTACTTATTGAGGCATCTCTCCACTTAGCTGACTCAAAGAGACATGCCCTCCCTTCAACTCGGCACTACTTTTCTTGAGGGGGCGGACTTACTTTGTCCACTTCCGATTTAACTGAGCGGATCTTCACTGACTGCTCAGTCGAACTGGAAAGATCAAACTGGTGGTGGTGAATTAATCACCTTCAGCATAAACCTGTCCCCTGTCACTGTTCATCTACCTCTAAAGAGGTGGCAGCTAGGTCAAATGAAGAATTCTTCCATTGACTTAGCACCGTCAGCCCTGGGGCTCAGGTTGCCTTAACAATGTCTCAGGGGTTTCTCACCTCTGGCAATATATTTCTCTTCTTTATGGAAGTGGTTATGGAGCCCTTTGGCTGGCTGGATCTTGCACTGCAGATAAACACAGTCCTCTAATAAGGAGTAAGCCAGTTCAAGACAATACCTCAGGCTCAATTTTCAGAAGTGCTGACCACCTTCAGTTCCCAGGGAGGCCTGTAGAAATTGGAAGCACTTAACCCACCTAAAAATATCCAAGGTATATAAAGTTGAGAATCAAAAGAAGGGAGGCACACAAAAGAAGTCTCTCTGAAAATGTGACCATTAATAACTCAGTGCCTAGTTTTTAAATCTCTAAATCAGGGATGAAAATGCCTACATCATAGGGATATTATAAGCTACATTAATTTTATGTACAACACAAATCTTTGGATGGAAGATGTTTCATAAGTGCAAAACAACTGACTTCAAATTATAATGAAACTAGTAATTAATACTAATTACCAGTTTTGTTATTGCTTGGTGCCATAAATGAACAAAAAAAACTATTCAAAGGCATTTTTTCCCTGATGATTGCTTCCCCCTCATTTGTTTGGGAGGAAGGGGAGAGGACAATAAATTTTGAGTTTGTGTTTAAAATGGAGTGGATAACAAAATCACAACTCTTCCCCCCTAACAACAAAAAACCACACACACACCACAACTATGAAGTAGTGATGGCTGGATCTGTCAGAGTTTAGGGTTAGCTAAAATAAGCACCCAAGAGACTGGGTAGCTATCAGAGGATTTAGCTAAATTTCTTAATCTCCAAAGCTGGGCAGGAAGTGTAGCTGTCATGTGATTTCTGGTACTTTTCTGCTTCCAGCCAGGCAGGAAATACTGTGTGAACAGCCTTTCCTGTGCTACATCAGAACTTCCACTTCCAGACCTGATGCTAACCCACAACAGCAGAAGTTTAAGAATGAAAACCAACCAACTACTAAATAAGTTTATCTGAACCTCTCAGAATTTTAAATAAGGGTCAGTTAAAGTGAGGTTAACTTGCACTGTAAACTGCTTAGGCAGGGATCTTGTGTTTTTTACTTCTCCATTAAGCACTATGCACAATAATTATGTACATTATAATAGGATGGGGGGGGAGCTTGTTCTATTTCTATATTTGATAGTGTACTCATCTCTGAAGTTTTACTGCTTTGCTTCTAGGAACCAGATTCACCAAAGCACTTAAACTTATACCAAGCTGGTGTTGCTTCCGTGGATTTTAAGCAAATACTGAATTGCCTTCCTGAAGAGAGATGGACTCATTATTTGCATAAGTGCTTTGCTGAATCAGGATCTATATTTCCAAGCTTTAAAGAGCTGCCATCTGTCAGAATTTTATCATGTGATTTCTGATATTTGGAATGTCTATGAAAGCCCTAGTTGGAGGCATGTTATTTCACAAGAATGTCAGGTTTTTCTTTCCAAATATAAATTTCTAGCCCTCTCAAATTTTGCAGAAAATGCTTGCAATCATCAAAGTGTCACCTAAACAAAGGATCAAAATCCAGACGGCAAGTAAAAAATCCCCCACATTTGACTTAAAAATCATGTTTTTTAAATAATAATCTCATAGCACTGGGGTTTCAGACTCATGATTATTGGAGACCTGTGGCTGGCAATAGTGTATTCTGAGCTCTTCACACATACTTTCCCCATCTGCTCTATTTGCTTCCTTCTCCTAGCTCAGTGCTAGGAGACTGCCCCCTGCTTTTGGAACTGACTTCAGATTAACCTTTGCCAAGAGCGCTAGCATCCACATGGAACTCAGATTACCACTGATAATTGTACAGTCTTTACTTTCTACGATACAATATGTTCTGAGCCTGAAACTTGGGTTCCCCCCCCCCCGCCATCTTCTTTCTACAAAACTTTAACAACTAGAGCTGATTGAAACAAGAAAAATCTTTTCTCACTAACATTTCAGATTTGTAAAGTTATTTTTGTTTTAAAGGGTTTGGAATGGCCCCTTTTTTTGTTTTACAAAACTTTGCATAATTCCCTTATAGTTTTTTTTATGAATATCAAATAATCACATTTTTCTGTTAAAATGGTGTTGGGGGGAAGGATTACATTTTTTTCCACTAAAAACATTCTGACAGTGTTGGTAGTTTTTGATGAAAATTTCATTTGAAAATTTTTTTTTAAAAAGAGACCATTTTGGGGGGAAAAATGGTTTAAAATATTTCAACCAGCTGTCTACAGCTACATACATCTGTAGTGATACCGTAGTTAAGGTTACTGTACAATTTCCACTTAATGCAAAAATAAAATCTGGATAATAATTTAAGGATTTAATTTATTTTAAAAAATTGGCACAATAAAACAGCCACTTGAAGTTTACATGTAACCCTTCTTGTGAAAATTTTAACAGGGAACATTTTGAAAATAGTCCCTTTCCTGAAATTTGCAATTTCCCCATATATCTCAAGCCTTATTTTGAAAGCCAACCAATAACATGGACCGAGATCACAAGTGAAATACACTAACATGCACACATATGCAGATTTCAATTCTGTTAATTACCATCACATTTAGAATGATCACAGCTTGGATTGCTCATTCATATAACTGTACCTAAGCACTGTAAAAGAAACAGCCTCAGTCATTATCCCCATTCTGATACTTTGTGTACCTCATTTACATGCACCAATACAAAGACAGACAGACAACAAAGTACAATATCATCCATCAAATCAACCCTGTATTACTCATCAAAGCACATGAACATATAACCAACAAATAAAGATGGTTAGCGTTAAGGCTGCCTGTTACTTGTTCAGGACCAGAGTGAAGATATGTGGGCTGCATGTGACAGAAGGGTGGTTGCTGAGGTTCAGAAAAGGAATCTATGATGGGCATATAGGTATGAGTTTGAATGATTTACTTCAGCTGTTAATTCCCTCTTAATTTCTTGGTGGAGTGTGCAGTCTACAAACTAAAGGTGTCCTGCATTGAAGCACTGAAGGAGCCTTCAATATGTGAAGCCCCTATTCCCTCTTTGGTGGGAAGCAGGAGTGCCTCCAGGACCTGTTTTCTTCCCTTCCCTCTTTCGCCCCATCTACCCTGGTCTCTCAACAGAAGCAAGAGAGCCACTTTGTGTATGGAGAATGCATGCAATAAGAAAAGGCTCAATGAGGATAGGGGTTCTAAGTAGTGCTCATATCACACTGTGGTAAAAGGGAGCTGTTTTAAACTGGAACACCTTAACAACATGTTTGGCAGAATCCAACAAGCACATACAGCTTGTGCAAGTGCTCTGGATGGAGTTCTTCCCAGAGCACCACAACCATCTGCCTGCTCACCAGAAATGTGAGCTCTTCAGGAAAGAGGCTCTAAATCTTGAAGAGACAAAGGGCTGGAAAGTATAACCCTAGCATTCCATACAATCTCCACACTGGGATAAAAAGAGGGCTATATTTATAGTAAAACATTATAATTTTTGAGACTTACACTCAGGCAGTAACTCTATTATTCAATTCCCCATTTATAGTAACAGTGCACATAGGATTGACTACCTTTTAAATAACTTACACCTAAGGCAATGCTTAAAAACAACCAGGCAAACTGAAATCTAGTCAATTTAAAAAAAGTTAAAAGGCAGCTTCACACACTACACCACTATGTCTGAAACTTGGCCACTAATTTTGGTTAAGATTTTTATATTACATTTCCCTGTTTTAGAAAAATGGCTCTCTCCCCTTTATTGCTGTTTGTAAAACATACAAACAAAAAGCAAATTAACTAACTGGCCTACACTAGAGAGTTTTGTTGATAATCAGCTTTTGTCAACAAAGCATTGGTCTATTCACTAAAGCAGTGGCTATCAAACTTAGGCTCTGAGACCCTCAAGCTCTGGGTCATGGCACCCCTTGCTGTCACTGCCAAAAGACTGGAATGTATTGCTCAAAGACGTAATTGCTGGATTGTGGGCATAAGTGATTTTTTTCAACTGGTTTTCCTTGGGACCAAATTTGAAAACCACTGCACTAAAGTCACCTCCCTATTTTTTCAACAAAATAAAACTAACAAAAGGTGTAGGGCTATTGTTGGCAGAAATAGGGCAACAGTGTCAGAGTAGATACTGCCGAGGGAGGTGGTGAAATCTCCATCTTTGGAGGTGTTTAAGGCCCGGCTGGACAAAACCATGACCGGGATGGTTTAGTGGGAGTGGTTCTGCCTCTGGCAGGGGGTTGGACTAGATGACCTATGAGGTCCCTTCCAACCCTATGATTCTATGATCCCCTTAGAGCAGCGGAGGGCCTGTCAAATAAGTGGCAAGCCTTAGGGCAAGGATGGCTGCTAGCCTGGCACCTAGTTGCTAGCCAGGTTTGTGGGAGGATGCCAGTGGGCTCTGAGCCTAGGACACAGGAAGTTGTCACCAGCTGAGAGCCAAGGTATAGGGGCTCCAAGTCAGAGTGTGGGAGGCTGCTCCCCAGCTCTGAGCCAGGGCATAGGAGGCTGCCCCCTGGCTTGCAGTCTGTGAGAGGCTCCCAGTTAGGGTTTGGAAGGCTGCCACTGGGTCCAGCTTGAGCACAGGAGGCTGTTCCTGGGCTCCCAGTCAAGGCACAGGAAGCTGCCTTGTCATGGGCAGCTGCTGCCTGTCTTCCCAAGACATAGGTGGCTGCAGTCCAATTCACATTGGGAGCCAGGATTAACATAAGGGGGAATGCCCTGGAACAGCTTTCCCAGGCCCCCCTATTTTTAGGGGCACAGTGTTCCAAGGGCTGGCTGAAAGAAGGGGCTATGGGCTGGGGCAAGCTCAACCACCCCTCCCCCCTTTCCTGGTGCCTGTGCCAGCCCCACCCCTTCCTGCTGGGCCCTGGGCAGTGCATGTGGCCCATGGCCCCTCTCGCCAGCACTACAGCCTCCCTGTCCCCAGCCCCACCCCTTGGCCATGTCAGTGACATGGGTAAGGGGGCAGGGAGGGGATTGGGGACAAGCAGGCTGCTGGCAGGAAAAGCATGGGAGTGTGGGAAGAAGGGGTCAGGAGGGTGGGCTGGAGTGGGGACATGGGGGCAGAGGAGGACATGGGGAATGAGGGGTCTGATGGATGGCAGGCATTTTGGGGGACAGGAGTGGGTTGGGGAGCAGGCATTTCAGGGCAGTAGCTGCAGTGTGTGATAGGGCCTGGAAATTTAGGAGGGGGTTCCAGGGCCTGCCAAATTATACTTTAACCCCTGCTGATAGCAGGAGCTGCACAGGTGTTCTGTGACCAGAGGGACATGGTACTGTGGTGCAGTGGAGCCCAGGAGCCTGCCTGTTCCCAGCAGAGAGAGGAATCTCAGCTCCTCACACTGTCCCTTATTTTGGTGGAAGTGCTCCTGATGAGGACACACTCCATTTACCTAAGGCAGAGGTTGGCAACCTTTGCCAGTCCCATCCCCAGCCATCTCAGCCGGTGCTTGGGTGGGGGGGCAGACTGTGGGTTCCTGGCTGGGGGTGGGACTGAGCCCAGAACCGACTGGCAGGGGGCATCCAGTTTCCAGCTGGGGTTGGGGCTGGCTTCCCTAGGGTGCAGTGCCTCCAGGTGGGCTGACCTGCCTTCTTCCTGGCCAGGTCTGGGGCCCGCTCCCACTGGGCAGGCTGACCCACTCTCTTCCCAGCCGTGGCCAGCTCCTGCCAGCTGCATGCTTCCAGGGCTGGGGCAGCTAGGCACTTCTGTTTCCTGGATGGGGTCAGGAGGGCGTTTGGGGTCAGCTCCCCCCAGCTGCGGTGCCACCAGTTCCCAGGCTGGCTAAGCCACTGTTTTCCCAGCCATGGCTGGTGTGGCTCCAGTCAGGCCCAAAGTGCGCTGCTTCCCTCCATCAGCCCTGCACAGCAGGGAAGCGTGGCCAGCATGGGCTTGTAGTGATGTCACATGTTTCTTGTGGCCCCAAGCCATGCTGAGGGCCGGGCCAGCAGGGGAGCTTGAGTGGCATTGCATGCCACTGAGGCTCCACCCACATGCCACGTTCCACACGAGTGCTGGGGGTTGCTGACCCCTGACCTAAAGGAAATCCCTGATACACAGTGCTTTCCTAACACCCCTCCCTACATTGCCCTGGAATTACCTAACACCCCCACCAGTTGTCACTACTCAGTGTTATAGCAATTTAGTGAGCACCCCCCCCCCCCCTTATGCCTCCCCACACTGCTGCTAATTTCAAGTCCTGGGGAAGCTGCAGTCTCATCTGTGCTGCACCAAACCATGGCCACTCCCCAACCCTTCCCCTAGTCATGGTTGGGGCTACTGCAGACAACCAGAGAAATAATAGTGACCCTGTGCAATGCTAAGCACCCAGAGATGATGGTACTCCAGATCAGGCCTCCAAACCATTCCAGGCATGCACCCAGGTATAGTCACACACCAGCAAGTCAGCTGTCTGGGCTTGTTTTAAAGGCTCCTGTGTTTACAGCCATCATTCCCTGCACCACTTTCCACAGCTGCCAGATTCTCTCTCATGTTTGACTGCATAAGAGTTCAAATCTCCACCTGGCTGAGCCTACAAGTGGGGGTGCTTTAAAGCAGCAAAGATGTAAACTCCCCCATGTGTTCATTATGTCTGACAGGCCCAACATTATACCAGATTATGGAATCATTAAACCAAAAACTGTACTCCTATGCCCAGAGAACCCTCTAGTTACTGTGTCTAACTATAACAGCATCATTTTTAACCAAGGAGGTGGTACAGTCTCTTGGGCCTTCATTATTTTTCATGGGCCTCAACTGGAACATCTTCTCTCACTCATGTGCTCAAGAACTTGTTTCACACACATGTGGAGGCCAAACTGAATAAGCCTCCAAACTATACCCAGTCTCTCCCACACACATGTGCACTGACCCCCTGCATGCTCCACAATATACCTCCTTGCAAACTCACCAAGCAGAAAAGGATTCACTGATTGCAACAAGAATAAGGTAGCATAAGGGGCGTGTGTGTGTGTGTGAGAGAGTGAGAAAGAGATGCATTTCCAGGATGGCCTGAAAGCATAAGAGCAGCTGATGAAGAAGAAATAGGGCTGGGGAAAGGACTCAGGCCCACGTATACGCCCAATTATTTTAAGTGCATGTAGGGTTTACTTATGCATTTCACATCATTGTTCACTGCTTGTTGCAGAACCAATTATGCTAGAACACAGAGGGACCAAGAGACAGCAAATAAGCACACGAGTTAGAATTTGCTGTCTAAGTTTGCACCAATCTGTCAAAGAGCAGACAGAGCCATGGATTTAGGCAGTGAGGGCCTAGAAGCGAGATACCTTAGCCTCCTCATTACCTCCCTGGGACAGGATTTTTTCATGGGGTTGAAGTATTTGATCAGTTCAAGCTGCAGCTCTGAGAATACCTTTAAAACACATACATTATGTCCACAAGCAAGTTTTAAATTGAAATAACACCAGTTTTGATTTAAAAATGTCTAGTTCCACACAACATTCTCTTTTGTCAAATGATGAGTTCTGTTATTTCAAAACAAGAAAGTTGGATCAATTCAGTAAAACTGAGTTTAAAATCAAAGTGACCTTTAGACCGAGAAAGTTGTTTCAAAACAACACTGTTCGGATGTGTGATATCAAAATAACCATTAATTCTATTGTGTGGCTTGCCCTTCCTCCTCCCAGAGTACATGGCCCCAGGAAGGAGGAAGTACCCAGCCCCAGTGGTACTGCATGCTCACTGGCTGCTTGCAGCATGGCTCAGCCTCATACAGCCATGAGGCTGGGATGATGCAAGGCCCCTGTATGGATCAACGAGGAGGTCTTCTATCTTCTCTGGCTTTGGGAGACAGAGGACATCCTCTCAGGGTTCTGGGCAAGACATTGGAACTGTGATGTGTATGCAGACTGTCTGCCCAAGGACACAGCTGCACCATGGAGCAGGTACGTGCTAAAGTCAAAGTTCTTAGGCAGGATGGCTCCATGGGGCAGTGAGTGACAGCAGTGGCCCCATCATGAGGAGCTGCATACCTTCTTGGGGGAGGAGGCCATTGAGCTCCCAGCAGCAACCCATGACTCCACAGGGCCCTGCCTGCCCTGGAAGAATCAGACCCAGAGGTGTCCATCAATATGGGCGAGGCCAGTCGCCCTGGGATCAGCCCACCAGCCCCAGCATTGACAGCCACTATGGAGCTCTTGCCTATGCTGGAGAAGGGACCAGTGCCAGGAGGAGGAGGAGGGGGACACAGAGGAGATGCCCCTGTCTGACAACCCTGTCGAGAGGACATCTAAATGCACATCTGGGGCCCCTGTGGTTGAGCATTCCACCCTTCCCTCCATGGAAGCAGGGCTAGGGCTGCCTGTTGCAGGGACAGACAAGGTCCCATGCATGGGGGGGCCCCTGGACACTCAGGCAGGGGACCATATGGCAGGGACCACACAGAGCCAGGTAGGGAGGGGACCAGCCACCACTGGGGGCTGCAGGGAACCAAGGTGACAGCATCAGAGGCAGCCAGCATGTGGGCCACAGCAATGGCACAGGGCCTTGGGAGATGCCCCCAGCACAGGCCTGGGCAATGGGCTGTCCACTAACACAGGGAGTGTGGGCACTGCCAGAAGACCCGCAAAGCTCTGCATACCTCTGGAGCCAGATTCTGCAGGCATGGCTCAGGATGTGGGAAGACAGTCAGGGCACAGCTGCAAGGTGCTGTCAGGCCACACCCTGTAGTATGAAGCCACTGGATAGCACTAACCCTGCTCTATCCTTCCTCCCTGCAGCTCACACGGCCACCTGCCATCAAGCTCCGAGGAGCCCACTTGGCAGGATGCAGCCATCCACCAGCTCCAGCAGGTGGCTGATGCCAGTGACTGTGTCATCACAGCACTGGAGCTACAGAGTGATGTAGCTGTGGGCATTTGTGAAACCCTGAAGGACATGGCCACAAGCCTGTGTTGCATCATGGGCACCAGGCCCCCCTCCCCTCACGACAGGCACCCATGGTGGACGGTGAAAAGGCCATGGCAGGGCCACACAGGACACCAGTACTCCTCCACCATCCTGACCCCCCCCCCCATCTCCTGGTTGCCCCCCCCCACTCCCAAAACCCCTCTTTGCCTCCAATCCCCCTCACATTACCCAAACCTTCCCCCCCACACTGTAAATGAACCCACATAGCTGGTATCCTTTGTGTCATTGCTTTTATTGGGTGGGGGACAAGGAGGGGTCAGGTGAGTGAGGGGATGGAGACTAGTAGGCTGGGTGAGGAGAGGGGGGTCTGTTAGGTGTGGTCATCATACATCCTCTTGAAAGAAAATGTCCTTAAGTGCCTTGTGCATGATGGTTGCCCCCTGGTGTGCTTGCTCCCAGGGCTGTAACTTCAGCAGGGCTGAAGGGTTTTTGCCCCAGCTGCACCAGAGCAGCTCTGTTAAACAGCACTTTTCACAGCACTGGCCCCAAGTGTCACTAATGGCAAGGGGTGTGTTCTGATCACTCCCTTGGGGCCACAGCTTCTGGCAGCTGAAAATGACCAGAAAGGACCTCTGCTTCAGCCTCCCAGAGGCCCAGTGTCTCCCCCGGCAGCTCACAGAGATTTGTACAGAGCCATGCAAGTGGGGACAACCTCTGCAGTGGTCTCCTCAGTGAGGCAGAGGCGTGTTAGGAGGCACCACCTTCACCTCATTGGTGGTAGGCTGACCTGACACCTCCCAACTGAGTTATTTTTCCATTTTTCATATTTATTATGGAAATTTCACTTATTCCTTGCCAATTTCAGTAAAGCTGGACTTTCACAACCTGTTTGTCAGTTACCTTGAGTTTAGGCCAACTGTACATTCTGTTCGGGTCTACTGTTTTGGATTACTTTGTTAGGTCTTGGGCCCACACCTATACACTTCTATTTATATCTTTCTTATTTTAATCTTTTACTTTCTCTTACACACGTATCAGATTGATGAAATAGGTTGGAGCCCACAAAAAGCTTATGCATCCGTGGAAGAGGGTTAAAACCCATGAAAACTTATGCCCAAAGAAAGCTGGTAGTCTTTAAGGTGCCACAGGACTCTTGTTTTTGCTGTAAAAAATCAAAGCCTAAAAACCTGCTGCCAGGACAGTAGGCTGGAAAAGCTGATGGATGGAGCTGCAAAATATTTGGATTAAAAATTCTTTAGATACAGAAAAAGTAGAAATGGAAGTTACTTTAGTGGGAGAGGTTGCTCCTCTTATTAAGCACTAATTTCTGTAGAGAATTTATAGTGGGAGATGCAGAAAAAGCAGGATCACTGTATGAAGTATTAAAAAAAGACCACAGTGGACCTGGACAAGAGGCAATTCATACATGGGAAGAGTGTTTCCCAGAAACCGAAGGGGGGGGGGGGGAGGTGTTGGAATTTACAGAAGGATGTGTGAAGGCCAATGAGGTGTGACACTGTGGTGGAGAGGGGCTATATGGCACAAGAGTAAACTGAAAAGCGGTTCATGAATGACCATTTTCTTAGATCATCACACAAAGTTAGCTACTGGTCTGGGACCAATACCCTTCAACATATTCATAAATAAATGATCAGGTAAAAAGGGGTGAACATTGAGGTGGCAAGTTTTGAAGATGGTACAAAATTACTCAAGATTAAATTGGATTATTAAATCCAAACCAGACTGAAGAGTTTTACAAAGGGATCTTACAACATTGGATGACAACAAAATGGCAGTTGAAATTCAATATTGATAGATACAAAATAATGCATATTTGAAAACAGAAAACCAATGATACATGCAAAATAATGGGGTCTAACTTACCTGTTACCACTCAGAGAGAAAGACTCATAGGCTATGTCTAGATCTAACACCTTGCCTCAGACTTAGCCTGAACGAAATAGTTTAACTTAGTTCGAACTAAACATGGTCTTTTAGTTCAAAAAAATTTTGAGTTCAAAGTAACCATGCTTTTTTTTTTTTTAGTTTCACCTAACTTTAGTTTGAACTAAAGAAGCAAGATTAGTTCAAAACTACTAATTTGAAATTTGTTTAATTGAAACTATGACTACATCATGCTAGTTCAAACTAAATTTCAAAGTTTGAACTAAGCAGTTAGTTCGAACCAACAGTTCAAAGCAAGCTTTGCTTAGTTCAGACTTGAAAGTTTTTTAGTTCTGACAGGGTTCAAATTACTCCAGAGTAAACTTGCTTAGTCTGGACTAATTTTGTAGTTTAGACATAGCCTCGGACTCCAAGGTCAGAAAGGACCAATATGATGGTCTGTCCTCCTGCACAATGCAGGACACAAAACATCACCCACTCACTCCCGTAATAAATCCAACCTCTGCCTGAGGTATTAAAGTCCTCAAATCATGATTGAAAAAGAGTTTCAAGTACAGAGAATCCACCAGCAAGTGAGCCATCCTGTGCCCCATGCTACAGAGGAAGGTGAAAAAAAACCCCATAGTCCTTGCCTATCTGCTCTGGGGAAAAATTCCTTCATGAGTTCTGACTCAAAATATGGCACAGTTAACCCTGAGCATATGAGCAAGTCTCAGATATTGAGTCTACTGTAGATAGTTCTCTGAAAAATTCTGTTCAGTGTGTGTAGACAACAGCTAATGGCATGTTAGGAACTAGCCATCAGGAAACGGATTTAATAAGAAAAAATATCAATGGCACAAATCCTCCAGGGTACTCCCATATCATGAATATGGCATGCAGATCTGGTTGTCTGATCTCAACTATTATATATATTTGAATTGGAAAAAGGTACAGAGAAAGGCAATTAAAAAAATGATTGGGGTAGTGACCCAGGCCTCCTGGGGTAGCCTTCCAGAATGTGGCAAAATCAGGGCAAGCTGCAAAATCAGGGGCCAAACCCCCAAACCACTGATGGGTGGTACTTAAACCATTCTCCCAGTCAGTCAATAACAAAACATGCTTCTGATTCCCCATACCAGTCATCACAAAAGCATAACAAAGTAGAAACAGCCCCCATTGTTGCACATCAGCTCCTCCAGTCCCCACCTAGCCACTAGGTCTCTTAAAAGAAATAGGTTCTCCTGACCCCAAAGGGCCCAACACATTAGCCAGAACAATATATGCTTGGATCTTGCCCAAAGTACCACACTGCCAGTCAGTCAATCTTTTAGTAACTACAACTAAAAGAAAAAAATATGGAAGCTGTTAAAGGGTCAAAGTCAATCACATACATACAAATGATTGAGAGGCCCTAATAAGGAGGTCCCTGAAGAATTTGCAGTTTAGTCCAATTCCTCTAGTATACACCCAGCACCTGGATGGGCCATAGTCCTTTGCTCAGTCTCAAAAGAATAGTTCCAGAGCAGGGTGTTGGTTGCAGACAGACTGAAGACAAAATGGAGATGGGGTCTGTGCTTTATCACATCTGGCTTTCTCCATGGTCTGAGTCCTTGCCAGATCAAAATGGAGTTGAGTCTCATGGTCAGTCTGGGTGACTCAATGAACAGGTTTCTTCCTAGACCCACTGTAGCTGGGAGCTTCTTTAATAACCATTAAAAGGACAATGGTTTTATGGCCACCTGGTCTGGGAATGCCTTATAGGCCAATCACTTGGAACATAAATAGACCAAATATATTCCTAATTTCTAATACAGATGACACCTCCATATAATCATTCCTAGCAGATTACAACCTTTCTATTGATACCAAACATGGCATATCACATATGGATTATTGAAAATATGAAATATTAATATGAAAGATAATCAAACAGTCCCCTAGAGCCAGACAAGTTCACACGAGTATTGCATAGGTTCAGTCTGAAGAGCTGAATAAAACAGGCTTTTCAGTTTGGAAAAAATTGGCTAAGGGTAGATATAGAGATGTATAAAATCCTGGACTGGTATGGAGAAAGTGAATAAGGAAATGCTATTTAATATTTCATGTAACACAAGAATTAGGTGCCCCCCCAGTGAAATTAATAGGCAGTAGATTTAAAAAAACAAAAGAAAAGATGAATATGGATAAACATATGCAGAGAGCAATACTTTCAGTACCAACTGGAAAAAGGAGGAACCCAAGTTGCAGAGGGCATTGTGGTAATACAGTTTTTGGAGG
Source organism: Podocnemis expansa (assembly GCA_007922195.1). Lineage (NCBI taxonomy): Eukaryota > Metazoa > Chordata > Testudines > Podocnemididae > Podocnemis > Podocnemis expansa. The sequence goes on along the minus strand of ML681964.1, from coordinate 4,352,626 downwards.
ACAGGAAAGGCAAACAAATCATTATTGAAATGGTCTCAGATTGGCTATGTCTACACTTAATTTGAACTAATTCAAACTAATAATGTTTAGTTCAAATAAAATTAAATTCAAACATGGCACCACAAGGAAAAAAATCAATTTGAACTAGCATGTCCATGGACAGGACATTTTAGTTTGAATTATGGGAGGGGCACCATGGGAAGTGTGGCAGGATGGCCCCCAAGAAGGGCCATGCCTCCACCCAATATACAGAAAGAGGAAGGTCAAAAAGCATTAATTCAAACTAATGGTTAGTTTAAACTAACAGCTACACTTGGGTAAATTTAAACTAATAAGCTGAAATTAACCCATACTTCAAAGTTACAAAACTTGGCTTAAGCTTTCATTACTTCAAACAAAGGAATTCCTTAGTTTGAATTAGTGAAAGCTAGTGTAGCCATGTATTAATTCAATTCAAATTAATCATTAACCAAATTAAATTTTAAGTGTAGACATACCCATTCTGTTTGTAAAAGTACCACCATGATGGGCTTCTCAATTGTAAAAGATACAGAAGGGTCTGAAATGAGAGACAGATGTTTGGCAAAAGTTGGAACATTTGGCAAGAGAGTACACCAAAATTAGAACAGTTAAAATAAAAGCCCACCAAAAGAAGAAAATGGATCACTGAAATGGGGAAGTCGTCAGGCTGATAAACTTAAGGAAACTACTTTAAACTGACAAAATTTGGTTAACCCTGCCTGTGACTAACTGCCTGGGCATAGGCAAAAAAAGAACTAGAAGCACAAAGAGATCAGGCAGTGTAACAGTTTTTACAAGCCTTACAAATGAAAGCTGAACTGCTAGAGCAGGGGTTTGTACAGTGTCCCTCTAAACTGCAGGGCACTCCAATGAAAAGAGAAAGATTCTTCACAAAGCCAGGTTTGTTTTTTAAAATTTAACAGCAGCAATTACAGCATATAGCTTTTCATGCTATCCACAGCTCCTTGGTTGTGAGGCAGGGACACCGCAAGTTAGAAGCAGCAGTGAAAAGGTTAAAGAATTGACTGGTGGACAAGAATAAGAAAATCTCAACTGCAAAAAGTTAAAAAAAAAACAAAAACAAAACCAGATGGTAACAGTTGCAATGTGTTGCCTCATGATAAAAGAGCAGCTCCCAATAAAACCTGAATCAAAACCTAGACTGGTACCTGTAGGAATGGGAAAAGTAAGTTCACAGAAAGAAAAAACAGTGAAAGATACTTTGCCAATCTAGTAAAGTCAGATTAAAAAAAAAAAAAAAAAAGTCAGACAGTTCACAGAGCACTTTAGAAAACAGGAGAGCTGTGACTATTGCAGAGGAATAGCTATAAAAGAATTTCAAAGTGAAAAAACTTCAGGTTTCACAAGAGCATCTAACAACTGCCGTTCTGCTCTCAGAGCCAGGATAAAACCCAGGGGGGCAGGTTCTTGATTTCTTTGGGTCACCCCCACTCCCCATTTGGAGTTCAAACCTTCTTTAACATTTAAGTATCAGTCAAGTTTATTACAGAAACCACCATTTTGAAAAAGATGACATGCCTAACAACAGCGCGGGTGCACGCGCGTGCGCACACACACACACAGAGAAAAGCCAGGTTAAAAAGTAACTTCTCTTTTTTTTTTTTAACTCTTCAGGAATATAACAGCTGGAGGCATGCCATTTATGATTACTAAGCCAAAGAGCTACCAGCTGTGTGGAATCCTAACTGCTAATTGGCACCATTTATTCATAATAGTATAATTTGTCCTATATATTGCCCTGTGCTTCATGTGACTATTTCTTTTTGGAAAGGAAGTCAATTTTACACTTTTACTTTAAGTGATGCCACACCATTCTAATATTAAAATTGATCATAACCTTCTTAATATCAAATTTATTATTGCAAACTTCAGAAAGGCCTTATTGATAAATGTGTACATATACATTTCTGTCAATAAATAATGCAATTGCAAACAATCACTTTTTCCAAAGAAAAAGAACAACAAATGATGGATGCAAGGTAATGATAATAAATATCAGTTTTGGGTACTTATATACACTTATCTACATCTCTGAAATATTGTAAGAATTCTGTGGTGAAATATAAAAATGATACATACTAGGTTTAGTAAAAATGTTAAAGCTAACCAAAGAATTTCAACAGGTTTAGCTTCTGTTATGGAAAACTTGGTTCCTATTGCATTGCAAGCAAACTAATAATTATTTTAAAAAAATGTAAAAAACCAACATTTAAAAAAAAAATATGTTGAGCTGTTAAAAAGTTGCATCCAACAAACCAAAGACACCAGAAAAACACCACACCTTAAAAACACTAGAAGATATCAAAACACAGGAAAGAAACCTTAAGTATCAAAATAAAAATAAAAATGAAGTACTTTAAACATAAAATGGACTGGTCTGGTATACTTCTCAGTAGACCATATGTGGAGAATAGATTGGCAATTACCTAGAGCTGGACCAGGCTGCTCTGTCATTTAAGCTACATTTGGCTACCGTAAAAGCAATTGTATTTCTACTATATTCTTGTACTGCACTGGCATGTTATTTCTATGCTGCTGTCTGTCTTTTATGATGTGCACAGCCATGCTAAGTTTTTTTTTTTTTTTTAAAAACACACCTGCAGTTGGTGAAATATTAGCAAACAATATAAAAGTGGTTAACAAATGAATGAATGGACAAAAGAACAAAGTTACATGTTAAAAAACAGTATTAACAAGCCACTTGTTGGTCCCAGTCAATTTGGAATTAGTAACAGTGCAACCTAAGGCATAGGTAATTCAAAACAATCTTGGTCTGTGTCTAAGTACCAACATTAAATCCTTACAGCAGTTTAATAAGTCACAAGCCTGAGATCAATCAGAACACCTCTTCCATGCATGTAATACACACCGCCCAGTGCGCCACACCTTCCCTCAACTGTCTGTGTGTTAAGGCTGACCAAATTGAGGTTTGTCTCCTTTCAGAAGGCACTTTGTTCATCCCTCAAAAACTGTAAAAGAAGGCATACAAAATGCCATTAGAGATAATGTGAAAAAAACGCCGGCCTGCAGGACTTTAGTTAGTGTCTCTGTGCCTGACTGCTCCAGACATTGTTTTTCTTCAACAGTTTCGCTGACATCCTTGACTTATGAACATTCTCTTATCAAACCTGCTTAGATGGTATTAACTGACTTAAATTGTTATGCGAGATGCTTTCCTTTGACCTTGGTTCCTTTTAAGGAAATATCAGTTTGCACCAGTTAGAGAATGTTAGCTTTTGTTACATTTACCTATGTATATGCATGTATGTTAATGTTGCTGTTAAGCTATAAAAGTGTCTGTAATGCATCTCAGGGGTGGAGACCAGCACCTAACTGCTCTCCCCCCCACTGTGTGTATTTTGTGTTTTGTTCTGTAATAAAGCAATTAGCTGGTTGGTTTTGCACTCAAGATGGGTTCAGCTGTTTTTCTTTGACAATAGTAGCCCTTCTGTACACCTGTTCCAGTCTGAATCCATCTTTCTTAAAAATGGGAGACAAGAATTACAAGGACCGCTCCAGACAAGGTTTCACCAGTGACTTGTATAACATACTAGCTGTGATGCTGTCTGGGTCTAGAGGATTGTTTTACAATTCTTTCATATTAGTGTTTCATATTTGCAATAATACATGTGATGTGTCATGTTTGGTACTAATAGAAAGGATGTAATCTGCTAGGAATAATTATATTGTTTATATGGAGTTGTCATATCTGTATTAGGGGTTAGGAATACATTTGTTCTAGTTATTTGACTCTAAGGCTCACCCAGACTGGGTTATCTGCAAAACCATTGTCCCTTTAATGGCACATTAAGGAAACTTCCAGCTACAGTGAGCCTAGGGGAAAAAACCTGCTCTGTCAGTCACCCAGACTGACCATGTGACTCAACTTCTGTCATTTTGAGAGGACTGCAGAGCATGAGAAAGCCAGAGGTGATAAAGAGCAGTGGCCCCCATCTCCATTTTGTCTTCAGTCTGCAACTAACACCCTCCTCTGGAACTATGCTGCTGTAACTGAACAAAGGATCGAGAACCACCCAAGGTGCTGGGTGTATATCAGAGGAACTGGACTAACCTGCGAACTCTGAATTTTTCCAAGGACTTGCTTTATACAGACTCTCAATCGTTTGTATGTATGTGACTCACTTTGACCCTCTAACAGCTCTCATATTTTGTTTCTTTTGATATTAAACTTTTAGTGTTATTAAATGATTGACTGGCAACAGTATTTTGGGTAAGATCCAAGACTGTGTTGTTCTGGGTGATGTGCCTGACCCTCTGAAGTCAGGAGAACCTCTCTCTTTAAGAGACCCAGTGGCTAGATAGGGACTGGAAGAGCTGATGTGCAACAATGGGGGCCGTTTCTATTTTGTTATGCTTTGTGATGACTGGTGTGGGGAATTAGAAGCATGTTTTGTTATTGACTGGAAGACTGGTTTAAGTACCACCCATCAGTGGTTTGAGGGTTTGGGCCTTGGTTTTGCAGTTTGCGCTGATTTTGGTACATTCAGAAGGCTACCCCAGGAGGCCTGAGTCACACTAACACCTCCCTGTCTACTGGAAATACCTCACCTGATGAATTCTAGGACTGCAAGGCCTTTTTCAAGGCCATATCGCATTGATGGCAGGATGACTGAGTTCTCAGTCATTAAGTTACCCCAGATTTTCAACTCAGGAACTCCAGTGACTTATCTGGATCAATACTTTTTCAAATTTATCAGCTGTATAATAGGAATTGGTCCACAGCGCCATGGTTTACCAGGGTTTCCTTTTTAACAAATGGTAAGCCCTCCAGAGTAGAACTGTTAATCTTTGGAGAGTGGGGACACGGATATAGCTGTCTACTCAAAGGCTTGCATCATAGCATTATTTCAAACCAAACCAGGCAAAACATTTTAAATGTAGTTTTTAAAGTCCAATAATTAATTATAACTAATGCCAACTAAAAACTTGTCCAACCACAAATATAGGTTTTAATTGATCAGGTTCAGTTCATGCATATACCTGTGGTGTTAACCGTATCAAATTGGTCCCCAGGACCTTGTCAGTGCTATTGGTAAGTGACATGGTAGCTTAACAATAAATGCAAGACTTCATTGTATTAGGTATGGGCAATAAGTTTCATAAGCTCAAGAAAAAAAACAAAAAACCCAAAGCTTGGGCATCATTAGCCAGTATATTTGATTCAGGTATGTCTCTTTAAATGTTCATTTGGTTTTAACACATTTGTGAACATGTTGCAAAAAAGAATCAAATAATTAACCCAATAATACAAGGAATAAAAGGGTTGGCCCCCCAAAATTTGTTCTTTTTAATATGCAAAACAAAGCTCAGCTTGGGAATGGTGAACATGCTGGAGGGCATGGATAGGATTCAGGGAGACCTAAACTACAGTAATTGGAGATTTGGGCTAAATGACATCTCATGAGATTCAATAAGGACAAGTGCAAAGTCCTACACTTAGGACAGAAAAATCCCATGTACTGCTACAGGCTGGAGACTGATCAGATAAGTAGCAGCACTGTAGAAAAGTGCCTGGGAGTTATGGTGGATGGGAAGCTGGATATGAATTAACAGTGTGCTCTTATTGCCAAAAGGGCCCATGGCATATTCAGCTGCATCAGTATGAGCGTTGCCAGCAGACTGAGGGAATATGATTAGTCCCCTCTATTCAGTGCTGATGAGGCCACATGTGGAATAGTGTGTCCAGTTTTGGGCTCCACACTACAGAAAGGAGATGGACAAATTAGAAAGAGTCCACTGGTGGGCAAAGAAAACAATTAGGGGGTTGGGGCACATGACTTACAAGGAGAGTGAAGGAACTAGAGTTATTTAGCCTGCAGAGGAGAAGACTGATGGAGGATTTGATAGTAACCTTCAACTACTAGAAGGGGTGCTCCAAAAGAGAAGGGAGCTAGGCTGTTCTCAGTAGTAACAGAGGACAGAACAAGGAGCAATGGTCTCAAGCTGCAGCTGGGGCAGTCAAGGTCAGATATTAGGGGAAAAAACTCACTAGGAGGGTAGTGAAGCATTGGAATGGGTTGCCTAGGGAGGTGCCGGAATCTCCATCTTTGGAAACATTCAAGGCCTGGTTATACAAAACCCTGACAGGGATGACTTAGTGGGAATAGCCCTGCTTTTAGCAGGGGGTTGGACTAGATGACCTCATAGGGTTGGAAGGGACCTCATGATTCTATGAACTCAATTTAAGCTTATTATTTGCAGTGATGAGCTGATCAAAAAGAAATCAGCATTTGGGTAAAAAAAAATTGTCAAATACTATCATAAAAACCTTGCAAGCTTTAAAGCTAAAAAAGGTTGCCAATTTAATTAAAAATAAGCATTTGTTACCTGATGTTGTCTAAAATGTTTCCAAAGATCAAAACTGGAACAATTCTTATGCTTAAAGTTTTGCCCTCATGCTTCACTGGGGTCAAACAGACAAGGTTTGTAACCCCACACCCCAGCCAAGACAGTTGTGTTTTCTATAAAGGCTATATGGTGGCATGGTCTTTAGGCATGCCATTCACTATATCTTTCCCAGTGTTTAACCCCAAAAAGACATTTTAAAAGTTGGCAGTGGTTCAGTCTTTCAAACGCTTGGAAAGTAACATTTATAAAAAATGGCATAATGTGTCTTCCTTAATGCTCTATCACACTCCTACTCAAACTTGGAAAGTTCCACAAAATGGTCTGTTGCTCTAACAAGGGGTTTCAGTACAATTGAAAGTGTAATGTGTGTAAAACAAACAAGTCATATGTGAATTACAGGAAAAGCAAAAACAACAAGTCTTCAGTGTGTCTAACACAGTTAACAAGATGAATGACTCCCAAGGGGAAAAAAAAAAAAAAAAAAAAAAGTCATATGCTGGTAATAGGCAATTCTGTGCAGTTACTAATTAAACAAAAACCTACCACCACTATGGTTCCATGACATGCCTGATCACAACCTCAAATTTTTGCTTTACACCAAAACCACCAACTTTTATTAATAATCAGGTAACATCTCCTGTTTCTATTTTTAACATTAGTCATCTCAAATGCAGATCAAAATTTAATTATTCAAAATAAACCAACACTTCTTGTTCATATCCCACTATTAAATTTACTGTCAAACACTGGTATCTCAAAATTCAAATGGTACAAGTTATAACAATATCTCAGTTAATAAAGGTAAGACATTTTTAATAAATTCTTGGAAACAATTTGGGGTCTGTAAAAATGCTTAATCATCCAAGAAGTTACCATTAAAGTATTTTCCATTTTACTGGGTTACATGTCTTAAAATTAAAAATATAAATCCACCTGCAAAACATTAAAAAGCAAAACCTATAATATCAACAGGGTGAATCTATTTATTCAAACACAACACACAGTTCAGCAGGTAAACAATTGAAAATTTGACCTTTGACATTTCATAGAATTACCACAAAAATTCATAAATAAGAAATGAGGAATATTCTAGGATGCAAAATGTGCATCAATTGTACACAGAACCCTAGAGCCAATGATACAGAGGTACCCCAGGGCAAGGGCCCATATTTGGATGGCCAGAGAGGATCTAATCTAACACATTTTTAGAAGGGTATCAAAGTGCAGACCCTGTTGGTAGAAGGAAAAGAGGGATTTAAGACCTTGGGATTTGTAGAGCAAAAAAAAGGAATAAAGGAGAAACTTCCAATCCTCAGTCTACAGCTCTGCCTGTCTGCAGAAGGAACACCACAGACCCATCCTTCTCTTTCTTAGCTGTCCAGTCTTTGTTGCTTTAATAAGTTTAAATCTATTACTTAGGGTTGCTAGACTCTACACATTTCCTGTCCATTGAGGCATCAGGCTTATCCTTTGCTCCAGGTTGTAAGTATAGTAACTATAAGTTTTAACAAGAAACACTACCAATTATAAACTGCATGAGATTTCCTAAATGCATTCTGTGTATGAACTAATTGTTCCATTCATCAACTAAACCTTTTTGCTTTTAGCAGTAAAGTAATTTAGAAGCATCTATGTGACAAATACTCTTAGCCATTCCCTGGGAGTTACCAGTTTACTTTTTCATAATATTTTCTGTGGTCACATTTGACCTCCAACCCAAATTTATTTTGTTTATTGACAATTACAATCCATCATCCAAATTCCAATTTCCCCATCTGAATCATAAAAGGAAAAAAAAAAAAATCAGGCTACAGCCGCTACAATGGAACAAACGGCTATGAGAACCAAAGGCAATTTAAGATCCCAGTCTCATCCCAATTCACATATCAGCTTGTGCAAAGCCATTTTGAGGATTTGGTTGGACCTCTCTACTAAGCCCGATGACTGTGGGTGTCCAGCAATATATCATTTCTGCTTAATTCCTAGAGCTATGCATAATGGTTTGGTTACTTCCCCCTTGTTTTGCACACAACTCTCACTGGCTGTTGCACCCAGATCTAACTCTACACATAGCACCTTGTGTTCCTGGGCAGAGTTGGTTAGTCGGCACACTACCCAGTCTGGCACCCTGTGAACTTCACTCTCCTGTCAATCACCCATCCTTCTACCAAAGATCAAAAGACGGGTATAACTTATTAAGAACAAACTCACACATTAAAGTAGCTAACATTGTCAAGCCATACAATGGGAACAGCAGCCTTAAGCGGTTAGCTTCCACCTGAGGCCCAACTCATGTGGGATGCTGACAGTGAGCAAGTTCTCATTTATGTATTAACACATGCACAATACAAACAGAGCTTTATTAACCTAGACATGCAAATTCACAGTCTCATTGTTAAATTAGAATCATCAAGCTTACCTCAATATAACTTCACTCCCTCTGTATCAACCATGGTAGTTCTACTTTCACAGATGCTTCTTAGCACTTAGTGCTCCCCCTCTGGTGATTGTTTGGTCCACTGCAGAAACCTAGCCCTCTTGAGTGATCTCAGCTCTTACCCTTCAGCTTCTCATGCCTTCTTGATCACTCTCTTAGACTCCACAGACAGCAACCAGATTCTCCTTGCAGCTGTTGCTCCCCAGTTGGCCAGATGACAGAGCAACCAGGCCCAAACCACCCATAATCAACAGCTAGACCCCATAGGCAGCAACCAGAGATCACAGCATCCCCCCAGAAACATACCTCCAAGATCTGACCCCAGGGTGATGATCAGAGGAACTTTCTCACTCCACAACACCACAGGGAACATCACCACCACTATTATGGCAATCCATATACCAGATCATATGGGCAGCAACAGTCTCTCCCCCCGCATTGCAAGTAGCTTCCTGACCATCTTCACAGCATGATAATGAAAGCACAACACCTCCCCCCCAGACCATACCATGTGATGAGCAGCAACAAGAGAACCCCTGTCACTCAGGCCAAAACAAGTCCCTTTGCTCCAGCAGGCCCCACACTACAGCACATAGAGCCAACAGCTCAGAAGGTGCACCCTGACCCCCAGGACAGCAACCAGAAACCAATCCCCCACCCCCCCACCCAACAAATCCCAGACCCAAGCCCACAAGCAGCAAGCCAACAACCAACTCCATTGGTGGCAATGAAAGGAACTCCCCTACCCTGCTACCTACCCCCTCCCAACCACATGGTCCAGAGGACCCCACCATCATCATAGTAACCCCAGAGTAGATCCCGCAAGTGGCAACCACAGAGCTCCCAAACCCCATGTTGTCCCCAGACCAGACCTCACCCTGCATGGCAGTAAACAGAGAATGTACACCCCCCTCAAACACCCCAGCTCAGACCCCATAGCAGCAACCAGGTCCCCTTGCACAATACTGAAAGCATAGTATTCCATCCAGCAATCAGCCCCACAGGAGAGCAGGCCATATGCCTTTAAAGCAGCATCCCAACACCCAAACCCATAAAAGGCAACTATCCAAGAACCCCACCACAGCAGCTTCCCCCAGTTCAAACCCCATCACATGGCAACCAGATATCCCCTCACTCTACAAGAAACCCAAGAACTGACTCCACAAGTGACAACCAGAGGAACACTCCCCACCCATCCTCCCAAAACCCCAGACCAGACTGGATCCTACACATCCCCTTGCAGCAGCAACTTGCACACCCCAGACCCCACAGCACAGTAAACAGGCCATCCCACCCCCTCAGCAAACCTAATCCCACCTCCTGCATTCCAAACCCCCCTACATCACAATCTCAGACCAGAAGCCACAGCCTCCCCTCCCTGCAGTAGCAACTCCCAAACCACATCCCACAGCACACCCACAACTACCTCTGTCACAGCACAGACCCATGCTACAGCAGACCCCACTGTGTAAACACCAGCCATCTCCCTTTCCATAATAGCAACCCCCAAGCTAGACCCCAGAGAACACCCACCACTGCAACAAGCTCTAAACAGGGCCAGCCCAAGTTTTTTTGGTGCCCTAGATGCCTGTGATTTTGCTGCCCCCCCGGGATGCAGGGCCCAGGGTGAACAGCCTTTTTGCCAACCCCACTGGAGCAGCTGTGGTGGCCAGCCCAGAGGCTGGCCCTGTACTCCTGCACCTCCCCTGAACCAGAGATGGGGCTGGGCTCCTCTCTCTCACCCCACCTCCAGGCTAGCCCTGCCCACCCCAGGGCAGAATAGTCAGCCTAGGGGAGGGGTAAGAGAGTGGATATCCAAAAGCTGCAGACAGCATAGCCATACAGGGTAACAGGGCCCATGAAAATACAGGGCCAGGGTGATCACCCCCCACCGCCCCCCCAAGGATGGCCCTGTTGGTGCCCCCTACTGTTTGGCACCCTAAGCAACCACCTAGGTTGCCTCTAAGGTAGGACCAGCCCTGCCTCCAAACAAGGCCCCACAGCACAGCCCCCAGTGATCCTCCTGTACCCAGCTGGAGCAACACCAAACCAGGCCCCAGAGTGCACCAGTCAGCATCCAGGCTGCCTGGAGCAGCCCCCAGACTTGACAAGCACTAGCACCCACACCACCAAACCAGACCCCACAGCAGAACCATCAGCACCTGCCCTAGAGTAAACCCCAAACCAGACCCCAGAATATAGCAACCAACACCTGCTCCCCCACCACTAACAGCAACCATGAGACTCAACTCTCAGCCACAGAGCCCAGGAGCCACCCTGCTCTGCCCCCCATTCCTCAGTCTAAATCCCATAGCAGCCACCCTCACCCATCACAACTCCCAGACACAAACTACAGTGACCAGACACCAAAGGACACCCCACACAGGCCCCTATTTTGACCAGCACCCCCAAAACCCCCAGATGCCCACAGGCCTCTCTCACCCACTACTAACAACTCTAGGCCAGACCTCAAGGCCACCAGACACCCCCCCCCCCCCAAGTCCCTATAGCAACCCCCAGCCAGACCACATACACACCCCCTGCCCCAAGTCCCATGTTAATACCCTGTGAAGGACAGCCCAGCACATGTGGCATTCACATTTGCCATTCACATTTGCCCTAGAGTTTGAGTTTTTAGAGAGATTTTTCCACAGCTCAGAAATCCCCCTCTCCAAGACAGCCCTGAGAAAGGGTGCACTTACCATTTATGCTGCTGCCCATAGCCAGGTGTGGCATAGCAGCTATCATCTCCTTACCAATGGCCACTTTGTCACTATAGCAGTCTTTCTTCCTTCCACTCAGCTCCCTAGCTCAGTCATAGTTCAGCTCACCCCTCCTGGGAGAGCAACCCCACAAAGTCTTTAGCCCCAGTGCCAGACCCATGCTTCTCACCCCCTTGCCTGAGGGCTTTCTAACAGCCTCTTGCCCTTTTCCAGACTCAGAACCACAAAGAAACCCTCCTACTACCTGGGTTTCTAACCTAGTGACCTTCAACTACCAAGATCTGTATGGTTCCCTCCTTACCTCTATTTCCCCAGACACCTTCCTAAACAGCCTATCTCAAGCCTTTCTTCCCTAGAGTGAAGTTTCCATCTGCTCAACACTTTGATCCCAACCTCCAAACTCTCTTTTCTGCTGCTACTAGCCAGCTGATTTTCCTTTATGCCTGGCCCTTCCTCCAGGTGCAGCCAGGTAACTTAACTGGCTTCTCTGGGCTGACATTAACCCCTTCAGGGCCTCAGTGAGATGCACACACCCAATATCCTCTTCTCTGACAACTCTGATCATGCTTTCCTGTTGAGACCTTGTGTTCCTCCCTCCTCTTTCTGCTTTTGGCATCTTTAGCAGACTCAGCACCTTTACCAGGTCCCTTCCTCCCTGCCTCACCCCTCACATATCCTGACAGAGAAAGAGAGCCTGAGGTGAAGGAGACAAATTAATCCTCCACAACATTAAAACATTTCCTTGCTCCCATGCGGGGATGTGAGGTCAGACAAAGACTGGGAGCATGGAATGGGCACCGGGAAGAAACAGAGTGAGATGATTTCACTGAGCAAGCTTGATTTGTGCACACCCAGGCCCAAGAAAGTAACCACACCCTTGTCCGTCAATTGAAAACACACCAGCTGGGGCTTAGAATAATCATAGAATCATAGGGTTGGAAGGGACCTCATAGGTCATCTAGTCCAACCCCCTGCCAGAGGGGTTGCCTGCTGCTTTTTTCCCAGAAGACCAGGGGTTAAAGTTAGCTGGAATTTCCTGGAACTGCATTCCAGGGCCCCTCTATTTTTAGGGGGCAGTGCTTTGGGGCCCCTAAAAATAAAGAACACGCCGGAACACAGTGTTGTGGTGCATTCCCTAGGGCTGGCTGGAGGAAGGGGCTGTGAGCTGGAGCAAGCCTGGCCCCCCTCCCCTTCTTTCCCCAGAGCCTGTGGTGGCCCTGCCCCTTCCTGCTGGGGCCGGCAGGGCACATGGCCCCAACCCAGTCTCTGGCCTGGGCCACCTCTTCTGGCCAGCCAGCACTGCCTGCAACCTCCCTCCCCCCAGCCCAGCTCCTTGGCCACCTTGGCAGTGTAGGGGAGGGATTCTGGGGGATCGGGGCCTCCAAGGGAGAAAGTACAGAGAAGTGGGGTAGGAAAAAGGGGTCAGAACGGGCACTGAGAGGAGGACATGGGGGTCAGTAGCTGGGGTAGGTGAAGGGGGACCTTGACCTGTGGAAAGGGGGCTCAGAAATTTAGGAGGGTTCTGGGGCCCACCAAATTATACTTTAATCCCTGCAGCAGATGCAGGGGCCTAGGTGCTCAGAGGGTTTGTGGTCGGGATAGATATTATTTCGCAATATTTATTCCAGGGTATTAAGCTGCCCATAAAGTGCACATGAAGACCAAATGCCAGGGATCATAAAACTCTTGCCTGCACTCCCTTCAGTGCATCCTCCTTAGGTAAAGCAGCCACGAAACACAGACAGCCAGCAAAGGAGTGTAGCTGGTTTTCTAGTGCAGAAGCTCTCAATGCCTGCAGGACACTGTGCGTACCAGAGACAGAGAGCTATGCAGAGCTCTGAAGAAACTACAAAGCATGACATGATTACTGGGAAACAGAATATGCGATGATATTTAAAAGTGAAGAGCAGATTCAAATTGTAAGGGAGAACAGGAACTGCATCCATCAAGCTGAGCGTGTGTGTATGTTACAGGCTGATGGTACTGTACTAGTGAGAGCAACAGATCTTGCTAACCCCCATTCCTGGCCAGTTACTAGTACGTGTGTTTGGCAAAGATCTGCTTTGGGAATACATTATAATCTATTCCTTTTCTTATACTATGACATTGGAAAACTTTAACAGGGCTATAGGTAGCACCAAAAAGGTGGCTTGTCCTACACAACTTCTTCCTATCTGAAGAGCTCTTTTCCTTCTCTCCCTCCCTTCTGGTTCTCTTTCCACTATCAGCCTTAACCTTGAAGTTAAAATCTGCCTGTCAAAGGTTAATCTTCTGGGCTTTCCATGAAGGGGCAAATGGCAACAGTTCAGGTCTACAGTGTCCAGAGATCTAATTTAATTTTCATAAAGAGATTGATCAGTCACTCATGAGAAATCAACACACATTCTCAGTTCATTTTAGAACAAGTACTTTTTCCAGCTTCTCAGTACACCCTGCTCTCTAATACTGAAAGTGAACACAATTGCATAGTTCATGTCGGTATGGTCAGTTGGGGTGTCAAACTTACAGCCTGCAGGCCAGATCCACCCCACAGGCATGTTCAGTCCAGCCCATGGGGCCTTCACCACTGATACCCTGTCTTCAGCAGCAAGCTGAAGGCAAGGGGCAGGATGAGAGCACAGAGCCTGGCTTTGGGGCTGGCCCACCCAGCCTCTCCAGCACTGGGGGGGCCAAACGCTCCCTGTAGGCCAAATGGCTCAGGGCCTCTCCGCACCCAAGTATATCCCTTCCTGCACTGACCCGTTGCCTTCAGAGCAGTGTGGGGCCCATGCCACTGCCCTTCCCCCACCAGCCTGTCCTCAATTCAGTGCCAAGAGCACCTCAGACCTACCCAGCTGAGAGCAGTGCATGGATGTAGTGCAGTTTCAGCTCCTCCCAACCAAGGGGAACCCCCATGCACGTGCAGCCTGCCCAACTGGCCGCTGCTGGCTGGGCTGTGTGGACATGCCAGAGTGTTCCATGGCCAGCAACTTGGGGCATGGATGGGTTGCAGCAAGGCACAGTGCAGTGAGTGGGAGGCGCTAGAGTCCATCTGCTGCTACCTGGACTCATTCATGGGTCAGAGACATGGCAGAAGGCATCATCATCTAACCCCAGCTTCCCTGCAGATGGGCCCAGCAGAGGTGATCCAGGCACAGTGCCCAGCTCCCTGAGCCCATGGCTGCCTCCCATCCTGGCAACATACCCTTTCAGTGTCGCCTCTTCTGGGCTTTGGGTTGCAGCATGGGTGGTAGCAGCCAGGCACATCGGAGCAGGGACCAGGGTCAGCCCAACCGTATAGGTGAACTAGGCAGTTGCCTATGGTGCCAGACTTTGAGGGGTGCCAAACTAGATGGAAGTACATTTTTTCTCTATTTAAAAATATATATTAATATGTTACCTCTCATAAACAAAGGTATTGCCCTCTGATGGGGGTACAAAAGTCATAGTTCACTTAGGACACCAAAAATCATTCGGCCAGCCATGGCAGGTTCATACACATGCCTGGGTTGATGCAGACAGGGTTGCTGGGGCATCCCCCCTTTAACTTTTCTGGGACCCATTTACATGGCACAATCCTGTCAGGATGCAGGTGTAGTTATTCAGGGCTTCCTCTGGGGCAAGAGAAACTGAATTTGTTCTGGCTCGGGGCTCTGTGGCTCCTTTCCCCCCACCTTGCTGAGTGACTGCCTTGTGTAGGGGGAATTAATCCCATGCCCCGAGCACCATGCTTCGCCTGGCTGCTCCCCACAAGTAGCTGACTCTGAGCTGCTTTTTGTGGCGTGTATCAGGCTGGCTCCCCTTGACCCCAAGGCTACAGCACTCCAGCACCAAGGAGGTGGCAAAAGAGGTGGCATTGCTGCTAGGGCAAACATCTGTGGGTGAGCCTTTCCAGGCAGGGCTCTTGGTGACACCCTGGGGAAATTTAAAGACAGAAAAATAAATAGTTCTCTTCATGTCTGGCTTCCTTTTCTCAGTAAAACAGTTTGTAATTGTTGCCAGGCACTTAAGCATTGCTAAGTATGACAGGCACTCAGTTTGCCTCCCTTGTGACCAGTACCTGGGTTGTAGCCATAGCTTCTGAGGCCAGAATGGAGCACTGTAATCGTCTAGTCTTGTAGTTCTCAAACTTCTTTTCTTGCGGCCCACTTGAAAAAACTCATTTATGCCTGTGACCCACCAACTACATCTTTCAGCACTGCACTCCAGTCTTTTGCTGGCAGCAGCAGCAGGTGCCATGATTCTCTTCAATCCAGCCTGTGGCTGCACTCTAACAAAGAGAGAGAGAGAGAGAGAGAGAGAGCGTGGTCTCTCATACTGAGCGCTCTGTGATGCCACAGGAGTGTCCTAGTATCTTGATTTATGGTATGTACAGCCCCCTTGAAGTACATTTAAGTCAAATGAGTTTGACACTCTTGGCCTAGCCCAGGAGTGGCCAAACTTATGGAACTCAAGGGCTGCACAAGTCAATTATTAAACCTTCGAGAGCTGCACTGAGGCATATAACCACATACTTTTACCTACTCTAAAATTACTAAGCTTAAAATTCATTGCACACTTTAATTTTATCATACATACAAGGCAAATATTGGTCCTACTAACATCAGATTCTAATAATTACTTAAGGTTACCATGAAAACTAGGCCTACACAGTAAAAACTTAGCTGTCGCTGGATGTAGAACACTGCAGGCTAGTGGCGAGTTTTTTAAAATCTTGTCAATGCAGTATGTAAAAGGTCTCTCAGGTGTTGTTCTCTAAGTATTGCACAATGTTTCGATTTAACAGATTTCTTTGTGGAATACAATGCTTCACAGCAGTAAGTTGTGCCAAAAATTGAAAATAATTACATTCAGTTTTAAACTTTTCTCCTTCATATTTTCGTTTTGTAGTATTTCACATCATGTTTAGGACTTGTAAAACAAGATTTTATTTTAACAAAGAATAAACTGCATTAGGGCCTATTTCTCTAAGCATGCTGAGACTTCCCTGACCATGCCGCTCTTTTCCCCCCCCATCTCTGACCATGCTGCTGCTTCTCTGCTGTCTCTGACCATGCTGCACTTCCCTGCCGACTCCGACACGCCGCCACTTCCCTGCTGTCCCTGGCAAGGCTGCACTCCCCCCATCTGACTATGCCATGCTTCTCTGCCATCCCCGACCATGCCATGCTTTCCTCACGTCTCTGAACATGCTGATGCTTCTCTGCTGTCTTCGACATGCCACACATCTCCCCCGTCTCTGACCATGCCGCACTTCCCTGCCACGCTCTTCCGCAAGCTGTACTTTTTCTTTTGAGAGCTGCATGCGGCTTGTAAGCTGCATTTTGGCCATGCCTGGTCTAGCCATTACTAAATTTTCTCCTCTGGAGAAGAGAATCTTAACTCATGAAGACACTCACATGTGCATATTTTGTTTGGTTTCTAGCACTGGCAGCATTAAAAAGTTGTAATCACTTTCTCCCTCACCACAATCTGTGCATCTACTGAATTATTTATTTTTCCAGTACAAATTTCCCCTTCTAAAAATGTGAGAATTCACATTATTTCGTTAAGGAAATAATTAAAATGAATCTGTAAAAGAAATTTTGTAAAGAAAAATGTTGGTTTGTGTGGGATTGGAGGGTCAGGCAATAACTCAGATTGTTAGATACACACTACCAGGTCTATGACATGAAGTCTAGTGTATGGAAAACACACCTTGCTGTACTGCATCTCCAGTAGCAGACAGGGTCTCCAAAAGGTCTAAGTCTGATTCAGCATCTGGATGCAGAGTCTAAGAAAAGATGCATTACACCAAACGAAAGATGACCATTATTGCACATAATGGCTGTTTCTGAGAACTTGTCACGGCTGTTTCTCCACTCTGGCACTCTGAGTGCAGAAGGCAGGGGCGTCGCTGCCCCAGGGAATGACCTGGGGCACGGGACCAGGCCCTGCCCCCTGCCTTCAGGCCCTGCCCCCTGCCCGAAAACCATGCCCCCAGCTGGGGACAGGGCAGGGAGCGGCAGCTGCTGGGTCTCCCAGCCTTTGAAGGGGCTGGAAGTGGCCACCACAGCTGCAGGCAGCTGGCCCCGGATCCCCAGCTGAGGATAGGGCTGGGAGCAGCAGCTGCAGCCGCAGGCAGCTGGGCCCTGGACTTCTGGCCAGATCCAGCCCAGAGACCGGGAGAGGCAGGTCCCACCAGGACCCAGGGCACTGGCACTGGCATTCGGGGCACAGGCCCCATGTGCCAGGTGCCAGTAACACCCCTGGCAGAAGGTGGGGGCCACAACAGGCCCTAAAAGCCATTGGCCTTAAAGCCTGGTCTTAAAACTCTCCAAGGCCTCTACTTCCTGGCCTTGGAGTGGTATCACTGCCATGACCCAAATGTAAAAATCTCTTGAAACCCAGGAAGGTGCACTTGGGAATTCCTTCCTATGAGGTAAGCTCAATCACTTTTATTCCTCTCTCAGGAGAGCAACTGAACCCCAGTTGGGATATCAGCTGGAAATGAAACAGAATCCCCTTTAGTAGCTGGCTGTGCAGTCTGAGGCACATGCACACAAACCTCTTGCCTTTCAGGGGACAGAACCAGAGTTTACTTTAAAAGGCTAAAATCTTTAATTAAAAAGAACAGGTAAGAAATACAGAGAGTTGCTTCTCTAGGATTTAATTTAGGTAATTACAGGGTAGTGGGAGGAGGTACATGTGCTCAGCACAGAGAAATCCAAAAACAAAGAAAATACCCTGACCGTGTCTAAGTATACATTCCCTGTTCTACTGAGGCCTGATCAGTAACAAACTTAACTTATCTTTGGTAAGGATGTTGCTGGATTCTTTTTCAGGCCTTTCTACCTGGCCTCCTCCTGATCCTTCCAGGAGCTCTGCTGCATCCAAACAGGAACAGGCAAGGTTGCTGCTCCCATTCAAAAACCTCTGCTTTGTTCCTATTGGCTGTCCTGGGACTCAGTGACAAGAGTTTTAACCCCTTCCTCCCCAAGGATTATTACAGGACTACTACAGAATGCCAGCTACTGTGTCCCTATCTGAACTCTAGCACTCTCTTCTAGTTCCATGAAGATGGTTTCTTTGTTTTGGAGGTGTTTTTCATCACAGAAGAACAAGATGCCATGAGGGAGCAAAGCAACAAGATTACAACCAAGATGGATGTGCCAAGCCCCTGCAGTACAGTGTTCTCCACCAAAGAAGAGGAACAGTTCCAGGCTCAGGTACACAGCAAATGCTGAGGTGCTTCAGAGAGAGGCTAGATGGTCCAATTAAAATTGCACATCGCACATTACTATTGAGGTGGTTTGCAAAGGGCAAGTGTGTAACCAGGGGTGTCGCTGGGGCGGGGAGGGACCCGGGGCAAGCGCCCAGCTCCCACCCCCAGCCGGAAGGCCATGCCCCCTGGCCAGGGATAGGGCCAGGGGGAGGCCGCGCTGCCGTGGGCAGCTAGGCCGCAGCGTGGCCCGGCCTGGTCAGAAGCGGCCGCTGGAGGCTGGGCCTGCGTATGCAGCCCCGGATCCCCCGCTGGGGACGGGGCTGCCGCGGCCGCTGGTGGCCAGTCCCCCAATCCCCAGTGGGGTACAGGGCCGCCGCGGGCAGCCAGCTGGGCCCCGGATCTCCAGCCAGGGATGGGGCCGCCGCAGCCGCAGGTGGCCAGCCAGGCCCCCTATCCCCGGCTGCGGATGGGGCCGCCGCGGCCACGGCCAGCTGGGGACATGTAACACCAAGCAATTCAGAAAAAGGGGTTTTGTTCTTGTGGGAAGACACTTCTGAGTAGGAGATTGGAAGCCTGTCACTCCTGAACTGCAGTCTTGCCTCTGACAGGCATGCCATCTGCTGCCTTGATCAACATTTTCTGGGTGGTCTCAGCAGAGGCCAACAGAAGAATGACTCACTAAGACTATCTATGAAGAATAGCTGGGGAAAAGGGCTACCTGTCTGGCAGCCTTTGCTGTTACAACTGACACTATACTTTTTCCATGGATACAGAATATCTCAGTCTTTAGGGCTGTCAAGTCAATGTTTCTCATTAACCAAAACCCTGAGGGTGCCCTTGTTCACCCTCTGTCTGATTCCTGCAAAGAACAAGTTGGAGCCCAAGCAGTTTAGCATAGTGAAAAGCCACTGTGGGAACTACTTACATCTTTATTCTCCTTTAGTCTTCCTGCTCTCCTGATGGGGAGATGATCCAGGTTACTACTAGATCCTTGCTGGAAGTGTTCACCTAGATATACTCTCTAAGAGTCTAGCTCTTTCTTGAGCAGTAACAACTAAGTTAGACCCCATTATTTTACATGTATCATTTGGTTTCTGTTTTCAAGTATGCATTGCTTTGTATTAATCAAGATTAAATTTTGGCTGCCATTTTGTTGTCCAGTCATCCAGTTTTGTAAGATCCCTTTGTAAAACTCTTCACAGTCTGGTTTGGATTTAATCATCCAAATTTAATAATAATCTAATTTAATCTTGAGTGATATTGCACCATCTTCAAAACTTGCCACCTCAATGTTCATCCCTTTCACCTGATCATTTATGAATATGTTGAATGGTATTGGTCCCAGACCAGTAGCCAACTTTGTGTGATAATCTAAGAAAATGGTCACTCATAAACCACTATTCAGTTTTTACTAAGCAATCATATAGCCCCTCTTTACCACCACAGTCTCGCATGACACTGGCCCTCACACACCCTCTGCAAATTTCAACATCCCCCTTAATCAAATTCCTGGGGAGAACACTGGTGTGTACATCAGGCACCAGTGTAATTATAACAGGGGCTGAAATTTGACATATTTTATGCTGACTTATTTTCCTAGTGTAGACAAGGCCTACAGGAGAAACAATGAAAATGGTTATGCACAACATGCTGTCATGGTCATAAAGTGAGCAAGAGGAAAAGACTGAAAACAGTATATTTCTCTAATCTCTCTATAGCAGGTGTAAAAAAGAAAATCAGACAGAAGTGAGATTTTTAAATTGACTAAGCCCCTTTAAAATGTGGGCACTGAAAGCCAGTATCTTGAAATTTATACAATTCCAGCATAGTCCTGATACTCTAGTCTCCATCTTTTATCATGGATGTGATTTTGTAGTCCCTATTCCTGCAAAATTCCCATGGAATTCAGTCAGTCTTTTGCCTGAGTAAAGACCATAGCATTGGGCTTTGGATGGTTTACAGCAGTGGTTCCCAACCGTGGACCACTGTTGTTCCACAAGGATACTGCAGATGGTGTGTGGACGGTGCAGGAAGATACTGTAGTAATAATAATAATATAATCTCATGTTCCTCTTATGTTTCATATTCAATTTGCATTATTATCTGCAATGCAATTTGCTTCATAAACATCCCTGTATAACAACACATTTTTAATACCCCTTGATATATAAGTTTGACTCCTGTCAGCCATAGGCAGTGTTAAAATGTTTAAAACAGCTTGCTTATGTGATGGTCTGCAAAAACTTTTGATGATGATGCAGTGGTCCTCATAAAGGAAAAGTTTGGGAACCACTGGTTTACAGAGTAATAATTTAGTATTATTGTCAGAGGGCCAGTTTTTCTTTGAACTACTATAAAAGCAGCAGCAAAATAATAGCAAATATAATCACACTGTATCTATAAGTCACAAAGCCAAGGGCACAGAGTTAACATTCAAGTTGAACCTAAAACTCAGGCTTTGCATTCAGTTCTTAACTGTTGTGTGTCCTCCTCCCTTGCCTCCATTTAACAGCCTTGTCAGCCAAGAATTTTTAACTAATTCTGAATTTCCTGGCTTTTGTGGCTTTGGATAGGAAACAATGTTACTATTTTAATCAATGTAGAAACATTTCTGTGGTTTGTTTGTTGTAGCTTAGCCAAACTCAACAGGAAATGCACATAGAGTACAGCGTACAGCAGTGTTTCTCAACTGGTGTGCCATGGAACACTGGTGCTCCACAAACATAGTGAAGGGGTCCCATGACCAACCTTGACTCCTCCCTCTTGGTGGGAGGCTGAGTGGGGAGGGTGGAAGGGCCAAAGCAGCAAGCCGAGGTATGCCTGGGAAATTTAAAATACCCCAGCCACAGCAACGCTCCCAGGTGTGCATTTGGCATCTGATGCCACCAAGCTCTTTTTCTGCAACTGGGGCACTTTCAAATTTCCTGCTACTGTTACCACCAGCATCAAAATGGCTTGGACACAACTTCCATGATAAGACTTCCATTGATGAACCTTCCTCCAAGAATAGATGAGCTCCATTCAAACATGAAGGCCCAAAACTCCCATAAAATTTGAGTAATATCATTTTTAGTTTTAAGTTGTATGCATAATTACTATGTAACTGCTTTTAGAAAAAGCACATTAGATTAATAAAATTGTATTTAATTTGGTTTCCTGAACTGTTTGTGCATAAATGCATATTATGTAGGTATTACAAACATTACAGCTATTATATACTGGCTTTTTCAAGAAAGTTTTCATCAGATGTTTCACATAAACTAATTAATTCCTTTAGGTGATCCCCAGTCCACTAAAGGTTGAGAAACAGTGGTGTACAGACAAGATCCTCACTATAAAAATGACAGATATATTAAAGGGAAAGCAATGTAGACTCTGGCCAATAAAGATGAGAAAATTGGTTTGACAACAGAATCTTTAAAGATGAATTAAAGGAACCTGTGAGCATCATTCTAAACATAGTGGGCTTAAGGTACACCAGTAAGATATCAAAATGCATATACAGGAAATTGTATGAACTAAGGATTAAAATGGTAATCAAACTGGTGCTATTCTGAAGCACAGTGAGCAAGCTAGAAATGGTGCCATGCAAAACCGTGAGATCCCAGAGAAGTAGAATGTAGGAAGTGGGGAACAATTGGTATGTGAGTGACCTGTGGGCTAGGAAGCAGGACTGTCCTTGAGGGGAGCTGGGTGCTAGGCACGGAAAGTGCCTCAAGCCTCACGTTTCCGTGGGCCCCCCACTGCTGCACTGCCCGATCCCCCCACCTTGCTGCCTTTGGTGGCAAGCTGAGGACAAGTGGTGTGGTGGGAGCATGGAGCCCAGCTGCTGGGCTGGCTTGCCCCACTCCCAGTGCTGAGCAGCTGGCCCAGGGGCAGGGTGGGAGCACAGAACACAGACATTGGGCTGGATCATCTTGCCCCTAGGGGCAGAGCTGCTGGAGCAGTCACTTCTGTGACCCCTCCAAGGCAGCAGGGTCCCCAGAGACCGATTGGCCCTGGCTCCCATCACCTCCCAGGGATGGCCCTGCTAGGAAGGGCTACAATACACCCGGCTATAGACCTCCTGCCGTCTTCTCCAGATGTTTCAAACAATCCTCATCCTACGTCTAGCTAATAGGGCTAGGCTTTAGAATCCCCTTGAAATAACTGCATATACAACTGGGTCTGTCTTTCTGCATGCAAATAGTACTTTGTACACACCATTAGCCTTTGGCCTAAGAGAAACTAGAGTTTTAAAACCACAGGTTAGTTGGTAGTGTTGAGGTGAAGAGATAAGATGAGGCTGAGACTTCGTGAGAGCCTTCACAGGAATCCAGACTCACTCCAGATTGAAAGGGTGTAGACTAGAGTGCTCTCACTTTTTCTGTATCTAGTCAGCTCTGCCCCATCCAATACTGAGAAGCTCTTGCTGCCAAGAGTGCTACTAGCCAGGAGCCGTGCCTCCACTTGTCAACAGGATTTTGATCAGCTCATGAATGCAGCCCTAACGGATTGAGGCAGTGGTTCTCAAACTGAGGGCTGGGACCCCTGAAAGGGTAGCCAGGTTATCGGGGGGTGTGAGGGGGGTCATGAGCTGCCAGCAAGTAACCTGTAATAGAGAGCTCAGTGACAGGACAATGGAGTAGACTGAGGCATTGCTAACCTACTCTAGACATACCATTTGGGGCCAGGGTCAAATTCCTGATCTGGCCCCTTTGTACTGCTCATGCAGCACAAAGCAGCTAGATTCCAGCTGTCACTGGGGAGCCAAGACTTACTTCCAGGACTGGATCAAGGCAGGGGCTATCGGTGCTGAAGCCCCAGGCCCTGGTGCAATGGAGGACCACGCATTAAGGGTCCCCAGGCTCCAGCTTCTATGACCCCTAAGTGCTCTGGCCTCCACCAGCCAGCACAGCACCAGTGGGATGTGTGCGTGGGGGGGAGGGGTTCTGGGCCCTGGAGGCAGAGGCTGGGCTTCATGGTACTCTCGCTTCACCATGGGACAGCTGGTCCACCTCTGGAGGAAGAGCAGGCCAGTGCATGTCTGCTACATTCCACTCCAGGGGCGGGGATCAGCTGGCATGTGGTGGCCCTGAAGGGCTGTATGAGAGGCTGCACCACATACCAGCTGAACCAACCTGGTGCCAGCCAAGTGCAGTCTGTGGCCCCAGGGTCGCCCCCCGCCCCCGAGCTGGCCTGCTCACAGGCCGCCATGGTGGAGGGCCTGGGTCCCAGGTCAGGGAGTGGCCCACAGTGGTGGACAGCCTGGGGACCCTTAATCTAGTCCTGTTTACTACCCCCATGAGGGGCAGATCTTAACTGATGTAAAGCCAGGAGGGCATCTCCTATGCCAGATGCTTCACACAAGCAGAGTGGGGTATCAGAGGAGGCAGCTGGTTTCTCAGGGTTGAAGTGGAGCTCTGCTCTATCCATTCTCAGCTCATACAAAATGGAGCAGCTGCTAGACCCCACAGCAAGACTGAGGCTAAGTTTATACTGGTGGTGGCAAAATCGCCACTGTTAGTGAGACCTTCCAGGTTCGATTGAGCAGTCTGTGTAGAATCAATCCAGAAATCGCCATAGAAACTCCAGCCCCAGAATTTGAATCTCGGCAAGCCTACCAAAAATGCCTTCCAGTCAGCTTACTGTAGTGTGTAGGGAGTACTTAGTAAGTCATGGGAAGAAACACAAGGTATTTTACATATCTTCCATATCTTCCATCAATTGCCACCAAAAAGTGCAGCAACTATAGACTAGGACTGAGACTGTGCTGACTAGCCCACAGAATCAAGGAGCTGGGTACAGCCTTTCCTCTGCTCCCTTCTGCAGTGGTTTGATCTAGACTAGACTAGACTAGACTCATAGGGTTGGAAGGGACCTCATGAGATCATCAAGTCCAATACAGGAAGAGTGGAAATAATTTAGCTCTTTAGTTTAGTGCAAAGCATAATCCTGGTCCATGTATGTGACCAGGACCGTGCTTTACAGCCCTTCTGATTTTATCTAGGTCAGAATCTCTATATCTGGGTACAGAGGTGAGAGTCAGAAGTCTGAGTCTCACTGTTAGTTGTGCATGGACTTCCCGGGTGACCTGTGCCACTTGAACATCACACTCCTGTTTGACAATGTTTCATTAAGTGTTATCAGTGGTAACACTTAATATGGCTATAATTGACGAGGTCTGAGAGCAACAAGATTTCTGTGTGTCTACCTTGCACGTCAGCTCTTTGTGTACAGTCAAATTCACTGTTTCCCCCGTACAGTCAGTCAACTTCCCCTACTGTTTCTGTGGGTTTCATTGCAACAGGGGAGAGCAAAACATGTTAAAAAATAGGAAAATGTGATCTGAAACCATCAACACTGGCAGGGGAGACTCAGAGGTAGGTGCAAGATATGAAATGATTTTTAATTCATTTTAAAAATTGACTTGCTTTCAATTTAGGTGGTGCTGTTAAACCCTTTGTTAAAATGGGGACATCACATCTCCTAATAGCGTTTTTATTCTTAACTCATTAATATGATTCAATACCCTTCCACAAAAGAAACAATAGAAATGTCAAAGACTGATGGTTATTAAGGAGACTAGAGTGAGTCTTTTTCTTCTAGCTGTCACAACAACGTAAGTTCGTTGTTATGTTTGTTGTATTCATTAGCAACTGCTGCGTAAATGGAATGGAACAGAATTTGGTCCAGCCTTTTTACATACACATAAGAAAGAAGGTTACAAATACAATGAGATGAGCTAGAGCCTACTGATCTTGCTCATAAGGATTCTTTATATTCCTGAATATGTTAAGTTCCCCCATCTTCAAAGCATCCGACGAAGTGGGATTTTCTCCCACAAAAGATCATGCAATAAATAAATGTGTTACTCTTAAGTGCCACAGGACTTCTTGCTTGTTTTGCTGAACTAGACTAACATGGCTGCCCTTTGGAACTTCTTATTCCTGCTTATCTTTTTATAAAATATTTGCTTCTGATGGTAGTAGTTGTTGAAGCATCATTAACATTTGTGCTGGTAATTTTAAGTTTTTGTTGCCATTTTATGTCTGAAGAAAGAATTCTGTATGCTCTCTTTGATCTCGAGCTTACCTTTGTTTCTCACATTTCCTGTCTTTGTAAATCTGCTTATTAACACTTTCGCTATATTGCCCTATATTCAACACTGTCTCAGTCACACTTCTGCTGAAAGTCTTATTCACACTTTAGTCTTCTTGGGGCTTGATTATTGTAATTTTTCATCTTCAAGGCCTTCCTAGGAGTTTGCTTTCTTTAGAAGGCACTGACATGATCATATAATAAGAACTAGAGTTTGTATACCACTTTTCATTGGAAAGGATCTCAAGAAGACAGTGATTATATATACAGATGTCACTTTATCCAGCACGGAAATGAAGCAAAGTGAAGGCTGGGAAAATTGTGACCCGTAATTCTCAGTCAATGAAGTTCCTCCCGTGGCAGCAAAGGTAGAAGTCATAATGTAGACACACTGACCATCAAGATTGCTGCACTGGTGACAGATCGCAGTTCCGAATTTCCTTAGGGTGGAGCCAGCAGCAGGGGAGAATATGACTGCACAAAAAGGAGGGGGAGAGAAGTGGGGACAGAATTACTGTCTTGGATATAATCTTATATTTGATCAACCAGGGATGGCACTTGCTCAGGCCCTGCTGATGTCAAAATTGCTATAAACACAGGTTTTCACACTGTGTTTACAAACATGCCAGTCAGTCAACAATCTTCAGAATATTTTAATTAAGCTGCGAAGTTCAATGCTATCACAAGATTTGAAGAATCTTTAAAAGATCACAGTAAGATAGGTAAGCCCATATATAGTCTTCTCTGGGTTTTACCACATGGGCTTGTCCCCAAGTTTGGTAGTTTTTATAGTAGACTCTAGATTCATTCATGCCAAAACTTCCAACTTACTGAGTTATTCAGAATAGGTACAGTATACATGCTTTTTAATTTTTCTTCTTCTTTCTCCCCTCCCACCCCATCAGTGTAACTAAATTGATTAAAGCCTACACACATCTTGCCCTACTTTAATTAAACCAGAGCAAAAGGCTTATTTCAGTTTAAGGGTAGGTTTTTCCCCCCTCCCATAGACTAACAGATTTTAAGGCCATTTGACAGCATAACACAGACTATAGAATCTCATCCAGATACCTTTGAACTGAGTCTTATTACCAGAGTTCAGCTAAATAATATCTTTCAGAAAGACATCGAGTCTTGGCATGCAGACATCAAGAGATGGAGAATCCATCACTCCCTAAATAGCTTATTCCAATGGCTAATCACCCTCATTGTTAAAAAACAGTGTGTTATTTCCAGTCCTTTTAAATAAAGAAAAAGGTGCTGGTACTTTCCTTTCCCCTGTTAACCCCGCTCCCCCCAAGTTGGGAAGCAGGGTCAGCCAAAAAGGTGCTGGTACTCCATACCTGTGTGTGCCATCACAAAAAAAGCACTAGTTACTTCTAATTTGAATTGGTCTAGTTTTAACCGCCAGCCACTGATACCCATTATGCATTTTCTGCTCAACTAAAGATCCCTGTACATACACAAAAATCAAGGGCTTTGTGTGTGGGTGGATCTTCTTTTTGATCTTCTTTTTGACAATCTAAACAAATGAAGCTCTTCAGGTTTCTCATAGCAAGACACCTTTTCCAGGCCTGCCTCAAATCATATTTTGGGCTCTTCAATGAGTCCTCAAATTTTTTAACATTTTGTTTAAAAATGTAGACCACAGAAAAGCATGCAAAATTTCAGAATTTGTCTAGTTAATACTAGACAAAATCCACTTTTAAAGTAAATCAAATCAGTCAATCAAAATCAGTATCCACACATCTTTCTGCACCAGTTTAACTATAGGAGTTTAAATCCATAGCTTTAATTAAACAAATGCAACTCTGTCTGGAGAAAAGCTCTAGTTACAGTAGTCCAAGTTGTCTAATATAGACAAGTCCATCAATATGCTTAACATAGTTCTCAGAAAAATTCAAGGCCATACTGGTCAGGGAGACCATGAGAAAACAGTCATGTTGTTGTTGCTCAAATAAACCAACTCTACTGTAGTGAGGCCAGTTGGTAATTGGATTAAACCATGTTAAATTCTTCAATATTCTTAAGGTTTTCTTTTGGGTCTTTTTGTCTCTTAAATTATGCAAAATACAGACACTACATTGTTTTTAGTACTAAAAAGATGATCAATTCACAGAGCAATTTGGGATTTCCTTTCATAGTTCCCACAACAAGACCATCACATGTAGTGTAACTATTGGAATTTGTTCTCTTTTGAGTAGCCCTGGGGGACAGAGGATGATAGGTAATAATTAAGGGCATAATTCATTGGACATTGAATTCAATGGAAGGACACCTACTGACTTGAGTGGGTATTGTTTCTAAAGCTATGTATTCATTGCATAGTTTACAGAGTGTTACTCAGGTAAAAAAACAACAAGGAGTTGTGTGGCACTTTAAGACTAACATTTATTGTTTGCATGAACTTTCGTGGGAGAAGATCCCACTTCCTCAGATGTTACTCAGGTGTTGCCTATAACCCACCTTCCACCCACACACAAAGCCCTTTGATCCAAATTTAAAGGGGCTTTCAAACTGGCCTAGCTATCCCATTCTGGGGTACAGGCTAAAGCCCAGGAGCTGCTTTCACTCAGTCAGATAACCTGCTCACTTTGCAGCAAGAATACAGGCTAAACCTCTTGAGTTCTGATAGTCTTCCAATATCTTTCCACAATCCACCCCAGTGCATCAAGTAGAACAGACAAGCTCTCCCACATGTGACTAGGAAAGAATTATAGCCAACTTACTGCACTGCCCCAGACCCTTAGCCACACACATGGGAGGTGGGGGGGGGGTGCAAAGCCCATGAGGACACATTAAGTTGAATGTGGCTTTGCAGTGTGGCTGCTCAAACCAGGGCCAGGCTAATCTGGATGCTCAGACTCAGGTACCAATCATCCAGGTTAATATTGCAGTGAAGACACACCTCAAGTGTCCTCAGACAACGGAGTGGGCTTTTTATTTTAAAACAGCCCAGTTTACAAAGATTAATGAGTGTTAGAAGAGGTGCTTTCAATTACTATTGGTAATAAGTCACTTGGGATGTACCTTGTGTGTTAAGGATCTGTTAATCCTGGAATTAAAGGTTTAATCACTTTACTTACCACATGCATTAACAAAAATGTATTCCATGTGAACTGTTGTGTTCTTACTGGCTACAACAGCCTAAGAACTGGGATGAGTGACATGTCATTTCAGCTAATGTTCTAGCCTATATCTTGTGATTTACTAATTACTGTCGAGGATGGGCTGTACTGAACAGCAGTTCCAAAAGTTTTAGTGAAGTGAGCTGGCTTTTCAGGCACGTAAGATTATGGTTTGAACTTTATCATTCCTTGGAAAGTCTCTCCATTTACTAAAAGGTTAAAGGACAGCTTCAATTCTATGAATTAAACAACAAATATCTATTTGCATTGTTTTATTTTACCAACCATTGCTGCAAGTAACATCTAAGTTTACATCTAACTGAATATATATTAGATATTTAATTATACTAAGTATAGTAAATATTTTCCTCTTTTTCAGTTTATTTCCTTTTTGCTTTTGAACCACTTCATGTCTAGTCAATATAGCTGATCAGAAAATGTGAGGACAAAACTGTGAACATTTTTCAGATTGCCCTTCATCCGTTCATTTCTCTTCTTTTTAAGGGAGTTTTTCCAACTGTGGTGTGCCAGTTTCACCTTGTTTTTCTTTATAGCAAGTTGGTTTTCCCTTTTGTTTATGGATCTCTTCTACACCAATGGGGGAGAGAGAGGGACAGAAAAGTTATACTAAAATGTGTTTTAATTAATAAATATGATTCAATGCTGGAAATTTTCAATTCATTTTTAAAAATTGATAAATTTAAGATGGCTGGTGATCTTTTCTCTATTTGCTAAAGGAAATCCAAGTGTGCATGCTGACTCTCAGCCATTTTTTAAATACTAAGCTTAATGTAATATAAAAGTGAAACTCAGTTTAAACACCTGTGATGGCAGATTAACTATATTTTTTTCCAAAATAACTACTACTAAGAAAACCAAAAGAGATAAAGGTTTTTATGTACTGTAGGCCACGGTGCACCAAGAGGGGTAAAGTGGCATGCATCTGCAGAAAACAACAGAAGGTGTGAGACAGTGCATAGCATACAGCTTTTTTCTACCTCTGTCTTTTGCTTTTATGTTCTCCTCACAACTCTATTTTTGTTAAGATTAAATGCATTTTAAAACAGCTTCACAAATATCAATGACATGTTTACAGTCCCCAATCAGTAATATGGCATGTGATGATTAATATCTTAATATCTTATTAATATCTTATTAATACTAAATTATTCCAAGATCCTTTCCTCTATTTACCCAAAGAATCCTGAGTTCAGGATTTTGGATGCATGGAGGGTTGGGGGGGGGGGGTCAAGTAAATGCTGATTTAGGTGTTAGTCATGGTGATTTAAACTTTTACAGGAGAAACAATGTACTAAAACCCTTCGGTAAGATTGTGTTATTTAGTCACAGATCTGAGTAAAGGTACTTTTCTGGAGAAAAGGGATTGTTCAGCAAACCTGGGAGGGAAGTAAGAAAGATATTCTAATTAGTGAATAAGGTATAGACTGAATAAAAAAACATGGATTCTAACCCCAACCCTTTCATAGATGTCCTGTGTGACTTTAGTTTTAATCTATCCTGTCTGTTTCCAGTCTATAAAGTGGGGAAAACATTGTACGTGACAGTTACAATCCATTGGTGATTTAGAGGTGAACAGGTACTGAAGTGATGAGGGCCATATAATGTATCTAAACAGACAGACAAAGGATGTGGAAAAAGGAAATTGTTATCCCCATTGTACAGATGGGGAAACCAAAGCACAGAAGGGTTCAGTGACGTGCCCATAATCACATAAAGTTTGTGGTGGACCAAGAATTCAACCCAAATCTTCTGAGTACAGGGTATTAGCCACAAGAGCATTTTTCTTCTCTTTCTATTATGTTACTAATCTAGTTTCATTATTCTTTTTTTTACAAATTTATCCCATTCATCTGCCTTTTCCAACAAGTAATCATGAAAGTGCCATTGAGTAAAAGGTCAGTTTTGAAAACTCTGCTATGAGTGGTTAGAGGTGCTGTTAGCAAAACTGATCTCACATCACTATCAGCTTCCTAATTTTCTAATATACCATGAAAGATGCACTCCAGTTCAAACTTCTGGTCTCTGTCCTTCCCCTACTTTCCCTCTATATAGACTATATTTTCAGGTAATAAAAATATGTGGCACTGCAGTTCTCTTGGAAACCACAGTAAGTGGAAGCAAAATCTTCCCTTCTCAAACTTGTATGTGCATCTATGATGTCTACCAGGTTCATACCTGGGGACAATATGGAGAAAAATCCCTTGGACCTTGCATGATAATTTCAGATAGGCTCTTTTGCCTCAATGGACCCAAATGTTCCTACATACATTTTCAATTGCTAGTTTCCTGTTGCTTTATCCATTGAACAAGATGATGATTTATGTATGTAGTGCCATAGGATGAGAATGCACAGGATTCGAACATAAGAAGACAACCTTCCTTCCCAACAGTTTACAATCTAAGGAACTGATTGTGCAACCCATCCTCATGTTGTTAAATATGGACTCACAAATAATCCCATTGCTGCCCATCAGGCTATTAACCTAAGGACTTGTCAGCAAGAGTAAGGCCTGGAAAACATACTATGAATAAAATATATTCATCAATACAGATTAGTTTGCATAAGTAGTTATTGAGGAACAGCTATTCCTTAATATTCAGCACATGGACACTTTCATTTCAGGATGAGAGTACTTTGGCTCTGCTTAACTTAAACTACTTTCAAAGCCCTAAGACACATGCCAGGAGTAGGGAGAAGAATGAATGAGTGCAGGGTTTCATTTTGCTTAACATTACCTGTAGATTTTCAGTGAGGGGCTATCACTGAACTTCTGTGTTTCATGAATGTTATACGCACAGTATATTTCCAATGTTTAGACATGATAGCAGCAGCAGAGAATATCTGGGTGAAGATTAGCAGTGGCTAGATCTTTGGGGGAAAAAGTGAGCCTGGAGAAGCAGCATATGGCAACAGCCCACTTCAGGCAAGTAATCACTACATTGTTAAATTCAGAGAGCAGTGATTTTAATCACAGATTATTATGCTATGTGTGGTGGCAGTTACATAGCAACTTCAGTCATAGGTGAGGATGTCATTGCATAAAGTGCTGTACGAATGAACAACAATCAAGCTGCCCCACTGCAAAGAGCTTAAGATCCAAATGTATTTTTAAAGTCTTGCCAACAAGTATATGGTGGCGTATTTTTTACTACAAGATATGTGTTCTGAAAGGATAATTAAAAGGACATCAGCAATTTAAAACAACCCTCCATCTGATTTTTTAAAAAAACCAGTTAATGCTAATACAGCTGATAAAGATTGGAGAACAAAAGTTATTTTCCATCATCTTTCTTTTCATACTTTGTATATAGACAGGTCCAGATCATGCAAACTGTTACACATGCATAAAATTCCATATGCACATAAGAGCTTTTGGGATCAGGGCCACAGTCAGATTACCTCATTAATACCACATGGAAAAGAGGAAAATGTGATTTTAAGTCTACATAAACCGGCAAGCACACTCAGGAGCTATTATTGTACCTGAAACTATGGATAATTCATCTTGTTTTCAGGGTGACTAGATTTCATTTTGACACCATCTCTATGCTATAAAAAAGTCTGGTTAACTTAGCAGAATGAACATGTGAGCCTTTTTACTTGTACATTGATAGATTCAAGTCACCAGTTATCATTATCCACTGTCAAATCAGTCTTAGGCCAGACCTGAGAGGATAGATATTCACTTCAGCTCCCCAAAATCCATAGAAAATTGACACCTTTGTTAACACACAAAAAGACCAATAATAGTACCAAAGAGATCCGCTTTCTCTCATCTAAGACAGGGATTCTAAATCCCTTCAGCCTTGCAACACAGCTCGGGGAGAGGGGCACTTCCAGCCCCCTGCAATACACAGATGCACTGCCAAGCTTCCTTGGCCGCTGAAGGACCTCAACTTTGCCAGTACTTTCAGCAGTAGGTCAAGTTACAATGGCCCCTCCTGCCCAAGAAATTCTTCCTAAGCAAGTATGTCTGCGTCACAACACAACACTTGAAAACTACTGCTCTACAGCACTGTTCTTTAGCCCAGTGGTTCCTGACCTTTTCTCTGCCGTGGCACACCTTGACACCTTTAATTATTTTGAGGCACACCCACCATATAGTCTCCAAATGAACTCACGAGTAGTCATGAGCCAATCAATAATCCTTCAAGTAGTTTTTCAAAAAATTCTGTGGCACAGCTGTGTACCATGGCACACTGGTTAGGAAACACTGCTTTAGGCACTGTTTGTGTAAAGAAACTAGCCATTTACTGCCAACAGGTGTCAGGAAGGAACTTATATACATGGGGAAGTTGCTTAAAACACAACCCTGAGGAATTGTGATAACAAAAATGGTGTTAAACACTCAAAGAAAACAAGGATTGTCATATTTAACATTATCAGCTGTTTGCATCTAATTTAGGATGATATGCTGATATGCAACCATCCCTGTGAATCTTCATGGTGGTGAGGTAATAGGATGTAATTTCTTGGTGCAGACAAACCCACTGGGTGCATTTGAACTGGTGCTGACCACTATTCAGCTGCAGTCATGGGCAAAGACAACCAACCAAACATGGTGAACTCTGGCCAAATTTTGCTATGTAAATCTAGATTCTACAGTGATGGACACATTAGAAATACACAACCAGACAGACAGGCAAGACAAAGAGGGCACATAAGATAGGGAAAGCAGGGCAAGGCAGATTAGACCTGTCTTTTACCTGTCTGTCTACTTTATTTAAAGCCAACTAATCAAGTCAGTGCACTTAATTTATCTAGCCAGCTATTTATAATGCACTCATACATTGTGGTATGCGAATGCTATTCAAGGAGTTCAAAAGCTGCACTGAAGATGAACTAAGTCTGTCATTTTCTTTACTCAAGTATGGTGTCCTCCACATCTTAATAATAAGCATCCCTGGGGCTGGCCTAGCTCTCAAGGAGGCAGAATGTGCTGCCATGTAGGGATCTGAATGAAGGCCAAGAGCTCCTCATATCTATAGCAGACTGGCAGTGAGGAAGAAGAGGACACACCTTGTGTGGCTCTGGAATACTTAGTAGTTCATGCTTAAAACTGCATGTAGATCGGAGAAATCCAGCTGTCAGTCTGTCCCCTTTATTTAAACACTTTGGCAACACTTGCATAGCCTGTCATGACGATGAAGTCTCACTTAACTGAGCTGAAATTACAGTAATGAGAATGGAGAACGAAATTAACTTTGGCTGTAATAATGGGTCTGTGACGGGAGAGGAGGAGAAGGAAGAATGAGAGGTGCTTCTCATTGAAAAACAAATAAGGAATCTGGTGGCACTTTTAAAGACTAACATTTATTTATCGCATGAGCTTTTGTGGGAGAAAATCCATCCCCCTTTATCAGATGCTTTGAAGATGGGGGAACTTACAAAGAGTGTACTCTGTGTATAAATTCCCTCATCTTCAAACCATCTGATAAAGTGGGATTTTCTCCCACGAAAGCTCATGCAATAAATACATTTGTTAGTCTTTCTAATTGCCACAGGACTCCTCATTTATTTTGCTGTACCTGACTGACACAGCTACTCTTTTGGAACTTCTCACTGTAAAGAACATCTCACGGAATCAGTGTGAAAATGTAAAGTTATACATCTTGCAGGATATCACAGTGCAAAATGTAACCGGAAGAAAATGCAGAGATCTAATAAAATAGAGATAGAGACAAAATGGACATTTCAAATGTTAGATCAGAGCAGGACCAACACAAAGGACAAGTTGATTGGTGATTTCAGTATTTGGCTAGTTGAAAACATGAAGCCTCATTCCTCTGTGATGTCCTTTCAAAAGACAGGGGACAGGTCAGGACCTACAGCTGCACTAGTTAAACATCTGAAGTGGGTGCTTCTGTAAACATCTGAAGTGGATGCTTCTGCTATGGCAATCAACAATGAAATGGCAGCTTTAGCATTTAAACCATCTTAATTAAGTGTTAGAACTTCCCCCCTTTGAGGTGAATGGGAAAAGTTTATATGGCTTGTAGTGCTATTGTTTCAGCCTGTCTGGCTCTAGACTCAAAACAACAGTTCATGGATTTGCATGAGGAAGGTTATCTCTTCAAAGCCAGATGGGCTAGAGATGGAACTCTTGGGGGGAGGAGTGTTAAAATTTAAATTTTGGAAAATATACTAAAATCTAGAAGAAAAATCTGAAATGGAGGAGAGGAAGGACAAGACATCAATATATACACAAATTATTATTTATTCTGTTTAAAAATTACTTGAAACCTGAATCTATTTAGATATAGAGTGAGTGAATGGACAGCACAGCTTAATGGCCCTCACAATTGTTTGTTTTCTGCAGAACCAAAAGCTTTCTTTTCAGAACAATGATGTTTCTAGCCCTTATCACTGTGATTAATTAGTTAACGGCTGTACACCACTTTGAAGACAGAGATGCTATGGAAATACTATGCATTATTATTGTGAATTTAACATTCCCCAAATTTTGCTTTCCTTGTTAAGCCAGTCTTCCAAGAACCATCCCCAAACAAACAACCGATGACATAAAGTATGTCACTTAATTCCCATCAAAGAAATACTAACTTCAAAGTCAAATTA
The DNA here is from genome assembly GCA_007922195.1 of Podocnemis expansa. Lineage (NCBI taxonomy): Eukaryota > Metazoa > Chordata > Testudines > Podocnemididae > Podocnemis > Podocnemis expansa. Next base: position 4,317,066 of record ML681964.1, on the reverse strand, counting down.
GGGCCATTTAAATGCAAGTAAGGTACCCCAAGAAAAGACAATTGGCAGGAGGCAGTAGTATATTCACACACCAGGGGGCAGTGACATAGATACAGATCAGTCAATACGTTACATATATGCTACATCTGGAACCCATAAGTCTCCCCCTGTGCATTCCCCACACAATGAAAGCTGCAATGCAATGAGGGCTGACTCTGTTCAACACTGTACTACCAAAGGGCACTCTGAACAGGATTAGATAATTGAGATATAAATGCCTGTCCCTGCTTACACTACAGTGTCTGTCACTGCTACCCTGTGTGGAACTGCAACTACGATGGAATATGGATCCTGCTTTCCCTTCTGGCCAATACCAAGGTCTCAGCTCAAAGGCAATCCTTTATCAACGTTGGTGCAAACCTGGGGCCCAGCCTAATGCCCGTGGGGTTCAGTGGGAGACCAGAGATTTATGTCCGGCCATTTTTGAGTTACACGAGGAAGACAATATTTACCCTTTTTCGTATTACTTATAATACAACACTATAAATATAAAACACTGATTTTGGTGTATGGCTAGTCCTCAATGAGAAATAATTACTGTGCTAAGTTTGGCAAAAAATGATTTTGCAATTTTAAAGTCAGAAATATTGCCAGTTACGTGCTTGGATGAAGGACGAGTGTCAGAATGCCCAACACTACAAAAAATAATAGGACATACCCTAGACCTATTACACATTTTATTTATATTGCTGTATTTCTTAAAACAAAAAAACACTTGTTTAAATTAATAATTGATATAGCCACAGAAAATGTCTGATTGCCAGCTAGTGCTCAAGTGCTATCCTGCAGTGAGAGAAACAGAAGGTGCTGCTTTATTAGGGGAGGCTGAAGGACACCATATTCTGTTTAAGCAAGCAGAGAGCTCAATTGCTGGATGACATTCTGCTTCACAGGTTGTTCCTGAAGAACAGTACCGTATTCACTTTGGTCCTACCCCTCTAGCCCAGTTCACAGCACACTGAAGTCAACATGGGCTGTGTGCAGGCATAAAAATGTTAGTTTAAAACATGAAGCAAAAACAGAAAAAGAGCCCTTTTCTTCCTCTGTCATTTTCATTTGCTTTCTGTTATCATACTTTTTGAAAGCCCCAAAAGGAAAACATGTATGAGTTGCTTCCTCACAGATATATATAATAGCAGGAGTGTTGCTGATTATTTGTTGAAAATAACTTCATACATTGATTCCAAGTTCTAGTGCATATAAAAATAAATAGGCCTGTTTTTTTCATATCTATATAGGTTTTACACTAGTATAACTGAATTATGCCTAATTTACAACAAACAGGGTAAGTCAAAGAAGAGTTATGTCTATTATTTTTCTGTGTAGATATATTTAATGTGACAAATTAAGAGAAAGAAGAGTAAGACGTCAAGCTGAGATAAGAAGTATAGTTTATACTGCTTTACATTGACTGCTGACAATTATATACATCAATATCAGAAGGGATGTGCTCAAAGATTTCCATCATGTTAGTAACACCACTTCACCACGACAGAATCTCATCTCAGTTAGTTAGCTGCAGGCTGATAGAAAAGGATCCTGGCAAGGAAAGGGCTGACTGCCTGTTTATGGGAAAACCTGCAGGAGGCAGCTAAAGGAGCAGGAAATCTCTACAAGGTTCTCCTTAAGGAATTTGTCTTTGATCATTTACTGAAGGGGTGGGGTGGGGTGTGGATGGGTGTGTTCCCTGGGGAACAGTCTGGGTCACTGTACACAAATCTGTGCATCCTGGGGATGTGTCTACAGAGATTTCTGTTTTTCCTTGCAACCGGAAACCTCCTCTGTTGGCTGAGAGTGCAGTTCCATTGGAATCAGGGCTTCTGCAAATAACAGCTGCCCTGCTAGTCTACTTCTCAAGAAAGGTGCTCGCTAGAAAAGGAATCTGCTAGCAAGGTAGCACAGCCTAACATCTCAGCTTTGAACTTTGTAGGGCCCAGGGAAGGACAATGGCCCATCTGCCCAAGAAACCTCTTCTCTATCTGCTCTCTCCATGTGGCTCTCCAGGCCCTTCAGGTCAGTGGTTTTCACACTTTTTTCATTGGGACACAGTTGAAAAAAATCATTTATGCTTGTGACCCAGCAATTACATCTTTGATCAACGCATTCCAGTCTTGCAGTGGTGAGAGCAAGGGGTGCTGCAACCCGGTGCTTAAGGGTCTGCGACCCAGCACTGGGTCCCGACCCTAAGTCTGACAACCACTGCTCTAGGTACCTTCCATGAGGTCTGGGAAAAAGCGAAGGAAATGCTATCCCAGAGGCCGGGATTGATATGCAAGGAGCCAGTTCATTTAGTGTGGCCCGAGTGACTCTAAGAGCCCCAGAAGTAACTGCATGTGACAGTCTATTAAACAGAGCCAGTCAAGTTTTTAAAAGTAAATAAAAGGCAAGATTTCAGTGAAATTTTCCCAGTTACCTCCTTTAGACTCTCTCTCCAGTTACGTGACAGTTCTTAAATTTGAAAAAAATTGCATTTTTTTTAAATCGTAGAAAAATTTCTTCCATAATTTTTGAACAGCTGTAAAAGTAATTAATTAATTAACCATGTTGAAAACAGACAGGTTTGAGGTCCGCTGGTTTACAGGTACCACAGCTTCTCGCTTGCAACATATCTCTTGACAACTGTTAAGGGTTCATCCATCTACAGCGATTGGTGTCACTGCTGCTGGGCCTGCGAGGTTGAGCCCTGCCCGTCTGTGGCCCTGCCCTGGCAGTGGCAGGGGCCAGATCTGGGCTGGGGCTGCCTGCCACTGGCCAGAATTGGAAGCAGCAGCAGGGGGCCAGATCCATGAGGAAAAGCCCAATCTGGCTCCCAGATCAGGCCCGGGCCCCCTTTTTTCAGGGCAGTGATATCCTTGTCTAGAGCCTTTTCACTACAGATACCCAGTTCCAGAACAGATTTGGTGAACTTTATGAGCTCAGTTAGTGGAGTTAATTGTAAGTCTATACTGATGGTGGCAAAATCGATGCTTATCAGTGCAATCATTCAGGTTTGACTGAGAGGTCTGTGTAGATGCGCTCAACTGACCTGGAAATTGCCATAGCAAATCCAGCCCTGAAACTGGAGTATCTGTAAACCAACCGGAAAGCATTTCCACTCAGCTTAGTGTAGTGTGTAGGGAGCTCTTAGTAAGTTGTGGGAGACATGCAAGGTATTTCACCAACTTTCAAAGGGGCAGCCGTGTTAGTCTAGTTAAGAAAAAAAAAAAAGCAGGTACTTTAAGATTTATTTATCACATGAGCTTTCATGGGAAAAAAATCCCACTTCCTCAGCTGTTTTGAAGACGGGGAAACTTACAGAATGGGATGAAAATAAATGCAAGGGAGTGTAAGACATGGGATATGACCTGATCCCATGTCTTACACCTCCTTGCATTTATTTTCATCCCATTCTGTAAGTTCCCCCATCTTCAAAGCATCCTATGAAGTGGGATTTTCTCCCATGAAAGCTCATGCAGTAAATAAATCTCTTAGTCTTTAAGGTATTTTACATACCTTGCATATCTCCCATCAACTGCTGTCAAAAAGCTGGCAAGTACAGACCAGGGCTAAGACATTAAATTGTTGTCATCCTGCCCCACTGCAACCCCTGCTCCCCATCTATCCTTTCTTCTCCGTACCTCTGTTAGAAGAGAAGGATAAACTATATTATCTTTAGATAACATGAAGCATTTTTGTGCCTCTTTGGAAGATGATTGTGTCAGAAGAGACAGGAGCAGTTAGACTTTCAGGTTGACAAGACATCTAAAATCAGAAGGCTCACCTCAAACCGCAGTTATCGTTGAAGGGGACTGCAGAAATGTGTTGGGCTGGGTGGGGAGGGAAAATGTAGGAGTTTGTTCAGTTTTGACATAGGTGGGCTAGAATCACCCTGGAACTCATGACTCAGATGTTATTGTGAGCACAACGCACAGTTTGCTTTACTCCTAGGAAACTCTCTGATGCTAAAGCCACAGCTTGGTTACATCGGTGACTCAGAAGTGTGAAGATTCATATTTTAGCACTTGGCAATCAGGCAGCATTAAACTATTTTAAAACGAATGCTAATGAAAATGAACTTCACAAATACTGTATGCTATGGAAGTGCATTAGAATTCTAAGTAAATACAAATGGTTTACTTGTTACCACTTTTTTTGGCTAGCATTGAAGAAATAAGCCTAATGCTTTAAGGAAGACATTAAGCTGATCCATTCAAGAAGCCACGAATTATTCTGGGATCAGGTTCAGTAACCCCTTGACCTTCGAGTGTAAAATAGAGGAAGAAATCTTACCCATGGTCAACACTGTGATTTGAATATACTGTGAAACCTGTAGAAATGGCCACCTTTTTTTAGGCCAGTATCCACCCTGAGACAATCCCAAACTAACCATATAAAGTACTGAACACAACTTTGACTTTAATTATGAGGCTCTTTTAGGGGCAGGGACTGTAATTTTCTATGTGTTTTTGCAGCACCTAGCACAATGGGACCCTTACTTGTTAGCATCTAAGTGCTACTTATTACATTACACCAGGGGTCTCAAACTCAAATCACCATCAGGGCCACATGAAGACTGGTACGTTAGCCCGAGGGCTGCACCACTGAAACCTTTCCGTACAACAATATTGCAAATATCAGTAACAGTAGTGTTGCAGACCACAGGAAATAGCTTTAGGGGCTGCATTCGGCCCCCGGGCCATATGTTTAAGACCCCTGCGTTACAGTGTTGCCAAATCTTGCAATTTTAAGTCTCACAATATTCACTATTTTTCTTATATTCCCATCTCCTGTAAGTCAAATGATTAAATGAGAATCTCAGTTGTTTTTCAAGGGAAGTTTGTAGTCTTCCTTGTTGTGGAGGAAAGGTTGAAAATGGGAACTGTAAAACCTCAAAAAGGAGTGGGGGATACCTCCCCAGATATTATATGTTTTAAACCTCATTTTTAAGTCACTTTCACACATCTGGGAAGATGTGGTGCATAATTTTTTTTTAATTCTTGAGGGTGAGGGATGACACTACTGAATAATCAAAATTTTTTTTCTATTCCTCAAGTGGTCCCTTTACATAGGTTTCATTGTATCACCAATAATTTATGTAGTGCTGTATATTTACATAGTATTTTGCAATAGATAAAGTAGATCAACAAGACTGAGACCCCCTGCTCGATAGAGTTTAAAACCCAAAGCTTTTTATTAATTTGGAAACTGTAGCACAAAGGGGCATAAAGTCTTTCAGGCTGATTTATGGTCACACACTACAAAAGAGTAAAACAGTATTTCAGGTTTCTGTGTTTATTGTAGCATTTCTAAATTGGACACGGGTAGCTGAACTGAACAAACATTTCTGTAACATTCTTTAGTAAGCACATAGGTGAGATGACTTCCCATTAAAGGTGATATAAAATGAAAGAAACAGAGCCAGTTGTTCCAGTGGTGGTCATGATGTAGCAGGAGACTAAAAAAGGACAACAGAAAAACATCTCTAAAAAAGAGTGGGAGGAGGGGGTCTTTCCATTACAGCTGCCACGCCTCCTCCCAACTGATTTATGTTATCATGACTGACAGAGTGTTTTAAAATTGATGTGCAAACAAAACACCCACAGCTATAGAAAAGATTTGTAAGCATCATTTTGATTCAGGTTTCTTTTCAAAACAAATAGGGAGTTCTGTGGCACTTTTAAAGAGTAACAAATTTATTATTAGTAGTAGTAGTAATAAATAGGGTTCCCCCAGAAAATGATGATTTCAAGGTCCATCTCTGAACTGAAGGCAATGGGAATCCTTGTAGGCTCTTTGTTTCGTCAAGCTATGTAGCTTTATCTTTTCCTATGTTAGATCTGTTTTAAGTTTCAGTGACGTTTACTTTGCTGTTAGGCACCAAGGGAACCAAGACACACCAGCAGCATAAAATAGGATGCATTATTATGTATTAGAAGATACATAGTCATACAACCCTTTCATCTAGAACCAGTTTCCGAATGCACTGGGAAGTTTGGCTGTCTGCTTTGTAGAGCCCTGGGAAAGCTGAAAACAGTAGGTCTCGTTATCAAGTACTTAACTTTCAAAACGTTTGGGAAGCTGGCTGGTCAAATGTCGGAGAATGTGTGTAAACAGAGCTCTCACCTAATCAAACAGGGATGATTAGCTAGTTGAATTACAACAGAGCGTGTCAGGGGTACAGAAAAGAATACAAACTGCTTAATTACAGAAGTGTCTGCCACTTACACCTGTATTCCTGATTCAAGTGAAAAACAAATAATGGCTGCTTTCCATACTGTGCCTTTCAGCATGGTAATGAGATTATATAGAAGCCATTTATTAGAATCCCCAGTTTTGAGTAGTGGTCAGTTCCAGAGGGGTAGCTGTTTTAGTCTAGTTCAGTTAAATAAATCTGTTAGTTTTTAAAAGTGTCATAGGACTCCTTGTTTTTTACTGCCTCAGTTTGACATCAAAGGGCTAATGTAGCACAACTGAATGTCAATGGCAGTTAGCATAGTGATGCACTGTCTATACTAGATTTTTAAGCACCCCATGTGTAGACATCATTGGTTTGCACTGATGCACTTTAATCTGCTAATTTACCACTCACTAGTGCAAGCCCCGTTTTGTTCCTGTTTACATCAGGGGGTTGCACTAGCATAACTAAAAATTTCCCTGATGTAGGCAAGTCTTTAGTGTCAGTTATTTTATTGGTGATAATGAGAGCTCTGTATCAAGTCTTTATGTGCCACTTTGAAATGCGGCCCTAAAAATGAAAGTTCTTAATTTGATTATTCAAGCAGGCTTGAAACTGGTTTGCAGTCTCTTCCATCAAAATCCCAAACATCTCCTGTCACAAATGATATCCTCACTTATGCCCCATAGCCACTTCCAACAGGATCAGAAATGCTACTTTTAATTAAAAATGTTACTTCCAAATGCACTTTGCAGTTTGTGTTCTTGGTGAGACAAGCGTCTGCCGTGCTGCTGATCAAAACACTACTACAGCCTTCTCTGGTGCCCTAGTCCAAAGGTCGATACCCCCGTCACACATACCAAGACTGGCATGGGAACCAGCTCATAGCAGCATGAGGCGCTCTCCACTGCTCGCTGCTCTTGCTGCTGAAACAGCTGCCAGGGGCTGCAATACCGCCAAAAGCAGTCATTCCAGGTGGCTGCTTTTGGCAGCAGGGAGGCACTCCTTCAGGGCACTGCCCCAAGCTCTGGTCTATGCAGCTGTTTTCTGTGGTGACAGGGGGGTGCACCTTTGAGACACTAATGAAAGCACCACTCTGAGCAGCTGCTTTTGGTAGTGGGGGAGGAAGGCTCTCCAGGTTTGGCCACCTCTGAATTTACAGGCAGCAGTTGTTTTTGTTGGTGTGTGGGGGGGGTCGCTGGCACTGGCTGAGGGTCAGGGAGGAGGGGCTGGCACAGGGGGTTGGCAAAGGTTGCTAACTAACCTGACCTAGTCTATGCTGCCAAATGCAACAGAGTTCAACAGCAATGATCTTCCATTTACTTATGGCTGAAACAAGTTATAATATGCCTGATGATTTGCCCCCACCTTGCAATTTATGTAGTCATTTACACTTGCATCAGTTGGGTGTGAAATGCTACCACATGAGAACAAGTCATATTTTGTATCCACTTCGTGCTCTTTCTGTAATTGTAAATGACTACAGAAATCACAAAAGTAGCAGAGTCATGTGGCACTTAAGACTAACAAATTTATTTGTCACATGAGCTTTCGTGGGAGAACATCCCACTTTGTCAGATGCTTTGAAGATGGGGGAGCTTACTAGACTAACACGGCTGCCCCTTTGGAACTTGGTAAGAAATCACAAAGTAGTGGAGAATCAGGTCCAAGTAACACTGGGCCAATGCAAGTAGGTGGGACTACACACCATGATATAGTCATGTTCAAAACATGGTTCAGCCCAAATCAACTTGTCTACACTAGCCTTTTCTCCACAAAACTCCCTCCCTTCTCCTCCACTGAGCTCCCCTGATGGCAACGGCTATGAAAGAGCTAGCATAAATAATGTAAGAATGGCCACTGGCATTTTTTCCCTTGGGATTGATTTGGTACGTCTTCACTGCAAAATTAACTGAGTTGTTGCCCTTCACTTGGCTCCTATACATATGCAAAACTCCCTGACCCAAGTATAGCAGTGCTTTCAATCCTGGCTAGCTGGCAAGGCTGTTGCCAACTATTTATCAAAGTTTTTAAGATAGCTGGTGATTTTAATAAAGGCCCAGGTCCTAAAGCCATGTGAATATGAGAAAATCTCAGCTTTCATTGAAAGGAAGTAACTTGCCAGTGGTTGCGGAGAAAATCTTGAGAATGTGAGCTGAATGAACCCGGAATGTTAAAACAGAAGGCAAACAACAAGAACACAATATCTGTTGTCTGAGCCTAAAAATCAAGAGACTTTATAAATCCTCATGATTTTGAGCTGTCTGACTCATCATTTTGGAACACTTGGGGTTGTCATTAATGTGGTTCAGCAGCTATAGCCATATTTAACAATGGTGTTAGATTGCATAGGGACCTTCTTAAACCTGGCTCCTAAGAGTCACATACCACCACCAACACACAATTGCTGAAATCACCACACACAAGACGTAACTAAAACCCAAACCTTCCCATTTTCCATAAATGTAATGTCTGCCAGCTTTTCTAGTCAGCCTGAGTTTTAACAAATGATAAAATGTTCACAAGCATGGCAGCCTCTTCCCAGGAGCTGACTATCAATATGCATGAAAGAAAAAAAGCTGAAGAACTCATCCAATTGTCAACACATCTGTAGAGAGCTTTTAAAAAAATCCTTCTTCCCCCTCCCACATCCTTTTATTTTTCATGGAGGTTTTCCTGGAAGCCTCAGCTTCTGCTTACTTTAGAGCTGTTGCTGTGCTTCTTATGGAGACTCTGTGGGCAGGGGTCCCATTCTGGCTGAGACTTTGTGACACTGGGAAAAAGAGAGAGAAACCTTCCAAATGTTATTGCATGCTGCATTATTTCTCTCTTTTCTCATGTCTCATGTGGTGTTTTTTTAACAGATTTTTTTTAAAGCTTTTAAGTTCTCAAGCTATCAACCAAGCACAGAGCAAATATTGCACTCTGACAGAGCCTGAAGTAAAGGACAGAGGAAATACTAACAAATCAGGAACACACACACACATGCACAGAAAGACCAATAGGAGTTTTGCTGGAATAGTGACAGAAGGATAGGGCCATGCAGGTAAATAAGTTTTGTGAATGTTCAATGTCTTTCCTGAAACTTTTGTTTCACAGTTCATCATTTCTGATCTTAGTAAATTGCCTGTCACAAGCAGAATGGAATCACAGATGATCTGTTAGAGGAGGAGAGAAATTCAGGTTTAAACATATCCAGCGAGGGACCCAAATTTACAAACTTTCAGCACATTTCCATGGGAGTGAGTACTGCTGCCTGTCAAACTGATTGTGATCTGGTTCTGTTTTAGTAACCTAATACTTTTCTTTCACTATTATATCATTTCTTTTGCTTCTTAATTTGCCGCTGACTAGTTTCCCAAAATGGAGATGTCCTAAATTATTAGCTGTTGGAACTACATTTAAAAGAAATCATGTGTTAGCAAAAGGACATTAAAATCACTAAGTCTAATTACAGTGAGTAAAACACTAAAACCAATTGTTTTCCTGTAAGACAGAAATGAATAATCAAACAAGAGGTCTAAGTTACAAATTATGCAGGTTAAAACAGGAATATAGCTACTCAACACTGCAATGCATGTAACAGGTACTAGGAAGCTGTATTTTTTAAAATGCCAAATTGAAAAAAATAGATCTAATCAAAATTTTAAAAAATAAAAATTGACACTCAAAATCTGGAAAGAAACTGCCTTTCATATATTCCATTGATGAACTGTAAGGGTCATGTCTTCTCCTATTTCCCGAGTTCCATTTGATGAGACAAAGTAATGTCCGTTCTGTAGTTATGGAGACAGTGTAACAGCTATATGTACATGTCAAAATTATTCTGAAATAAATATATAGGAATAAATTAAATTTCTGACATTTTCTATAGCATATATATTGGAATGTAGTAAATACCTGTTTACCAATTTTGTGTACCAGAATTAGCCGTTATTCCTTTATGTGGCTCTCAGATGATGGAAATACAGTATTCAGGCAAACAAGCCTCTACAAAGGCCCTGACACTTCATTGCACAGCAACATATTGCTGCATCACCATGGAATTGGGGTTTTAGCTAGCAATATACATTGAAGGAAAAGATTGCTGTGAAGCAGATGACTAGGGAGAGTACCCAGACACTGTGGAAGCATTACAGAAAGGTAAGATAGTGAATTATTCTTGCCTAAACTAGTTTTGAAAACCCAACAAGCGAAGAAAAGTTTCTGAAACAGTATCACAAGTGGTGCTACAAGTATGGCAAGACAGACAAACATGAATTGCACTGATCTGATCAACTCTGTCATTAAGAGTGTTACTGCCAGCAGGAATGCTGCACTCCTGCCTGCCCTGAAAGAAATGAGAGCCAAAAGCATATGGAAGGGCTGGTGCGTGTTGAAAAGTTACATTGGCATAGCTACATATTGCAGAGGTGGAAAAATCCATCCACTGCGAGATGCAGTTAAAGTGACATAACCCTCATTGTCGACAGTGCTAGGTCAAAAGGAAGAATTCTTCCGTCAACCCAGCTACTGTCTCTCTGAGAGGTAGATTGGTTACACCCATCACTGTAGTGAGGCCTTGTCTACAACAGCACTTACACCAGCAATCTTTCTGTCACTCAGGGGCATGAAAAACACCAACCCCTGAGCAACATAAGTTTTGCTGGCATGAGCTCTTACAGTACATGGACAGCACTATGTTGGCAGGAGATGCTCTTCCTGCTGACACAGCTACTGCCGCTCATTTTGGTCGTTCCCACGGGCATAAGGCAGCTATACAAGAGCTCTTACAACATCTCAGCTGTACCAATAAAGCCATGCCGCTGTAGGTTTTAAGTGTGTCTAGCCCTAAGTGTCTACACTGAAGGGAGTGCTACAGTGGTTCATTGAGGCTCACTGTGCCACTGTACCATTTTAAGTGTAGATACACACTTAGGTCAGTGGTTCCCAATCTTTATGGCTTGAGAGCCAGATATTTTACAGCTCTGAATGGCCACGAGTCTCTACCACCAGACCCACTGTCCCAACCACTACAGCCAACTGGAAGGGGTTCAATGAGGAGGCTGCTTCCTTGCTGATCTCCCATTTTTATGACAGCAGCTGGGAAACAGCACACTTCCTGTAGCCCTATGTCCTCTGCTTGGCTCCCTAGCCATTGGCTTCCTTCTGCAGTCAGGGGTACAGAAGATCAGTGCTCCCTTCCCTCTGCCATCAGCAGGGACTGCACTACCTATGGACCTAGGAGGAGCGCTTTGCTCCCTGCTACTGCTGGGGGAGAGGAGCAGAGTGCCAGATTTCCCATTAGGGAAGGATGGAAAAAATTAAAAAAGCAGAAAAAATAAGGAAAAATAATGAAGATCACATGATTTAGTATTAGAATAGTTTAAAGTGCATCATGTCAATCGATGTAATTCAATTGGCGTTTATCCCTCTTTTTGCACATTTCAGAGTGAAAGTACCTAGGGCCTACAAACACCAAAATCTGGCCCTGGAGTAGCAATGAACTCCCATTCCCTTAGCTGCACCAAGGAGGCTGCACTAGTCTTTTAGTCCCACAGAAAGACACTCCACTTGAGTCCTTAGGCAATGGCTCCCTTCTGCAGCCAGCAGTAGGGGTGTCATGAGCCACTTTGAAAGCCCCCACAGGCCACTTCTGGCCCCTGGGCCACAGGTTGGGAACCACTGCCTTAGGGTATGCCTAAGCTACAAACATTAGAGATGCACAGCTGCAGTGATGTGGTGTAGACTGTAGACATTACAGTGGTGGAAGGGGCTTATCTGTCACTGTAGCTAATCCATCTCTCCTTGAGGTGGTTGAAGGAAGAAGTTTCTGTTGACTTAGCTGTCTCTACAGTGGCGATTAGGTCAATTAATTTATATCACCAGGTCACAAAATTTTTCACAGCCCTGAGCAACATAGGTAGGTCAACTTAAGTTCCAGGAGCATGTCAGGCCTACTACAGGAGATGGCAAATAAACTGTCTGTTATCTCCACAAACAGGACTGAGGGGAATTCAGACACGACTTTTGGGTGGTAAAATCTGATTCGGACCCTGCTCTGGGACAAGCATTCTTTCCAGCAGGCATTGCAGCTTTTCAGGTTCCCATTTACTCATTAAACAAAAATGCCAACTGCATCACCGGCCTGCTCAATAAACTTGTTGGTGCAGTCCCTGTCAACCCCCTGGCACTGCAGGGGGAAGGCCAAAGTAGACTGACCCTGTCTGATAACAAACCCCAGGAGCACTCAGTGCCATAATAAATAATGCAGGACAAATACAGAGAAGGCACGAGATGCCGGAAATGTGATATCTCAGTTCTAAGGCCCAGGTGGACCAAGTTGGCAGTCTTGGATAGAAACAGAATAAGTGTGAGAAATCACTCATCCTTAATAAATACTAGTTTCATAGACCTTGCTGGTTGTGAGAAGCATTCAGCAAGTCATTGAAAACAAAATGCACATTTTTTCACTTCAGAGGATTTAGTAGTTAACTAAGAAAAAGAAAAGGGGAGAGCTGGGTGCGTAAAAGAACTAGCTTTTCACTTCAGGGAATTCGGGTCGAGCCCTTCATGAAACAAGTTCACATCTCAGTTCAATGTCTCTAGTGAATAATAGCTCATATCACAAAACCACTGTAAAGGATTTGGCACACCATGGCATGATGGACGATCCCTGCTCAGAAAGGAGAGAGTGGGTGGGGGCTAGCTAGGATTAGCATAGGGTATCATCTCTTGACTGCAGAAAGCAAGGCCCTTGAGGTCAAGGAAGTAAGGGAAGGAAATACTAGAAGGCTGGCATCCTTGGCTTGGAATCTCATCATTCTCATATCAAAATAGGAAATTCCAGCTTTCCTTTACATATTTAAAGCCAAATACTGCCTCCTCTTCCACAACTGATGCTATTCCACTAAAAAAAAGGTGTGGGGAGGTAGGGCTTAGAGACCCAAGTGAGGAGCCTTCACCCACTGAGGCTATGAAGCTCTGCTCCACAGGGTCCCAACACACAGGAGGCATGGGGAATGGACAGAAGTTAGGTAGGTCAGTCTGTGGCTATGGAGATCCACCTGTCATTCCACCCTAGTAAGTTCTGTCTCCAACTAACTTCAGCTCCAGCTGCTCCTAAGTGCCCAGTCTCTAAACTCTGACGTACAGAGCTGCAGTAGCCCCACACAGGCGCTGCAGGTCTTATAGCTCCATGCACCAAATTAAGTATCTTCAGTGGTAGTCTAGTATGTCCACAACCTGTTTTTCCTCTAAAAAGGCCCTCTGTCCCCTCTCTTAGTTTTCTCAGACAGCAGCACGCCAGTCTGCTCGTCCCCATCTATACAGGGGAGTATCTAGAATTAGGTGAAAACAAGTATTCTCATGGCATACTTATGAATTTTCACCTGTGGTAATTGAAGATGGGGGTTGAAGATGCTAATTACTCCCTTTTGCCCGTGATTGGCATTTTAGGAGTAGCCTATCTACCAGCTTGCACCAAAGCATCTAAACTCATTTTAATTCATATCTTTAGTTATTTTGTTGCAAGTTTTATGTGTGAACACACTTCTCTAAAATAAAAATGTCCTACATCAATAGCTTATAATTGCAATGGATAAGAGAATGTTCACAGAGATTGGCTTGAAATTTCAGTTAGTCACACAGAATGATTTACTGCTATAGCAGTTTTAACTTCCTTGTGTCTTCTTTGTATTTTGTGCAGTCCTTTATTCCAGTGCCTGATTTTAAACTATGCTCATGTTCAGTTACCCTTCAAGTTTTATTTTAATTTGTGGATGCAGTTACCAGTATTACATACACAAACTGAGTATCTACTTATGCAAGGAATCAGTTCCACCCATAATCAGCAACTTTATGCGTGCAAGTATCTATTTTGACCATTTAACCCAAGTAACTGCACACAAATCAAATTAGACATAGGTTCACTTTTGTAATTCAAGTCTTAAATTTAATATAAAAAAGTACTGAATTTGGAGCATTGTGTTATTAAGTAGGCCAGATCCTCAGCTGGTGCAGATAAACATAGGCCCATTGTTTTTCTTTCCATATGACAAACATTTTAACTCATCTTTTACCTATATCTTCTCAAGATTTGCCAAGTCTGATTAAAACATTTCAACATATTCTTTTGTTGAAGAAGCAACACAGATCAAATGTCTTTAAAGAAATTTTGTACGTTTGTGATGCACTTCGAACTCTGCACAATACTTTACAACTCTGATTGTAAATGCTTCAACTTATTTGCCACCAGGTTATATTACAATTGAGAGACTATTTAGATGCCCTCTAGTGGCTTATTGACACTGAACTTTCTTAGTGCTGCATTACACACCAGGGACTATGTACTCCTCTACATCAGTGGTTCCCAACCTTTTCTCTGCTGTGGTACACCTTGATACCTTCAAATTTTTCAAGGCACACCACCATTAAAAAACTCCTGAATATTCAAATTAACTTAAATTACTTTGAATATTCATGAACCATGGCACAGTGTTTCAGAAATGCTGCTATGTGGGGTAGTAGGGGTAGCAGAGCAGGGGTGGCAAAACACAGGAGGTCAGGAGTTGTGTGCAGTGGCAGGAGTGAGTGTGGGGAGCACAGCAGGGCAGAGGTGGCAAAAGAAGACAAGGGGAGCCATGTGAGGAACAGCACATGGGTGGCAAGAGAGGAAGGGAGAACAAGAGTGGCTTTGTGGGTGAGCAGGGGGAACCTGGGAAGTGGGAAGGTAGGGCAGGGGAGCATGGCACAGCACCCACTTCTCCCTTCTCCACAGTGGCTCCTTGCCACCCAGGGCAAATCCTCACCCCACTGCTGCTCCCTCCCACTCCAGTGGGTCCTGGCCTCCCCTCCCCAGCCCCCTGTTGCCTGTGGTAGACCCTCCCATCACTGCAGAGGCCAGAATCAGGCCTCCAGCCCCCAGCTACACCCCCCCACACACACACACAGCCACCACACTCCCCAGCTACACACACTGCCAACCAAACAGCCACCCCACAACCCCAGCTACACACCTCTGCTACACACCCACTCCCACCCACCTCTGCTTCACACACATACCTGCTCCACACAACCCCCAGCAGCCCTCCCCCCCAAAAGCCTTTGCCTCTTCTGTTTGCAGACTGGCTGAACTGCTGGGAGCTGCTCCACCCTGCAGGGGGAGATTCATACCCCTCCTGCCCCTCTCTGCTGGCTGGGCCTAAGGTGGAGCCACCAGAACACTGAGTTCAGGCTGCTCCTGCTATTTTTAGGAGGACCCCTGGAACTCCATGTTCCAGTGCCTTCCTCTATTTTTAGGGGAGGGCCAGAAGGCTGCCTGCCTAAAAATAGGGGGCCCTGGAACTGTGTTCCGGTGCCTTCCCCCCTTACTTTAACCACTGCCTTTTCCCAGCCCTGCACAGCCCAGGTGGCTGGGCTGAGCAGGGAGGGAACTTTAACTCCAGCTCTAGGGGATGCTCAAGGCACGCACTGGTTGGGAACCCAGGAGAGCTAAATCCTGGGAAATCTTGGCCATACAGAAGGAGAAGGCAGATACAGAGGAGTATTCTCCCTTGATAATGTCTGTGCTGGAGCTCCATTTCTATGAAAGCAAAGGAGAAGGGCGAAGAATAGAGCCTGGGCAAACAGACTATATACCATGTTCCTCCTTCCAAAGAAGTAGAAGATATGATAGAAAAAGTCCCATAAGTTATTTTTGCCTGGAGCAGATGTAACTCACCTTCCAGGACTTCCTTCCACAGATCAAAGAACAGGATTCTTTTCCCTACAACTCTCAACCCTCCTGAGAACTGGTGGCCCCTCCCACCAGCAATCCCATTCTGCCATTGCTCTCATCTCTCAGAGCATCTGTGCACAAATTTAACAAAGACTGTGCAGTGCTGGGGATATAAGCAGAAAAGGTAGTATGCTAATGAATAAGGCTGCGTTTGATACAGAAGACTATAGCCTTAATTCTGATCTTCCTTTAATAGATCAGAAATAACTTATATGAAATCTATTGAGGTACTTTTATAGCCCTCACTCAATACAGGTACAGTGCTATAAAACTGATGTAACCAAGATAAGAATCAGACACTATTTTACTCATCTTGCATCACCCTTGTCACACAAAAAAGAAATTTTTGTTCTAATCAAAAAGGATTCAGAATTATGTGACAATGTAATTCCATCTTTGACAGGTTCCAAAGGGGCAGCCGTGTTAGTCTAATAAAGCAAAAAAACCAAGGAGTCTTGTGACACTTAAAGACTAACAGATTTATAAATAAATCTGTTAGTCTTTAAGTGCCACAAGATTTCTTGGTTTTTTTCATCTTTGACAGAAAGACCTTATTTCCTGCACTGAGTATATCTTAGCAGGAAAGCTGGTAACAAAGCACCTAGCACAATTTTGGCCCTTAATAAAATAAATACCCAAATCAAAGCTGAAATGACAACCCTTTGAAGGTTTTTCTATCACTCTCTGCAACTTCAGTACTTAGGTCACAGCCAAAGAGGATTAAAACTGGAACTGTTTTGGTGAAATGTGTGTTACAAGGGAGTCTTCATATATACCAAGCTGGTTACGGTTCTGATCTGGCATAACTGCTCTGGGTGTTTTTGTCCAAATGCACTAGATAGCATTAAATCTGGATGTACTAATGGGCTTAACTGTGGAAAAAATGGGGACCATGACATGCAAATGATTTTATATTTTTCTCATAGAACAGGAATTTAATATATTGCAGCACTGGTGCTCATGATGCTACAGTGTAAACTAATAAATTCTGAACTTCTTTTTACAGATACCTATGCTCCAACCATCAGTATTTCTTCAGTGATTAATTCTTGTGCAGTAGATTTCAGACCTAAGGATTGAGCAGGGGTCAGAAGGAAGAAGGCATGGGTCTTCTTTGAGCGCTGCTCACATCATTCTGTTACAGGTGTATACATGCTGCAGCGCACGGCTGGCCAGAAAAAACTTTTCCCTTGCCTGTCAGCACAGGGTAAGTGGCCAACGCCCCCTCTGTGCCACGTACTGTGGCTATAGATATTTCCCTACCCCTCTCCAGTTCCTTCTTTCTGCCTTCAGCGACAGTACTGGAACAGCCTGCCCTTGTACTTCTGCAAGCACCTGTCCTTATCAGTTTATGTTCTAGACTGAACAATGGTTCCCAATCTTTTCAAGGTTGGGGATCCCTTTTTGGTTTTAAAATTTTTTGCAGCCCCCCACCTGCAGGTGGGGTACCTTTGCGCCACAGCTGCCATGGGAAGAATCTGGGCTGCACGCCGCCAGAATCCAGCCTGTGCTGCTTTGGCTGCTCTGCCAGGACCGGCCAGCTAGCGGGGTCGCCGTGGCCATGACCCCTTCTCCTTCCCCTGCCAGGGAGCAGAGCTGATGCAGCCATTGGCCCAGGGAGTAGGGCTGCCGCAGCTGTGGCCCCTTTCCCGTCCCCATGCTGGCGAGTGCAGCCGCTGCGACCAGCCGGCCCCTGCAGGGGAGCAAAGCTGAGCTGCTGGACAGCGAATGGCAGCACCACTGCAATGGCCCCCAGCCAGCCCCTGCATGGGAGCTGAACCGAGCTGAGCTGCTGCTGGCATCAGTGACCTGTGGCACTGCCTCTCCCCACTCAATGGGATCCAACACCTGCGGGGAGCATCGGGGCTGCAGCTGGGTTCCAGCCCTGGTGGGGAGCAGCACCACAGACCCTCTGGAACACATCTGTGGACCTCAGGTTGGGAGCCACTGGTCTAGAAGACCTATTCATCTCAGTTACTCCTCCACAATCTGATAGCATTACTGAGTCCACCCAGCATCTGGAGGTCAATCGCCACACCAGATCGCCCCCAACCATGCCCAGCTTTAAACCCTGCATGGACTTCAGCAAGGCCGTCCCGGGGAAGGGGCAAAGAGTACCCATGCCAGCGACATTGGAGGCCTTTGAGGCAGCAAAGACCCTGCTGCAACTCCTGACCCCCATACCATCTAAGCCCAAAATGTCAAAGAGGAAGCCAGCCTTTCTATCCAAGGCGTGGACGAGCATGGGTTGGGATGCTCCACCAGCGTGACGCTTGGGGGATGATAGCTCTTCACCACCACCACAAGGGGCTACTCTGGCACCGAGGACCTCTCCAACTCCTCTTCCATCAGAGCTGGAGTAGGAGGAAGAAGAGGAGTACCCCACCTTCTCCCCAGAGTCCTCTCCGGAACTCCACAATGCAGGAGTTTGCATGTTGGCTCCTCGGCGCAGGCAGGCTTGGCACTGATGATGGCCCACTCTACCTCCCAGGCACTGAAGAAAGGTGCAGCTCTGACTGGCACTGCTGTGACAGAGACCATTCCCTAGCATGGCATTCAGGGACTGGTCCAGTCAGTGCTTGGACTGGGCAGCGCACAATGAGCTCACAACACCGGGGTCTTCCAGACCATCCTCCTCTAGAGCCTCTCATTTCCCAGAGGCCTCCGATGAGAAGTTCGACCCTGGCACCGGTCACCCCTGGTACAGTACTTTGAGACCTCTGGTCTATAAGGATGATCCCCACACCCACCAAGACCTCTAGTGGCGCATGGCAGCAAACCTAATCTTGAAGATAGAGGTGGTCAGGGAGGACTTCGACCCCCTCTTTTTCATGGGCAATGCAGCCCCTCCCACCAGAGTCACCATCCCTCTCCACAAAGGGGTATATAAGATTGCCAAGGCCCGCTGGCAGACTCCATCATCAATCTCGCCAGTGTCAAAAATGGCTGAACATAAATACCATGTCCCTCCAGACAAGTTTGGGTTCCTGTTCAGCCATCCCACACCAGGTTCCCTAGTGGTGAATGCAGTGAACCAGGAGAGGCAGGGACAACCAGCCACCATGCCATAAAACAAAGAGGTCAAGAAACTGGACCTCTTTGGCAGGAAAATCTACTCCATCTCACTCCTCCAGCTCCGTATCACCAATCACCAGGCACCAATTGGGCAATACATCTTTAATTTATGGAAATTCATGGAGCACTTCTGCCCCAGATAGATTTATTCACAACATACTGGAATTGGAAATGCCTTCAGTTCTGTTCACTCAGGGGACAGGGAAGGGACTCCCAGTCAGATGCCTTCCTGATTTCATGGGGGGGGAGGGGGGAGCTACTACAGTATATGCATTTCCCCTGATTCCCCTCATCCACAGGATTGTTAAAGATAAGGAGGGACAGAGCAAACATAATATTGATAGCTCCAGCTTGGCTCAGACAGCCCTGCTATTCAACCCTATGGGACTTATCAATAGCCACCCCACTATGCCTCCAATACAGGGCAGACCTATTGACACAGGAGTCTGGCCACCTCCGTCACCCAGACCCGTGTATCATACACCTAACAGCTTGGAGGCTGCAAAGCTAAATGAGACCAAAAGGCATTGCTCAGAAAGGGTCCAAAGGATATTGACTGGTAGTAGAAGACCCTCCACGAGGTGTACTTACATTGCTAAATAGAAGCAGTTCTCCCTCTGGTCTAGGGAAAAAGGGGTGTCTCTGGAGTCAGCCCCAATCTACCGCATACTCGACTACCTCTCTTAGAGTCCACCTAGCGGCAATTTTGGCCCTACATGAGACTGTGGACAGGGTTTCATTTTTTTTTCCCATCCTACTAAAACTAGGTTCCTAAAAGGGGTTGAGAGGATCTACCCACAACCCAGAGATCCAACACCACAATGGGACTTAAATGCAGTGCTCCATGGCTTAACAGAACCACCATATGAGCCCATAGAGTCATGCACTCTATTGGTCCCATCTTGGAAGGTGGCCTTCCTGGTAGCCATAACTTCAGCTAGACAGGACTCAGAGCTAAAGGCCCTTTACTGCATACCTTCGTATACGAGATTCTTTGCAGACAAGGTACTACTATGTCTGCACCTGGCCTTTCTCCCTAAAGTGGCCTCCCCATTCTACTTGAATCAGGATATCTGTCTCCCAGTGTTCTTCCCTTATTCATAGGTCATGGAGAACCAGAGGAGATGGCACACTTTAGATGTCAGGAGAGCATTATTGACCTGTATTGATCATACACGCACGTTTTGTGAAACATCCCAATTATCTGAATGGAGAAGAGGCCAGCCAGTGACAAACACGGTGTATTTTGGCTTGTATAGTGAACTGTATTAAAAACTGCTACAGAAGGTCAAATATGCCTCTCCCTGGGAGGGTCAGGGCACACTCAATGAGAGCGCAGGCATCACCAACAGCCTTCCTCATGCAGGTTCCGATTCAGCAGATCTGCAGAGCAGCAATGTGGTCATCAGTACATACCTTTATGATGCACTACATGATCGTCCAACAGACATGAGATGATGCCGCGTTGGGCAGGGCTGTGCTCAGAGTGGGAAAACTTTAACTCCACCTATCATCCTGGGTATGGCTAGCAGTCACCTGTAACAGAATGATGTGAGCAGTGCTCGAAGAACTGTGGGTTACCTATAGTAACCACCCTTCTTCGAGACGGTCTGCTCACATACATTCTGATCCCCCCCAGTCCCTGCTACTTGGAGTTGGTGAAAAGAAGGGATTGGAGAAGGTCCGGGTCAGAGTCATACATATAGCCATGGTATATAACACGGGGTGGCGTCAACCCCTGACCCTACTCTAACAGGCTAGGGCAAAAGTCTTCTGGCCAACCGTGTGCTGTGGCATGTAGACACCTGTAACAGAATGTATGTGAGCAGCCCATCTTGAAAAAGAATGGTTACTACAGGTAACCCATTGATTCTAATCCAACTGTACCACTAATTTCTGGGACAAGATTTCTTTTCCTCCATACCTCAGTTTTCTTATTATAAAATGGAGCTTCTTATCTATTTACACTCTAGTACAATTTGCAAAGCCTTAAGAAGGAAAAAATATGCCCCAAACTGCACCATTTCAATGTTAGGATTAAGTAATATAATTATTTACTTTCTAAGTAATCAGAAGGCACTGAAGATTGCCTTTACAAAATTCACTTTTTAATCTTATTAAACAGAGAAATCTGGACAGTTTCTGCAATATGCACACATGTGCACACAAAATCGAAGTTACTTTTGAAAACGGGACTTAGGTGATATTTGAAATGTTCATGGAAGTCCACCACTAATATTGAGGAAGGACATGAACACAAGGTCTTCCCTTCCATGCAGGTCAGTATAGTTTGAGGGAAATGACTTAGCAGCTGCAAAGAACAAAAAAATATTTTAAAGTTTCTGACACCAGAATCAATATCATTTTTCATTGACCAGAGCCTGAAGCCTCATGCAGCATTAAATTATACAGGGTTGGTCTATACTGCCATGAGATTTTGGAGGCAATCAAAGGGAGATATGCAAAGTCAGGAGCGTCGCTGTCCTGGGAAAGGACCTGGGACACTGGCCCAAGCCCCACCCCCTACCTGGAGGCCACACCCCCTGGTGCAGGCAACACCTCCGGCTGGGGATGGGGACAAGACTGGCTGCCGTGGCCATGGGCGGCTGGGCCTGGATCCCGGGAGCGGCTGCAGTGGCCGCAGGCGGCTGGGCCCCAGATCCCCAGCTGGGGATGGGACTGGGAGCAGCTGTGGTGGCCGCAGGTGACTGGGCCCCCAATCTCCGGTCTGATCGAGCCAGAGACTGGAAAAGCGGGGCCCCGCCAGACCTGGGGCACTGGCGCTGGGATTCAGGGCATGGGCCCCGTGTGCCCAGCGCCAGCAGTGCCCCTGTGCAAAGTACTTAAAATTCCTTGCATATCTCCCTCCGATTGCCTACCTTCTACTTACTGTGCTGTCTTCAGTAGCCTCAACTGGAGGGAAGCCCCTTCCCTCCAACTCAGAGCTACTCCTTCTGCAGGGCTGGTCTTCCAGTGTTGGCTTCCTAATCAACTGAATGGGTCTTCACAGACCCGATCAGTCAATCAGGGAGACTGCTCTGACAGCATTGAATTTGCTGCCATCAGTGAAGACAAGCCCACACAGAAGTTCATAATAGACTGCTAGAGGGATAAGATACAGCTGTCCCACTTGTAGCACTCCCTTTTCCGGTATGCAGATCCAAGTTCTCATGCAGGCTCCTTTATGGAGTCTGATGAGCAACAACAATGGTGTATTGTAGATGACTGACTTCCCATTCTACAACCATTTGGAAATTGTCCTTTTCCCTCAGGTGTTGAAGGATCCAATAAGCCTTGAGTAGATTTGTCCTTCTCATTCTAATATAATTACTTAGTAGGTTTGTAAAAGTAAGTTGTAAATACCAAGAGGCTTTAATTTACTGAACTGCATGGTAACTTGTCCAAAATAGAAAAATTCCACCAACATACCATGAAAACCAATGACTGATCACATACATAACAGTCTATATTCTCTCATAGAACACTGCTTTGAGGTCTCAAAGTGCTGTGTGTGAAGACAACATTTGATCTGTGTAGGAGTTCAAAGTAGAGGAACACATGTCATACAATCCTGTTAGTGCTACTTTTTCTCTCACACTTTCAGAAGTTATTTTAAGGTAACTAGAATAATTTTTATTAAATGAAAGAGGTGTCATTTTAAATAGCACTAAAATTCAGCCATCTCTGGTGTTTCTGTAGGATTTTGACTTGTGTTTTTAATTTTCTTTTCAAGTTCTCTTTAGTATTAAGTGGATGGAAGAAACAAAGTGTATTCCCTTTGGGAATCCATGCCAGATTTCACATAACACTTAGTAAAACAAACATGGTCTATGTCTACACCTAAAATCTTATTTTGAATTTCCTTAGTCCAAACTAAGTAGTTCAAAGTTAGTTCAAACTAAGCACATTTTTTCAGTTTGAACTAGCTTTTAGTTCAAACTAGCTGTCCTCCTTTTAGTTTGAACTAACTTCTTAGTTTGAACTAAAAAAGTGTGGTTAGTTCAAACTAACTTTTTAGTTCAAACTAGAAAAGCACAGTTAGTTTGAACAAAAAGTTAGTTCGAACTAAAAGAAATGCACGTAGCCTGAACTGACTGCTAGTTTGAACTTGTTTAGTTTGAACTAGCATGACTACGTTGTGCTAGTTTGAACTAAGAGCATCTCTATGCTGATGGCAGCAATTTTGCCACAGTCAGTTCACCCTTCTGGGAGCAGATTGCAGCAAGTATGAGCTAGCCACACTACTCCCAGAAGTCAGCCCTGGAAATCCTGGGGCCCAGGGTGCATAGGGTAAGACAGACCATAAGAGTTTTGTTGTCGGCTTTTCCCTAATGCGTAGCAGTGGCTTTAAAAGTTGCGGCTAGTTACGCAAGGAATTTTGCATTCCTTGCATAACTGGAGGTTGACCAGAGGCGGTGCTGGGGCAGGGAGGGACCCGGGGCCAGGGCCCAGCCCCCGCCCCCAGTGGGCAGGCCCCACCCCCAGCCAGAAGGCCCCACCTCCTGGCCAGGGATAGGGTGGGGGGGGCGCACTGCTGTGGGCAGCTAGGCCACAGTGCGGGCCAGCGAGAAGTGGCTGCTGGAGGCTGGGCCCACGCCCGCGGGCAGCCAGGCCCCCGATCCCCGGCTGGGGATGGGGCCGCCGCCACTGCTGGTGGCCAGGCCCCAGATCCCTAACGGGGGACCTGGCCGACATGGGCGGCCGGCCAGGCCCCGGATCCCCAGCTGGGGTTGGGGCCGCTGCTGCCGCTGTGGGCAGCCAGCCAGCCAGGCCCCGGATCCCCAGCCAGCGATGGGGCTGCCGCCGCCGCTGTGGGCGGCCAGCCAGCCGGGCCCCGGATCCCCGGCCGGGGATCCAGGGCCTGGCCGCCAGCAGCCGCGGAGGCCTGGCCTCCAGCGACCGCTTCTGGCCCAGCCCCACCGCAGCCTAGCTGCCTGCGGCAGCGCGGCCTCCCCCCTGGCCCAATCCCTAGCCAGGGGTGGGGCCTGTGGGGCGGCCAGCCAGGCCCCAGATCCCTGGCCGGGGCCGGGGCCGCCGTGGCCGTGGCCGGCCGGGGATCCGGGGCACTGGCATTGGGACCTGGGGCACATGCCCCGGCATGCCCAATGCCAGCGATGCCCCTGCGGTTGGCTGTCTCCGAATTTGCCCTCAGTGTAGACTAGGGCTGAATTTCAAAATAAGTTTGAACTAAGAAGTTACTTCAGACTAACCAGCTGAACTAACTAGTTCAATCTAAGCTTTGCTTAGTTCAAACTAAAAAATATTTTAGTTTGAACTAGGCAAAGCCTATTATAGACAGGCCAAATTAGTTCAAATTAAGGCTCCTTAATTTGAATTCACTTGCTAGTGTAGACATAGTCAAGGAGTCCTGTGGCACTTAAAAATTAAAATTTATTTATTGCATGAGCTTTCGTGGGAGAAAATCCCACTTCATCAGGTGCTGTGAAGATGGGGGAACATATCGAGATTTTTCTCCCACAAAAGCTCATGCAATAAATAAATTTGTTAGTCTTTAAGTGCCACAGGACTCCTTGTTTGTTTTACTGAACTAGACTAACACAGCTGTCGCTTTGGAGCTTGACAACACTTAGTAGCATTCTGGGACAAAGCAATTAAAGTGAGGGACAACAAGCAGGTCATACTGGGAAAAAATTCTACACCCCCTAAAATTGACTGGAAAGAATTAACAGCTTCTTTAGAAGCCAAACACAAATACAACAGTCAATACAAGCTAAATAAATAAAAGATTTTTAAACTGAAAAGAGTGTCTACACAAAAAGATTGCACCAACTTAACTAACTCATTTTCTAAGTTGGCTTAGTCCAGTTGGTAGGGCCAGTCCAACCATATACTTGAACTAGGTTGTCCCCTAGGGTGCCAGACTTTAAGGGGAGTCAAATTAAATGGAAATTCATTTTTCTCCCTCTATTTAAAAAACTATATTACTATGTTATCATTTTTCTCTATATTGAATGTGGGTGGGAGTGCCAGTCGTAGTTTGCCTAGGGCATCACAAACTCTTGGGCTGGTCCTGCTAATTCATATTATTTTCTTGTGTAGGAAAACCTTAGTGTTGTAACTAGAGCTGGTCCAGAAAATTAGCCCTGAACTCTATGGAGTGGGTTGCTCCAGGTCCCCACTCCCTGCAAGCTGCAGCTCTGCGCCAGTCACTCTCCTCCCCTCCCTTCCCAGGGAGGCACAGCCAGCTGGGAGTAAGTGGGGAGCACTGCTCTGCCCCCCACTTCAGAGAGGCCGGGTGGACAGGTAGGTGGCACAGTTTCTGGCTCTGGTGGTCCATGGCCACTGCTCCCCTCCCCACAAGTGCTAGCTTCCCCAGCGCTTTCCCTCAGAAGGGGGGCAGGTGAAAGCTGGGGCCATGGGGGGTGCTACACAGGGGGCAGTGTCTCAGGGAGTTGGGACTGTAAGGAGGGCAGTTAGGGCCACAAAAGGGATGGGGCCACAGTGAGGATGGCAGTGGGGGCCTATACAGGGCCCCACAATAGTTGTTCAGCTAGGGCTCCCTAAGGCCCTCTCTGATGGGACACTGAGGCCGTGTCTACACTAGAAAATTGTTCTGCAGTAAGTCTTTGTGCTACAATAAATGTATGTTCACACTGTGCTCCTTTATAACGCAAAGGAGTGTCCACACTGTTCTTTGCGTTTCTGCAGGAAAGAGCATTGAATTGTCAGCACCTATCCCATCTCATCAGCTTCCAGAGCTAGGAACCCCAGGTAGAAGGAGAGGAGTGCTAAGCACTGTGGGTAAATCTATAAGTTCCCCGGGACACTGTGTTTGCTTGTCATCATTCACTGTAGCTGTTAGTAACTCATGCTTTTTTTCAACATTGCCCCAGGCAAACAGGAAAAAATTCAAAAGATCCCAGAACTCACAGGAGGGAGGGGCTAGTCATGTCAGAGCAACGGAGTCCAAGCAGATGACCAGAATGGTCAGGCTTAGAATACTGGGACATTTCCAGAGACCACTCACTGTGGAAAATAAAATCCACCACTGTTCACAGACACTTTAAAACACAAGAACTGTTCCGCAACAGGTGTTACTACTGTGACACAGGTGGTATTATCATTCTGGTATAACAGGGCACTTGTAACACAACAAGTAGCATTAATGTGTGTACGGTGGGCTTGTTTTTCAGCAATAAGATGACTTATTCTGCAATAACTCTCTAGTGTGTACAAGGCTTCAGATACCACGGAGATGGATTTCAATAGAGAGAAAGCATTACGCAGATAATAAAGTATTTTAATAAGGCCATGTCTACACTACAAACTTTAATTGACATGTTGATTTAAAGCCACAACTCTTAGTATATCTCTTGTATGTGTCCATTCTTGGCTTCTTGCACACATTATGGGTGGTGTAACATAGACATTAACACATAATTAATTGAAGTCTAGGCTTCACTTCATCCAGTCTACCTATTAAAATAGACACTATTGTTTATATTAGAGTTTTAGAACACCTCAGCTAACACCTTCACCTGTAAAATCCTAATTAAGACATATTCTCTGTGCCTTTGTCTTGCCTACTTACCTAATAAACTCTTCTGAGCAGGGCATCTTTCACTGTGATATCTAGACTACAATTTAAAATCCCCTCTTAATTGGCTGCCCATTATTTCAAGTTAAGTAACACTACTGCAAATGCTAACGTAAACACTCTTAGGACACAAACATTTGTGGAGCATCTAGAGTCAATCTCAGGTAAACTACAAACATTTGGGTGCTTAGAATGAACATCCATTATGCATCCAGACTACCATTTACAGTCATATTATTTAACTCAAATCAAGCGTTAATCAATTATTTCAAATTAAAACAAGATAAATTCTATGGTAGACAAAACCTGGATGTTTGTACAACTTCTAGCACAATGGTTGGTGTATCTATGTATTACTATAGTATAAATAATTTTAATAGATGGGAACTGTTAGATGACCAGTATGGATATGGGAATTAGTTCATGCTAAAGATAATGTCACAGTCCGTTTCTGTTTGAGATAGTAACATTACAGGTTCCAAATTAGTAATAAATTATAAATTAAAATAATATTCTCCATCTAAGCAAACAGTGCATATTTTGTGATTAAACTTTTATGCTTCTATTAGACTTAAACCACTTTACGGCTCAGAGTCCACATGAATTGCAGTTTGTTCAAAGCATTTGAAATGCAGACAGTGCAGAAGGGTGCCTACATGAATTAACTAGTCTCTGCCTTTCTTCCAGTAAACGAATCATTCCTGATGACCAACAGAAGGTCATATGCTACACTTGTGGGGGGAAGGAAGGCCCGCAAGGTCATCCGATACTCAGGTAACAGTGTTATGAAAGCAGACATCTTATAAATAATGATTAAAAAACCTGTTCCATTCTTTTGCACTGACCCCAGATGGGAAAGTCAAGCCCCTAAAGATGCAATTTTTTTTATGCTCATTCATAACTGTTGTGAAACTTAGCATTTGACTAAGCACCTGATTGCATTTGCAAAATGTATTCTTAGTTTCTAAGCAAAAGGAGCTACTTAATAGTGTTTGCCTATAAGATCCAAACTAATCACTAACAATGCCATGCAAATAGTGAAAATTTCCCTTCACTTGTCACTGTGCAATTATTCTTGCAGTAACAGATTTTAAGGCTTGTGCATTTAGAATATATGTTGACTTATCAACTTAGGGGTGTGAAAAATCCACACCCCTGCAGTTACACTGTAGCAACCCCCAGTGCAGAAGCAGTTATGTTGATAGAAGAATGCTTCTGCTCAGCTAGCGTTCTTACAGTGATGGCAAAACCCCTTCTGTCACTGTAGGCTGTGTCTGTACACTATGGTGTTATGCTCTCACTATTACATCAGTAGCTATGCCACTACAGTCCCTGGATATGTCCTAATATGGGAGGGCAAAGGGGGAATCACACAGTACTAATTAGTGCAAACCCAGCACATACAAAGAGTACGGCCATTAAGAAATGCTTATTATTAATCATTGCGGCCTAGATGCTGCCTTTGTTGTTTATTTGTAGGATCCAACCCCGAGTACTTAAGATTTAATGGTGCAAAGTGCTGAGTGCCTCTAACTCCACTGTAGTCAATGCAAGTCAAAAGTTGCTCAGCACCAGAGCTGTAACGTGGTGATCTGGTGCCCAGGGTGCATTTTGATTGGAATGTGCCTCTTGCCATTAGCAGCACTTGGAGCTGGTACCACAAAATGCACCCTTTAATAGAGTGGCTCTATTGAGCCACTCTGGCACTCCTGGCGCAAAGCCCCATTGGCCCCTCCCTAGTTACGGCCCTGCTCAGCACCCAGCAGGATGAACTCAGCACCTTGTGGTATCAGACCCTTAAAAAGGAAAAAGTGTCCCCAGATAGCTGAAGGCACGTTTGCATTCATAGTATAGGGATGGTGGACTGGTATCAGTTTTTTATTTCTGTACTTTGATTTGTATGTTTTTTTAAAAAGACAGTCGCCTCAACTTGCTCTGGTCTTGCTTTTGGCTGTGAAAATTCTAAAATTTACAGTTAGATTGTGGCATTTATGTATAGGAGCAATAGGCATAATCTTTCCAGGACTGCCCTGGAAAGCAAAACACAATTCTGCAGTGAATTCACATGGACAGAACCCTGAGCCTGCACAGAACCCCACTGAAGGATCAGGGTGTTAAATACAGATGTCAGCCTGTTCCAGGAAGAAAATTACTAAAGAGAAAGCAGAGCCAATGCACGGGATCTACTCAGCTTTGTTTTTCCGCCTCATGAAATTATACTGTAGAATGGTTAGGGGACTGATTTGTCAATCTCAAACACCACATTGGGAGGAAACAGTCTCTTAGCTGTTTTGTCCCACCATAATTTCAGGTTTGACAGTGAAACCACACAGCATCATTCCACGGAATGCTTAATTTGTGCCAGGACTGAGCCCTGGCACTTCTACACTTGGCCATTCACACTCCTGGTTCTTCTCTTGCCTTGTCTGTTATGAAAGCAAAAAAAAAAAAAAAAATCTCTGGCACCTAATTGCTTGAGTCCTGCCACCTCTTTCATTGCAAATCAAGCACTAGTTGCACACTAGCTACAGGCTATGAGTGGTTTTCAAAGGCAGCAATTTGCATTAATGTAGCTTGGGGGTCATAAATCAAGTGTGGTTATTACTGAGTATGATTTTTCCTAGAAATCTGTAAGCAGGAAACCTAGTTGTGAAAGAAATTAACTGTCATGTTGTTTTAAGCTTTTTATATTACTTTTATTCTTTGGTTTTTATTTGGGGTCACTCTCCCCAATTCATTTCTATTGGATAGAAAATTCCTTTTCCTTGCTTACCCGAAATTGCTGTGCAGCACTAGCTTTTATTTACAGAAACCTTGAGTAACCTTTATGGTTCAAGGCAGCAGGAAGAGCAATATGCACTCCTGGCAGCAATAGGGGTTACTGAGGGGCATTCATCCTGAGGAAAGCTGAAACAGCTGCCAAATCCTTTTTTCCTTTACTCATGCAAGTAAGTCCCACCAGCTTAAACTGTGTATCTATCTTTATATCTATGCATAGTTTCTTTGGCCTGGGCTACACTGACTGGAAAATTTGGCAAGAGTCAATGGGAGTTACTCAAGCCCCACAGAGTAGCTTGCGTAAGTTATGTTGACTTGCACTAGGCTGCACAGGTGGGAAATGTGTACCTGTTGATGCACCACTGTGCTTTTTCTGGAGGTGGTTTTAATAGTTCAATTTCCTGATTGATTGAGTGGATCTTCACTGCCATTCAAATGAACTGAATAAAACAGATCTGACAGCAGTGAATTCGCAACTTCACAAAGGAGGAAGGGTACATATGGAATGAATGTTTGCAGGAACTGGTCTCAGTTACACAGAAATGATTCACAAATGTTTCCTGTACAGATCAGCACAGGTAAAGAATAAAATGACAGTCATCTTATGTAGCAGACAGGCTTAGGAACAGCCTCATGCAAAAAGCTTGTGCTAGGCAGGTAATGTCTGGTATTTATAATATTATTTTTACTGCATACATCTGCAAAAGTTTAAGTGATTGTGAGGGAAGAGCAATTCCTCATAAACGGGATAGTGCATAAATATCATTAGAGTTCAGTCTGACTCAGTTTGAAAGGCAAATCAAAATAAGACATCATTCAAGAGGGCAACAGCCACAGAGCCTGTCAAATGACTAACCCATCCACATGTTAGAGCCAGAGGCAACTCCACAGGCACCACACAATCAGCTGCCTCAGGTCTCTCACACAAGGAGCCAGATGCTGTGTCTGGAAATCCACCTTCCACAGGTTGGCATCTGGATCCCAAGACTGCCATCCTGAGAGGACAAAGAGTGAATACAATATGGTGTGATAAAACAAAGGCTGTGCTGGGCTCTGTTTTTTTTAGTTACTAAGTTATAAATAAAACAAGCATTTCCCAAGAAGCAAGGATTAAACCATCCTCATTCGGGTCTTGCAAAACAAATCTCAGCTAACAGACTAGCCATACAAATAAACACCTCTTTATAAGAATAGAGATGGGCCAGGAGTTAGACCAATTTACCTAGCTCTCTGCCCTAAATGTGTCAGATGTGATAACACCAGATTAGGAACCATTGCTGCTGTTGTCAAACAAAAACTCAACCAACAATATTTTGAAAATCAGAACCAAAAACCATGTCAAGTTTTCCCCAGGTCTCAGGGCTGAAATAGGGTACTCCAATAAATATACACATAAAACTGCCCCCCCCTCCCCAAAGAGTAACAAGTGAGCCAAATCCATGTGTAACTGATTTCAGTGGGACATGGATCAGACTCCAAATGAGAGAAATTGTAATAAGAGTGAAAGTTCTACTTTATTAATTAAGTTTATGCCCATATGCAGGGGCTAAAGTAGGCCAGAATGCCCTGGAACACTGTTCTGGGCAGGAGCGTCACTGCCCCAAGAAAGACCCGGGGCACGGGTGTGGGCCCTGACCCCCTCCCCATTCCTCGCCAGGGCCTGATCTGGCCTCAGGCTCCTGCTGCCCCCTGCCTGGCCCTGGATCCCTGGCCAGGGCCAGGAGAGGGTGTCGCTGTCGCAGACGGCCCGGCTTGAATTCTCGGTGGGGACTGGGCTGGGAGCTGCAGGTGCTGCCGTGGCTGGGAGAGGCAGGCGCCGCAGTCAGCAGCCGTGCCCCGGATCACCGGCATGGGATGGGGCTGGGAGATGCAGGGGCTGCCCCGGACACTCGGGGCACTGGCGCTGAGACATGCCCCGTGTGCCAGGTGCCAGCAACGCCCCTGGTTCTGGGGCCCTGAAAATTAGAAAAAGCAGGCAGAACACATGTTCTGCTCTGCCCTGGCATGGGAGGTGCAGCCAGCCTGCCCTGCTCCTTTGTGGAGAAGCAGCCTGAGGCTGAGCCAGTTGGGAGCTGCCTCCAGGGGTCCCCTTCTGTGTGCTGGGCTGCCCAGCTTATATAGAAATGAAATTCTTCCAGCACTGGGACTCAGGATGGAGCATCTAAGTGCAGCACAGCACTGGAGTCCCTGCAGGAAAGAAAAGCGAGGGAAACCCCATGGATCTGATACTGGGAATCACACAACATCCTCACCTGCATCCTTGCTATGTATTGTGAAGGGCCGAATCCATCCCTCCCCTCCTCTGGCTAGGGGTGGGTGGGTGTTATGATGCTACCCTGCTCTACCCAGGAGCTGGGATCCCAGTGGCAGCAGGGGATAGTAAGTGATGGGGGAGAGGGTGCAAGGCCTGGCCAGCCCTTCATGTGGGTGGGGGGGTACAGGAGGTGCTGAGGGGTGCCCGCATGCCCCCACCTCCTGTGTTAAAGAGCCAGGCCGCCCCCCCCCCCACCAGGCAGGGTGTGGTGGTGAGGCTCCTCTCTCTCAGTCAAGCGGGGCTGCTGGGCTGTTGCAGGGGACCAGTTGTTGCCACACACTGGGTAACTGCAGGGGAGGGAAATGTGCAGTGCGGATTTGTGTCCCCCCAGCCTCATGTCCCTTCCCTGCTGGTACAGACTTCTCTCCCAAGAGCAGCTGGGGTGGGTGGCCAGGATTCCTCCTGTTGGGGGGGGGGGGAGGAATGCTGCAAATTTTGTTCTTGCTCCAGGTGCCAGTCACCGTCAGTACACCACTGAGGGAAGGCATGGGAGATCTAGGAGCCAGAGGGCAGGCAAGTCAGGGAAGGGGAACAGGGAGATGGCAGGTGAGTGGGGAAGGGGCCAGGGAGGGTTGGGGTGTCATGGGATCTACATGAGTGATAATATATTTCAGGAGGTCAAAAGTAGTAAATTATTTTTTTGCTTGCGCTTGGGAGGTGAATGACTCATGAAATGATTTTATTTTTCTGGATTTTTTTTCTCCCCTCTCTTTGTCCCTGTTTTTCTGACTCCATGGTGATAAGGATACTACGGTCCTGGATGGAGACAGCATCTCCTCTGTTACAGATCTGAGGACTCATGCACATTTCCCAGTGGTTCTAGAGACTAACGTGAATTATTTAAAATGTGTCTTATTGCACAGTGCTTATTTGCCCTATATGCACATTCCACAGACTGACTCACAATTTATAGGAAGCAACTACCAATTTCTTCCTAAAATGTCTGATAAAGGCAATCTTTAAAACTGCTCCCATTTTGGGGATGAACAAGCACAAGCGATATTTCTTAGTAGTTTAGAGAAATTTAAGAAGGAAAATCTTATTATTTGAAAGAGCCTTATTTATTATTTTATCCTTCTAACATAACTAGTTTGTTAAGTGTTGCAAATTAGGATAAATTTCATGATTCATATTTCTGGTAATTGTAAATTTTCCAGGGTACCTAACAAAAAGTTGATTTACTGTGAATAATATTCTTTGAGAATACAGCCCATTTCCCTTTGTCAGTAGGTCTCAAACTGATCCTGATTTCTATACATGTTTGTATTTGTTATTCATAACTATGTGTTAAAGAGTTTATGCAAGCAAACATTAACCTATGCATTGTCAGACTCTCTCTTTGACTATAGAGAGGACACAACAGTGCTAAACATTTTTAACATTTAAAAAAATATGTGAGCAGAAAAAATTGTGATAAGGAAGTTATCACCGAACAATAAATTTGGAGGACAGTCTATTTTTTTTTTTTTTTTTACTGAGTCAATTTTGTGACCATAGTTACACTTGGAAAAGGATAAAGTTTCTGATATTTTTTCTGCTGTTATTATATCCACTCTCATTAGGCAATGTTCATCAAATACTTCCTACAAAATACCATGGTGTCATGGAGACATACATTGGCTATCTGTAATTATGGTTGAAGCAAGGCTTTTGTTATAAAGCCGATCTTCGCACTCACCCTCTAATTTAATTAAACCATCACCCAAATGCTTTCAAACTTTATATGTCTCCCATAACATAGAACTTCCTCACTGACTCTGGTTAAATTAGGTAAATAAAATTTGTGTCCCTGTATTTGATATTTTTTAAGCTGAGTTATTTAATTATTTTTCTCTTTCAGTTTCACCATTCCTTTAGCTACTACAGATTCTGAAACAGTCTTTTTCTCCATTAAAAGCAGTGCCTTTCATTGCCTGTCCAGCACCAATAACCAATATGGGATTCATGAAAAGACAGTCACACCTGCTATCAAATGGCCATGAAACTTTGTATAGTTCACGTGTACGCATTTTATATGTTTTGATATGAATGTTATAAAATTTCACTCTTGCCATCTTTGTTCATATATGTAATATGTATACAAGAATAAATTCCAATGCATATTTAAAATAAATGGCCCATTGAATGAGTCCATGCAGTTGTGAATATAAATAAAAATAAATATAAGAAGTTTGGGAACATAGTATTTCTTCTGCTGTAGAAACTCTAACCCTATTCCTTCTACCCTATGCATATGCACAGTCTTCTACCTCTAGTAGGCCTGCAGGTAGGATGCATAATTTGGCCCAAAATGTGTCTGTCTGTAAAATACAATAATCACTATAAGACTGGGACTTTTCAGCTTGGAAAAGATATGACTAGGGATGGGGGGATACAATAGAGGTTGATATAATCATGACTTTGTGGAGAGAGTAAGGAAGGAAATAATAAGTAAGGAAAAAGTAAACAAGGAAGTATTATTTCTTCCTTCTCATAGCACAAAAACTAGGAGTCACAGAACAAAATAAATGGGCAGTTGACTTAAAAACAAACAAAAGGAAGTATTTTTTTTTTTAAACACAATGCACAGACACCTTGCGGAACTCCTTGACAGAGGATGTTGTGAAGGCCAAGACTATACTGAGGTTCCACAAAGAACTGGATAAATTCATGAAGAATATGTCCATCAATGGCTATTAGTTAGGACAGGCAGAGATTGCTGTTTGCCAGAAGGAGGGAATAGATCATTTGTTGATTACCTGTTCTGTTCTTTCCCTCTGAAGCACCTGGCATTGGCCACTGTTGGAAGACAAGATACTGGGCTAGAGACATCATTGGTGAGATCAGAATAGTTGTTCCTATGTTCATACTCTACAGCCATCAGAGCTAGAAACTAACTTGTATAAAAATAATGAAACTCCTGTGGAACCTTAAAAAGACTAATACGATTTGATTGATTGATTGATTGATTGATTGATTTCTTAGCACATAAGCTTGTGTGTGTTGCAACCCACTTAGTCAGATGCATGAAGTGGAAACTGCAATTAGGAGATATATATATACTTGCAAGAGTTAGAAACAGTACAACGGGGAGGGCAAGTGTTAACAAAGTCAATTCAGTTAGGGTAGATTAGGCCCATTTACAAAAGTTGACCACAAGGTGAGAATGTGTGAAAAGGGGCAATTACTTTTTGTCAGGGGTGGCTGAACTTATGGAACTGAAGAGCTGCACAAGTCGATTATTAAACCTTTGAGAGCCGCACTGAGGCATATAACCACATACTTTTACCCACTCCAAAATTACTAAGCTTAAAATTCATTGCACACTTCAATTTTATCGTAAAAACAAGGCAAATATTGATCCTACTAACATCAGATTCTAATAATTACTTAAGGTTACCATGAAAACTAGGCCTATACAGTAAAAACTTAGCTGTTGCTGGATGTAGAAACACTGCAGGCTAGTGGCGAGTTTTTTAAAATCTGGGTGGTAACTTTTCAATGCAGTACATAAAAGCTCTCTCAGGTGCTGATCTCTAAGTATTGCACAATGTTTTGTTTTAACAAATTCCATTGTGGAATACAATACTTTACTGCAGTAAATTGTGCCAAAAATTGAAAGTAATTACATTCAGTTTTAAACTTTTCTCCTTCATATTTTCATTTCTTAGTATTCCATGTTATGTTTAGGACTTGTAAAACATGATTTTATTTTAACAATGAGTAAACTGCATTAGGGCCTATGAGAAAACTAAACATGCTTCAGCTTCCCCAACCATGCTGTGCTTTCCCCACGTTTCCCACCTTGCTGCTGCTTCCCTGCCATTTCCAACCATGCTGTACTTCTCCCCCTGTCCCTATCTGACCATGCTGCTGCTTCCCTGCAGTCTCTTACCATGCTGTTGCTTCTCTGCTGTCCCTAACCATGTCACACTTCTACCCCCATCTCCAATAATGCCAAGCTTCCCTTCCATATCCGACCATACCACCACTTCCCTGCCATCTCCAAACACGCCATGCTTTCTCCACGTCTCCGACCATGCTGATCTGCCCTGCTGTCCCCAACGATGCTGCCATCTCCGTGCCATCTCTAACCATGCCACGCTTTCCTCATGTCTCTGACCGTGCCAATTACTTCTCTGCTGTCTCTGACCATCCCGCACTCCCCCCCAACCCCCTCGTCTCCAACCATGCCATGCTGCACTTTTTCTTTCAAGAGCCACACATGGCTTGCAAGCAGCAGTTTGGCCACACCTGCTTTTTGTAATGAGATAACCATTCCAAGTCCCTGTTCAGACCCTGTCTGATTGTGTCAAGTTTGTTTAAAAAGAAAAACTGAGAGTCTCATATAATCACTTGACTGTGAGCAGGAGCTCTAAGAAAAAGATTAAATATTGTTAGACTTAGAATAACTGGCAACAGTTATCCTCTTAACAAAAAAATATAAAATTTATGTATTTTAAAAGGAAGGAATAAGGGGGTTAACACATATGTAGGAGACTGTCAGACCTTCACCACAGAATGTCAGTTTAATGAGTATAGTACATACCTACACATCAAAAACAGGCTTGAGATATGGTCATTTCCAAGCACCAGCACCTTACTTATAAATGCAGTCCATAAAAAGGGTTCTCAATATCCGCACAAATATCCCCTCTGTTATTTGATCTGAATAAAATTTCACAGAACATGGGTAAGGCTTGTCTACAGCTGCACTTACCAGTTATTAATTATTATTAGTATGTGCATAGTGTAATGTAAAAAAGATAAGTTTCCCATTCCAGGTAATTTACAACCTAAGGCCTTGATCCTGCAAAGAGAATTATAGACACAGATCCCTGCATACTTAGTCCCTCAATCAGACTAATACATAGATCAGCCAAGTCTTTTCCTTCACAATTAAGTGTAAGAGTCCTTATATAACCAGATGTTCTGCTCTAAGAGAGACCGTTCAAAAATTTTTTCAAGTTCCAAAGAGGCAGCAGTGTTATTCTAGTTCAGCAAAACAAATAAGGAGTCCTGTGGCACTTAAAGTCTAACAACTTGATTTATTGCATGAGCTTTCGTGGGAGAAAATCCTACTTCGTCAGATGCTTTGGAGATTGGGGAACTTACAGAATGGAAGGAAATAAATGCAGGGAAGTGTAAGTCATAGGATTAGGTCACACTTTAACAGCAAATCAAAGCAGTTGTTAAGATTCAAACACTGGGGACAGCATATAGGAAGATAAGGTCAAATCACCTGTTGTAATAAGGAAAAAAAAAATCCAAAGTCCCTATTGAGCCATGAAGCAATACAGTCAAATCTGCAAATAAATTGAAGCTTTGTAGCTTCTCTCAAAGCTCAAAACATTTATTTATGCAGTAAATTATTTAGAAGGGAATATTTTTGTGGTAGATGAATTTTGAACAATAAGGTGGCTTTCTGAAGCTGTTTAGAGATTTGCAATGGCATAAGACACCCTAGAAGAGATTGATTAATGGGAAGAATGCAGGTGAGGCAATCAAAGGTGCTCAATAAATTCCAGCAACCTGAAAGTTATCACTAACCCAGATGTGTGAAACATCAGTATCTAGTGTTCCAGGAAAATCCTGACCGCTATGATATCAATAGGTGCTTTGCTATTGACTTCCATGGACTGAGGATTTCACTCATGAGGTTCTACTTTTCCAACTTAGATTTATTAGCCCAAAATACCATCTCTCAAGTGTTTCAGAATGGACTTAATCCAAGGCTGATTGATGCTGATGTGGGGAAGTTCACAATAATGTCTTAAAGCAGCTTTGGATTACATTCCATGCATTTGTTCACTCTCCTGTTGAAATCAATGGCATAGCTTTCATTTGCTTCTTTGATGGAGGGTCAAGCCCAAACAAGTAAACCCAACTGCTTTTCTTTAAAGATTCTGCAACAAATAAATATACTACTAAAAAAAAAACTTTGAAACTATTATGTTTTCTACTGTCACACCACCGATCATTTTAAAAGAGTGCCCCAGCTGCACAGTTTTTTAAAACAAAACCAGCTAACTTCACCATCAGAAGTTCACAGAAATATGGCTGCATCTTTTGACACCCTTGTAACTTTGAACTTTTATTGAGAGAAGTCAGACAATTTCCTGTGATCAACAGTCCTAATTATTTCACTTGTGCACTGTATCAGTCTAACACGCCATATCTTAACCTTTGCTGTTCTGATACCAGAAGTATTTAACTAGATGTTGAGGGATATGAGGGAGAGCATTTGAAAAGCAACAGAAAAAAACCAAAAATATAAGAAAGGACAAAAAGAAGACAAGTATTTTATGCAGAGGCTGAACTGCCTGGAAACCATGGACTGGTGTTAAATTCTGAACTTTAGTAAGCAAGAGATGAACTGGGTTCATCTAACACCAACAAACATGATATAGCTAGGGGGCATTTCACCCTAGTTAAATACCAGATGAATTAAAGGCCGTTGCCAGCAGCTGTGATGAATGTCACTGGGATGCAGTCTGATTGCTCGCTGAGTGCTATGAGTGAAGTATGTCGGCTCCTTCTTCGTTAAGGTCAGCGTGTATTTCTAATGGTTCATGTACAGGGCTTTGCTGGAGGCACCAATGAGACCACAGGTGCTGGAAAATGTCTCTTTCATGCATCTAGCACTGGGACAAGCAGGATTG
Organism: Podocnemis expansa; assembly: GCA_007922195.1. Lineage (NCBI taxonomy): Eukaryota > Metazoa > Chordata > Testudines > Podocnemididae > Podocnemis > Podocnemis expansa. The sequence continues at coordinate 4,278,750 of ML681964.1, read as the reverse complement.
AATAGTGTCAGATGAAACTTGGCATCAACATGTTTGCAGTTTACAAGCAGGGCTCTCAAATCCGGATTGAGAAGAGGACAAACTAACCTCAGAATGATAGATTTTATTTAATGGGTGTAAGCATTTTACTGCCTTGCCTCCACTCCCGCCCATGCCCATTGCCAGCTCTGAAAAGCAGCAAGGCTAACACAATTCTTAGATGAATGTGTTAAAAAATGTCTCTGTTTAAGAAAGCATCAAGGTTTGATTCTGTTCAGGGCCCTGGCATTTGGGGAGGGAGACTCAGAAAGTAGGTTCTGCTCTTTTCTAGCCTTGTTTGTCCATTCCAGATTATTACATAGATTAATCTCAGTGTTCATGTTCTGCTGGCCCCCATTTCAAAAGGCTCAAGTAATGCTCAGCTGTGCAGCACTGTGAAATGTCAGGTCACCCACTTTTCCACTCAGGACTCTCCAGTCACTCTCAGCAGCTTTTCCCTCATCCCATCTTTATACACTACTAACAGAGAAGGAGTTTCCATAGCAGTTAACAGTTAGATAAGTAGAAACTGCAATGTACTTATTTTCCCCAAAATAAAAAATAACCAACTTGAAGTGCTCCACTTTCAGAACCTTTCATCTACCTGGTTCTTAAAAAAAAGTAGTGCTTATAAAGATACTGGATTCAGCTTATCATCAAATGAAGCCCTTTGTTTATACTCAACAGGATCAGGACAGGCAGTGGCATGGCACCAACATGTCTCCCCCACTAACCTACTGAAAAGCTACACTCCTTTGTTGCAGGGACCACAGCCACCTACACAGCATGCATCCAAGCTCCCTGGAAGACTTGTACTCCGATTCTAGTGCACACCAAAGCCCAAACCCTCACCTCTAGCTGCGTAGTGGTATTATTACCCTTGCTAGCTAAATTAAAGCTAACATGCCTATCCATGTTCCAGTTACACTTTCACTTGTAGACATAGTCTCAGGCTAAGGGTGCAAATGAGACCTCATTTATACGCTGAAACAGTGGTTCTCAGGAGGAATGTCACTGCTGTAGGGCCCATGGGGCTGCACCCTGCCAGTCTCTGGCCCTGCCCTGGCAGCAGCAGGGTCAGGATTGTGGCTGGGCTGCCTGCCGCTGGCTGGATCCAGAGCGAGACAACCTGCTGCTGGCTGGCAATGGCAGGGGCTGAATCCAAATGGGGGCCACCTGCCCCTGGACTGGATCTGGACCAGGGCTACCTACCATGGTGCCATTGGCCAGCAGGGGCCAGATCCAGGTCAGGCTGCTGGCAGGAGGAGCCCAATCTGGCTCCTGCTTTGGGACTGGGAGCCACATTGGGCCCAGGGGGTGGGCCCTGGGCCCTGGCCCCAACTCTTTTTTCAGGGCAGCAGTGGCCCTGGTTCCCAGTCTTTTTGATTCAAGGACCACAATACCATTTTTATAACCGTGAAGGGCCATTAGTTTCCACCAGCAGGCCTCCCCGACTTCAGCCAGACAAAAGGAGTTCAGCAAAGAGACTGCCACCACGCTAATCTCCCGCCTCTTTGGCTGAAGCAGGTTAACTGCACACATCCTGTAGCTCTGGATGCTCCACCTGGGTCCCTAGACAGTAGCTCCCTTCTGTAGCCAGGGAGATGGAAGATCAGTGCTCCCTTCCCTCTGGCTCCAGCAGGGACTCCAGAGCCTATGGACCCAAGCTGAGCACTTTGCCTATTCCCTGCCAGGAGGAGGGGAGTGTTAATTTCCCATCCCCTTGACTGCAGCAAGGAACCTGCACCAGTCTCTTAGCCCCTCGGCAACATGCTTCACCTGGGTCCTTAGGCAGACTCCTTTCTGCAGTCACCAGGAGAGGAGCCATGGATGACTTTTGTTGCTGCTGCTGTGGCTGGCCTCCCAGCCACAAGCTGGGTACCACTGCTCTGGACCAATTCTTATGGCATGCACGGTTCACCACTAGAAAACATTAGACTGAGATCCCCTAGCCCATCTTAAAATTAGCCACCAATTAGCCATCAGATAACTATAATCTTGTCCACACCAGGATAACTGTCGTTGATGGTCAGCCATCAATGTATCTGCACTGGTATAAAACTCTACAGAATAATCCGGTAAGCCACAACATAGATGGGTGAACTCCACTGGGGCAACTAACAACTTGGCCTGGAAACACTAGGCATTTGTATAGGTACACTGTTGGCTGTAACCCAGGCCTGTCATGATGTGTCTACACTGCAATAAAACAGCAGTGGCTAACATAGGTCAGTTGCTTTGGGTTCATGGGGCTCAGTCTGTGTGGCTATAAAACTACAGTGTACACTTAAAGGCTCAGGCTGAAGCCCCCTGTCTTCAGCAAAAGCCCAAACATCTACATTTCAACTTTTCAGCCACACAGTCCAAGCCCTGGGAACCTGAGTCTGCTCACTCTGGCCAGCCACAGGTGTTTGACAGCAGTATAAACATACCTTCAGCCATAAGCTGCACCAGGTCTCTGAATTCGTGAGCTAGGGGGTAAAAAGAATTGGCCGAATCAATCACCTGAGCCACCTGCTTCCCTCACAGACTCTTGGAGGGGCTGACAGTTCTCCCATTTGGTAATTTCAAGGGGCTTCAACAAGCATATCCACTGTCAACCCAGAGTCCCAGACAGTCTTTATACAGGAGCAGTCAGCTTTGCTTCCACATATACTGCATCTCAGAGAGCTGTATGGAGACAGCATCTGTTTATGATTACAATGTATTCTGTAATGCCTGTCTCAGAAAGAAAGAAAAGAAAAGAACGAATGAACTGTGGCCATTCCCTTAAAAAAGGCTTCTTCTGAACTTTCTGATCATATAGTGTAGGCTCAGCCATTCAAAAACCAAGTGACACTGATACTAGGAGCACCATTCTCCCAGTTGACAACTCTCAATGAAATTGTTCATCTAGTAAAATCCCATGATAATAGGCATCTTAGAAATACCACAGAAAGGTGGTTATCTGTGCTTGACACATGCAGTCTTGCCTCACTCATAACCATTCATAATATGGCTAAAAAGATGATTTTCCTAGCCTGCCACTTTGACTGCATGACCCCTCTTTGTATCCATCCACTGGCTCTCCCATCTTTTTTACATCAGAGGTACGCTTCTTGTGTTCACTTTCAAGGCTCTTCATGGCCAGTTCCCAACCTACCTCTTATTATTCATCTGCTAAGAAACTGATGTTTGCTTCCAACTGGCCTATGATGAAACCTCCATAGCCCACTAGTCACATTTGCAAACAAGTACTTTTTGCTTTCTCCTATGCTGCTCCTCACATCTGGGAGGAGCTTTGCATAATCACCTGCAAAGTTGCCTCATTATCTACCTTCATATCTCTCCTCTGCCACCATGCCTAAAAATGTTGACAACAATTATGCTGCTGATGTGCTGAGACCACTGCCTATCATGCTAACTTTTCCTGTAAGCCCCTATATTCACTTGTTGTCTCTTATCTTGCCCCAAGGAGCTCTAAGTATATCTTTTTATTCTGTGTTTGTACATTACCTAGCACAATGGAGTACTGATCCATGCCAAGAGCTCCAGCATGCTATGATAATACAAATGAATATTAATGAATGCCAAACAACTCAGCTTGCATTTAAGTGAAAATTCCCCATAAAATTTGCCAAGTAATTCTCCTATCTCATAGTCTATCCCTCACATAATCCTCATTTAAAAAAAATGGCTCCAATTACATGAATGATTTGTAAATTCAGAATTAGGATTTAAATAAGAGGAAAAACATATCTAAAAATATTCCACCTAAGTCTAATATTACAGATATCTAATTAGGGAAACTCAGTTTGTCCCTAGCTCTGAATCCTCTCTCTAGCAATATCTTCTGTTTATTTATGACTTATCCCTTCTCTTCACCCGACCCTTAACAAAACCACAGAAGGCAGCCTTCAAATCAGTCCCACATCATAATGGTTCATATTGTATTAGAAAGGCAGTGAAAGGTAAGGCTAGACACACTTAATTAGAATTTGATGACCCACACCATCCCTAGTTCACCAAGTTACCTTAGTATATGCCTAGCTTCAGGCATATGAGTAGTTCCATTGAAGTCTATTTAAGTACTCTACATTTCTGACTCAGGCCTTTCCAGAGAGGAACTACTCCCACTCCATAAAGTTAAGCAAGTGACAGGAATATGGCCAAAAGGCCGAATGTTGCAGTCATTACTCTAATGAAGCTTAAACTGAAACCAACGGAAGCTCAGCAAAGAACTGAGTTGAGGGATGCAAAATTCATCTCTTGACTCCCTGAGTCTCTTACTCATTTCTTCTTTCTTAAATGTTATGTGGTTTTAATAGATCATTTTACTTTCAATTTTTGTTACATTTCACAAAGTAGATATGATTGAAATTTAACCAATTTACCTGGTTAAACCAGGGGCATTGCTGGCGCTGGGCTTATGGGGCTCAAGCCCCAAGTCCAAGTGCCTGAGCCCCGGGTCCGCTGCCGGGCTGCCTGTGGTGGTGGCAGCTGCAGTGGCGTTGCGCGAGCCCAGAGTCCTGGTGCACTGAGGCCTGGTTTTTTTCTGGGGCCAGTGGCGCTCCTGGGTTAAACCATGTCAGCAGTTACTGTAAAATTCTAATAGTTTTGGTTTATTTTTCAATGTATAAAATGAATGTAATCCAGTCAACTGTAAGAGCATGGACAAAAATATAAGGCACAGTTTCAAAAGCAGTCTCTAATTTTCAATATCTAAATATTTTGGATGCTCAACTGTAGGAACCAGGGCTGGTTTTCAGAGCTGCTGATCATCCCTAACTCAATTCAAGTCAAAGGGAGCTGTGACTGTTCAGCATCTATGTGCATCAGGCAACAGGTTTAGAGACTCTCTAAACTCTGATCCAAGAAACTCATACATGTGCAGAACTTTATTGCATGTGTGTGTTGTTATTAACATCATACTAGATTCTCCATATGTTTAAGCCTGCACTTAAATGCTTTTCTGGATCAGCCCAGACTATTCACTCAGGATCAAGCCCATAAGAGTCCTTCATAAGTAATGTTATAGTAAACTACAGGGTTTTAGACCAGTATGGTGAAATACGGGGGGTTTTTTTGGTTTATTTGTTTGTTTGTTTAAATGAGCTGGTAAAAGATGATCCAATCTTTTCCAACTTATGTGAGCTCTATCTTGGTCAAATACATTTTTGTACAGAAACACAAACTAGTACAGCTGCCATTTTCTTATTTTCTTGAATGGCAGGAGAGGGAAAAACATCACTTTGTGCCTGATGTCAGTTTGGCTGAGAGAAATGACAAATCATTAATTACAATTCACCAGAGAAGACAAGACTGACATTCAAATGAAAGGTCTCGTAATAGTCTGATTTGTGTGCCCAGGGCTGAGCTTATAACTTGCTACAACACATTCTTGATCTGAATCTTACTTGTGTGCTTAGCATTGTCAAATAGGGAGGAGCTGGACAGGGGAAGGATGGAGGTCACAGCAGCATCAATGATATTGCCAGGATGACACCAGTTCAGAAAGTTCCCATGGAAAAAACCCCCAAAAGTTACCTGTTATTTAAGTCATAGTTAGCCACAGAATTATAGTTTCATTTTCTTTTCTCAGGACAGTCTCTAGTCCCGTGAGTTTTATGAAGCGAAATACATTAATGAGTGTGAGCACTCAGATCACTGTGAGCGAGGGGCCAAAGAAGCTGATAGACTAGATTAGACAGACAGATGTGTGCATAAACTGGGTGAAATCCTGGCCCAGCTGGAGTCAATGGCAATATGCCCATTCTTTTCAAAGGAAGTAGGATTTCACCCAGTATTCTTTTTATCTTTATTTTTGTTTTGAAAAAAAAGTATGTGAGGACTGTTAGAAAGGAATTATTGATGGGGTAAGGGAAGAGAAAATACAATATCATGAAAATATCCACAGATCCCAAGGAACACTGACTAGACAACAGGTACCATGGTAAAATGTAAAGATAAAATGTACCACGCATTTCTGAAAAAAGAAATTAGTATTTCATTCTCTCACTATTTGCTTCACCTCATACTTTGGGAGTGAGTAGATTTGTCTTAGCCAGGAACTTATTTGAGACGGTCACCTTTATGCTAAGCATTGCCACAGACACAAGCAAAAGAGTAAAATGGCAGGGAGGGATACAGATGGTGCTTGAAACAAATTTATTGGTACCCTAAAAAATATCAGCAGTAAGCTGCTGTAACACTAATTGAAAAAGTGACAGGGTGAGTGGGGGTAAAGAGATTGAGCACACTCTGTGTAATCAGTGACCTGCCCACCCATCCACCCCCACTATCTCACATCCTTTCCCTCCCTAAGACCAATCAGGAGGGGAAACGGGGCAAAGAACAGAAAGAGAAAGAAGGTAAAAATGCAAGAGATTCAGGGTGGAATTTTCCACAGCACTCATGGCTGACCCAATTCCATTCCCACTGAAGTTAATAGTAAAACCCCCATTTGACTTCAGTGGAGCACTTTTGAAACTCAGCCTTCAGAAGAAATCAAAGTAGAAGATTGCTATAGCAATATGAGGTTCTGAGTCAGAATGGGACATTGGTTCAGAAAAAGCATTAGTGGCCCAGTTTCCAGGAAGTCAATGACTTACTCGTGTTCTGGGGTGAAAGAAGCAGGCTCCTGAAAGAAGCACTGGAAAAGGAGGTTCACAAATGCATAGCTGTTAGGCAGCTTGAAAAAAGAACCACCACCTTTTCTGAGTGATTCTCCAGATTAAAAAGACATTTGCTGCTATCTGCTGATTGTGTTCAGAAAGTGCTGTGGCAGGAATATACACTTCCTCTCATGAGGACACCTGCTCCAAGAAGTCATGCTACATTAAACATACATAACACAGAAGACACAACTGCAGAGTGTGAAATAAACCATCCAAAAAGCAGTAAGAGAAAGATGGGAAGAAGAATGACAAAAGGTTAATTTCAGGGTAAATTAGGGCATATGGAAATTGCCACCCTTAACATGTATAGCAGTATTACAGCTAGTCAAATATTTTTTTACCACAATATTTTCCCATCAGAAAACAGTTTTTCCTTGTAATTTTCCACAGGTAAATGTAAATTCTAATGAACAATTTCCATTTTCCAAATCAGTGAACTGAAATGAGAAATTTTGCTTCAGATCAACATTCCAAAATGAAACAAAGGTTTTTATTTGAAATGTCACATTTTCATTTCAACAAGCCCAGTAATTCCATTTTGGTTGAAAATGCTGACATTTTCCATCGTAACTTTTTCAGTTTGTAACTTTTCTGAATTGCCTTGTCACCAAAAGTTTTGAAATTTCAGTGTATCATCATATCATTGTATTCCATCAGAAGAGAAACTTATTTAAATGTCAATGTTTTTTTCTGTGAAAACTTTTTTTTTAATAGCTCTAATTAGAATGCTCCCTGTAGTAGAGATTGGAATCTGATGCCTCAGAAAAATGCAGTAATACCTATAATGTAGCAAGGTTGCTGTTGCAATGTTATGACAGAGATTTGGAGAGGCTTCAGAGATTTTATACCCAATCATCCCATGGCCTGAAATCTGAGATTTAAACAAACATGTTCCCTGGAGTACCTTTTGTGTCCTTTTTCTGTTTGTTACAACCATAATTAATGTCAATGGAAACAGTCTGAGTAAGAACCCAATCCTGCTAAGTGCTTTGTGCAAGCTACTGAGCACCCTCATCTTCCACTGATCTCAGAGGGAATGGAGGGCACTCCACACCTAGCAGAACTGGGCTGTAACATGACATATGGGCAAGGAACAGAAAGAAGGAGAATACTGCTTCTTAGGCCATAACTAGTCTTATTTGTCCCTCATTTCTACATGCAAATTTTTCCATTTCAAAAACAATGTTTTCTCTACCCATGTCAAGTGCAGCCACAAACATTTTATTGGTAGTGTGCTTCTATTTTATAATGGAGCTCTAGCCAAATGGCACCTGCATCAGTCAAGCCCCTTGCCTTTATTAACCATTTAAGTTAAACAGCCTCACTCATTAAGATAAAAATCTTCAGACTTGACATCTACATACAGAAACTAAAATCCACATGAATAACCTAAATCAGACCAGATCTAGGCTAGGAACTTTTGCTGATATAACATTGTTGGTTGGTTGGGGGTGGGGGGAGGAGATGCTTTTTTGTGATATTTCTGTGCCACTAAAAGCATTAGAGTGTAGATGCAGTTGCTTTGGCATAAAAATGGTCATCAGTATAGCTTACTTAACCTGGGGAACTAGGATTAAGTGCATTTATACTTGGGGGTTTTCCCAGTGAATCTATACTGGCTAAACTTTTAAGTTTAGATAGGTCTTGGGCTAGCGGCAATTATCATCAGTTCCGCTAAGCACTCAAAATTCCTCTACAAGTCAAGGGACTCTATGGGTAATAAACACGTGGCAAAATCAAGCAACTTTTTACATGCAAAAATATGGATTTTTGGTGCTTAACTTAAGGCTTCCAAAGGTGAAAACTTTATTTTAAGCCTTTAGGACTTTATCCAGAGTTTACAGTTTAAGTCATTGGCAATATTTTCACTGCATTAAAAAATAAAGAGAGGACTAAAGTTGAACCCTGAGGTTTTTTTTGGATGAGATCCTTTTCCATGCAAGTGTGAAGGAAAGCTACCAACATCCTACTTCACATAAACGTCACGTTAAACCCTACTGCTGTCAGAGCTAATTGAAATTTACAGGCCTGATACTCCTTGTATTAACCAAAGAATTGTCAGGCCTCATTATTTCCAGTGGGACCTGACAGTCTTCTCTTAACATTATAAAGCGCCAATCTGTTTTCCCTTCATGACAAGAAAATAACAAACAGCTGCATTTCTCCACCACAAAAGTGAGGGATGAGCGACTATTACTGCTATGATCAATATTTTATTGTTGTCAAGAATATGAAGGTCTTGTCACTGTAGTGATTAAGAATCTAAAGGAAAAAAGAAGTAAGTCTACATGGCTTACAATAACCATCCTGAAGATTATCATACTGAAAGCTCCTCGGTAGAAAATGTGTAATGTGTATAAGGATATTGTTTAAAATACTATCTAAAATAGTCCTTTCATCTTAACTGACAGGAAGAGTGGGAGGGGAGTGGCAGAAAGCTGATTTAAATTAGTTTTTTCCTCCAGAAATCTAGTTTCAGCTAGCATATAACCCAAAGGTGATCTCCAGTCCAAATCTCCTTTATCATTCCTGGACTTGAAATGGTGTATTTGTACATGAGGATTAATTTGACATCTGTGAAAAAGGAGGATGAAACCTAAAGCCAGGAGAGCATTGTGCTAATATGGCCAATTCAGCCTTGATCCAGAGTCCACTGAAGTCAGTTGGAGTCTCTCCATTAGTTTCAATTGGCTTTGGAACCTGGGTGATTGGACACTGAAATGAAATGATCTGGTGTGCCCTAGTTTGGTGTAATAAGGAGTGTTGGGCTGCCCCTAGGAATTATAAATGAGAGACGGTCAATGGCAAGGGAGAGTTCAGAACCCGGAGCACAGAAAACTTCAGGGAAGGGATGCCATGCCCCTCAAGGAGGGAGCAATAAGAGTTCCTTCATGAACAGTAGAGCCAGATCAGACTAGTGAAAGTGAAAGGCAGTTGGGGGGTTACCTATAGGCTTCCCCCAACAATAGAGCCACAGCCAGAAAGAGCTGGACAGAGTTGTAGGCTGAGAGCAGCAGAGGGAGACACTTGCTGACTCTCTGAGACAGACAGCTAGAGCTGGAGGGCAAAACAGAGCTGAAGGTTGGAGAACATGGAAAATTACTTCACTGTTATCCCCAAGGGAAGGATAGAACCAATCCTGAAACTGAAACAGAGCTGAGAAGCACCCCACTTACAGGGGATAGGATGAGGTGTGATGAGACACACCAGAGTCACGCTGGAGAGCCAGAGCAAGTAGTGAGACAGACCAGAATGGTGCTGGAGATCCAAAGTAGTGATGAAAGACCCCAGAATCAGACTGGTTGTGAGAGATGCTGAAGCTGTACTTGGTATTGATGGACAGTTGGGATTGAAAAAAATGCACATACTAGTTGGACTTGGCCGGGAATTCAGAATTATGATTGTTGGTCTTTTTAATCCAGTAAACATGCTATACTCAGAGTTTGTGTAGAGCTCCTGGGGGCTCCAGAAGGAGGGAAAACTGACGCAAGTGTATTGATGATGCTACGCTCTGCCACAGAAAGGTGCCACGGCTAGGTCGTCTTCTCATAAGGAGCATTGCACGTGCAAACTAAATCCTGCCTCACATAGTGGTGAAAGCCACAGTTTTCTTTTATAACACTGTTCTCAAGGGGGATAAACCCTCCCCAAAATTGCCATGTTAACCAAGGAAGCCAGTTTAGAATTGTACAGGAGGCACCCATATTTAAAACACACTTTTTTCTAGCATAATTTTAGCTGTAGTGTTGAGTGACTTTATTAGCTTCTGTTCCCAACAATGCCGCACAGAGTTGAACTGCAGGGCCATACTTTCTAGGAGTAAGCACCACATCCTGCCTCTGATGGATGAAACCAAGAATGCTAGAGGGTGAAACAACAACACACATTAAAAGCAGCCAAACCAAACTAAAACAAAACCTATACAATCTGAACACATTTGTCATTTTCTAACAATCAGATGTAGGCACTTCCTCATCTGCTTCCTTCTCCCATTTTTTCTTCTTGTAGTTCACTCTGCTCGCTACTTCCCTAAAGTCAGGTTCTAATTTAGTAGGGCAAGATACAAACTTCCAAGCAGTTTAGATTCAGAATAACAGAGTCATTGTTAGCCTCAGCAAGTAACAGTCACCTTTAGCTCCATGCCATGGCAAGGCAGAGCAATCCCTTATGGGGCTAAACAGCCTAGTCTGTATCTCACAAATGTCATTTTGCATGTTGTCTATTGCACATGAGCAACTGGTCATTTAAGGAAATGTAGTATATGAAGACCTCCACTACATGTTTCAATATGCATGTAGAGAACATTATATTCACTGGGCCAATTTACCATCATTTCCTCAGGTTACCTGAGACATCAGTTAGATGTAAGGTATTAATTATTATTAATATTTATTCTAAAATCTGATGCCTAGTTAGAGGTACTAGTTTAAACATGAATGGAGTTAGCAACTATTTTCACATTCAGCAGATCAGTGACAAAAAGAATTATGTTCACTTAAGCAAGCCTAGCCCCACAGAGCTCATGTCTGTGTTCATAAGCATTTAGAATTCAGATGCTTTCAAGTTCCCAACATTCAAAATTGTGTGAGCCAGAAGTGGATAAAGGTTCAAGGTAGAAAATGATAAATGATTTGGTGCATCTGAAGGAACTTGCTCAGGACTCTCTGATCTCATTAACCTCAAAAGGAATGAAGGATGCTCAGCGCCTTGCAGCATTAGGCCTTAGTCTCTAAGGTTCTGATCTAGTTCTGATTGAAATCAGTTGCATAACTCCAATGCTACTGGATCAAGTTCTAGACACATGCTTCTGACTGGAATCTCAAGTGCTGTCTCTGCACACTTTGGGGGGAAGAACTGGGCTAGTTCGGACTAACAGCAGCTTTTTTAGTTCAAACTAGCCCTGAGTCCTAGTTCGAAGTAGTAAGCGTGGCTAGTTTGAACTAATGGCTTAATGTGAACTTTTTTAGTTTGAACTAACCACTAGTCCTTGTCTACATTGCATTAGTTCAAACTTAGAAGTTCAAACTAAGCGCTTAGTCTGGACTACCCAGTCAAACTTATTAGTGCAGACTAAGCTTTACTTAGTTTTAACTGAGAAATTTCTGAGTTTGAACTGGACAAAGTCTAGTGTTGACATAGACTAATTGGCTAGAATAGATATAGTCTAACAGTCCTCCAGCAGCTACCCTACAACTCTCCTGTCCATATAATGGTGGCTGCTCGAGTCACAGTTTTGAACTCCATTTCCTAGGATCACAGAGATCAGAAGCCTATTCCCCTTTCAAACCACCTCATGTGTTTTTGAAATGATTTTTCCTGATTGCCCATCTTGGTAAGCATACCTACCAGCTCCAAGTACAAAAAGAGCTACTGAATGCATTCCTGCACGGAGCAGGAAGGAGGTCTGATCTCCTGATCTGTGGGCTGGAAATGGTGCAAGCACAGCAACATGACAGCAGTAATAACACTGCAATCTGCATATAGATTGCATGTGGGATGTTCTAACTGGAAATAGGAGACAGACAGATTGAAACGTCTCTGGGTAAAGATAAAAGGAGTATAAAACAATGGTGATGTCATGGTAGGAGTCTACTACAGTCCACCTAGCCAGGAAGAAGAGGAGAATGAAGTTTTTTTTTGACAATTAACAAAATCATCCAAAGTATAGGAGTTGGTGGTGATGGGAGACTTCAACTACTCAGACATCTGTTGGGAAAATAACACACAGCAAGGCACAGATTATCCAACAAGTTCTTGGAATGTACTGGAAACAATTTTTTATTTCAAAAAGTGGAGAAGGGTACCAGGGGAGAGGCTGTTCTTTATTTGATTTTGACAAACAGAGAGGAACTGGTTGAGAATTTGAAACTGAAAGGTAATGTAGATGAAAGTGATCATGAAAAGATAGCATTCATAATTCTAAGGGATGGTAGCAGAGAGAACATCAAAATAAAGACTGTTTTTCAAGAAGGCAAACTTTAGCACACTCAGGTTGTTGGTAAGTAGGATCCCATAGGTAAAATGTCTAAGAGGAAAAACAACTGAAGACCACTGGCAGTTTTTCAAACAGACATTATTAAGGGCACAAGAGCAAACTATTCCACTGTGTAGGAAGGATAGAAAGCATGGCAAGAGACCACCCTGGCTTAACCTGGAGACTTTCAAATCATCTAAAAATAAAGAGTCCTACAAAAAGTGGAAACTAGGTCAAATCACACGCAATGATTATAAACAAACAACACAACTACAGAAAGGAAAACCCAAAAAGGCCAAGGCACAAACCAAGATCAAACTATCTGAAGGCATAAAGGGTAACATAAAACATTTCTCAAGTACATCAGAAACAAGAGGAAGACCAAAGACAGCACAGGACCATTATTCAATAAAGAGGGAAAAACAATAACAGAAAAAGTGGAAATGGCAGAGGAACTAAATGATCTCAGTGTTGTTTCAAAATAAAAGACTCGTGTGGACATACCCATACAAAATGGGTAATGATGTCCAGAAAGGAGTACTGCGAAAAGGAGTCTGGGTGTCATGGTAGACCACAAGCTAAATACGAGTCAGCAGATTTAGCAATGACAACATTCTAAAACCAGTGTGTGAGCATTTCAATCTTCCTGATCACTACATTGCCAAATTTACTAATTGCTGTGCTCAGACAGATGAATACCAAATCAAGTCTTCAAAGAGAAGCTGTAGAGCTCGAATTCATTTGCAAATTTGACTGTAGTGCTTCAGGGCTTAATAGGGACTTTGGATTTTTTTTCTCATTACAACAGGTGATTTGACCTCATCTTCCTATATGCTGTTCCCCAGTGTTTGAATCTTAACAACTGCTTTGATTTGCTGTTACTGCATGACCTGATCCCATGACTTACACTTCCCTGCATTTATTTCCTCCCATTCTGTAAATTCCCTCATCTTCAAAGTGTCTGACGAAGTGGGATTTTTTCCCACAAAAGCTTGTGAAATAAATCAATTTGTTAGTCTTTAAGTGGCACAGGACTCCTAGTTTGTTTTACTTAACTAGACTAACATGGCTGCCCCTTTGGAACATTGCAGCACGTGAACATTTAACACATGCTGAATTTCTTCAGTTCTTGGTTGCCCATCACAGAGTTTATTAGAACTTCAATACCGCAACTCACCAATCACCGTGCTTATCCTTACAGACTTGAGGCTTGGACAGGATTTGAAAGCACAAGTAATGTAAAGCACAAGTAACTTCCAATAGAGTACTAAATGTAAAAAGGAGATGTCAATAAAATGAGACTGTTAATCAAAAAGGTTAATAAAAAATGAGACTGTTAATCAAAAAGGTCCGAAAGCTAATAATAAAGCAAGTATAAGTGTTAGAGGTATCCAAGATTCTAAATAAAACTGACAGCAGACTCAGGAGACAATTGTCCAAATGAACAGGAAAAGAACAAAAAAGGCAAGGAGTGAACCAATAAGGCTAAATGGTAAGGTTCAAGAGGCTACATCAGGTCCAAGACTACTGTGGGGCTGATGGGGCTTTACCTCAGGCGCACCAGAGCGGCTCAATGGAGCTGCCCTATTTAAGGGTGCATTTCACGGCACCAGCCTCAAGCACTGCTAATGGCAAGGGGCGCGTTCCGATCGGAACACATCCTGGGCTCCAGATCGCCACGTTACGGCTCTGGGCTACATGAACTAAACAAAAATGCTTCAGAATCTGGAAATCTGCCCTAAGTGAAGCCAATAAATTAAAATGTGTGTTTGTGTATGTGCATATTAAGTAAGCATATATTACAAAAAGCAAGAAGTAAGATGGAAGTTAGAAGGGCCAAAACAGATTTTGAAGAACAAATAGCTAAACATGCAATAGAGACAAGAGGGTCAAGTACCCTAAAAGCAGAAAGCCAGTGACAAGAACCAGTTCAGCTGGATCACCAGGTGTTAAAGCAGGGGAGTCAAACATTTGGCCCATGAGCCTCTTCCATCCAGCCTGTGACTGCACTCTGCAGGACCACACTCTCTCCCTAACAGAGAAAGGATGTGGCTCACATCAGAGCGCCAGGTCTTGCAACATCGCAGAGCACTGGGTATGTGAGACCACCCTCTCTCCCTAACAAAGAGAGAGAGAGGTATTCTGAAGTGTCTCATACCTAGCACTCCACGATACTCTGAAAGTGACCTAGTATTTCGATTTATGATATGTACGGCCCATGTGAAGTACATTCAAGTCGAATTGGGCCTGCAATAGCAAATGAGGTTGATACCACTGAGTTAATGGAAGCAATTAAGGACACTGCTGAAAAACTAAGGCCATGTCTACACATTAAAGGTGCTATAGTGCTACAACGATTCTGTAGTTATGCTGCTCTAGCATCATAGTGTAGATGCTTCCCACAGCACTCAAAGGAATTTTTCTGTAGCTTGACTGATGGACACACACTTCCCTGTCTTTGCTGCCAAGGACAGCGTGGCAAAACGTACTCAAGACCTGCTGTTTTCTAGTAATAAAGATGAAGTACTCAGTGAGTGATGGACCAGAAGAAGAGGTGCTGTGGGTAACTCCGATTACTTAAAAATCAACTAGATTACATAAGCAGTAAGTCACCAGGCTCAGAGGATATTCACCCAAGAGTTATGGAGATAAAATATGAAGTGGCTGAGCAGCTAACAAAAACATATACTCACTCATTAAAAACAGCCATTGTGGCTGTATAAGGAATGGAAACAGAATAGTAGAGGAGATATTAAAATGCCATGGGATAAAATCAAGGGTGTACATTCATCCGAAATGCTGTGTGAAATATTGGTCATCCCATCTCAGGAAATACATTGGAGAATTAGAAGGGAGTCATAAAACCTGGGAAACCTGGGAAAACCTTCATATGAAGAGAGATTAAAATGACCAGAATTGCTTACCACAGAAAGGACATGTATTTGAGAGGACCTGATAAAGGTATATAAAATGAAGAAAGGAATAGAGAGGATAGACCAAGAACTTGTGTTCTCCTTATCTCACACCACAAGAACAAGGGGCAAATTTGAAATTAAAAGGTGGCAAATTTAAAATGCATAAAAGGAATTTTTTTCCACATAGCATGTGATTAGACCATAGAATTCAATGCCACAGGAAGACACAGGTCAAAAATTTAGCAAGAGTCAAACAAGGACAGGACATTTATATAAATAACAAGAAAATCCTGAATTATTTCAAATTTGTTCTAAAAATGTTTGCAGGGCCACTAAAACTCATGCTTCAGGGCAAAAAGCAAATTCTAACCATTAGAAATCAGGATGAGAGAAAGATGAGGGGTAGATTTATCCCCCTTCCACTTACCGCAGGGTTTTTAGATATTCCTACGAAGCATATGTCTGGCCCTTACAGGATACGGAATAAGGTAGATCTTGGATCTGATCCAATTTTTAGATTCCTAATGCGATCAGAGATTAAAGGGATCCCCCTCTCACACTTTATTTTTCCTGCCTCAACAAATGTGAACTGATTCAAGACACACTGACTTCATGACAGGAAATTTATACCACCCGTTTCATCACTTGTAAATTTGGCCCTAGTTTTGATTGGCTATGCATCACCAATGGTGTTATAATAAATACAAATAATGCCTGTGTGACTAATGTTGATAATTCTGGCAAACATCATGGTTCCCTTGGAATGGAGTGCAGCAGAAGTTATTATGTGTGCTGCAAAGCAATACCACTTAGCAACTAAACATAAAAACACAGTCAAAATCACCAACTACCCTGCCAAGGTCTGCAACAGCAAGGGGACTGCGAGTGTACTGTCCAACTCTTTCTTCTTACTCAAGTCTGAATTTTCCAAAATACATAACTTGCATCCTAGTGAAATGCCTAGAAGATCTGAAGATGAAATGGAACTGGAAAACCACACAGGTTTTGGGTGGCAATTTTATTCTGTGAAAAGCAAAAAGTTTAAGTAGAGATTGAAGTCTATGTACACATGAAACAACGGAACAATTGGTCTGGAAAACAGAGCCTAATGTGTGATCTGGCAGCTGGCCAATAAACCCCAGAAAGCTGTTCATTTTCTCTGCTTGCAAACTTCCCAGTTTCTTCCTGCAGGCCACTGTTAATATGACAGCAAAGGGCTACACAACCTAACCTCTCAACAGGTAAAGCTATTTTGATTAGGAAAACTGTCCTCAGCTGAGACTCCCACTTAGAGTGTTTGTGCCATGTTTCGACTGCAGAATAGTAAGATCTTTGAAGCTGGGTATGCATTGGCTCTGAAACTGCATTTAAAAACCTGTTTTGCCTACCCACCTTCAGATGTAATCCTTTGTCTTCACTTTCTTTCTTTTCGTGTCATTAAAGAGTGCCCCCCCTTCCTGCACCTTCCACTGTTTATGTCCTCTGACACTTGATCAGGATTTAAAGCCTGCTATTGTTTGTAATATTCCTTTAACAGTCAATCTGATGTGTGACCCAAGCTTTGCTAACTCCTATTCCTATGAATGTATCTGTTCACCTCATAGTATGAGTTCAGAGTGTTAAAACTGTGTATCATAAATATTATATCTACATTTGTTCCACTAATACAGCATCAACTTTTACTCTATAACATTTATGTCCCATGGAGCTGTCCATGAAAACCGTATACTGGAGCAGTAGGTTAACAGGTACCTTCATTCACCACTCACAGCAAACTGGCTCTCAATAAAAGTAGAAAAAACATTTGCTGAAGTGACCACTGAAGATGTTAATTTGACTTCCACTTGATCTGACCTGGCTAGCACCAGCTGAATCTAATATGCAGCTGCAAAGGGCTAAGATATACAGCAGTGATCCCCAAACTTTTTACCACATGCCCCCCACCCCCCTATCTTGTCTTTGCCCTTCAGCTGCCTCCTTCCAGCTGAGGCTGGGAGCAGGTCATGTTCAGGACTGAGGGCTGTGCCTTGGAGCTGGGCCATAGTCAGGGGCTTGTGGACAGAGCTGGGGCTGGGAGCAGGGCCATGACCAGGGGCTGAGGTAGGGGCTGGGGCCATGTGCCATGGCTGGGGGTAAAGAATGTCTGGGTGCCGTGACCGGGGGCAGAGATGAGATGGGGACCTAATGCCAAGACTGTGCATCATGACTCAGGAACTGAAGCCATGCTGGGAGTCAGGGACAGAGGTTGTGCGTAGGCCCAGACCAGAGCTCAGGGCAGAGCAGTGCTGGACAGCACTCCTTCTCCACCCTGTGGAGGCTGGCCTGGGCCCTGCTGCACCCACCTGAACATTTCTCCATGCCTCCCTAAAGGGGTGTGTCCCACAGTTTGGGGACCTCCGCTCTGTTGTATGCTTTCCTAAAGGGCAAGTGAATATTTAAACACTAGATTATCTACCAGCTCCAGGACCAACTGGTTACCAAAAAGGTGGTAGAGTTGTATGTGGCAGAGTCTTTCTCTCTGTACTTCATCTCATCCTCCTACTATCTCATCACTTCCTTCATCCTATTGGGTGGCCACATTCTTAGAGTGCAAGACAGGTACAGGAATGAACATGAAAGGGGAAGGTTTTTGGAGGTTCTCTCTCTTCCCATCTTTCACAAGTGACCCCCTCTTTCTTTCTCCATCTATAATGTCCAACCTCTCTCTCCAACATCTAGTCAACTACACTCCCACTAATATCTCTCTGCACTTTCAATCAGAGTGGTTTCACTGAACAGTAGGTAATATGAATAATAAGAAAATGTTATCAAAGAAAATGGGATAGATATTCTGACTCTCCCTGCTCAATGGTTCACAGAAAGCAGAGATCAAGTTTACTGCTGGTGATTCATCCTACGAGGCAGTCCTTTGTAGGCAAAGCATCCCACAGTTAGCTCCTAAACCTACATCTCCCTCTCTGCATCTCTCAGAACCAAAAGGAAGGGGAGAAGAAATTGTTATGATGTGATGCACTCTGAAAATTCATAGCTACTGGATAGTCCCTTTGAGGCCGCTGCCAGCTGCTGCTACAGCATGTTAGAGCAGCCCCAACCTGCACCCAGGGCCAGACAGCATCACAGAACTATGGCTGGCTCTAGATATTATCAACCGTCTCATTCCCAGCCCTCTCTGTCAGGTGTCTAATGATCTTTGATTAGCTCCAGGACTTATTTGGAAGTCTCTCCATTAGCATTAACAGCCTAACAGCTTTTTTGGCAAGTAAAAACCCTTGTAATTGGAGGGAAGCAGTAGATGTAGTATATCTTAACTTTATTAAGTTTTTTGATTCTGTCTCACATGACCTTGTAAACAAAGTAGGGAAATATAATGTACTACTATAAGTGGGGTGCATAACTGGGTGAAAAGAGTGGTTATCAGTGGTTCACAGTCAAGCTAGATGAGCACAACAGGTGAGCTCCCACAAGAATCAGTTCTGGTTCTGATTCTGTTCAATATCATCCTCAAATGGTATAGATAATGGCATAAAGAATATTTATACAGTCTGCAGATAATACCAAACAAGGAGTAGAAGCATTCAAAATGATCTGGACAAACTGGAGAAATGGACTGAAGTAAATAGGATGAAATTCAATAAGGACAAGTGCAAAAAAAAATCAGTTGCAGAAATACAAAAAAGGAAACAACTGTCTAGGAGAAATATGGCAGAAAGGAAGCTGGGGGTCAGAGTAGATCACAACGTAAATACAAGTCAATAGTGTAAAACTGCTTCACCCCCACCCCCCACCCCCAAAAAACACCAGACATCATTTTGGGACGTATCGGCAGGAGTGCTGTAAGCAACACTCAAGAATTAAGTTTTCTGTTCTGCTCCATGCTGATTAGGGCTCCACTGAAGTATTGTGTCCAATTCTGTGGACCACACTTCAGAAAAAGATGTGGATAAATGGGAGAAAGTCCAAAGAAGAACAATAAAGATGATTAAAGGTCTAGAAAATATGAACTAGGAGGGAAGATCGCAAAAATTTGGCTTTGTTTAATCTGGAGAAGAGAGAACTGAGAGGGGACACAGTAACAGTTTTCAAATACATAAAAGTTGTTACAAGTAGGAAGGATAAAAATTGTTCTCATTCACTTCCAAGAATAGGACAAGAAACAACGGCCTTAAATTGTAGCAAGGGCAGTTTAGGTTGGCCTTCCTACAACTTCCTGTCATGGTGGTTATGCACCAGACTATATCTCCATTATTAGAGATTTTTAAGTACAGATTAGACAAACACCTAGCTGAGATGGTCTAGATAATACTTTGTTCAGTGTTGAGTGCAGAGAACTAGACGAGAAGACTTCTGGAGGCAGATAAATTAGGAAGTAAATTGCTACCAAGTGGAAAGAAAGAATGGTCCAGTGATTAGTTCACTAGTCTAAGATTTACAAGGCTAGGGTTCTGATCCCAGTTTTACCTCAAGCCTCTTGTGTAATATTGGGCAAGATACTTAGGTCCAGATACTCCATGGTTTTCAATAGGAGTTAGGTGCCTAAGTAACTTGAAGGATTGATGCCTCAGTTCCCAACCATAAAATAGTGATAAACAAACAAGACTATGTTATCATGGAATGGAATGATTATTCAGCTAAGCACATTTAACTTGAAGCACATGAATATTACCATTTGAAGATAAACTGAGTATGCATATGCTTAACGTCAAGCAAGTGCTTTGCTCAAATCAGCCTCTTAATGAAGATTTGTATTCAGTTACTGTTTTACTTGCATTTGTTAATGACTTCTCCACCCCTTCCATTTCTCTTGTACATCATTTTTCAATATAGATCTAAACATTCCACAAAGCCACGATGAGACAGCAGCTCAAGCAGAGGTCAGCAACACCCCTTAATTCAACTGTTATTTAACAGGAGATTATTTAAACATAGTATGTATCTTCAAAGATCTATTGACATGACGTTTCTAGGACTTTCTTACACTAACACCATGCTGGCACAGTAACCTCCTACTATCAAAAGCTCCCACCAACATTGGAACAATACCTCAGTACAACCATGCAGGAGGCTCTGGGGTGACCGTTGAGTGCACTCTGATTTTACAAACTGTCATATGGCGAGATAGTGGAGGGTTTCAATGCTGTCACCTATTCAGTCAGCCCAGATGAACTAGAATCACCATTTCAGTTATATCATAGCTTGGGGCGAGAACATGTCACCCTCTTTATTTCCAGCTCAGAACAAGCTGCTTAGGCAGATGCTAACTGTGGTCCTCCCTGCCATGTTCTGTAGAGTGGCCTTTGTCTAGGTTAATTGAGCCCCCACTCCATTTAATAGGCTGTTGAAGTCTTATTGAAACAGAGCTAGTGCCGCAGGTTAAATACATTGCAGTGCTCCTGTTAATCCCCTCATTAACAGAGCTGTAAAGCTTGAGAGCTGTGAGTTTGCATATATTAACAGAGAGTTCTTCACTCAAGTGCTATCAATAAATTGACAAAGCCAGTTTGCAAATAGTGAAATCAACAGTGACATAAAACTAGATACCTTAGAAAAATAAACAGCTTAATAACTGATAAATTCTATTTTCACACTTGGAGGATAAAAAAATAGGTTGAAAACATGTCTTTTACTGGATGAACTTAAAACACAGGTTATACAAGCTTGATTTAAAAATATTTCAAGCAGACAGCAAAGCAAGAAAGATATCACTTCTTCAGCAGAAGCTAATGGCTGAGGTTGGGCTGCAGCTTTTCAGAAATGATTTAATGGGCCATGTAGGCTAGGCTTCACTTCTAAGAACCAACGTAAACAAATGAATGAAAAACACAGAATAAGGGGAGAACTTAGGAAATACCACAGCTTCTACCAAAAGTGTATCATGTGGCCTCCACGGAAAATAAAGCAAAGTGGGCTATGGAAAAGAAAAGTGGGTGGCAAGAGAAAAGCATTAGCTACATCATCGTTTTAATGCACCCACTGACAGAGGGAGCATAATAAAGGTTTCCTCCAACGTATGCAGAGTGAAAGGTGACTGGTTCCTATGGAGTAATCGAATCGGGAAGGGGAGATCAGGAGAACATGCAGTGGAACTTAAGCACAGCCTAAAAGGAAAATAAAGTCTGCGGTGTCCTCATTGGAGGCCCACTTACCAGTTGCAGGGAAAGGCCACAGAAGGTCTGGAGATACCTCATTACCTTTAAAATCCTCTTCACTGGGGATAGAGTTCAGCTTCAAAAGCAGGTTTTTATTATAGATGAACTCAAACAACAAGCTCTCTCTATTCCTACAGCAAAGAAGATACAACTATAAGAAAAATATTTTGGTTGAATGTATTTATTTTTAATTTTAAATCTATATATAAATCATGTTACATATACAAATCATGGGCCATAAGGTGCTAAAATACTATGGTGACAACTGTCACAGAAAAGCCCACAAATAAAAAACCCTAACAGATAAAAATCAAAATGAAACTGAGCTCCTGGTGAATTGTTAATGTGGCCTTCCGTGTTATAAAATTGGAGGTGGGACGTGGGAGATTAACAGAAATTTCCCTCTTTGATTCTGAGTAATATCATCATTTTACATCTCCTCATCCTCCTCTGGTGTATTAATGAAGAGAAAAACAGATTACAATCTTCAATGGTTTCAAATGCAAAAGTCTCTGAATAAAGGATTGTTCTCCAGAAACATTTGGTTGCTGAGGAGAAATAAAATTCCTGATCACTTTCTCTTGCTCATAAAACGACTTGAATTGGAAGGGAAACTTCTAATGGCAACCTGGATTTCAATTACCCTCTGATCCATCTTGGACAGATGAGTTCGCATAGCTTAAAGAATCTCAGAGCTGATGATTTACAAACTTGATAATTAGTTCCATTGCAGTAGTTCTCATATAAATTTTCCCAGTATGTAACTTGAACTTTCCATGTTGTAATTTAAACCCAGTGCAACTTGCCCTCTCCTTTTGGATTTATAAGATTCTACTGTCTCTTCATAACACCCCTTTGTCATATGTGTAGTGGGTGACATTTCTGTTGAGTTGTCCTTTCTCTAGTCTAAATGTGCCCATATTTTAAACCTTTCCCACAAGTCTTTTTTCCCCTAAAATTTGAAACCATTACTCATTTTTGTGTCTGCTCCTTGAATTTTCTGGTCTAGTTACATCTTTTTTAAAATGACTTACTGAAAATAAAGCCAGCTGAAAAGTCTTCTCACCAGTGAACTTCTCACCAGTCTTAGAAGCCATTTGTTATGCTCCTGCATCTTGCATCTTATGCATTATTGTTGTAAAAGCAAACTCATCCAAACATAGGTGTCTTACTGGGTCACCATGTTATCCTATTATTGTTACCCCTTTCTTCCTTCTTATTTCTCTTTTCTGCTTAAGATCCTACTTAATCATGTTTAATCTAAACATGTAGTGGTGATTTGCCATGATTACTGTCTTCAGAAACCAGCCAGAGGTTTAGCTGCACTTTTGCAACCACAGCTGTAGACAAGTAAAGCCACTGTTTGCACAAGTTGAACTCACCCCTGCTTGAAACCATGATAAATCTCAAGTATGCAAATAGTGGTATTACCTGCCTACACTAGAAATTTGCACCAATGCAGCTAGGGGCTGGACATTAATGGCAATAATTTAGGCTAATCTTCAGTCTAGATGAGGCATCAGGGCAAGGATCACCACTTGTCTTGTGAAGCACATAACGCTTTTTCTGGGCATGTAAAGAACAATAAATAACAAATAATAAAATGAAGAACCATTAGAATGTATTTCTGTAGAACGACACTAAAATTTCAAGAGTGAGTAGTGATCTTGGATGCCTCAATTTGTAGATCCCCAGCTTGAGGGCTGGTCTTCATTGGTGGTGATTGTCAACAGGAGATGGGCAGGCTACAGTCAACGTACTGATGTTGACATATTGCAGCCTCTTCATGGTGCTGCGCTGACAGAAGACACCTTTTTGTCAATGCTACCTTTATTCTTTCAGGGAGGTGAGCTAACTGAATCAATCAGAAAGTGCTCTATGATTGACTGAACATGTCAACAAACACACACACAATCGATGCCACTGCATTGACCCCTGCCATCAAGGAAAAGCAGACATGCCCTGAAACATCTTGAAGAGGTCTAATTTCCAGAAATCCCCAGTTTCTTCTAAAAAAAAATCAGGCCCTGTTAAGGTGTTTTAGGTTAGGCACTTGAAACCTGAGGCACCCCAAAATCATTGGTCATTATTTTAATCTTAGCTTGAACATTTTTTTCAGGCATGGATCTCTGGGAACAGATGCTGCATCCTTCTTGAGCATGTGCCACTAAATAAAAAGCACTTAAACTGTTTTATTCTAGTTTAAGTTTGAGGTTTTCTTTTTACGTTTGGAAACTACAAAAAGCATTTTCTGGATAGTATGTGAAATGAGTATTTTTTGTTTCCTTAGTTATTCTTGTCTTAGTGGTGATTATAAACCCACAGTTATTTTACACAGTCATGCTATAGCATACTGTGTCTGGAGATGGATGGAAAGTGTTTTCTTTAACCCTTTTCTTAGTTCTTCCCTCCT
Organism: Podocnemis expansa; assembly: GCA_007922195.1. Taxonomy (NCBI): domain Eukaryota; kingdom Metazoa; phylum Chordata; order Testudines; family Podocnemididae; genus Podocnemis; species Podocnemis expansa. The sequence goes on along the minus strand of ML681964.1, from coordinate 4,254,628 downwards.
GTGTGCCACAGGTTGTCTTGCCTGTGGTATCTCATTTTCCTTATCTCTAAAGGTACCCCTATAAAAGTTTGGAAATTTAGAACTTGAGGGTTTGGAGTTGATAGAGATTTACCTTTTTTATTTATTTCTCATCATGAGATGTACAAGAGCTAAACAATGCTCATCTTAGGCTAAGACTAGTGTATCTGCCTAACCTTTCTCTACTAAGGCCTGAGCTGAAGACCACTGAATTCAATAGAGAGAAACCCATTAATATCAGTGGGTTCCTTAATCAGGCCTAAAATGGTAAAAGATTTTAATACATTAGATCATGGTGTATTTTATCACAGACAGTTCCTGCCATGGAGACTGATAAAATATAGACATATTTTCTAACTGCAACATTGTACGTACTATAGATTCTACTGCAAGTTTCCTTCAAAGGATCACAAAGTTGCTTCTAGCTTTCTAGCATCCAATTGTCTGAGACCTTTCTCAAAGGCTCCTCTCTACTTTATATGTAGCTTTGACACTGAGGCATTGGTTATTAATTGTTTTTCTCACTGTGTCACACGTAAAATTTAGATTAAGCTCTTTGGGGTTTGTTTCCTCTGAAGCACATAACACATTTTGTGGAGCAATAAAGTTATAAGTAATATAATCTCTTTGGGGCAAGGTGGTCTTTTTGTTATATGCTTTAGCAAATATCAACCCTTAACCAGGGGGTGCGTTACTCAGGCTGAAGTGGGGTTTAAAAAGCTTACTCCTATCTGACCAGACTAGAGGAGTTAGTGAACAGGGACAGCTAACAAGGGAGTTTAGAGAGGGAGAGTGGGTGCGGGTGGGTCAAGACACTTCATTAATATTCTGTGAAGTGAAGACAATAACCCATCCCCTCAAAAAACCCAAACAACAATAAAAAAGACAGAGCTGCAGGAGTACAAAGATAAAGCAGGCAGAAGTCCAGCAACAGAGTGGGGGCTATCTAATTTATTGCACTGAATGTAGCAGGTAAGATTACCTGCCCTATGGGTGGGTGACATGAATGTTCATTTGATGCAAGTAACTTCTGTCCCTCAGAGACTGCATACAAGTTTTGGAGACACAGGTGGCTGAACTGGAGGATCTAAAGGAGACAAGGAGGTATACAGCTGAGACTTTCCAGGGTATAGTAGAAGAGTCCCACCCTTGTACAACAGACTCTGCACGGCTGAGGAGGATGAAAGCTTGAGGGAAAAAGAACAAACTGGAGCAGAAGGAAATGGTTCTGTGACTGGGATCCTCCTTCCAGATAATATCATGGTATCCTCTTGCACTGAGGAGACCTCTCTGGGGGAGAGAATTCTAGTTCTATGGAAGAGATAGGTAATAACAACTGGGGACTCAATCATTAGAAACAAAGACAGATGGGTTTGGAATGACCAAGAGAACTAGTGACTTACCTGCTGGATATGAAGGTAGCATATCATTTGACACATCTAGACCTTTAGGGGTAAGTGCTGGCGAGGAGCTGGTGGTCATAGCACAGGTAGGTACCATGATATAGGGAAGAATAGGAGAGAGGCCCTGGAAGCCAAACATAGGCTGCTAGGCAAGAGACTGAAGCCCTGGATCTCCATGGTAGTATTCTATGAAATGACTCCAGTCCCACACTCAAGGCCAGATGAATGAGATGATGGTACAGGAAGAAGGAGTTTAGATTTGTTAGGAAATGGGCAACCTTTTGAGAAAATGGGAGGATATACAGGAAGGATGGGCTCTTCCAAAACAAAATTGGAACTGGGTTGCTAGCACGTAAACTTAAAAAGGTGTTAGAGCAGTTTTTAAATTAAAGGCAGGTGAAAAGTCAACAAGTGTGGAGGAGCATGTGATTCGGACAGAGCCATCTGTTAGAAGAGCGACTATTACTGGAGATTCTTTATATCCTAGTAAGGAGGAGAGGATGGAAATGGATAAAGGGAGGTTAGGCTCTGATGAGAAACAATCAAATGAAAAAGAATCCATTCAATCACATCACATCACATAATGGCAGACCACTAAAAAGTGACATTTTAAAGGGCTTATATACAAATGATAGAAATCTTAATACTAAGATGAATAAACTTGACTGCCTCATATTAAATGAAGATATAAACAAAATAGGCACCACAGAAACTTGGTAGAATGTAGATAATCAGTGGGAGAAAGTAATATTAGAGTACAAAATATATTGGAAAGACAACATAGGTTGCCCTGGTGTGGGAGTAGCACAATATCAAAAACAAGCACAGAATCAAATGAAATGAAAATCTTAAATGAACCAAACTATGCCATGAAATCTCTATGGATAGTAATTCCATCACGCTTTCCCATGCTTGAATAATATGAAATATAGCAGTAGGGGTATCATACCAACCACCAGACCAGGATCGTGATAGTGACTGTGAAACATTCAGAAAAAGTAGAGAGGCTATAAAAATAAAAAATACTTAATAATAATGGGGAATTTCAACTATCCCCATACTGACTGGGTACTTGGCACCTTAGGATGGGATGCAGATACAGCCTCATGACATCTTAAATGACTGCTTCTTGGAGCAGCTGCTCTGGGAATCCACGAGAGGAGAGGCAATTCTTGATTTAGTCCCAATTGGAGCACAGGATCTGGTCCAAGAGGTGAATACGTCTGAGCTGTTTGGTAATAGTGATCATAACATAATAAAACTTAATACTGCTTTGGTGGTTTACAGGTGCTTCCACCATGGCAGCATAATTCCAGAAAGGGGAACTCAATAAAAATGAGTTAAACAGAAATTAAAAGGCTCATGGAAACTTTTCAAAGATACCATAATACAGGCTCAGTTTAAATGTACTCCCCAAAATGGAAAAAACAAACAAACAAACAAACAAAAAAAACCCCAAAAAACAGTGAAGGGACCAAAAAAGTGCCATCTCTGGTAAACAAAGTAACATAAGCTGTTGGAACAAAGAAAGCATCCTTTAAAAAGTGGAAGTTAAATTGAGGAAAAGAGTAAGGCATATCAACTCTGGCAAATGAAGTGTAAAAATATAATTAGGAAGGTTAAAAAGGGATTTCAGGAACAGATAGACAAAGATTTTAAAAAGTAACAGAAAAAATATTTAAATATATCAGAAAATGGAAGCCTACAAAACATTCAGTGGGGGACTGAAGTGCTAAAGGAGCACCCAAGGAAGATAGAACTGTTGTGGAGAAGCCAAATGAATTCTTTGCATTGGTCTTCATGGCTGACAATGTCAGGGAGATTCCTAAAACTGACACATTCTTTTTAGGTGACAAATCTGAGAAACTTGCAGATTAAGGTGTTGATAGAGGAGGGTTTTGAACAAATTGATAAACTGAACAGTAATAAGTCTCTAGGACCAGATGGAATCTACCCAAGAGTTTGGAAGGAACTCAAATGTGAAATTACAGAACCACTAACTGTGGTATGTAATCTATCATTTATATCAGCTTCTGTACCGAATGACTGGAGGACAGCTACAGTGACACCAATTTTTAAAAAAGCTCCAGAGGTGATCCCTGGGTCAGTCAGCCTTACTTCAGTACCAGGCAAATTGGTCGAAACTATAGTAAAGAACAGAATCAAACACACAGAGAAATATGATTTCTTGAGAAAGAATCAACATGACTTTTGTAAAGGGAAATCACATCTTACCAATGTACTAAAATTCTTTGAGAGGGTCAACAAGCATGTGGATGAGGGTAATCCAAAGGATATAATCCTTAGATTTTCAGAAAGTCTATGACAAACAAGGTCCCTTAGCGAAGGCTCCTAAGCAAAGTAAGCAGTCATAGGAAAACCAGGAAAGTCCTTTCCTAGCTCAATAACTACTTTAAAAGGTAGGGTTCAAAGGGTAGTTATAAATGATCAGTTTTTAGAATGGAAAGAGGTAAATAGTGGTGTCCTCCAGAGGTCTATACTGGGACCAGTATTGTTCAACATATTCATAAATGATCTGAAAAAAGGGATAAGTGGTGAAATGGCAAAATCTGCAGATGAGACAAAACTACTCAAGATTGTTAAATCCAAAGCAGACTGGAAAGAATTATAAAGGATCTCACAAAAGTGGGTGAGTAGGAAACAAAATAGCTACTGAAATTCAATTTTGACAATGCAAATAACACACATTGGACAACATAATCCCAACTATCCATATAAAATGATGAGGTCTAAATTGCCACTCAAAAAAGAACTCTTGGATAGGTTTCCGAAAACATTCACTCAATATGCAGTGGCAGTCAAAAAAAACTAACAGAATGCTGAGACTCACTAGGAAAAGGACAGATGATAAGACAGAAAATATATTTCTCTTTACAAATTTATCATACACTCACAACTTGAATACTGCATGCAGATCTGGTCACGTCATTTAAAAAAGATATATTGGAATGGGAAAAGGTACAGAAAAGGTCAATTAAAATAATAGGGGTATGGAAAAGCTTCCCTATGTGGAGAAATTAACACTGGGACTTTTCAGCTTAGAAAAGAGATAACTAAGGGGTGATATGCTAGAGGTCTATAGAATCACCACTGTGTGGAGAAAATAGATAAAGTGTTGTTTACTCTTTCTGACAGTGCAAAAAGTAGAATGTACCAAATGAAATCAACAGGCAGCGGGTTTAAAACAAGCCAAAAGAAGTATTTCTTCACACAATGCATAGTCAACCAGTTCTATTCCTCACCAGAGGATGTTGTGAAGGCCAAGACTATAAAGTGGTTGAAAAAAGAACTAGATAAGTTCATGGAGGATAAGTTCAACAATGGTTATTAGCTAGGATAGACAAGGACTACCGTCTGCCAGTGGCTGCGAAACACCAGTGGTATGGATCATTTCATGATTAACTGTCCCTCTGAAGCACCTGGATTTGGACACTATCAGAAGAGAGGATGCTGGGTTAGATGGACCATTGGTTTGACCCAGTGTGACCAATCTTACATTCTTACATACATAGTGTCTAGCACAATGGGGTCCTAACACCTGACAAAGGGCAAAAGGGTCCATAGTGTTTTCACACCCAGAGTGCACAGTTCTTTAATTAAAAAACAAAACCAAAAACCAACCACCACAAACAAAAGCTATCACTTCCATCATTAAACCCTTTACCTGTCTTATCTGTTTAGTTTATAGACACTTTTCAGCATATGCATCTTATACTAGTTATTTCTATAGTGCCTAGAACAATGGCTCCACAGTCACATTTGAGGCTTCTAGGAAGAAATGTAATACATTCATAACGTAATAGAATATCAGTCCAATGTCAATTCACTCCTCCATAAACTCCCTCATTATCAATCAAGCACAAGAAAAATAAGTTCAGAAAGTCATCAAGGATATAATCCTACCACCTCAAAAATCTCACAGTGGGGGTCGCCTCTATGAAAGTGCCTTTGATTATGCTCCATCAGCATGAAATAATCAACAAGCAGTTGTGTGGCACTTTAAGACTAACAGATTTATTTTTTGCATGAGCTTTCGTGGGAGAAGATCCCACTTCCTCAGATGCTTCGAAGATGGGTGAACTTACAGAAAGGAATGAAACTAAATGCAAGGGGGTGTAAAACATAGGATCAGGTCATAAAGTAACAGCAAATCAGAGCAGTTTACAGGCTTAAAGAATGGGAAGCCTGAAGTCAAATTTCTTTCTGTAAGTTCACCCATCTTCGAAGCATCTGAGGAAGTGGGATCTTCTCCCACGAAAGCTCATGCAAAAAATAAATCTGTTAGTCTTAAAGTGCCACACAACTGCTTGTTGTTTTTTTACTGGACTAGACTAACACGGCTATCCCTTTGGAAAATGAAATAATCAGTTGTTCATATAAATTTCCCAACCACACAAAACAAAACAATTGGCTAATTAATAAAGATTATATACAACACAAAAGAGAAACACATCACCACATAGTTGTAAATAATTACTAATGGAAAACAAAAGCTAATATCTTCATTTCTCCACCTTTATCTCATATGGAGAGGCCTGGCGGTGTTGTCTGACTTAGAATCCCATTCTTTCACTTCTATTTATTTATGATAAAACCCTGGCTGGGATGATTTAGTGGGAGTGGTCCTGCTTTTAGCGGGGGGTCAGATTAGATGACCTCATGAGGACCCTTCCAATGCTATGATTTACTTAAATGATCTACCTACAATTCTTCAATGTCTGTTTGAAATCATGCCTGTGTGTATGTGAGAGAGAGCGAGCTGCCATCTTGTCTAACACCAGTGGCCTTCAGAACTAGTAGTACAAGTCATTAGTGCTTTAAAAGTCAGGCTCTATAGCTTACAGCTGCTACAGACTAGAATCCTTCCTGGACCAGAAATGGGGTGGGCACATGTGCCTCTGAGTTTCTGCCCTGGGCAGCATGCCAACTGCAGGCAGGTCTAATATAAGTAACAGTTTTTCAAATGCAGCAGCTTATCTATCTGTCTACACACATGTTCCTGCTAGTCCTACTGCATTAAAGGACTGATTATCATTTGCACTAAAGGTCTTTTACACCATGTGAAGCGGGCTTAAAGTGTGTGTATATTACCTCATATTATGTTACATACATCATAAAAAATTCAGCAGGCAGAGTCTGTAATTGTTCCCTGTTAATCACTGGATCATCACTGTAAGTCAACAGTTGAGGAACATTCCACCCAGTGAACCTGATGCTCAATTACTGCAAGGAATTTACTAATCCACAGTTGTGATCACAGGACTATGGCACAAAATCTCAGTAAATGACAGCCTCTGGCTCTCTTTGGTGCCACCAATACACTGTCCCCTAATTTCCGCTTTTTTTAAAACTCCAGAAGAAGAAAGGAGACAGTAGATACTACTTCCTGGCTGGCATAAAAATATTACTCAGAGCCTAATACTTTGGTGATCCAAAGAAGCCCATAAAGACAGCTTCGTTTTGGTGATCCAAAATCCATATGTTACAGCTTCAGACCTTTTGAGGCCAGAAGAGATCTCCATCACCATTACTAGAATGAATATAACTCTGAATTGATTTTCTGAGTTTTTCATAGAAATTTTAAGTTTTTATTCAAAAACTCTATTTTTTGACGAGCTTTGTTTTCTCCCAGAAAAGGAAATGACTGCACAAGCAGAGAATAAGGCCCTCAAACACCAGTCAGAGTGGTGAGGAGCTGCTATTTTCCCTCCAAAACAGCAGAACTCCCTCTACAATATTTCCTTTAATAAACACGACCTTTGGATACCCTAGGAGCTGACTGCCCACCGCACCACCAGAACTTTCAGAGCTTCATTAAACTGGGCCTGTTTGCAGGTATGGGTCTAAATTACATTTCTTGAATCTCTCATCTGTCCTCATTTAAATGAGTATAGCTATAACTGTACTGGAAGACATTTCAAAATACTTCATCACAGACATCCTATTTCACTAACTCTTTCAAATGTCAAACCAACTAGGCAGGGCAATGGCCAAATGCATATTTCACTGTTAGGTATAAAGAGTAATTCATATTTTCCTTTGTCCTTTCCTATTTGTACATACCCTCTTTTACTACTCAGTGATCTAAAATAGCAGCTGTCAAGCAACCAACAGGTGATGTTTTATGTTTGATATAGTAGATCCAAAGAGAAGGGGTGAGACATACAGACAGCATCTTGTATATTTTGAATAAACTTTATGGAATTATCATAAACTCTACTGAATTAAGTTAAATTTCGGTGAATTAGGTATGCCACCTTTGGATACACTGAATTAACAATACAATGATGTATGTGTTATTGTGGCACTGTATGTATCTTTTTTAGTAGGAGGGGAATGCTAAAGTTCTTTGCTATCAGTCCTTCAAAGCCATTTTCTGAAGAGGTGCACAGATACCAGTCCAAATTGGAGTTTTCAAGAATGAACAGTCAAAGAAAGTATTTTTGGACAAAAGTCTAGTTTTAAACTGGTTCATAGCCTTCTTCCTGAGCCAACAAATGGACAGGCCTCTTGGTTCATTAGCATAGGTTTGGAAGGAGTGGGTGCTTGTTCTGAGGTAAAGCCATGATGAGCTGGAAAATACAAGGATTCTCCCATGGGTGAGTGTTTGAACCATAGAAGATTTGGGATGGAAGGGATCTCAGGAGGTCATCTAGTCCAACCCCCTGCTTGAAGCTAAATCAACACAACTAAATCCAAAAGAACTCCAACTTAAGGCCAGGCCAACTAAAAGAAGAACTGTTCCTGCCAGAGTTCATATTAAGGTTGGGACAAACTCCACTAAACTCATTAGCATGTGGGTTTTCTTGTACTGTTTTAATGTATTTACTCAATAGTTCTTTTTACCTTCATAAAATAGGTGTGCACTGAAAGACTGTGTGGTACTTGACACTGTTAAACACTCTGCCAACACTCTCTGATGAGAACATAAGCAAGCATGCTTGAGCAGCATGTCTCTATAGGGAATAATACAAAGAAAGCAGGGAGTCTGGCAGTCTGGAAATACTGTGTTCAGAAGGCAGTCAGACATGGTCTCCCTTTAGAAAGTCACCAGCTATGGAGCTAGAAGGCTTAGACTGGTGCCCTCACTGGACCACTCAGGGGAAACACTGGTGCAACTAAGTCCTTCTGTGGATGAAAGTACTTCACTAATTCTAAAATTCAGAAAAGTAAAGCCCCAGAAGAGGAACTCCGCCAGTATGGTATTCGAGATATTTATTCAGATAAAATTTGGCCAAGATGACCTATTTAATCATTTGTTCACTACCAGACAAAGTGATTTGGGATTTTATCACAGGAGGCATATGTCTAGTTTTAATCAATAAAAAATCAGAATAACCTGTTCTACCAGCAATCTCCCACTTGAGGCTATGGACAAGCAAATAACATTGCCTGTTCAACTCCATCTAAGCAACATTGCCTTTCTGATCTAGAGAAGCTCATGAGCGATGCTCTCTCTTTAGCATTGTGTTCCAAAGCTATATATTGTTGCTTTATTGCTCAGATTCTACTCACTCATCCAGTTAGCATGGCACACAGTATCCATAATATCACAGGTAGACACAGTCCAGCTACATGCACAGCAGTGCTGCCAGCTCAATAATACTCATTAGCTATGCAACAGGAGGCATGTAGTTAGGAGGAAGGGGGCATGTGATTTTTTTTTTCCCCTTCCTTTCAAAGAGCTTAATGAGTCTCACAGCCAAGTGAAACCTTTACTAGGAAGAATCCAACTGAAGGAGAGTAGGCCAACACTTTATTCTACACTTCCTGGATGCAGCCCTTCTAACATTTTTATTCAATTCCTTTGCAGTAGCTACCCCAATTTCTAGCCTTATTTCCATTGTAATAAACCTGAATTATATATAAACTGACACACCTTTGAAGCTGCGGGAAAGTTACTTCTGTAGCTGTGCAGGTAGAGCTAAAAGAACAAGTCTCTCTTTTCAAAACAAGTGGGGGATACCCTTAGTGTCTGGTCCTTAATTCCCCCTCCAAGAAAACTATTCTGATGCCTACAACTGTGTGAGAGCTGAATGCACAGACTGCGATTATAGCAGTGCCTTTCAAAATGAGGTGTTCAAATCTCATTGTCTAAACACTTGGGGATCCTTCAGAATTTGCCAGGCACCAAGATGACTGCACTTCCTGCACCAGTTCTGGTAATTATTTGCTTTCAAAGTCCTTTAAATTAGTGAAAAAAGCATTATATAGGAAACCACTATCTCTTCTCTAATTTGAAAGGCATGTTTCACAAAGTATATTTTTTTCATTTACATTTTTCTCAACAGCACTGACAAAGAAAACTGACAAATATGGGTAAGGAGGAGTTTTTCTTGTGGTGTTCAGAGAGTAAATTTCTATAAAGCTTTGTGCAGGATGAAGAGGAGATGATACTCAGTAGAAGAACCATTCGCTAACATGCTATGCACTCAGACCAAGGCTTTAGCACTAGACATCTCTCCATGAAGTCACCAAAGGATTTTCATAGGAAATGTTGAAAAGAACAGCTGAAAACAAAAAAATTAGTGAGGCACTAGGCCTTCACTTCTCATATTCTAGTCACTGGTTCAGAAGTACAATTTATGTTGATTACATATACAGGAGAAGGTCACTGCAAATTATTTTCCTTGTCACTTACTGAGGAAGCCATAAAATGATCCACATCGATTGCAATGCATCTAAAAGGAATACAAAGTTGGAATTTTAGCTGACAAACCCAGGCTTCTGCCCCTTTGCTGAGAAGTGCTGCTGAATATGTGAGTTGACGGTTCTAATAGCCCCTGGCCAGGTTCCACTTGAGAAGCCTGCGGGCCCCAGCAAACCCTCTTGCACCAGCTTGATGCAAAACATGACAGGACTCAACCCCTCATCTCTCCATTTCACTGGAGCAAATGTGTTAATAGATCTAACCCTATCTTGTTTTCTCACTTTGGTTCGATAAAAGGTGCCCAGGAACAAGTGTGAGGCTGCTTCGGAATGAGGAAGCCTGATGAGGTGCCGGTCACTAAAGAGCCAAAGTGCAGAAAGTTCAGGAGTTTACCTGCTGGGAAAACTAAAGTTCACATTCTGATTTGTGTATTTTGATAGGTTTCTACTAGTGAGTTATAGCTCCACTTTTCAGACCCATTCATTTTAGTTTCTGGCTACTATATCTCCCCAGCTACATGTAGAAGGGTGTTTTCTTTTATTGGATGACCATAGTTTGTAGTGATAGCCTTAGTTGTGTTCAGTGGAGGCAGAAACACAGACATGCCAAACGTTATCTCTAATTTTAATACATAGGGCCAGCAGAGTAATTCTTGCATCTGAGTAGGCAGGACATACAACACACACCCTTTCCACTGTTACAATCCTGAGGTTTCTCTGTGCTGATCGCCTGTCTCAGGCTAGAGCATACAAGGCTCTCATCTGCACCTGTAGATTAGTCCCCAGAAGCCATTGCAGCAGCTGGGTATGAGTCATGCTCCATATGACAGCAGCAATTTGGAGAGGTAACAAAAACACTACAGCAGTATGGTATCATCTGCAAACTGCCTGGGCTGGATCTGTTTGCTCTAGAGTGGCCCTTCAGTGGTGAGGCTGTTCAAAATGGAGCAAGGCCATACACTGACAAACTACCATTATTTGCATGGTAATTCCAGTTATTGTATTTGCATAGAGCTGTTTGTTCTTTTTTCATTTTATTCTTTGCAAGTTTGCTTAATGCACTCCTTTGACATTATTTTGGCAGCTAGAGGTTCTAAATGCAAGTGTGTGTGAACTGATGTGGTGGGGCAGCAGTCACTCTCCTCCACCTATTTCCTCCAGGAGAAAGCTCTCCAACCCTATTTCTCACCCTCACACTGTGAAAACAATCTCAACTGATGTTAAACTTTCTGGAATGCACCTATATACCAAGTTGGCCTTCTACCTTAAGTCTAATCATTCTTGCAGGGAAGGAGGGAGTCATGAAGTCAGTGCCCTGCCTGTAAGAATTAACAACTTGCGATCCCACTTGCAGGCGCTGAAAGATAATACCTGCCTTCTTATAAAAATTGGAGTGCCACAGCAGAAAAACTGTTCCTCTGCTGGTGTACACTGACATAATTTCATTGATGTCAATAGTGCCCTCCTGATTTACATTAGCTGCCAGAGTTTAGTCCTTCTAGTGAGTTAGGGGTGAAATGGATATGGTAGGTGGGTTGCAGGGATTATTGCTGGATGCAAGAAGCATAAACTGACAAACTGCAGGAGACACAACTGCCAGCCTACACTGAAAGACAATTTGCCATAATGGGAGCATAGACTAAGGCAGTGTTTCCCAACCATTGTGCCACGGCACACAGGTGTGCCATCAGGTCTGAGCAGGTGTGCCACAAAATTTTTTGAAAACCTACCCAAAGAGCTCTGGATTGGGTCATTGGCTCATGAATATTCATGAGTTCATTTGGAAACTATATGGTGGTATGCCTCAAATTAATTACAGGTAGCAAGGTGTGCCACGGCAGAGGAAATTTTGGGAACCACTGGACTAAGGCACTGGTTCTCAAACTCTGTGTCAGAACACATTAGTGGGTTGCCACAGAGCAGTCAGCGTGCTGTGAAGAGCCCGGGTGGGTACAGAGCTTGATTCAGCCTTGGTGGGCGGTGTGGTGTGTCTTGTAGGATTGTGCATGCTGTGGAGCAGACCCATCCATTTTTCTTTCTGGCTACTATATTTCTCCCAGATACATGTAGAAGAGTGGAATTTTTTATTTATTAGACAGCTAAAGTTCACGGTGATACCTTTACCAGTAGTGGTAGAAACATAGAGGTGCCAAATGTCTCCAATTTTAGTTTTGATCCACAAAAGGTTGAGAACCACTGGACTACAGTAAGGACAGGATGTAGAAAATTGATTAGATCCATATTTGGACATGAGGATTATAAACTTTTCCCTGATTGCGTATTTCAGAATGTTTTGCTGAGTACAAGTTCTTTGGAGGCACAACTATTGACTATAAAAATATGCAGCAGAAAACTGTCCTAAAATTTTAGTTTGCTAGTAGTAGCCTGAGCCCACTGCAGCTATTATAAAACTAGTGTGGTAGGGAAGAGTTCATGAGAATCATCAGAAAAAGGTATTGTTCAGGGAAACATACATGGACTCCCATACCAGTGTAAGCTAGAAAGTCAACATAAGGTTGCTACCTTTCTAATGGCTGATAACCAGACCTCCAAGGTCTCCCCTTTGCTCCACCTCTTACCTCAGATGCTGCACCTACACTGCAGAAGCTGTCTAGCAGTGGTGGGGCTACTGTGCTGCTTTCTTCCTTCCACTTAGGGTTTCCACAGTTAAAAAATCTAGACATCAAGGCTTGTCAAATAGCATATGGACACACAAACCAAAACCCAGACTGGACAGGCAAAAATTGAATGGGTGGCAACCCTACTCAACATACTCATGGGATAGAAGAGAGTAGACCTAAAGCATTCATTTTTACTTTAGTTAGAAACTACTAGCAGAAAGATAGAACTATATGTTTATTGAACTAATCATGCACTAGTGATGGATGGTATATCCCACAGACAGATGACTAGGATGTCCAAATCAGTCTCTGCCGTAGAGTGATGGAGAATAGCAAAGGCAGTGCTGTGCATAATAAAGGTAACAGGACCAATCAAGACATTTACAGAGAAGTAAATCTTACTTCTGTATATGGTACACTGCTCAAAACGATGGTTTAAATGGAATTATAAAGCAGCAAGAAGATCATATCACAAGGGGGTCTAGTCACCACAGCTTCTGCAAGGAAAGTTGTACCTGGTTAATCTGTTAGACTTCTCTAAATGTGCCAGTAAAATAGTAGATAAGAGAAAATTTCCAGGGGGTAGCCATGTTAGTCTGCTGTACAGTAAAAACAAGTGTCCCGTGTCACCTTAAAAACAAACAGATTTAACCTGCTGTAGATGACAGCCAGTTGACATAATTCATATTGACTTCATCAAAGTAACTCACAAGCAGCTACTAAAGAAACTAAATAGACAGGGGGAGAGAGACAAAATATTCATATAGATCAGAAACTAGATAATAGACAATATAAATAGCAGGGAAAAATGGTCAATTTTCCTCATGGCAAGAGGTTAACAGTTGCTTGCCTGTGAGAGCAACTCTGCCTACAGCGACTTGGAGATTATATTGTTAAATAGACTAGTACAGTTTATTTGCACTTGCTCTTCTCCTACCTTACCGATGCATGCACCATAATTATTTACAGCTTCAGTTTCTCCTCAGTCTTCTACCAAGGAAGGGTAAGAGATCTATCTACCCCAAGATCCTTCCTGCTTCTAGCTCTGCTAGACTGCCTTTTTCTCCCTATGCCTTCTCTTACCCTTTGTGTTAATGGGCCCAATAATCACTCAGACATATGACTAAGTGAAAGGGTATTTCACTAGAGAAGGCAGGGAAAGGTATCAGATACCCTAGGTACAGAGGTTTAAAGTGTGACAGTTCAAGCTAAGCAACAGCAGTTGTTGTTTGGGTCCCTAAGACACACCAATCAAAAATCAGGGCTCTTCACGCATAGTCCCAGGGGTGCCTTTCTAGTCCAGTCTCTATTCAAGCAAACAGAAACTTGCAGCCAGGCTGTGTCTCTCATTGTAGCCCCATAACACCACCTCCCTAGGCAGGCAGCGGCGGCTGCTGTGGCTGCTGCTACCACCCCATAAACCAATGACACACAGACCTTCATCCAGGAGAAATACCCAACAGTGACAAACTGTCCCACACACACATTTCTGAATACAGTTCCTAGGGATTTCTCTCTACAGCCAGCTTCTCTGTGTCAGGAGTAAGGGCCCACAACTGGTCCTCAGAGCAGCTAGCTAACCACAGCTGGACTTCCTTATCCGCTAGATCACCTGATTGGCTGAGTGGCATTTCCAGGATTGCTCTTAAGCCCAGCAATAAACAATAGCTATTGGTTGCTCTAAGCTCAGATCATAGCTGTTCCTGCACCTTCCTTGTTCCAGTCTACTGCTACCCTGCTCAGTTTCTGAGTTTGTCTCTAACTGCTAGTTCCCAGCTCTGATCACTAGATCTGGGTACCCACATCTCATTTTTGAAGTTCTGCAGCTCCTAACTTGCTGTGAAATGGTTGCTTACCTGGTTCACCACCTTCCCACTTAGTTAGGCAGGGGAAAGTAAAGTGCAATAATGGGGGGACTGAGAGGAGCTGTTGTCTCTGCTCAGCAGATCCCATTAGAGGACATACTCAACCTGTAAACAACTTTTCTGGAAACCAAGCCATTTCATTTAAAGTCTTGGGATGGGGGGGTATTAGTTTTAAGTCAATTTTCATTCCATGTGCCTACAGATTAATTTAAGAAATGTTATATTTTTCCACATTATGTAGTCAGATTATTCTTTATTGGGGTGTTGATGGACTTCAGGAGCAACTTGCTAACAATAGTGGAAGATTCTCAATTAAATTTGCCATAATGTAAGTACACAAATATCATAATTCCTTCCAACCTTAATAACGCCTTCCTATACTTAGGAGTATAGGATTGTCATACATCAGCACATCAGACCTAGACAAATATCCTACTCCCCACTAATGGCAAGTTCCAAAATATTTTGCCTTAGTGAAGATGCCTTGCAATTTTTGAGGGCCAAATCCTGCAGTGCTTTTGCATTCAAAACTCTCACTAACTTTAATGAGAGAATGTTCTCTGAATGACTACTTTGTAATTTGAACTCTCATGTGAAGACAGCAATGGAAACAACCGTGAAACCTGCAGAGACACTGGAGTTACAGTTCAACAAAGGTGTAAGGTGTGCTGAGAAGAGGGGAACTGGTGTAAAGGAAAACAGCATAAGGTTTGCTGAAAAAAGGGAACTACTATGGGTGCTCACCTATGTTGTCCTGCACCTACAGTTTGGGTTTGACCTCTAGCTATTTAGGCTAAATTTCAGGCCATTTCTTATTCTTCCCAAATCACTTTACTCTTTTGTAGTATCAGGCTATAGCTGAAGCTTCAAAAGAAAAGGAATTGCCCTTCTCCACAATCTATAAACTTAATCTACATATTGATAACTGAAAAAACTTGAAATAGCACAAAAATGGCTCTCAACACACGGCATGGCTCTTTCAAGAGAAATGCCAAACAGTTTTATTAATATTTTATCTTTCAAGCTTGTGACATTGGCAACCCCAAAACAGCCTGCTGTCTATGCTTCTACTCTCCTATCCAAGGGTGTCACTTACACATTTGTGGAACATACTGTACTTCTTTGGAAGAACAGTAAACTGATACAGCTCAAGTCATGCCTGGCCATGAAATATGCCAACTGTCCAATATTAAGTAATCTCCTTGCTCCATAAATATAGTTGTGCATTGCAAAAACAGAAATCATGGTGAAATACACTAAAATCACAAGCCTTCATTAAAAACTAATTTGCCATATTTTAATCCTACCTCTGTTCCCAAGCTTACCACACTACAATTCATCAATTGACAAAGGATCCCATCTCTATTCTTTCATCTTGTGAAGTCACCTATACCTTTGCAAAGTGAATGCAAATCAGACTTCTCTCACTTACATTCTTGATAGAATTTTACATCCAGTTTACACGTGAAAATGACTACACAAGACACAAGGCAATGAAGAACCAAACCTAAAGCTTCCCTTGTAGCCTATATATAGCCACAGAAATTCACCATGTCTACATGACTTAAGTAGATTCATGCCTTGTACAATATTATAAACATACGCATCTTCTACAGTGAAGATGAAAGGGAGGTTACATTCTGGAAGTGATGAGTCTTTGAGAAGTGTAGTTCCTATCTGGATTCCACAGAGGAGGCATGCATGCTTGCCATGTTCCAGAGCTTGAATTGATTGAAGTAGCTTCTGTCAACTTCCGTGTGCATCACATCGTGTGCTCATCACGTGGTACTTCTGAGGCGTTATGAGATCATACAGGTCAACACCCTTGCAGTTTCCTCTTACCCACAGACACAGAACCCACAGCTGAGGAGACAGGAAGTGGGACTGGAATCCAGACATGGACCACACTTCTTGAAGAACCTCCAGTTACAGTGAGTATCCTCCTTTTCTCCTTCAGTTACAAGTGTCTATGTACCACAGTGCATGGTAGCTTGGAAAGTCTTTAGCGTTCGCCTGTCAGGTCAGGGCGCATGGCCAACGCCCCCTCCATGCTGCAACCGTGGCTATATAGGTGACCATGACCCTGACCCTCCCGGTTCCTTTTTCCGCCATCAGCGTCGATTCAGATCAGCGTTATCTTGCAAAACGCAAGGGCCTATCTTTTCGCGCGAAACTCGAAATGCCAGGTTTCAAGCTGTGCTTGGGATGCTGCAAGGCTTTCCCGATAGATGACCTGCATAAGAAATGCCTCGCTTTCTTGGGTGAGTCCCACGTTATGGCGGACTGCTCCATTTGCTGATCCTTCAAGCGAAGGACTCGGCTGGAAAGGGAGCATCATCTCCTCCTAATTTTGGGAAATGGAGCCACTCCACCCAAAAGCGGCCGAGCCACCAGCGCTCCGCCAGATCCTCAATCGGCCCGGGCTCAAGATTCCCACTGATCTCCGGTACTGGGCTCAAGATCTCGGCCCTCTACGGTACCTCTTCGGCACCAACCTTGCCAGTCTCCCGGTAGCCTCCAGCCGCCCTGAGTAGCACCTCGGCTCAGGCACCGGCTTGCCAAGGGCATTCAAACCCAGCTCCGGTGCAGAACAAGAAGAAATGGGCCACAGCAGCACTGCCTCCCTCGGCACCGCTGGACAGGGCACTGCCTCTAAGCCCGGTACTGCCATCAGGCCTGGTACTACTGGACTCGGCACCATCACCGATACCACCGCTTCTGGTGCTGTCACTTCTGATACCACTGGACTCGGCAGCGGCAACACCCGCACCAATACCGGTACCGTTGTGGGCCTCTTCACCCTTCTCCGACCCGGTACCGTCAAACCTGGTACCGGGCCCAAGTACTGCAGCTCCACCTCATCGCTCCTCTGAGGAACTTTCGGTAGCGGACTGCTGGCTGTCAGGAGGGAGGTCATACATATTGTCCTCGGAAGACCCTTTTCTTCCCCCTCAGAAGGAGCGCCTAAGAAAGCAGCCTCAAAAAAGCTCCGTGTCACTGGGCTCAAGGGGAAGGCACCCATCAGGAGAGGCTCCTGCTCCCCCCATGGTGCCTATGCCGCCGTCGAGGCCACTGCACAATGAGTGGACCCTCGACAGGCTGAATGCGACGGCAGACAATACCTCCTTCCACTGTGCCCAATCACTGGTGCTGGAATCCTCAGATTTCTCTGACGATGAGCCAGACCCTGATTCTACCCAGCGTAGCAGATCAAGGGCCCCGTAATCCTCGTCGCTCGACGAGCGCCTAATCGGCATGTCTGCTGACCGCAAGGGAGATCCCTGCGTCAAGCAGGACCTCCTCCACCGCATGGTGGTGAATCTGAAGCTGAAGCTAGGAATGATCCAAGTGGAAGATGATTCCCTCTTCGACGCGTGCTGTAGAGCCCCATTGGGTAAGGTCGCGATTCCCCTGCACGCCGGGGTGTTCCGCATCATCCAGGAATGCTGGCAAATGCCTTTCTCAATCCCGCCAGTGTCCAAAGTAGCAGATAAGAAATACTCTGTCTCCCCAGAAGGATTCCCCTTCCTGTTTCATCACCCAGCCCCGGGATCCCTGGTGGTCGACACAGTCGACCAAAGGGAGAGACAAGGTCAACCAAGCACCACACCCAAGAACAGAGAGGCGAGGAAGCTTGACCTCTTGGGCAGGAAAGTTTACTCCTCTGCCGCCCTTCAGCTGCGCATCTCAAATCACTCAGTCCTGATGATGCGCTACATCTTCAACTTGTGGGAAGCTCTACAAAATCTCCGCTCAGCTGTCTCCAAGGAACGCCTGAGAGACTTCGAGGCAATGCTGGACAAAGGAGAGAGAGCATCCAGGGATGCGCTCGTGGCAACCTGGGACGCGGTGGATACAGCGGCACATATAATGGCATCGGCAGCAGTGATGCGCCGCTTGGCCTGGCTCCAGAACTCCGGCCTCTTCACGCAGATGCAACAGATTATCCAAGATCTCCCCTTTGAGGGCCCCAACCTCTTTGCATCTTCCACAGATGCGAAGCTGCATGGTATGAAGGACTCGAGGGCTACACTGAGGTCCCTCGGGATCTACACTCCTCAACCTGTTAGGCGCTCCTCGAGGTTGCACCAACTACAATAGCAGTTACAGCAACTGAAACAACAGCTGCAACTGCAGACCCAGTTCCTGAGATCCCTCCAGTTTCCCCAGTGCCACCTTGGGGACCTGGACAAAGATGAAAGCCGATCAGGTAAAGGGGGTAAGCTTGGCGCCTCTCAGTCGGGATGGTGCAGACAGGGATCGGACCACTCGTCAGGCTGCAAACAGCGTTTTTGATGGTCCCCCCGAGGGCAGTGCTCCACAACCCCTGTTCTCCCCCCACTGCCTCTGCCACTTCGCTCCACGATGGACCCGTGTCATGTCAGACCAGTGGGTCCTGGACACAGTGCCCAGGGGATACCGCATCCAGTTCCCCTCAACCCCCCAGGACAGAAAACCACCCCCTCCCATAATCCCAGAGAACCCAGACCTGCTAAGCAAGCTCAAGGTAGAATGCCAGAAGTTACTCTCCCTCAGAGCCATCAAAAAGGTTCCCAAGAGAGAGCGCGGCAAACGGTTCTATTCCCTCTACTTCCTAGTCCCCAAATCCAACGAGGACCTACGACCCATTCTAGACCTCAGAGCACTCAACAAAAACATAAAGAAAATAAAATTCCACACGGTCTCCCTACCACAGATTATTCCCTCCTTGTCCCCAGGAGTGTGGTTTGCAGCCCTTGACCTAAAGGACGCTTACTTCCACATAGCCATTCGACCCCACCACAGGCAGTTTCTCAGGTTTGTAGTGGCACAATGCCACCACCAGTTCACCGCCCTCCCCTTTGGGTTATCACTAGCCCCCAGGGTGTTCAAAGTGTGTCACACTGGTTGCAGCTTTCCTATGCAGGAAGGGTGTAAGAATCTACCCCTACCTAGACGACTGGCTCATAGTGGGCAAGTCAAGTCAACAGGTACAAAACCACGTTGACATGGTAATGAACCTGTGCGAGTTCCTGGGCTTCCGCATAAACTTAGAGGAGTCCAAGCTTTGCCCTACTCGGGATATAGAGGTCATCGGGGCATGTTTAAATGCTCGGCAAGGCACTGCGTCCTTGCCCAGTCAAGATTTTGGTCCATCTGCACCATCATCACGGAGCTCCAGGTGCCCGGGCTGACCACAGCGTGCAGGTGCATGCAGCTCTTGGGACACATGGCAGTGGCCACATCGGTAATCTGAACAGCTCGCCTGCGGATGAGACTGTTCCAGCTCTGGTTCGCCACAAGCTTCCGACCAGAAAGGGACCATCTGAACAAGATACTCTCAGTCCCTCAATATGCCCTGGAGTCCCTCCAAATATGGAGGGACCCCGACTTCATGATGGGGGGAATTCCATTCAGGGAGTCCAAGCCCTCAGTGACCCTGATAACAGATGCCTTCGACTCGGGCTGGGGAGCCCACCTGTCCGGGGGCCTCTCCACGCAAGGCGTTTGGAACCCTGAGGACAGTCTCCTCCACATAAACATGAAGGCGCTCAGGGCTATCAGACTGGCCTGCATGTCCTTCCTAGACCAGATCCAAGGCAGGGTGGTCCAGATCCTCTCAAACAATACAATGGCCATGTTCTACATGAACCATCAAGGGGGAGTCCTCTCCTCGGTACTATGCGAGGAAGCAACCAAGCTGTGGCGACTAGTGATAGACTATCACTTCAAGCTGACTGCCTCCCACCTACCCGGGGTAGACAACGGCATAGTGGACTCACTCAGCAGGAAACCCCTGGTGAATCATGAGTGGTCCCTCCACAATGAGGTTTTCTCCCTGCTGACAATCAGATGGGGAACCCCTCAGATCGACCTCTTCACCACGGGGCAGAACCGCAAATGCCCCCGGTTCTGCTCCCTCCAAAGCCAGGAGAAAGGTTCTCTCAGCAATGCCTTCCTCCTCAATTGGTTGGGGGCCCTAATGTATGCCTTCCCTCCGATTCCCTTGATCCACTGGGTGCTCCTGAAGGTCCTTGCGGATGAGGCACACATCATTCTAATAGCCCCCGACTGGCCCAAACAACACTGGTTCCCTCTCCTTCAGGACATGTCAGTGAGGACCCTGCGCTGCCTCCCATGGTGGGTGGACCTCCTGACACAGGACTCAGGATGCCTTCGGCACCCAAACCCAGGCCTCCTGCACCTGACAGCCTGGATGCTCTCTGGCTCAGCGAGCAAGAGAGACGCTGCTTGGATAGGGTTAAAAAGGTCCTGGTTGGTAGCAGGAAGCCCTCCACCAGGTCCACCTACATCGCAAAATGGAATCACTTCTCCACTTGGTGCCATGACAAAGACATAGACCCTACCTCTGCACCAGTTCAGGCAACTTTGGATTACCTTCTTGACCTAAGAGAGAAAGGCCTATCTCTGTCCTCATTAAAAGTCCACTTGGTGGCAATCTTGGCCTTTCACCAAAGAGTAGATGGGGCTCCACTCTTTTCACAACCCATCTGCCGTAGATTCCTGAAAGGGGTGTAAAAACTTTTTCCCCATACCCATAAACCCACTCCACAGTGGGATTTGAACATTGTCCTGTGGGCTCTGACAGAACCACCTTATGAGCCCTTGGACTCAGCCACCCAGCTTGTGCTGTCCTGGAAGGTGGCTTTTCTAGTAGCAATTACCTTGGCCAGAAGGGTCTCAGAGTTACGAGCCCTATCCTCTGAACTCTGATATATGGTTTTCTTCCCAGACAAGGTGGTCCTGCATCACCACCCCTCGTTCTTGCCCAAGGTTACCTCCCCCTTCCACATGAATCAAGAGATCTGCCTGCCGGTCTTCTATCCAGACCCTCAGGTGACAGAAAACCAGAGACGGTGGCACACCCTGGACGTGAGGAGAGCGCTCCTAATCTATATTGAGCGCACATGATCTTTTTGCAAGACCTCCCAAATGTTTGTGGTGGTCGCTGAACGCATGAGAGGCTATCCAGTATTCTCCCAATGCATGTCCAAATGGATTGTGAACTGCATTAAAGACTGCTACGGAAGGTCAAACACGCCTCTCCCAGAGACTGTGAGAGCCCATTCTACCAGAACTCAGGCATCTTCCACAGCCTTCCTTGCTAAGGTCCCAATCCAAGGGATCTGCAGGGCTCCTATGTGGTCGTCCATTCATACCTTAATGACACACTATGCCATTGCCCTACAGGCTAGAGACGATGCCATTGTGGGCAGAGCTGTACTCAGTGTGGGTAGACTGTAACTCCTCCCACCATCCTTGGGTACGGCTAGCAGTCACCTGTAACTGAATGATGTGAGCAGTGCTCGAAGGAGAACGGTTGGTTACTCACCAGTAACCGTCCTTCTTCGAGATGGGCTGCTCACTTACATTCAGGTCCCTACCCACCGTCCCCACTAATGGAGTTGGCAAAGGTATATGGGACTGGGAGGGTCAGGGTCACGGTCACCTATATAGCTGTGGTTGCAGCGTGGAGGGGGCGTTGGCCATGCTCCCTGACCTGACAGGCTAACGCTAAAGGCTTTCCGAGCTACCATGTGCTGCGGCACGTAGACACCTGTAACTGAATGTATGTGAGGAGCCCATCTTGAAGTAGGATGGTTACTGGTGAGTAACCAACCGTTCTTCCCAGAGTGCTGGTCCCTATGTGGATTCCACATGTGGGCAGCATAATGAACAGTAATCAGTGCAGAAGTGGATGCAAGGACTCAACATATGCCATTGATTTGAGGACTGTGAGCAGACACCCACTATGGTATAATGAATTGTGAGTATGTGGCCAGAGAATTGTATTGCAGCTTTAGAAAATGTCCTGCCATAGGTCATCTGTGAACAGAGTAAGACATGGTAGCTTGTGAACTAGTGGAGTGGACTGTGATGCTCGGTGGTGAATTGACTTTGGTAACAGTGTAACATTTGGTGATGCAAAAAAAAAGCAAGGAGTCTTATGGCATTTAAAGACTAACAGATTTATTGATCACATGAGCTTTTGTGGGAGAAAATCCCACTTCGACAGACACTTTGAAGAGGGGGAACTTACAGAATGGGATGAAAGTAAATGCAGGGGAGTGTAAGACATTTTCATCCCATTCTGTAAGCTCCCCCTCTTCAAAGCGTCTGACGAAGTGGGATTTCTCCCACGAAAGCTCATGTGACAAATAAATCTGTTAGTCTTTAAATGCCACAAGACTCCTTACTTTTTTTGCTTTACTAGACTAACATGGCTGCCCCTTTGGAATTTGGTGATGCAGTGTGAAATCCACTTGAAAAGGTAGGAAGAAAAGAGTGTGAGGACGCGTATGTTCTGCTATTCTAAGAAAGAGTCTGGGTGAAACGTAAAAGACAGAGGTGTGGAGGAGATAGAAAACTAGTGTACAATGGACACCGAGAGAGTGTAATATGTGCTCCCTCTTGGAGAAATGTGGTTTCAGGTAAAAAGTTGGGAGATGGATTACTTGGTTTAGGTGGGATGCTGAGGCCATCTTTGAGAGCAGCCTGGGATAGAGCCGTGGCAAGACCATATATTTGTGATGACAGGTGGATTTGCCATCATGGCTACTAATTCACTGACCCTGAGGGTGGATGTGATTGGCCACCAAGATCATTTTCATGGAGAGGTAGGTGAGTGAGCAAATGGCCTGGTGTTTGAAGGGCAGTTTTATGAGGCTGGCAAGGAGATGGCTGAGGTCCCAAGGAGGAGTAGGTTTCCTTATCTGAGGTAAGGTGTTGAGGAGATCGCAGAGGAC
The DNA here is from genome assembly GCA_007922195.1 of Podocnemis expansa. Lineage (NCBI taxonomy): Eukaryota > Metazoa > Chordata > Testudines > Podocnemididae > Podocnemis > Podocnemis expansa. The sequence goes on along the minus strand of ML681964.1, from coordinate 4,231,304 downwards.
TCAGGCAATAGTTGGATGGCTAAAGGCAAAGACACCATTTACAGGATGCAGGAAGGTGCTGATTGCTGCCAGATGGATTCTAATGTAGGTGAGACTCAAAATGGTGATGGTGAAGTATACAACCTAGTATGATTGGAACAGACATACTATCAAGCAAGCAATGGTTGTTGAGTGCCCATTCTGTAAATTGATGCTATGTAGCTTTGAAGCAGGTATGGTGGTGGGTTTTGGTTGTCGGCGAGAATATCTTGCCCTGGCATGGAATAGGCACTGTCTGTCCATGAACCCCATCCAAATGCCAGGCCATGAGATGCAGAGCTTGTGCACTGGGATGGTGGATTTGGGCCTTATGTTGTCTGTATTTGTACAGACATACTTGTAGACAGGCATTTTTTAAATAAATGACCAAAATAATTGAAACTGGTGTGATTGTACAGTGTTATTTTGACAAATTAAACACACAATTTGGCAATATTGTGGACAGAATGTTTAACTTTTGGAGTAGTATTTCCTCAGGAGTAATAGCTATAGCCATGTTGGTCCCAGGATATTATGGAGATAAGATGGGTGAGGTATAATCATTTACTGGACCAACTTCTGTTGGGGAGAGAGACAAGCTTTCAAGCCAACAGAACTTGTTTCTCTCACCAGCTGAAACTGGTCTAACAAAAGACAATACTACACCCACCTTGTCTCTCTAATCAATATAGTAACCAAACTATTTCATTCTTCCCATCCTAATCGCATTACAGTAAGAGAACACAACTTCAAAAGAGTCATCAACTACTATTATTAGATTTCTGTTTTTTTCCCTATTTTCATTAGTGCCATATTTGCAATGACTAACAAGTGTATAAATTTATGCTACTATTGACATTTCATTTTCCTGGCCTACCAATCAGCTGCATCAACACTGCTGAGTAACCATCTTTTACTAGTTATTGCTTTCACTGCAATTCCATTCATCACCTTAGAGAGCTGAATAAGATATAATGAAATCAAACTAATCCAGAGGTAGAGGGTTGACTTCTTCCCTGATGATTCCAAATTTATGGTTTAAGCAACAACAGAGTTGATACATCTATTGTATAAACACTTCTTTCAAATCCCTGAATATATATAATTACCCAGAAAATTAAAGTTATATTCTACTGTTTAACAAGATGTCTTGTGAAAAGTCCTTTGTCTTTGACATCTTTTTTATATACAGAAAATAAGCACGTTTCTCTCTCTCTCTCTTTTTTTTTTTTAAAGTATCTGAGATGATCATTACAGGTAGTCCTCACTTAGTGACCAGGTTCCGTTCCTGAAACCCGGTTGATAAACGAATTGGTCGCTAAACGAGGAGCAGCCCTTACCGGTATTTCAGGCATAATGTACTTTACTGGTAGTGGGTTTTTCAACCATCTGTAGATAGTTTTAATGTCACCTTTGCATCATTTATAACGTTTTAAATATATATTTTAAATGTTTTAAGCTCTAATGTACTGAACTTAGTTTGCATAGTGTACTGTAAATACAGGTAATCATTTTTAATATTCTGAATAGTACTGTAAAGAAAAGGCCTAAAATAAACTCCATCGTGATAACTTTGTTTTATTGGCATAACTCCTTACCTACTGTATTACAGAACATAAAAATGCAATCAGCAAAAATTATAAAAATGATGTACCAAAGAAATATGAAAATAAGCATTCAGATTACATTGACATTTTTACTCATCAAATCCTTCAAAGTGTGGTTCAGCAGCAGGGGGGTCATCAATGTCATCGTTGGAGAGATCAGCAGGGTTATCAGGAGCTGTAGAGGGCCCTGGTAAGGGAGATGATGGCAAGGAAATGGAAGGACTTGTAAGGGTAGGGGTAGGGGTCCTGGATGGAACTTTAGAGAAGTATCTCGTTAGTGTGGTCTGCATTGTAATTTTCTTTTTTTCTTCATAAATTTCACGATAGCATCGTAAAATTTCATTCATTTGTCATTCCACTTTCGTGAACCATTCAACATTCGGGTCCATACTCTCTAGTTCTAACATCGCTGCATTCACTTTGGAGAAGACATCAGCTAACCCCTTTACAGTGACCTTGTTTTGTACTTCTTCCACTCTTTCCTCTTCTTCTTCCTCCTCTTTCAAGTGCTGCTGTGCTTCCAACTCTATTAAATTTTCGTTAGTTAGCTCTCCCTCGACGTATTCCACTAATTCTTCAATATCTTCCACTTCAGCATCTAAATTAAGCACATTAGCAAGTTCCACAATTTTTTTATTTATGACATCAATATGTTCGTCTTTCTCAAACCCTTCGAAATTATTTACAAAACGTTTCAGGCATTTTTTCCATATGCCTTGCATGCACTTTTCTGTCACTCCTGCCCAAGCTGATTCAATGTTCTTTATGCAGTGTAAAATATATGATTTCCAAAAATCGCACAGAGTTACTTCACCATTTTCTGTTGCTGCTACCGCTTTGGAAAATGTTGCGCGCAAATATAGCGCTTTAAATGTAGAGATAGCCCCCTAGTCCATTGGTTGTAACACAGCAGTTGTGTTTTTAGGCAGATACACGACCTTTACATCAGGGTGTAGATCATCAAGATGCTGGGGGTGGCCTGGGGCGTTATCAAGTAGGAGGATAATTTTAAAGGGAACACCGTTTTCCAGACAGTAATGCGTGACCGAGGATATGAAGCAGTTCATGAACCAGTCCTCAAATAAAGATTGCATCATCCATGCTTTGTTATTTGAACGATAGTAAATGGGCAGCGTGTGCTTACTAACCTGCTTCAGTGCACGTGGGTTTGCAGAACGATAGATGAGAAAAGGTTTTAACTGAAATCCAGCGACATTTCCTCCCAACAACAACGTGACCCTGTCCTTAAAAGCCTTGAAACCGGGCATTGCTTTAGCCTCTTTGTGTATGTAGGATCTTTCGGGTATTTTTTCCAAAATAGTCCGGTTTCATCTGCATTAAAGATCTGTTCCGGACGATACCCGCCTTTCTCGATCATTTCGTCAAATTCATCCACAAATCTTTCTGATGCTTCTATGTCCACACTTGCTGCCTCACCACTGATACTTCGATTATGAAGTCTGAATCTCTGACGAAAACATTGAAACCATCCATGACTTGCTGTAAATGTTTCCGTTGACTCTTCATTTTCGCGCGCTTTCAACATTTCAAAGATACTGTGCACCTTTGTTTGAATTATTAAAAGGCTCATTGGCATTCTTTTTTGTATCTGGTCGTCAAACGATATCGCCAGTAATTTTTCCATTTCGTGAATGAGGCCTTTCTGCTGCCTAGTTATTATGGCTTTATATCCTTTTGATGATTTCACTGCTTCTTTCACTCGATCTTTATCCTTCAAGATTGTTGATACAGTTGAATGCACCAGCTCCAAGTCACGTGCTATCGCTTTAACTTTCTTACCAGCTTCATATTAGTTTATCATCTTCATTTTTGTCTCAAGATCGATAGCCTTCCTGTGTTTCTTGGCGCTTTCTCCAGGTGAAGTCATGCTCTTCCTTTTCGCTGACATCTTGTACTTTGGGGTGCACAATAAAGTAAAAATACATAGACGAAAAACGCTAGTTCTGACTGCGGGAACGAGATGAATCTGAGAGAGTTGATGCGAGTTCTCGTACATCGCCATAATACCAACTCGTCAGAGAGCTGGTCATAACTCCGAGGGGTCACTAAACGAGTAGGTCACTAAGTGAGGACTAGCTGTATTACTGATATTGCTGGTATCTTTTCCATTTTGCACATTGTGCTTTAGAGCATTTCATCACACTTCTAAAATCTGTAGGGCATTTCCTTACAAATTATAAGTAATCTTGTCCATTTCACCCCAGAGCTTGTTCTGTTTACCACATTGGCACCCATTACTATAAAATCACATGGATATCCATGTTTTACACCTGGGCTACGAGTTTGACTTTCTCCACTTTTTATAGTCTCTTGGGGTACTTCTGTTCCTGTATCACTTTTTTCCTTCCCTTAAATACGCCACCAGTTTTCCTGTAGTAAGGAAAGTATGGCTCAGGGCATCTTTTTTTTTTTTTTTTGGTATCATCTTCATGTAGACAAACAGGTTAAGGATCTTAGCTTCTCTGCTATAGCTACAAAATGAAATCTGAGATTTGTTAGTCAGTTATCTTATCTTTATTCTATTGCTTCTGATCCTGCTTCACCCACAGGTGGCTGTATAAGTGCATCTCCTCACTTAAACACTTAAAAACTGTTACATCATATGGAGCATTTGTTCACCAGCATATACTTTAATTGAATTGTTTTTCATTTACAGAAGCTACAATGCCTCAACAGTAACACTTAAACTAGATTGTAAATCCAAACACACACTAACCTTGCCTTTTTTGGTTTGTGTTATTGGTTGGATCTTTTACTCTCACAAAGAGAAAAGTACCACAAATGATTTTAAAACATGAAGACCTAGGTATTTTTGTGGGTTTGTTTTCAAACGAGGAGCAGATCTAATTTATTCCCAGGCAGATGTTTAAAGCCAAACTGCTGCTAATAAATACAATCACTTTGATTGGACCTGCTTGAGATTTCTGTCACCAGTACACTAGCCATCTCTCCTCTTACCTCATCTGTGAATCTTGATGATCTGTGAGGCTGCTAGAGTGAGCATTTGGGAGCCACTATGTGTATGCTGGCAGACAACAAATCATCATGAAGATCTGCCTAAACATTTATAGGTAGATAGGTTAGATCTAAGATTGAATATTGATTGTTGTATACATGAATTATTAAAGTGTTGTGCTGGATTTAGATATATATTACAAATTATCCTCCCATTTATGATCTTCAAAGTGGAAAGAACAACCACATTACACACCTGCAGATAACATCACATCAGATGCTACTGTTGGCTTTCTGAAGTCTTTGTTTATGCTTGTGCTGCCATTGATGTAACATTTTGCTAACGGTTTCCTAGATAAATTTTTGCACAAGAAAGGATTTTACTCTGTACACCTGCTATATTAAGAGAGATTACTATGAATGATAACTGTCATTCTGCTAGTAAGATGAAACATAAAGAAACCAATTTCTCTATAAAGTCAGTACCACATCTCTGATTGCTCACTCTTTGCACCTTCTCCTCAGAGTTGCTGTTCCTTTCATGTGTCTGAGTCAGATGTTGTGGGAGAAGCTTTGCATATAAAAGTACCTTCACTATCATAATGTCTACAATATGAAACCCCAAATATGCCAGAGGCCATTCCCCACAAATACCCACCTTTTTATTTGTACATGGTGCATACTGATCTCTTTGACAGAATCTGATGTAACATGAAGCATGGTAATTGCTCAGTGCTTTAGCACATTTATAAATTAATACTGACTTTTAGTACCACTGAGTCTTTAAAAACTCCTTGTATTTTCTGTCAGGTTTTGCACGAGTCCATGTCCTTTTTGAACCTAATGATGTTAAAGAACATTCATACTGTTCAGCACTTATCAGGATCCAATAAATAACATTTTGCCTTTTCTTTGCCTTTCTTCTCTCTCTTCTCCTTCTAATATGCTGTTCCACACTGAATCTAAACAGCTGCTTTGATTTGCTGGAATGGTCTGACCTGATCCCATGACTTACAGTTCCCTGCATTTGTTTTCCTCCCATTCTATAAGTTCCCCATCTTCAAGCATCTGATGAAGTGGGATTTTTCTCCCAGGAAAGCTTATGAGATAAATAAATTTGTTAGTCTTTAAAAGTGGCACAAGACTTCTTGATTGTTTTAATAAATAGCATGCAGGAGGTGGTGGTTAAATAAGGAACTAAGCAAACAAAAAAGACCATGGCATATCAAACTGAAAAGCATTTCTTCTGAGCGCCTTCTGATTTAGGAGAATGCTAAACACAAACTATGAAGGACTAACAATTGGAATTTCAGCAACACACATTGTTGAAACCTGGGGAATTACAGCCCAGTCATTTTAGGCCTTGTCTACACTAGGAAAATAAGTCAACATAAAATATGTTGGGCAGCCCCAGAGCAGGAGAAAGAGCAACACAGAGTAGCAGGGTGGGAGAGACAGGAGCAGCAGAGGTCGCGGGGGGGGGGGGGCAAGAACAGGGCTCTAGAAGTGGCAGGGTGGCTTGAGTGGTGTGGGGCTGAGCAGTGACCTTAGTGCCCTGAATTTTTTTTTTTTTTTTAACAACACTCCTGCCTGGGCGCAGCCTCCTATGCTCTGCAAGCTGGGCTCGTAATCAGCACCTGGGCAAAAGAATCCTGTGACCCAGCTTGGAGCCTGGCAGCAGCCGCCAAGACCCCAGCTGGAAGTTGCCGATGTCTTCGAGTTCCAGTGTGGTGGCAGTCTCCTCCACCTCTGCTTGGAGTCCAGTGGCTGGGGGAAGTCGTAGATGTGTACCTCTTGGCTTTAATAAGGCTTTTGACACAGTCTCGCATGATTTTCTCAAAAACAAATAAGGGAAATACAGCCTAGATGGAGTTAATACGTGGTGGGTTCGTAATTCGCTGGAAAACTGTTATCAGAGCATAGCCATCAGTGGTTCAGTCAAAATGGAGTGGGTCCTGTAGGGCTCAGTTCTGGGATCAGTTCTGCCTCATATCTTCGTCAGTGATTTAGATAACAGCATCAAGGGTACACTTCTAAAGTTTGCAGGTGGTACAAAGGTGGAAGGGCTTGCAAGTGCTTTGGAGGATTAAAATTCAAAATGATCTAGATGAATTTGAGAAATTGTCTAATAAGGAAAACAGGATGAAATTCAATAAGGACAAATGCAAATACTCCACTTAGCAATGAACAATCAGTTGCACACATACAAAATATGCAACGACTGTTTAGGAAGGAGTGCTGTGAAAGGGATCTGGGAGTCCAAGTAGATCACAAGCTAAATATGTCAACAACGTATCACTTGCAAAAAAAGCAAACCTCATTCTAGGATGTACTGGCAGCAGTGTTGCAAGCAAGACAGAAGTAGTAATTCTTCTGCTCTTCTCCATACTGATTAGGCCTCAGATGAAGTATTTTGTCCAGTTATGTGTGTCACATTTCAGGAAAGATATAGACAAACTGGAGAAAGTAGAGAAGAGCAACAAAAATGATTAGAAGTCTAGAAAACATAACTTAGGAAGAAAGATTGCAAAAACTGGGTTTGTTTAGTTTGCAGAAGAGAAGACGGAGCAACATGATAAAAGTTTTCAAGTATGTAAAGATTATTACAAGGAACAGGAAGAAAAAATGTTCTTACTAACCTATCAGGACAAGACAATGGCTTAAATTGCAGCAAGGATGACTGAGGTTAGACTTTACGAAAAACTTCCTGTCAGGGTAGTTAAGCACTGGAATAAATTACTGAAGGAGTTTGTGAAATCTTCGTCATTGCGGATTTTAAAGAGCAGGTTAAACAAACACCTGTTAGGGATGATATAGACATAATGCTTAGTACTGCCTTGAGTGCAGGGGACTAGACTGGAACACTTCCCAAGATCCCTTCTAGTCCTATAATTCTATGTATTACAACTAAGGAGGAATTTAGTGTATCAAGAGCACAAGATGCTATCTTATCTGTGATCAGGAAGTAACACGGGTGACACTTGGTTCATATCAACCACACTACGTGGTGAGAGTATATTTACCAAACTCATGGGTTTACTATGAGCCAACCTTTCCAATGAGAAAGGCAAAAATAAGTTCCAACCCATATCATATATTCAGAAGCTTCTCCCATACATTTCCAGATAGGAGGGAGAGGTGACAGGAGGAAAGCTAAGTGTCTAAAATAGATACAGAGTCACACCTCTGCATGGTTCAGTGAGCTAAGCTAGACAGATACACTAAGAGCACCTTCTTTTGCACTAGAAGCTACCTTCTCTTTGAGCATCATTTTATATTTCCCCATCTCCCATGATTTCACCTGTGTTGTAGACATCACTTTAAAAAAAGTCATACAAAAACATGTACGACATATGTGTGGCAGGATGCACCTATGAAGTCCCACTTTTATTAATGGCCAGATCCATGGTGAAATCCTGGAACCAATGTACAATTGTCTTCATAGGAATCAGCGCTGCATCCAAGAATATTTTCTTTCTTCCAAGTTTTGTTGAAATCAAAGCAGAGCAGAGGATTTTAGGCTCAGGCTGTGTCTTAGAACTTTGCTTTTATTCTGCAATAAGTCTGACCTGCTCTTGTGAAGAATTGCAACCCATGCATACCATTGGCAGTCACATGCTGCAATTTCTCACTCTGTTCCACTGATAATCTAAAGAGACCAATTCAATAAAACACTGCTACCAATTACATAGGTTTCTAAGGAATTTTACTTGGGAAAGGTGTGAACTGCACAAACAACATGGTTCTACTACTGTATTCACAAACCTTTCCCATGTGCTGGCCATGTCTCATTCTGCACTGCATTAGCAAAAGAAAATGAATCTTCATTGCAATATTTTATAAATATAAGCTTGTCCTATACCCTTTTATTTTAACTTCCATCTGTGGAACTTGCACTACAACAAAGGAACAAGGCACTCAGAGAGAAATATGAAGTTCTTTTTTTCCATTTGCAAGATGAATTGAAATATTCAGTTTTCTGATATAAATTTAATATTAAAGGGACACAACAATTGTAGGACCCTAAAAGTACTTCATTTTCGCAGTGTTTTTCCAGGATCTCATGTCAACTACATTTTGGTGTAAACAGGAACATGTGATAATTTTTTTTTAATCCTGTGATATTTTGTGTGCCTACAGATAAAGTGTGTGAGCATACTGCTGTTTTAAAGTAGCCTGCATTCACATCATAATAATAAAGAATAACATCAAGCTCAGCAATTATATAGTGCTTTACATTTTGAAAGTGTTGGGCTAACATTAATTTGGGCTGCATGCTCATCAGATTTTTCAGAAATTAAGCAAGGTCATGCCTGGTGAGTACTTGGGAGGGAGAGCCCAAAGGAAAACCCAGAGTGCAGCAGTAAGTTATTCTGGTGATTCAGTAATAGATGATACTGCTTTTCGAGGAGAAGAAAAAAAAAAGTGAGAAAAAATTATTTCACCAAAAAAAAAAAACAAACCAAAAACCCCAAACCACACACCTTTGAAATTTCAAAGATGCTTCCATTTAAGAAAACTTAGAATGGAAGTTTTCCCCCCATTTTTCACAAGATTTTATTGAAAATATTTCCAAAATCTTTACTGAAGTCTTTAGTTTACAAAAAACATGTTTTCTTACTGAGGACGGGTTTCTGTGCATGAAACAATTCAATCATTATATTGAAAATGATTTTGATAAAATATTCATAAGGTATTGATCAGAAATTGAAAAATAGAAATGTCAATAACAGGGATGTTGCTCCCCTAAAAAAAGGGTTGGCAACAGGGCCCAGTCTGGCTTCTGCCACTGCTGGCCAGTGGCTGGCACCCCAGTGGGCCCGATGTGGCTCCTGCCGCTGCCTGCCAACGAGTGACAGGTGGCCCCAGCCCCAGCTGCTGCCTTCTGGCCAGCACCAAACAGGCCAGGTTCAGATTCAGCTCCTGCTGTTTGCAACTGGATGGGCAAGCAGCAGCTGAAGCTGAAAGGGGCCCGCCCAGGTGGGCTGGATCCAAGCTGGCCAGTGGCAGGTGGCCTGAGCTCATATCCAGCTCCTGCCCCGGTGGGCCCAATCCGGCCCCAGCCACAGTTGGGGCTGGGCTGGAGATGTTGGGGTGCTGCAGCCCCTCAGGCCCTACAGCAGTGATGTCCCTCTTCAATAATGTTAAACAGCTTTCAGAAAAGTTACTTTACACAAAAAAGGTAACGAACGAAAAATTAAAATGAAAAACCACAACGAAAAAACATTTTGACAAGCTCTAGGTAGCACTATTCCCTGAGAGCCAGTAATGAACAGGAGCTGTGCTACTGAAGGCTCAAACTGGGTGCCATTTTTCATTTGAGATACAAAACCAACCTACTAATCACTTAGAGACCCCACAGCAGTTTGTGGAATTATAGTGCTAATAGCAATATTCATTTAGCTATCTTTTGCCACATATACTTCTCTGCAGTTTCAAATGGATGGATACACCTAGAGGTCAAACTGGGGGATGAAAAAAAATAGTGATACTCTCTCAAGGTCTGCTCATAAAACAAGGTCTGCTTCCAGGGCTGGCCCAAGGTTTTTTTGGCGCCCTAGGCAAAGTATGACTTTGGTGCCCGCCCCCCCCCCATAAATTCAATATAGAGAAAAATGATAACTTTTCTTTTTTTAAAAGAAGGGGAAAATCACTTCCATCTGACTTGACACCCCTTAAGGCCTGGCACCCTAGGCCAGTGGTTCTCAATCACCATGTCAGGATACATTACTGTGTCACTACACAAAGGTAAGTGTGTCATGGAGAGCTGGGGAGATAGCTGGATTTGGCCTGAGAAAGTTGGGCTGGTGTGTCCTGTAGGGTCACAACACACCAACAAGCGATCTCTCAGTTCACACATATGGTTGGATCACTCGTGCCTGCTTGACTGACACCAAAACAAGGCATCACCCATAGTAACTTACACAGATTTTCACCATATGTTTCTTGTAATTACTGCATAGAGAAACATATTGATCAATACCCACTTGATCTTACAGGCTTTTGTCACAGTGGCAGCTCCAGAGGGGAACTGCGGGGGAACCCCACCCCCCACAGACACAGAGCTTGTGCTTGCCCTCCCAGCTGTCCCCCAGCCAGGGGCGTCGCTGGGGCAGGGAGGGACCCAGGGCACAGGCCCAGGCCCTGCCCCCAGCTGGCAGGCCCCGCCCCCTGGCCAGTGAGAGGGCCAGGTGGGGCTGCGCCGCCATAGGTGGCTAGGCTGCAGTGGGGTCGGGCCAGAAGCGGCTGCAGGAGGCCGCGCCTGCGCCGCCGTGCCAGCGGCCATGGGCGGCCAGGCCCCCAATTCCCGGCCGGGGACAGGGCCCCGCCTGGCCCTATCCCTGGCGCTTGGACTCAGGGCACGTGCCCCAGGGTGCCCAGTGCCAGCGACGCCCCTGCCCCCACCCCCCAGCTGGCTGGACCACTTTGAGTGGTTGGAGGAGAAGGTACTTTTCACATAGCCATTTTGTTAGGATTCCAGACTTGGGCGTTTTTCACAGGTTCACTGGATCCTTTATGGAGGTTGGAATAGTAATAGAATCACACCAAAAGACTGCTATTAAAGGGTTAAATTGTTTAAGTGTGTGTGTGGGGGGGTGTTTTTGTTTTGTTTTGAGGAACCTGCAGAGTTTGTTTCAGTTTTGTTTCTCCTGTTCTGACTGGGAAGGTGGAAGGCCTAATTTTGCTGATCTGCACTGTTGCTTGTGCATTCAACTCTTATTTTAATCCTCTTTCAGATTAGTAAAGTTCTGTTAGACCAGTGCTGACTGCCGTCTGCTTTATTCTGCTGCTTCTGCTAACAGAGGAAAGGTAGCTGTCCTGAGAGGGTTCAAAAAGGAGACAAGTGGAGAGAGCAGACAAATTGTTGAGGGAAAGTAGAGCTGCAGTCCAGAGCGCTGAGAAGGGAGAAGAGATTTCTAGGACCAGTCAATGAAAACTCTTGGCTTTGTGAAGGCCCAAGCATTCCACCCCATTTCTGCCCTATCATGCTGTCTAAGCAAAAATGCCCATTTTCATGGGTGGGGAGGGGAGGTGAAGGTGCCTGGTAGCAGGCCCACCCCTCAGTGCTCCTCTCTGAGGAGGTGATCCTTTAGCACGTCCTGGATGCTGACTGCTTGCCGCTGGGCTCACTGCGTCTGGGGCATGGCATCAGGTTGCTCAAAGTGCCCGGCAAAGTGTTTAGCTTTGGCCTCCAAGAAGTGGAGAACCATTTCCCCCTGCAGCTCACAAAAGGTTATGGAGCACACAGCAGGCATTGATGACCTCGGGGATGCTGTGTTCGGTGAGGTGCAGGATTGGTAGGAGGGCCCTCCACCATGCCCTGAGCCATCCAAAGGCACACTCCACAGCCAGGCAACACCTGTTGAGCCTTCCATTGTAGAGCTCCCTGCTGACATCCATATTGGTGGTGTATGGCTTCATAAGCCAGGGGAGCAAGGGGCAGGCAGCATCTCCCAGGATCAGGACGAGCACCTGCATGTTCCTGAGTGTGATGGTGTGTTGGGGGAAGAAGGTGCCCACCTGCATGCACTTGTACAGGGCAGAGGTCCTGAGCACACCGGCATTTGTGCGGCTTCCCCAGCCAGCCCACGTAAATGTCTGTGAAGAGCCCTTGGTGGTCCACAAGGACCTGCAGAACCATGAAGCAGTAGCCCTTGCGGTTCCTGTAGTCCATGGCCCAGTGTTCCAGGGCTCAGACGGGGATGTGGGTCCTGTCCACGATGCCACGACAGTTGAGGAAGCCAAGTGCAGCAAGGCCGTTGAGGTTGTCCTGCAGGTTGCCTAGGGTGATGAAGTGGGCCAACAGGACCCGGTTGATGGCCCTGCTGACCTGCAGGAGGATAGGCCCCATGGTGGCCTTGCCGATGCCAAAGTGGCGGGCAACAGAGCAGTAGGAGTCTGGGGTTGTCATCTTCCAGACTGCAATGGCCAATCACTTGTCCACAGGCAGGGCAGGTCTGAATCAGGTGTCCCTGTGCTGCAGGACCAGAGTGAGCTCGCTCGAAGAAGGTCCACTTGCTTATCTGGAAATTCTGAAACCACTGCACGTCATTGCAGATAGTGAGGGCACCGTGGTCCCACCAGTTGCTGCTGGTTTCCTGTGCCCAGAAGCGATAGGGCACAGAGGGCACAGTCAGCACAGCAGCTTATAGGGTTAGCATGGTGGTGGTGCTGTTGTCTGCCTCTGCGCTGTTGGGGTCCATGAAGAGTATGCTCCAGCTGAAGAGACCACTGGACACTGGCTAGCAGGTATCGAGCACCCCCCTGGCAAGTAGCGTGAACAATGTATGGTCCATGATTTCATGCTGCATGTTGCCAGGCACAATGGAAGGTGCCAAGCTCACTTCTTCTTTTTATAAGATTGGACGGGGGATCTGGTCCTTCTCTGGTGCCATGTTGTCACACTTCTCATAATGCCCCGCTCCTAAGCCAACCTAGCAAGTGCCTGTATGCACATGCTAAGTTGACTTAGGCTGCTGCTACAGATGCATTAAGGTGACTTATTTAAGTTGACTTAAGTCGACTTAGGTTGATTTTTTTTTAGGTTGACTTAACTAGGTTCACCTAACATTTTTAGGTGTAGATGTAGCCACAGATGTTGTTGAAAATTTCTTTACTCTTCTCCAACAACTATATATGTTTCTATCATGTTCCTCTGTGTCTTCACATTTTACTGAATTGAGGAAAAGAAACTGGGAGCAGAATTATTGAATAGAAGAAATTGTCAGACACTCTCTGGGTATGTTAGATTGCATCATGCTTAGCTCTTAAAGTAACACTTTCAGTAATTTTATTGCTTCTGAATACAATCAGCAATGAATCAAATTCTGAAAGAAGTGTAGAATCCTGTGGCATTCTAAACCAGACAGATTTTTGCTTTATGTTTTGTCTGTATTTTTTTTAGTGATGTGCCTCTTGTACTTGAAGTCATATCAGATTATTTGCAGAAATCAGATTGTGACGTGGCTCAAGCTTGCTTCCTTCTTAACTCTTTGATTGTTAAACTGCAAGATCTGAGGGATCACGAGTAGAATTTCAACAAAATTATGGCTGATATAAAGATTATTACAGAAAAATATTCCATCAAAATGCAAACTAAAGAAAAGAGAATCCACTGTATGCTCCCAAAATGTCGAAGCAATGTCACTGAACTCAACACAGCAGAAAGTATGCTTCCGAAAAACTGCCTAGGATTTTAAAGTAGAGGTGTTCCTTCCTATTTGGGATCACACCATCAGTGAACTGAAACAACGATTTACAGACAACTCCCGTGTTTTAAATGGGATCAGTGCATTCAGTCCAAAGTCCCTTTTCTTTCTAGATTCAGGGAAATTCAGAGCATTTGCAAGACATTACAATAGTATATAGATGGATTTGAAGCAGAACTGAGACTATTTCCAAAAGTTCTAGAGAGGTTTGAACAGAAGAGAGAAGTAAACATTCCCACAATGAACCGAGTGGTTAATCTACTTGAAGAACTGAAAATGTCTTCCAGTGAACTCTATCTATTGTGTGCTATTGCCATCACCATATCTGCATCAAATGCAGACTGTGAATGGACATTTTCCTGTCTGCGTCAAATTAAGACCTATTTGAGGAACAGTATGGTTGATGAACACCTATGCAACATTGCCATACTGGCAACAGTAAAGAAATACTCCAAAGCCCTTGACCTTGAAGCAGTGGTTAACTGCTTTGCAGAATTGCACAAGAATCGGTGGATTCCATTTCTGTAGAAATTTACATGTGTATTTTGCCTCTGTTCTCCTTCCTCTGACTGACTTCTCACTTGATCAAATTGCAAAAAAAGAACATCTCACACAGGAGGAAGAACACCATCAGGCTGGGCCAACTCCCTAACACTCACAGTATACATGCTGTCACCCTTTTACTTCTAAAAGATCACTATGACCAGAGGTTACCAGCTCTTCTTTACTGGCAAATCTCATTTAAATTCTTCTGCAATTTCAAATTCCAGACAGTCCCTTCTGTGAAGGATCAGCCCCATATGTTCTTTACATAGAACACCTAAAGTAGTTCTCATACTTATAGTTCAAAAGTCCACAGAGAAGCTCAAGTTGATCAAACCAAAGTAATTTAAATCAGGTCACGCATGCCCACTGATCAAAGAGACCATCAAGAAGACCGCTCACAGCCCAAGTTTACAAAAAGCTCCTTAGGTTAATGTCACCTTCATTTCCTTCTTGCTAGTGTCTGGCATCTGATTCTATCTGAACACAAAAATGCAAGGAGTCTTGTGGCACTTAATGATTACCAGATTTGTTTATTGCATGAGGTTTCAAAGAGGCTTTAAAGCATCTGATGAAGTGGGATTTTCTACCCTGAAAGTTCATGCGATAAATAAATCTGTTAGTCTTTAAGTGCTACAAGACTCCTTGCTTTTTTTGCTTTACCAGACTAACATGGCTGTTCCCTTGGTATCTGAACATGCTGTACAGCAGATGACTATTTTGGATGGTCACTGTGCAATGTAACAGGAGGGTAAGGGCTGATCCTTCGGGAATGATTGAAACAAGAATCACAAATCAAAGAAAAGCTGCTATACAGACTCTGGTGATCTCTCTGAGTCTGAAATGAAGGAGAAAGCCCATTTGTGTACTGCCAGCTTGATCAACCAGACCTTGGATAAACAACAGCATGTCTTGGCTTTCTTACCTGGCCAGGGCTAGTCTTGGCTCAGTTTGCTCTGCTTTGTCTCACTGACACCTAGTGTATTCCTGAATGTGTCTGTATAGTATTAGGTCAAAAGTAATCAACTGTATTTGAAAGAAATCCATTACCTGTGTTCTGTTCTGCCTAATTTGTACATAAAATATTTACATGGGGACTTGTTTGGAAGCTGTTTTCCTTGTTGTAATTTCAATTTAGTTGGTTAATACTTGCTTGGTGTACAAAGAGTAAACTATGTCATCTAAGTTCCTCTAAATCAGTAGGATTTATTTCAAAGAAAATAAGTTTAGGATGAGCGCTTGCCCACCCTGAAATTCACTCTGCCCCCTTTATGCCCACCATAGAAAAATTTCTGGAGCTGCTGCTTCTTTGTCAGTGAAGTAATAAACGATGTTGACATTTAAGTTTTTGTCATTAGACTTTAGAGTTAATACTATGCTGAAATTAATAGAGACAAATCTCACCTCTCACAGCTGTTCAGACTCTCAACAGAGTTTGGCTAACATCAATGCAGTGGCTGCATTTAGTTTATATTTTAGTTCACAGATGCTAGTCATGGAGTCAATACATAGTTTCTAGTCAATAAACCTCTAGAAACCTCTCAGATAGTACATTGATGAGGGCCACACACACAAGAACCCGAATAAGAATATAAGCCAATAGCAATTCTACATCAGACCAATGGGCAGTCAAGCCCAGTATCATGTTTTCTGATAGTGATTGGTGCTAGATATTTCAGAGGGAATTAACTGAAATGGAGGTTACTCACCTTCGTGCAATAGCCGAAGTTCTTTGAGATGAGTGCTCCCAACATGCTCCACTCTGGGTTTGTTAGCGCGGCATTGCGCCCAGCATCGGAAATTCTCAACAGCAGTGGCTCAGCTGGTGGAGAGAGGAGGTAGGGACGGCGTCCTGTGCTGCTTCCCACCACTGACGACATCATCACCTCGCTCTCTCCAACGGTCCCCTCAGTTCCTTTCTACCGTGAAAACAACCTGTTAAGATTAAAGAAATATTTCGAAGTAGAGGGGAGGAGGGTGGGTAGTGGAGCATGTTGTGAGCACGCATCTTGAAGAACTTTGGCTACTGCATGAAGGTGAGTAACCTCCATTTCTTCGACGAGCAGTGCTCCTGACTGCTCCACTCTGGCTGACTGTTAGCAGTTATTGTCAAAGGAGGTGGGTATTTCGGACTGTGTCGGCCGAACTGAATCAAGCACTGCTTGTCCCACTGCAGGGTCCATGGCAGAGAGCTGTTCTAGTGCGTAGTGCTTCACGAAAGTGTTCGTAGAAGACCAGGTTGCTGCTTGGCAAATAACGTGCAGCGGCACCCTCAACAGAAAGGCCATAGATGATGCCAGAGACCTGGTAGAGTGAGAACGGATAGAAGTGGGCAAAGCTGACTGTGAGATGTCATAGGCCACTCTAATGCAGGATGAAATCCAGGTAGATAACCTATGCTTAGAGATAGGCTGACCCTAGAGCGTTCAATGGTGGAAACAAATAATAGAGGAGTCCTCCTAAAGGGTTTAGTCTGTTCCAGATAGAAGGAAAGAGCTCTTCTGACATCAAGGGTATGTAGTGCCTTTTCTTGCGGAGTTGTATGTGGCTTAGGGTAAAAGACGGGTAAGTTGATAGATTGATTAACATGGAATGGGGAAGCCACCATGGGGATGAATTTTGGGTGAGGTCTGAATGACACCCTGTCCTTGTAAAAAATAGTATATGGCGGATGCGCCATGAGGGCAGCTATCTCTCCAACTCGATGAGCTGAAGTATTAGCCACCAGGAAGGCCACCTTCATGGACAAATGTAATAAGGTAGACGTGGCCAAAAGTTCGAAGGGGGGCACCATCAGCATTTTGAGTAGTCTAGTAAGGTCCCATGGGGTTGCCGGTGGATGAACGTCAGGATAAAGGTTCCGTAAACCCAGCATGAACCGTCTGGAGGTCGGGTGAGCGAAGATTGAAACAGTATCTATAGCTTCATGGAAGGTAGAGATGGCGGCTAGATGTACTTTAACTGTGTTAACCGAAATGTTTGTTTCTTTCAGGCTAGCCAGATATTCCAGGACGATTGGAAGTGGAGATGTGCACGGATCAATGGATCATGAAGAACACCAGGAGGAAAACCGACGCCATTTCTGGAGGTAAGTAATGCATGTAGCAGGCTTCCTACTATTCAGTAGAATGTGTCTGACCCTCTGTGAGCATCTGGTTTCTAAGCTATTGAACCATCTACGTTCCATGCCGTGAGGTAAAGTCTGTTGAGATGAGGGTGAAGACGGGTTCCTTGGTCTTGTGATAGGAGATCAGGAACAAGGGGTAGGGTTATGGGTGCTGCAGAGAGGGTGTGTAGTCGAGTGTACCACGGCTGACGTGGCCATGCCGGGGCTACTAAGATGACTCGTGCTTTGTCCTGTTGGATCTTGGATAGAACTCGAGGGATTATAGGAATTGGGGGAAAGGCATAGAGGAGTGTTTCGCCCGAACAATGAGAAAATGCGTCACCGATTGAGCCACGACCTTGTCCTGCTCGAGAACAATACTGTGAACACTTCTTGTTTCCCTCGGTGGCAAAGATGTCAACGAGGGGAAAGCCCCATTGGCTGAATATCCCTTGTAAAGTGTCGTGGCGTAATTCCCATTCGTGGTGATTGGGAAAAGAGCAACTGAGGGAATCCACTCGGGTATTGTATTTGCCCAGGAGATATTCCGCGAACAGGTATATTGAGTGTTGTACACACAGGTTCCAAAGCTTCATTGCCTTGAGACATAGGACTTGTGATTTGGTTCCCCCTTGACGATTTATATAGAACATGCAAGTTCTGTTGTCCGTACGAATTCTGATCGTCTTCCTGGTGATTAGAGGAAGAAAATATTGGCAGCCCTTTAGTACCGCTCTTAATTCGAGTAGGTTTATGTGGGCAGACATGTTTGTTGAGTGCCATCTGCCCTGTGCAGTCATGTTTTGAAGATATGCTCCCCAGCCGCTGCGAGAGGCATCTGTGGTGATGGTCATGACTGGCTGAGGTGGAAGGAAGGGGACTCCCTGTAGAAGATTGCTGCTGTCGGTCCACCAAGAGAGAGACTGTTTGACGATGAATGGGACAAGCAGTGGTTGGTGGAGGGAGTGTTGATTCTGTTTGAACTGGGACAGGAACCATAGTTGAAAGGGATGCATGTGTTGAGGAGCGTGATAGACTAGGTAAGTGGTAGCAGAAATATGGCCAAGCATTTGAATGCAGGTCCGTACCAAGGTGATTGGTGAATTCTGGATGGAGATGACCAACTGGTGTAAGTTGAGGAACCTGTCTGTAGGAAGAAAGGCCTTTGCTGACTGCGTATGAATACGAGCACCAGTGAAGTGGATTTCTTGTGCTGGTTGCAGACATGACTTGGAGAAATTTATTTCTAGACCCAATGAGCTGAAGAGATCTACTGTTACCTGGATTATGTGGTTGGCCTGTTGTTGTGTCGAGGCCTTTGGAAGAAAGTCGTCTAAATAAGGGAAAATGGAGATCTGTTGCCTGTGCAGGAAGGCTACCACCGGTGCCATCACCTTGGGAAAAACCCTCAGCGCGGTACAAAGTCTGAAGGGAAGAACTGTGTATTGGTAGTGGTGATGAAGAAACTTGAATCGAAGAAATCTGCAGTGCGGTGGACGTATAGGGATATGGAAATGTGTGTCTTTTAAATTGATGGAGGCCAGCCAATCGCCCTGCTGGAGGGCAGATAGAATATTGGGTAATGTCACCATCCTGAATTTCGTGACTTGGACATGCACGTTTAAGAGTCTTAAATCTAGTATTGGCCTCCATCCCCGTCTTCTTTTGAGTTAAAAAGTATGGGGAATAAAACCCCTTCCTTATTTGGTCCTGTGGGACTCGTTCGATTGCGCCGATGTGGAGTAGATGGTGAATCTCCTCATGCAAGTGTTGTACATGAATTGGGTCCCTGAAAAGGGACGGGGAAGGGGTTGAGGTTTTGGTTTTGATAGAAAGGGGATGGAGTACCCCTTTTGGATGATCTCTAGTACCCATCTATCAGATGTAATCAGCTGCCATTGATGGAGAAATGGATGCAGCTTGTCCTTGAAAATCAGATGAGTGGACGGTGACGTTTGACTGTTGGGTAGGATATGGCTGGTAGGTCCCTCGACCTGAACATCAAAATTGATATTTCAGACCTGCAGATTGCTGGTTTTGGTGTGTCTGGTTCGGTGGCTTGTTTCTACAAGGTTGCCTTGGTTTATTTCTGTAGTTGTCAACTCTGCGATTGGACTGATTCTGATGATATTTAACAGTAGATGGTTGAGTGCTGTAAAACCTGTGGCGTGATACTGGGGGAAAGATGCCCAGTGTACGCAGTGTTGCTCGTGAGTCCTTCAGATTGTACATGATGTCATTAGTTGACTTGGCAAATAAATTGTCCTTGTCAAAAGGAGGTCTTTGATAGTACGCTGCATTTGCTTGGGCAAATCTGCTGCGTGGAGCCAGGAATTACATCGCATGACTATAGCCGTGGCCAGCGTTTGGGCAGCAACGTCGGCTGAACTGAGGGAGGCTTGAAGGGCTGTCTTAGCCACAAGTTTTCCCTTGGTAAGCAGAAGGTCAAACTGGTCCCGTTTGTCTTGTGCAATGAAGTCTGTAACTTCATTGAGTTTAGAGTATAGCTTGTGGTCATAATTTGAGAGCAGAGCTGTGTAGTTTGCTACTCTTAACTGGAGTGCTGCAGAGGTCTTTCAGCCAAGGGCATCCAGTTTCTTATCATCCTTATTGTTGGAATTAGTTTTACTATAAGATTGTTTTGTCCTCTGGTTCGCCACCTCAATTACCAGAGAATTTGGTTGTGGGTGGTTAAACAGAAATTCGTTGCCCTTAGGGGCAATGAAGTACTTTTTATCAATTTTCTTATTTGATGGAGGGGCGGAAGCGGGAGCTTGCCATATATCCATTGCAGGTTGCATTATGCCCTCATCCACGGGTAGAGCCAATTTATTAGGAGCAGATGGCTGTAGAATCTTGTACAATTTGTGTTGTGGTGTAGGACTGTCATTAAGCAAGATACTCATTGTTTCAGCTGCATGCTTGAAAACATCCCTGAATTGTTTGAGGTGATCCACCGACGGTTGCTGAGAGGTGTCGGATGTGAGCTCTGTAGTGTTAGACTCAGCAATTGTGTTAGGGTGGGCTGAATCTGGTTGAAGCTGATAAGGTTGCATCTGATTCATATGTTGCTGAAGAAACTGTTGGTATGGCCAGGGAGCAAAATTAATGCCTGGAGGTTGTGGGAAGAACATCCAGGGTGGGTGTGGCCAAGGGTAAGAAATATTAGTAGTCAGTGGAACTGTTGTCATAGTTTGACAGGTAGGTGAAGGCGGTGGAGACGTGCTTGGGGATGATGATGAAGAAATTGTTGTTGCCTTAGACCTTGGGGACAGACTGCTGCTGGAAAAGTCAGTTTGAAATAATGGTGACAGAGGAGCAGAATGAATTGAAAAGTCCTGCTCCTTGACAGTGTGTTTAGTCTTTCTCGGCTGCTTCTTATGCACGGGGGGCGGGGGGTTGCAGTCGTCAGCGGTGCTGGAGGTGGCAATGTAAGAAGCAGCTGCTGAAGCAACTGAGGCACCAGGGTTAAAAAGGACTGCAGTGCCAGGGGCTGCAGTGTAAGAGACGGCTGCTGTAGGCTCTGAGGTACTGGGGTTGAGCGGAGGTGCGGTGCCAGAGGTGGCAGCGTGAGAGGCGTCTGCTGTGGCTTGTGAGGCACCAGAGGTGAAAAAGGTTGCGGTGCCTGAGGCAGATGTAAGCTCTGAGCCTGAGGAGAGGTTGGATTTGGCGCGGAGAGAAGTGGCGGTACTGGTGACAGCAAAGGCGGCATCACTGGTGGCAGCAGTGTGCTTGGCGCTGGAGTTTCGCGTGGTGGAGCTGTCAGTGCCACGGCAGTCAGGGGAGCCACAGAAACATTAGCACTTGCAGGGTTCACACAATTAGATTTGGGTTCCTGCTGCAAGGCTTTGGTCTATCCACCAGTCCTTTTAGATTTCTTTAAAGGTACTGGGGATGAAAGTGTTGAATGTCTCTTGTGCTCTCCCCCAGAAACGTGAGGGGAAGCACCAGGATCAGAGGAAGGGCGGAGGTAACCTTCCAAAAGTAGGAGTTTTAACTTCCTCTCCCTCTCCTTTCTAGTGTGGGAGGTAAGGTTGCAACAGTGGTGACATTTTGTGGGACAAATGTCCCTCACCCAAACATTTGATGCAGGCATCATGTCCGTCGGAAGCCGGCATGGGGTCATTACAGGCAGTGCAGCGTTTAAAGCCAGATGAGTTCGGCATTGCTGACTGCGGCGGTTTCCTGTCAAGTGTACTGATTGTTCTGTAGTTTCTGTTTCTTTCTTCTTATTATTATATTTCTTCTTCTTCTTCTTCTTCTTTTTTTTTTTCCCCCCTAAGGTAAGTCTTGAGGGAGCCACCGCTGACTCCGTGCTGAGCCAGAGGGCGGTAGAAAGGAACTGAGGGGACCGTTGGAGAGAGCGAGGTGATGACATCGTCAGTGGTGGGAAGCAGCACAGGACGCCGTCCCTACCTCCTCTCTGCACCAGCTGAGCCACTGCTGTTGAAAATTTCCGATGCTGGACGTGGTGCTGCGCTAACAAACCCAGAGTGGAGCAGTCGGGAGCACTGCTCGTCGAAGAACAGGACAATTCCTTAAATGATCCATCCCCTATCATCTCATACCAGTTTATGGCAGTTAAAGGTTTAGAGACACCCAGAGCATGGGATTGTGTTTCTGACCATCTTGACTAATAGCCACTGATGGGTCTGTTCTCCACAAACTTATCTAATTCTTTTTTAAACTCAGTTATTCCTTCAGCTTTCACAGCATCCCGTGGCAACAAGTTATACAGGTTAACTATGCACTGAGTGAAAAATTGCTTCCTTTTGTTGGCTTTAAACCTGCTGCCTATTAATTTAACTGGGTTACCCCAACTGATGTATTATGCAAAGGAGCAAATAACACTTACTTCTTCACTGTGTACACAACATTTGTGACTTCACAGGCTTCTATCATATCCCCTCTTAATCATCTCTTTTCCAAGATGAACAGTCCCAGTTTTTTTAATGTCACCTCCTGTGGAAGCTGTTCCATATGCCTAATAACTTCTGTTGCCCTTTTTTCCAATTCTAGTATATCTATTTTGTGCTGGATTGACCAGAACTATATGCGGTATTCATGATATAGGTGTAGCATGGATTAAAATAGTACCATTATGATATTTACTTTCTTATTCACCATCCTATTCTAAATTATTCATAACATTGTTAGCTTTTTTGACTGCTGCTACACATTGAGCAGATGTTTTCAGAGAACCATCCATGAATTTCATCTGCCATTTTGTTGCCCAGTTATCCAGCTTTGTGAGATCCCTTTGTAACACTGCCTAGTCTGCTTTGGTCTGAACTATCTTGAGTAATCTTGTATTATTTGTCAATTTTGCCATCTGACTGTTTACCCTTTTTCCCAGATCATTTATGCATAAGTTGAGCAGTACTGGTCCCAGTGAAGATCTTGGGAGGAGACTGCTATTTACCTCTCTTTACTGTGAAAACAGCCCATGTATTACTGTACTTTGTCTCCTACCTTGTAATCAGTTATTGATCAAAGAGAAGATCTCCCTGGTTTTCCCATGACTGCTTACCTTGCTTAAGAGCCTTTTGATAAGGGACTTTGTCAAAGGCTTTCTGAACATCCAAGTACACTATAACTACTGGATCATTCTTTTCCATATGTTCATTGACACCCCTCCGCACACCCCCAGAAAGAATTCTAACAGATTGGAGAAGGCAGGCATGATTTCCCTTTACAAAAGTTGTGTTGACTCTTATCCAACAAATCATGTTCATCTGTGTCTGATCATTCTGTTCTCTACTACAGTTTCAGCCAATTTATCTGGTACTGAAATTAGGCTTGGCTGCCTATAATTGCAAGGCTTGCCTGTGGAACATTTTTTAAAAATCAGCATTACAATAGCTATCCATTAGTTATGTGGTATAGAGGTTGAATAAAGTGATAGGTTACATACCACAGCTAATAGTTTCACAGTTTCATATATGAGTTCCTTAAGAACTCTTGGGTGAATACCATCTAGTCTTCAATTTCAAAGGCTCTTTTCAGAACTGTAATGGCTAGAAATTTAAGGCCTCTTTATTCATTATCGCAGTACAAAGGTACCTTAGTGCAAATGAGAATTAGATCTTGAAGGATGGCTTTTATTTTAAAGAAAGCTTAAATTATGGAACACAGATGGCAACTCAAAAAAAGGGCACCAGTCAGCTTGCCAACCTACTACAAGCTAGCCCATTTCAGTGCTTGGAAACAGTCATTTTAAAGTGGGGGTTTTTTTTCTTTTTTTTTTTTAAACTGTTGTTGTGTACTGTTAACAGCTGCTGAGTTCCACATGAGAGATGGCTGCATTCCATTTTGTGCATTGTGTAGAATTCTTCAGGATAAATGTTGCTATATAAATGTAAATTGATATTTCCTGGAGTGTCCTAGATGTTGCAAGCTTTGTTTGCTTGTGTATGTGGCTGCTGCAAAGATCAGAAGAACATCCTGACTTATCGACAGCATGAATGATGCTTTGTAGTAAATAGCTTGGGGCTCTAAAATCCTTGACAGCATCCATTTAATTTCATTTTTATGATTTTATATGGAGGTGCTCAATTATTTTTGTGATGGTCCATATTTCTTTAATCAAGATACAGTCAAGGTTGAGACTCCAGGAAACATAATAATACAATTATAATAATAAGTAAATAAAGATTTTGGGGCCCATTCAAAAGCATCTGATGCTCTAGATTTGGCCCCTGGTCAGCTTATTGATTCTCACTATTTTACACGGACATAGTATTAAAAACAAAGCAGCATTAAAGAAATATACAAATCACTCCTTTTGACAACTTGAAATAAGAAATGCCAAATTCTGCAATCCTTATTCTACTGTTATCCATTCCAAACCTTCATAATTTAGTTTCTGCACTGCTTTGAAAAGCATGAGTTATCTGAATTACTGGCAATCATTAAGTTTCCCAGAGATCTAGGTTAGAAAACTAAAGTGCTTTTAACAGTTGTGTCCCAAGCTCAGTAAGTAGGTCTCTGCATATGATGTTAGCCCTGTGGAGGGAACCAGGGGCCTTGACGTTTTGGCTAGATCATATTGTTTGTCTTTGACTGTCATAGAGGCTGCTGTGTCTGTTGCTAAGGATGACACCTGAAGATGACAGGGGCACAGGGGAGCTAGATATTGGAAGACTGTTCTGTGTTCAGTCAATGGGAGAAAAAGCAGTGCAAAAACCATTACAAACAGTGAGAAACTACATCTCAAACAATGGAAAAATTTTTAGAAAAGGACATGAAATTCAGTACCTGTAGGAGATTAGAATTAACTTCTCTATACCATACATGAAACTCTGCAAAGAAAACAGACTATGTAAGAAAATCATTTAAATTCTTAAGAAATAGCTTTTGTCATCCTTCTAAGGACTACAACTGAGACTTGCAGCTGACAGCCACATGGCAGTTTCTCATTCTCACTGACAAGCCATCTACTTCATAGGAAGCATATAGTGGCCCTTAAACCTTTGTAAGTTTTAACCAAGTTAAGCAGATGAGATAGCTACCTCTACATTTCATTGTACTACCCTTCACATAGTATAGGAAATACATATAGCCAGGGCTGTTCCTAGGTGGGTGTAGGGCTTGAGGCAATCAGCCTGTGGGGTCCCTCCGGCTCTCCCCCTGCTGTGCTGGAGGTCCAGGGCGGGCTGGCCTAGAGGCTGGCCCCAGATTTCCACCCCTCTCCTGAGCCAGGGGTGGAGTGGGCCAGTCTGGGGGCTGGGCCCGCCTTTCCCACTCCTAGGGAGGAACAGCTGTCCCAGAGGTGGGGCAAGAGAGCAGAGCCCAGGCTCTGGACTAGCCCACTCTGCCCCTGGGCTGGCTGTTCCCCATCCTGGGGGTGGGGTGAACTGGCCTAGATCAGAGGCTGGCTCCACACTTCCCCCCTTCCCTGCTGTCTTTGGCTCCGAGCCAAAGGCAGCATGGAGTGAGCGATGGACAATGTGGCTGTGGGGGCAGCAGTGTGGGCCGAGCACTATCCTGCTCATAGGACAGTGCAGGGCTCATGGAACCATGGGCAATTGCCCCTCTTGCCCCCCTCCTAAGGAAGGCCCTGCCTACAGCAGGGGTAGCCAAACCATGGCTCATGAACCACAGGTTATAGTGTACTTTAGGGGTCTCAAACACGCAGCCCCGTAAAGCTATTTCCTGCGGCCCACAATGACACTATTGTTACCCATATTTGCAATATTGTTATATGAAAAGGTTTCAGAGGTGCAGCCCTCAGGCTAACATACTAGTTTGCATGCAGCTCTGTACTAGTCCTCATGAGGCCCCCATGATGATTTGAGTTTGAGACCCCTGGTGTACTTGGACTTGGACTTTCAGAAAGCCTTTGGCAAGATCCCTCATCAAAAGGCAAAACTGAAGTGTGGATTGCACACCACCTGCCAGACTGGGTTGAGGAGGCTGGAGCTTCTCATAGACTTTAAGGTCAGAAGTGACCAATATGATCATCTAGTCTGACCTCCTGCACAATGCAGGCCACAAAATCTTACCAAGGGGTAGTGGGGCTAGAGGATTCTGCCCAGCAGGATGGGGCCACGGTGAGCTAGTAAATTTGGTCACCGCTGGCCAATAGTATTCCTCCAGCAAATTCAGGAGTTACCTAGCTTCACACACTTACTGAGGGCCTCACTCTGCAATTCTTACTCATGCTGAATCATATGAACAGTATCAGATGAGTAGCCCAAATAAAATCATTAGGACTGCCCTGATGATTGCTGTTCAACATAAAAAACGGCTGAATCTGAATTGCCCTTTATCACTTAATTATTCTAGGAAACTGAAATGATTTTTAAAGAGTAATCACTGTAAAATGCCTGTTTGAATTTACTATTGGTATATATCATTTTATAATATAAATATATATTATTTATGTAATTAGATTTAAAAAGATGTTCAGCACCCTGCACTTTCCTAAAGTATACAGCATAATGAGATTCCAGCAACATTGCAATAATCATTCCAACAGGAACAAAGTCAGCCAGACACTCACAGAAACTCATTTCCATATCTTTATCATTATGGGAGACACACCCATAGCAATCTCCAAAAACTCTTAGTGTGTACTACATGGCCAAGATAAGCTACTGCTGACAGTTGAGCTTTCACTGGGATTTATTGGGCTTCAAAACTATGTCAGTGGCACCCATAAACTGAGACAGGTAACATTTTTATCGATATGAACTGAAACAAAGATATATATCAATATTTTAAATTACCCATGTTTTCTCCATCTTTATAAAGGGCTAAAAGAATCTCAGCAACAGGCAAATGTTCAGGTCCAATCAGATTTTTGTCCAAACCAATCCACCTATCAAATCAGCAATGGCACGTGTATTGTTGCTCAAGAACAGTCTGCTTGGTAGTCAGGGTCAGTTTTTTTCTGAGGCATTTCTACAGTTTTTCAGAAAATGCAAGACTGAAAGGGGACTCCACTAATCTTCCTTAACAGTCAGTTTAGTGCTTGAGTTACTCTTAGCACTTTCACTTTCCCACTCCTACTCCATTCACCCAAATCTGAGTCATACTTCACCTTCTGTGCACCTGAGTGGGAGGTTGTTTTGGTTGGAGACAAGGCACTGCTACTGGGTGACACATAGTTCCTTTGTAGTGACATCTACATGTCGTTTAAAGTTGTATTTACAATGCTTGTTAATAACAAATTTAATAACAGGACTATGAACCTTGTCATTCCATATTCAAAATATCATACCAATGAGAAAGAGAAGAGCCTATAAAATTTTCTAACCTCCTCTTCTCCCAATGCTGAATTGTTCTTTATAGTTTCTATTCCAGACCTCCATCCTTTAATTAAAATGTTGTTATAACAGCGTGACCAATCTCAGGTGACCTCAACCCCTATGGAAGGTCATCTGTTAAGATGTTTGAGTACTGCGTGAGGATATTGTAGAGTTATAGCTGAATCATGCTAGCAAGTGGATTCATTTAGCACCAAACTAGATATCAAAAGGGTCAAAGCCATTCTCAGGAATCGAGGGAACTGGAATCCAAGACAGTGAGTTTCTGTAGGGACAGGAGTCTCAAGTTCATGAAGAAAGCTTAATCTGAGATTTCTGTTTGTTTGTAATTTAACTTACCAATAAAGCCAGAAGTCAGGAACAGGCAAGACTGGATGATCTATGGCAGGAGTGGCTAAAGTTATGGAAGTCAAGAGCCCCACAAATTGACTATTAAACCTTCGAGAGCTGCACTGAGGCATATAACTGTATACTTTTACCTACTCCAAAATTATGACATTTAAAATTATTGCACACTTTAATTTTATCATAAAAAGAGGGCAAATTATTGATCCTACTGTCAGATTCTAATAATTACTTCAGCTAACCATGAAAACTAGGCCTGCACAGTAAAAACTTTGCTGTCATTCAGCGTAGAAGACTGCAGGCTAATGGCGAGTTTTTAAAAATCCCAACCATGCTGCCCTTCTCCCCCATCCCCAACCACGCTGTGCTTCTCCCTGCTGTCCCCGACCACACCACCCCTTCTGCCTGCTGTCCTGACCCCCCTCCAGAACTCTCAGGCCATGGTGCTGGCTCCCCACCCCCGGCCGACCCCCACTCCCAAGGCCCCCTTATCTTGTTGCTCTGGTGGCTAGGCCGTGGTGGGGCTCCCCTCCAAGCATGCTCTGAGCATGGTCAGGATGGGACATTTAAAACTCCTAGGCTGGGGTTGCTTTCCTAAACCCATTTGTTGACATTCTTCCAGGAGCCGCATACGGATCGCCAGTCGCAGTTTGGCCATGCCTGATATGGTGTGGTCTCTTCAGAGTAGAGTGGGAATGTCACCTGTGGATTTCAGTTACATTCAGCCTAGAAAAAAAAATGGGATGTTCACCCTTCCACAACTAACCCAATACTCTTATTGACTTACTAAACACGATTTCTTTTTCACATAGATAGCTCATTAACTAAATAGTTCTGAACTTTTAGAAAGGTCCTATTCAAGAAATGGAATAAGGTTCTATAGGAAAAAGAAATCTTGTTTTTCTGATCTGGAATACCCTCCCTTCTGAGTCAGATGCTCAGCATGGTAAAGTCAGGAAATAAACAGGCTGCATTATTCCCTGGTATTCTGTTCTACCTTCTCATTTATGGAAAATTGGTCATTAAATAATTGGAAGATCTTCTAACACAGCTGCTATTTTTAAATTTCTTTGGAATCTGTACCAACAATCCTCTTGAAAATAGTTCACGCCTGGTTTGTTAACTAACGTACCAAATTGAGACCAATTATTGCTATTTGGTTAGCTATTAAATACACTAGATTACATTAAAACATAATTCTAAAATCATGTTTCCTAAACATATGTATGTATTGCTTCCTTTTACTAGCATTGTCTCAAACCAAGTGCAACATTTGTAACTTGAGTAATTAACACCAGGGCTGTTTTTTCAAAGTTGTAAGTGAATATCTCTGTGCCATCCTTTTGCTTTGCATCCAATTAATGCTAATATGTACTGTCCTACAAGAATTTGCAAGCTGCACAGAGAAAAAATGCAGTGTTAGTTTTGTAATTTAGTGCACAGAGCACATTTGCACAAATGCTTTGTAAACTGGGCCCGTGGTCAAAAGGAGCAATTAGCACTTTGTTAGTATGCAATGATGTACTAATCTGCACAGTCCCCAAAAGCAATTGTCTATTCCACTTTGCCCTCATGTGCAAATTCTCAACAGTATGTACAGAACTGCAACCAAAATAACCCATCACAGTGTTGTAAATTGGGTTCCCTGTGATTAGTACTTACATATCAATTAGAAATTATTTGTTAGAAAATCTCACACTATAGCATTAACCCTTCTGAGTGGGTCAGGATGTGGGGAGAAGAGCTCTTATTCATAGTTCACGGAAAATGGTAAGCAACTGCCCCTCTTCTGTCAGGCGTTTCAGTGACTAATGAAGGTCAAGTTCTGGTGACATAACATTCCTGTCTGCTCATCCTATAGAGATGTCTCCTAAATAAATTTTAAAATAGACCCTTGCAACCAGTGACAAGGTGGCAAAGGTAATATCTTATATGGACCAACTTCTGTTAGTGAGAAAAACAAGTGTTTGAGCTTACATGCAGCTTTTCCTCAATAGTGCCCTCCAGGAAACTAAGAGAACCTGGCTCACTATATAGGCACTTCCCAATCCAGAAAGTCACTGACCTCATGGGAAATGGGGTCTTGCAATAAAAATTAGAGGGTTTACCAACAACAGTGAAAATTATAAAAAATAATGTACATGTAACCTAGTGTTCTATGCATATTATACAACCCCCTCTAGTGGCTAATACACAGAGAATGTGCGTCTAATAAAGCTACCAAAGAAAAAACCTTGTCCTTTTACTCAAATGGTAGAGACACATGCTTTTACAGCTGGAGGTCTTTGGTTCAAACAATAAAAAAGAGACACAGTCAAACATACAACCTGTTTCATAAGTGACTAGTGTGTGTGGCTGCCAAACTCGAACCCACCTTTTGGAAAAAAAGGGCTCTTAAAAGGTGTCTGAATTTGAGCATCCCAAAACTGAGGCACTCAATCATCAGTGCATTGTGAAAATCTTGGCAGTGGAGTTCTGGTTGACTCTGTGCTTCTTCAAAAAGTTAGTCAAGGAAAGTAGAAATAGCTTTCTTTCCTACAATACCTGCCTAAGAATCAACCACAGATGCAGACCTCTGTTCCCCCAGAACAAGGGTTGTTTAGTGTTATAGCCCCTCTCAAGGACTGGCATTTCCAAAAGAGGTACAAAGAATAAGCGAGTGCATGGCACAGTAGTTGCCTAGCATCAGAGCTTACAGAGGCCACTAATGCCTTCTGAAACTCCCATTGGAAAAAAGCAACTCTACAGCATTGCCTTAATGGCACAATTTGGCTCATATTTCTCATTAACTCTAAAGCCATTATCCAGCTGGATATTATAAAAATCAAATTCCTGGGGAAAAAAGATAAGTCCCTTCAGTTGACATTATAGTTGGTGGATCTGATGAACTGATCTTTCATAAGGCCCTTTGAATAGAAATATTGTTTAGTTGCTCCTTTTGCAACAGTTGCTTATCAGCGAGCAAGAAAAATCCCCTCCACCCACCAGGGCACAGGCAGGATTTAGATGTTGGCAACAGGAACAATAAAAGAAGGTGAATGCAGTGGCAAGAATTTGACAGAACCAGATGCTCTTCTCTCCAATTTACATCTGCCACTGACAGAATAGATGGCTAATTCTTCAGTGTAGTGGGTGGTATAGTAACCCTTGGGGAGGAAAGGGTTAACTATCTGGTCAGTGAGTCCCAGGACAGCCAATAGGAATGAAGCACAGCTTTTTGAATGGTAACAGCAGCCTGGCCTGGGCCTGTTTGGATGCAGCAGAGCTCCTGGAAGGATCAGGAGGAGGCCAGAGGGGCCTGAGGAAGAATCCAGCAACATCCTTACCAGAGATAAGTTAAATTTGTTACTGACCAGGCGTGGGTAGAACAGGGAATGTTTACTTAGACGCGGTCAGGGTGTTTTCTTTGTTTTTGGCTTATTTTTTGGATTTCTCTGTGCTGAGCACATGTAACTCCCCCCCCCCCCGCCACTACCCTGTAACTACCTAAGTTAATTCCCAGAGAAGCAACTCTCTGTGTTTATTATCTGTTCTTTTTGATTAAAGAGTTTACCTTTTAAGTAAGTTCTGGTTCTGTGTCCTAAAAGGCAAGAGGTTTGTGTGCACGTGCCTTAGACTGCACAGGCAGCTACTAAAGGGAACCCTGTTCCAGTTCCAGCTCATATTGCAGCTGGGGTTCAGTCACTTTCCTGAGAGAGGAATAGAGAGGATTGCAAGTACCTCACAGGGAGGAACTCCCAAGTGCACCTTCCTGGGTCTCAAGAGGTTTTTTGCATTTGGGTGGTGGCAGCGATACCACTCCAAGGCCAGGAATTGGAGGCCTTGGAGACTTTTAAGAGTAGGCTTTAAGGCCCGTTGCAGGCCCCCACCTTCTGCACTCAGAGTGCCAGAGTGGGGAAAAAACCTTGACAGGTGGGTGCACTTGTTGGTAGGGGCAGAGGCAGTGCACACCAAACAGGTACCCTCTCCATTTCTGCTAGAGCCAGCTGAAAAGTGGAAAATCCTTGTCATTAAAACTTTCAAAGTCATTTTCATCCCACAAATTTCAAATTGTAACAAACACTTTTAATCAAAAACATCCACAAAAGTTTTATCAGAATTTTTTAGGTTAGAAAATGGTCACATACCTCATTTTGCCAGTGGCAAAATGTAAAGGAAAGGCAAAATGAGGGACAAGGGCAGGGAAAAGCATAAAAAAAACCAAACAAAAAACAAACCCTATACACCTACACCACACACAAAACTCACTAAATTCAGTTGGTTGAAAAATGGAAACATTTAAAAAAGAACAATAATCCTTGGGATAATTTCTGTTTTTGAAAAAAAATATTTTTAAAGACATTTTTCATTTGAAAAATTTAGATCAGTTCTAGTCTCAACTCATATGGTAGCTGCTTAAGAGGAAAACTGTCACGTCACTGTTCATGATGTGAAAAGCTCTGCTCCCTAGAAGTAGGCCTTGGTCTGAAAGGCCAATAAACCAGTCAGCCAGTGAAAACTGAACTGGCAATAGCCAGCTCTCACTGTAAGGAATTTCAATCTGACCTCTTTGTGGAGTAGAAGGGCAATAGGCCTTAAAATAGTTCTTGTCACTTCCTGTTTAAAGGGAGCTACCGAACACATGATCCTAAGACAGGTGCTTTGGTTTTTTTTTGTTGCTCTGCCACTATAATTTTTTAAGATTTTGCGTTTCTTAGTATCTGCCATTTCAGTGTTTGAACACTGAGTACTGCTATTCAACAGCAAAACTACTCTGACAAGCTGTTAAAATACCGTTTAACTACTCTCAACTGTTTGACATCTTTTCTCTATTTTCTCTTCTTTTCCTAATGTGGTAAATTATAAACAGAGCTGATGTAATGATGGCTCTGACTAGCTGAAAGCAAGGAACAGAATAGGGTGATTGGAGGAGCTAAGGTCCTGATAATGGTGCATGTAAATATGGTTACTGTGAATATACTCCCTAATAGTTTTACTATTAATAATGGCTGTTGTGGCATAGCAATACAAATCTGCAGAGGCAATTTGACCTACTTGCTCCACTCATCCACTTCCTCACACAGGCTGGAATACTTGATTCAGCTGCTTGCCTCCATCTGTCTTTCTGTTTTCTCTGTTCATGTATCCAGTGCACCACATTTGCAAATAATACTTTAAATTTGTTCTGGAAAGAAAATAGAGTTGCTTAGATGCTAGACATATACAGTGTTTTTGAGCGCTTCTGTGCCTGGTTTGTAGTCAGTTTGTAGGAAGGTATATATGTAACTATCTGAAGTATTTGTAAAGGTACTTAGCTCTCAGTTTGTTTAGCTTTAACTGTCAATGAATTCTGCACACAGAGCAGTGGTCGGTGATCAGTGGCTAGCTAATATGCTAACAGGAAGGCTGTTTCTGTCCCTATTTAGAGTTAGCACCTGCCACTTGGGAATCCCTCCAAGATCTGCTTTCTGTTATTGAGACTATGAAAAGTGACCAAGAAATAGGTTTGCCTATCCATGCTTATATTTTTGGACTTTGCAAATGAATACACTACAAAATAAGGGCATACAAACTATAAAATATTATGAACATTATCAAAACTAGCCAGATACAGTCCCCCAAAGATTTAGCATTTCAGCAGATTGTTCAGTATGTGCCTCTACTATGAGACTAACATCTGAAAGATTTTTTTCCAGAAAGATTTTAAATTTTACTTTAACTGAAAATTATACAGTATTGACATGCATAAATGGATCCTTTCAGGTTAAAATAACATATTTCAAAATATATGTTGCTATAAACATTGGAGATGATTAGCATGGAAGGAGTATTCAAAATATAAACTGTTTCACCATCTGTTCTGTTTGTTTGTTTTTCACATTTCACTCAACTTGGACAGTGAAAATAGATTAGTCTGTTTCCTTCCCATGTGCTAGCACAATGATGCAGCGTTTCTGTGGCAAGCATCACCAGGGAATGCTTATATCCAACATTCCCATCTCTGAAAGCCTACTTTTCACTAAAACATTGTTTAAAATTACTTAATTTTTAAAAAAATCAATCCTAAATAACGTGCCCTTATAAAATTACGGGATAACCATTCTATGCTTACAATTTCAGATGTTAATCACTCCCCTGGCCACATCACTGTCATACTCTGGCCTTTACTCTGCTGAAGAAGTACCCTGTTAAGTTTGAGAAATGTGAATCTTGCAGTAAAAAGATGTTGCCCACCAGCTAAGATATAAGGTGCCTGAAATACCTGGGTAAGGAGCATTCAGCTCTGGAGAATGCAGTCCATGCTACTTTTAGGCTGTAAGCTAGGGACAAGTGAGAGAGTCTTGATGCCTCTTTCTTCTGTATTAAAGATAAGAAAGCTCTGAAGCAACTGAGTTTTGAAATACAGAAATACTCCTCAAACTCAGGATATAAGAGACAGCTCTCTGTTCTTAAACATCTCTGGAGCTGAGTATATCCCAAATCATTTGGTGTCTCAGCATTTGACAGTAGGGGCATCCTCATCGGGACACTCAAATTAGAACTTCAACACCAAGAATGAACATTTGGTTTGTACAGCCAAAGCCTGTGACCCTGACACTTTATCTGTTCAGTTGAGGGGATATTTGTAGGTACTGGAGAAAGAACTGAGTGAGGGCTCAATGTAATCTGGAGGTCTGAGTAAATGCTAGGTAAATTTCAAATTAGAGGGTTTTAGACAGAGCTAATAATGCAAGCAACCCATTCATTGGCTCCAAGTTTGTCTTATGATCTGAATGACAAAGATGTTTTAGCTTCAGTCCTGATATCCTTATTTCTTCTTTCAGCAAACATCCATCAAATAAGGAACAACTTCAGGTGAGGATGCTAAATCTCCATATCTCTTGGGGTTGTTTATTTTTCAGCAGTGAGTTTCCACATCTTAGATCACCATTTCTACTGTTCCTCACTCACCCTCTGTTTCTTCTGACATTGTAGGGCAGACAAAATGTTCATTGTGTGGTGAAAAGGGGTAGTTCAGGGGGAAAAAAAGAGTTAAAACAATTATCTCCACTTAGCTCTCCTTTTCTAAATTAATGTTCTTAGCTTTGCCCTCTGCTAACAGAGTGTGGCATGTGAACAAGATACAACAGAAAGTCAAAGAATGACAGAAAATGAATGAGAGAAATATGGCTAAAGACAGGGCACAAGCAGTGGTGATGCTGGGAAACTTTCTTTGTGAGAAGTTGTGTTTTGAAAAAACACTTGGGAATAGCAACAAGGGAAAACAGCAGAACTCAGTTATCCTGTGCAAGGTCTTAGAAGGAAAATGGCTCAGGAACAAAGAGGAAAAACTCGGCAAATCAGAATGAAAAAGTCTTGCAAAAAATAGAGAAAGTGAGATTTAGAGGGAAATATGACAAAAATCATAAAAACTAAGAAATTTTTGGATATCAAGAAATGCATAAGTGAATGAGATTTGTCCACTACAGAGGCCTGACCTTACTTTTCATCTGCCCTCCAATTCCATTAAACATTCCCTTACATGCAAACTGCCTGTGATGTGACATGGCTGTGACAAAATATACATGACAGTCTGCTTCAACAATAGTTCTCCATTCTTGTTTTCAAATATAAAAATGTCACACTTGTTGGAGACGTAATTTTCTTATTCATTTTCTCACAAAGGATTAAAATTTTAAGTCCTTTACACTCTGCAACTCCGAGTCTGGAATGGATTGTGAATGTGATCTTGCAAATTGGCAGAAAGATCACATTTTGTCTGAATTTTTACATTAGTCACTCTGAAAGAGAGACTTATCAAGCCTGCCACTTTTATGAAGACTGACATGGACAACAAGTGTGTCACTGAACTGCAACCTGTCAGACTTAGTGACTTCTGCCATAAAAGCATTTGAAAATCTGGATTTTTTTTTATTGATCCAAGTTGACTTTGCTACACAACAGCTTCTGTAGCTGCACTACATCAATACTTCACTCAGGAATGTTACCCTCTATGCGTCAATCATGTAAAATGTACAGACATGTTGACATGACAATATGTGGATCATCAGAAACTTTATTGCTAACAATGGTAAATGATGCATTTGCTGATGTCAAGGCAGCTCTGAAAGTGCTGAGGTACAAGAAAAGGTGAAAACCATTTATCTATCTTTCTACAACAACTTTTGAATAGCATCTTCGTTCCCAGGGGCAGTCCCTTATGCTCAAAATAGCAATTTCTGGCTAATAACTCCATGTTAGTGACTGATATTTACAAAAGCAATGATTTAATATTCTGAAAATTCATACTAGAATAGGAGTGGTTTTTTTCTTCATCTGAATAGGGAGAGGCTCCTTGTAACTTTACCCTAACAAAGTGGCCAACATCTCTCAGCTCTAAGGATCCAGAACAATAGGCTGTTAGAAGTGGTTTTCACTCAATCACTTTCATCCTGGCCCACCTATTTAGCTCCTTGTGGATCCACTATTTCCCCTCCTCTTAGTGAATGTGGCACTTGTCTGCTGCATTCAGCAATGTCTGCCTAGATATCTGTGCCGAGCTAGTCAATTGTGTGGAGAATTATACTGCTGATCCCTCCACTCCTGGGTTAATGAGGGATTTCTAATGGTGCCTAAGGCAGTTAGATCCCCAATTCATACGTACCAGTAGGTGACTAACTCCTTTACCTTTTCTGAACATCCCAGCCTTAAAACCAGATCCTAAAAACCTTACTCTGGAAATACTCCTGTTAACCTCACTCGGAGTTGTGCCTCAGTAAGGTCTAAAAGGAGTGGGCCTTTAATGTTTCAGCTTTCCTTAAGTATAGGAGGCATCAGACCTGTTCAAAAGACTTGTTTACTACATGCTAGTTACCCATTATAGCTAAACCATGATAAATGCTGCTACAAAAGATAAACATATTTAATGGTGCAGAGGCTCATGAAGTGTCTTTGG
Organism: Podocnemis expansa; assembly: GCA_007922195.1. NCBI lineage: Eukaryota > Metazoa > Chordata > Testudines > Podocnemididae > Podocnemis > Podocnemis expansa. Next base: position 4,194,816 of record ML681964.1, on the reverse strand, counting down.
GTATGAAGGTTGTATCATTAAAAACCCAAAGGCTTTGAATCACTCCAGTCAAGTGCCCATAAAACAAAAACAAAAATATCCCTCTTTTTTTCTCAGCTGGGGTGCAACACCTGCCATTAGCTGTGGTGGTTCCTATTTTCATATTGTCTGACAGTAGCAGTTGGACTGAGCCAGAGCCAGTGAGGCCGAGAGGCAGACCCCCTGCTTCCACAAAGCTGAATTTAATAAGATGAGAACAGTATGCCAAGATGGTGAGCTCCCTCCCCAGCACTTATCATGACACTAGTCACTCAGCAGGATCCTTATTGCAGCAGTAATCTGGGTGAGCCTGGCAGAACGTCCTGCTTACAAGTTCAATATTATAGAACAGCAGGGCACTGGGGGGCTTGGCAGAAAAGCTTAGCAAAGTTAACGCCTATTACTCTATGCTTGAAGAAAATATGGCTCTCCAAATATTATATGCTAAGTATAAACCAGGACATGTCAAGTGTGGTGACTCGCACAGCCTTGTCCATAGTGGTACATTCTGCATTCTATTGACACAGACAACATAGGTTTAAATATCCATAACCTAGATGGAAATGTATACACAGATTTGTCCCATTCTTGTGCTGTTTTTATTTAATCGGTAATGCTATGCATAATATACAGCTAGCTAAAAACAAAACGTCTTTCATCTACTTTTAATTGTATGAAGCTGGCAAGATGTTGGAAAAATCTATCACTTGCATATTTTTCCTCTTCTTTTTCCATTCTTGTATTTTTCTGAGTGACAAAAATCTACTGGAGCAATAGCACAACTTCCTGTCCTTTCCCTATAGGTGAGCACATTTACCTAGGCCTAACCTTTGACAAGGATGGAAGCAGGAGACTGATAACTAGATACAAGTAAGGTTTTTTAGCCTATAAGAATTAAAAGTCAAGGCAAGGAAAGATTGAATTCTGATCTGCCAGCAATGACAACATAATCTAGCACGTCTTTCCAAAACTGGATTTAATAAATTATCTAGATTGACCATCTTATACACTTTTCTTCCCTCAACACATCTACCTTCAGAAGATGTTTTACTGTGTGGTCCCGATGTCAGAACAGTAGTGTGCTGATTTATCTTTAAAACAGCATCAGCTACAGTTATGACCAGCAATTCTGAAGGCAAATTTTATGCCTGCTGGCTACGGTGGGCAAAATCTTTGCTACCCATTAGGGAAGCCACAATGTTAGATATCTTTGAATGTGATTGTACAGTCATAGATCAGCTACCAGGAGATATGGAAGAAAAAAAAAAAAAGGAAGCATCAGTTTTCCCAGTTTCACTGAGCATACGACACTTAGGATGTGGCTGGATGCCAGAGGCAGCTTCTGACTGTATGCCTTAGGACTGTTATTTTGGTCATATTTGTTTCTGATCTTCCCCTACTGTTCTGTAGGATTTCAGTGACAACTCCAGCTAGAGTGAGGGAACTTAGAATTCTTGTCTCTGTGAACAGGCCAAATAGGGCTGGATACTTTTGACATCTGTTTTTTCTTGGAAGAGTCAATACATGAAAAATATCTTTCAAAAGCTCATGCAATAAAAACAAGCTGAAAAAGTTATAGCTGTGACACATCCCATTAAACCAGGGATGTCCAACTCGTTTACTATGGTTGGCCTGGTTTGACTTAAATGTAGTTCAAGTGGGCTGTACATACCATAATTCAAAATACTAGGGCACTCTTGTGGCATCATGGAGTGCCGTGTTTGTGAAACTGCTTTGCGAGACCATGCTCTCTCTCTCTCAGCCAGAGAGCATGATCTTACAGAGCGCAGTCTCACATACCAAGCGCTCTGTGATGTCCCAAGACCTGACACTTTCATGGCATTGCAGCGCACTGAATATACAAGACCACTCTTTCTTTCTTTCTCTATTAGGAAGAGTGTGGTCCTGCACAGTGCAGTCATGGGCCAGATGTAAGAGGTTTGCAGGGCTCATTTGGCCAGTGGGCTGCATGTTCGACACCTCTGCATTAAACAGTGGGAATGTATTTAAAAATAACCAGCACCCAGTATTTGTGTGTAGCAGCGTGGTAAATGTTAAAGTGATACGCCACTGCAAATGGATATAGAAAGGTTCACCCTTCATTGTATTGATTTGTCTTAAAAGTTCTTCAAATATACAGGATCAAATTCTGTACCGATTTACCCCCAGTTCAACTCCACTGATTTCACTGGGATTAGTGTAAAGTGGCACAATCTGGCCTATCGTTTGATTAAATTAATTGTTTGTAATCTACAGAAGACCATCACAGTTCATTTAAAAAAAAGTCCTTAAGGAAATATCTGTGCTTCTATGTCAAGATAGTATTGTTAATTTTTCAGTTCCAGAGGTTTGCATGGCACTTTACAAGCAAACAAAGGACTGATTTGACTAGGTACTGTGCATTCTCAAGAGTTGAGAGGGTGCTGCTCAGGTCTTCCCACGAAGACAGTGCTCTGTCCTAAGGGCTACACTGAGAGGGTCAAGTTGATGATATGCTGAGTTCTTCTTGTGAAACAGTGAGAGGAATTAAGATCAGAAACTGTATAACTAAAATGAGCCACTGTTAGTGATGAATAAATGTGAAAAACTTCTAGAGACCTAAACTGGTTCCATTTTAGTGCTTCCCCATAGCCTACAGGCATTTTTCAAGTCCTGAGGCCTGGAAATGGGTGCTCAGAAATTTCATGGGAACAGTTTTTCCTTTGAGATTTTCAGTTCTTCTTGGTTCCCTTGTGGTCATCTGTCCTATTAGGATGGCTCCTAAGTAATTCCAGTACTGTGACTTCACAGGAAGAACAGAAAAAAAACTGAAGTGAAAATGAATGTTGAATTTACCAAAGTCTTCATTTCATGTTAGGGGAAAGATGGACTTGTTAGTTACAATACAGGCCTGAGCTGTGCCATAGATCTTTGGCAAGCAGCTCAATCTCTCTGATTCAGTTTCAATATCTGTAAAATAGCAATAATACATAGATACCTCACAGGGAGGATGTGAGGCTTAATCTAGAAGTACAAGAATATTATTATAACATTGTTACTTACAGAGCAACATCAGTGATGTACTATGCTAAGATAGTCCTTCTCCCAAGGTAATTACAAGTAGTCTGAATTCCAAGCTTTGGTACTGATTCTTATTTTTACAAGTTCAATTCGTTCATTTCTTGCCATGATCCTGTTGTTTTCAAGTTGCATTAAGGAGAAATGGGACAATATCATAGTGGATTTCACACATACCACTTCAGACAGTTAAAAGGTCATGCACTGGTAATAAATATATTCAGATAGCTCCTTACTGGCTGCATAATGCAACGTCACAAGCACAACTTATTGAAGGGCTGACTGGCTGTGATTTATACTAACCAAACTGGTTTCAAAACAAATCCATCCGGTCTTCCCCAATCCATAGAATATGAGTATATTCATTCTGCTAAAGCCTATTACTTTTAATTTAATCACTGCCCTCTTTGCAGATCTGCTATCACAAATGTAGAATTATTTTTCAGAAAAGAAGAATACCACTCAATGAACAGACAAACATGGACCACCCTACTAATGAAGAACGTATTTCAAATTGTGGCAGCCAGAAGTTGAGAACTGAAATCAGAAGTAAACCGCCAAACCAAAAGAGAGCCAAAATCAAAAGCAGGTTAAATAAAAGTATGATAAAGCAGTAAGAAGACCATAAAGCATTCAGAATGCTCTAAAAAGAAACAAGTTCTATTTCTATTCCAAAATAAGAAGAGAGATCATCTTAGTAGGAATACCTAAAATGTGCCAAGGAAAACCTAAAAATTGTTAACTGAGTGACCTTGAATTTCATTATCAGAGAGGTCCATTGCAGTTGGTGACATGGGACTATTTAAAAACTGGAACATAATGACTATACAGTACCTAACACAATGGAGTCCAATCGATGACTGGGGTGCCTACATATTATAGCAAAAAATATTAATCTGTCAATTATGTCAACTAATACATTGGGCTGTCGGAATATGGATGCTGAGATGGCATGTACTGAAGGTCAGCCAGAAGGAAAAAGAAATCAAAAAGAAATCATGGGGCAAATCAGCTACAGCATCAGCCAAAAGTACCTAACAGGAAACTTTCCCAAAGTTAAAAACTTTGGTATAGAAGACGGCCAACTGCAGTCCATTCTCTTGAGCATGCCTCACTAGTTTGCAATCACACCAATACTGTAGTATAAATAAACATAAAAAAGGAGTTCTCCTGACAAAATGAAAATTCATTACTGATTAAATATAATGATGCCAGAGTATCTTTTTCCAGGTTCCAGGGGACAGTTTTTGCAACCAAAAACAAAATCGTGAAACAAAAAATTCTGAAAGAAATTAAAAGTTTATTCTTTCCCTCCCAGTGTGTGCAATAACTTCAAGCCAAAACACACCAAATAAATTGGCAGCTAGCACTTTGTGAAGTGTTAGCCATATGGTTTCCATGAAAGAAAATATTCATTTGATTTTTTCTTCACCTTTGTAATTGAGCAGAATACTTAGAATGCTGGAATGTTCATACACGGGAAGGCATTAGAAATTAGCTTCCAGAATGCTGGTGAACCTTTTCTTTGGCATTCATCCTGTACTAGCTAAGGAATGACCTGCTTTTCACCGTGTGTGTCTTTGTTAAACCAAATGAAGTTTAGCATAAAGTTGCCCTCAGAAATTTCCATACGGTTTTGAGTTACTTGTACCAGTTGCAGCAACATGAACCAAACGGCATGCTGAGCTTGATATAACACTGTACACATCACATTTTTTGGCATAGGCCTTTACTTGCCTTTCTTCTTCCATGTTGACAACTGCATTGATCTTATAAGTAGACTGTGCTTCCAAAGGAATTTCATTTTGCATACCAACTTTCGCAGTACTGTTGCTGTTGTGTGGCACCGCTTAAAACTTATTCAGAAAATTTGCTGTTGCTTATTTTGACTGCAAGGGTGAAAAAATCTGGCAGGCACATTTGGTTTTTCACTAGAAAACTCAAATGGATGGCTTAGCATAACTTCAGCACTTTGGGAACTGAAATCCATCTGGAGCATTCAACAAAGAAAACATGTTGCCATGTTCAGACCATGCGATTTGTCCAACAAGTCATTATCATGTAATGATTATATGAAATGATCCAAAAATTAGACATTGTTCTTAGTATACTTTTAGATTCTCTTGACAATATTTACTTGATGTCTTACTTTCCATCTTGCTCAGCTCTTGAGATGTTTGCAGGATGTCATTACCAGTAACTGTGTTTTCATAACTAAGTACTTAACAAGCGACAAAATACCATATCACTTCACTATTTTGTACTGGATTCCATTATTCTCAGTCGTCAAGTCAGTCAAATTGTGCTCAGAACAGAACTTGGAGAGAGGTCTGACAAGCCACTCTTTTGCCTCTCTGATTCTCTGTGCTGATCTGGTCACCACTAAAAAAAATAACACTCACTAGAAGAGAGAATACAGGAGGTGGCGACACTGAACAGCACTGCATGACAGAAAAATTCTCCTGAGCCATGGAAGTCCTCAGTCAATAGAACAGTGGTTCCCAACCTTTTCTCTGATGCGGCACACCTTGATACCTTCAAATTTTTCGAAGCACACAGCCATTAAAAAACTCATGAATATTCAAATTAACTTAAGTGAATGATGAATACTCATGAACCATGGCACAGCGTTGTGGAAATGCTCCTATGTGGGGTAGGAGGGACAGCAGAGCAGGGGTGGCAAAACACGGGAAGTCAGGAGTCGTGTGCAGTGGCAGGAGTGTGGGGAGCACAGCAAGGCAGGGGTGGCAAAAGAGGACAAGGAGACCCATGTGGGGAACAGCACAAGGGTCGCAAGAGGAGAGAGGAAGGGAGAACAAGAGTGGCTTTGTCGGGGGGCGGGGGGAACCTGGGGAGTGGGAAGGTAGGGCAGGGGAGCATGGCACAGCACCCATTTCTCCCTTTTCCACAGTGGCTCCCTACCACTCAGGGCAAATCCTCACCCCACTGCTGCTCCCTCCCACCCCAGTGGGTCCCATCCTCCCCTCCCCCAGCCCCCTGCTGCCTGTGATGGACCCTCCCATCACTGCAGGGGCCAGAACTAGGCCTCCAGCCCCTAGCTACACCCCCAACACACAGCCATCCCACCCCCAGCTACACACATCTCCAACCAGCCACCCACTCCACAACCCCAGCTACACTCTCTGCTACACATCCACTCCTACCCACCTCTGCTATGCACACATACACCTGCCCCACACAACCCCCACCAGCCCTCCCCCTCAAAGCCTTTACCTGGGCTGTTTGCAGGCTGCCTGACACAAGCTGCTCTTCCCTGCAGAGATTCACACACTCCTGGCCTTCTGCAGCTCTCTGCTGGCGGGGCCTAAGGTGGAGCCACCAAAACGCTGCACAGAGGCTGCTCCAGCTATTTTTAGGGGGACCCCTGGAACTCCATGTTCCAGTGCCTTCCTCTATTTTTAGGGGGGCCAGAAGGCTGCTTGCCTAAAAATAGGAGGCCCTGGAACTGTGTTCCGGTGCCCTCCACCTTACTCTAACCCCTACCTTGTCCCAGGCCTGCACAGCCCATGTAGCTGGGCTGTGCAGGGAGGGATCTTTAACTCCAGCTGTTGGAGATGCTAGTGGCACACTCTGAGTGTTGCCCTAGCACACTGGTTGGGAACCACTGAAATAGAACAACTTTGCAAACCCTTGGTGCTCACAGGAGTGCATGATACCATTGTTTCCCTGCTGGCAGAAGAAGGGTGTGTGAACATATCTGAACACTGTAAAGGGAAAAAAAAATTAAAAAATGTAATTTCTTCAGCAAACAGTTAAACATGTTAATCATAATCATATGGTTATTCCAAACTGTCACTATATGGCAGAGTTAAGATTGCTTGGGTGTCTTAGCTGTGTATTTCCATAACCTCACATCCTTGGATTTCATGGAAGTGTAACTTTAAAAAACAGAACCCTACCTTTCATGAACTGTTTGGTTTTTTTTGAGATTTGTTTTCTGCATACATTCCACTTTGGATGCAAAACTCTGGGTAGGAATTTGGGATGAGGCATACAAATGACCATGTCCTTATGAAATGCTATATCGGAGGGTCCAGCTCCTGCATTGTTGGAAGCTGGGGTAAAACAGATAATGGGATTCCTGAGTAGAGTTCCTTGTAATCCTCAGTCCATCAGTCAAGTTGTTCTTACCTTTCACTCAGGATGATACCATCTTTCACATTCAGGTCTGCAGTCTTTTTACAAGTTGGATGAAGTGCCTCTTTGATTCCATCATAGGTATCACAAAGGCTCCCTCTTTCAAAACAGGTCTGAATTGTCTTGCACAGGTCTTGCAAGTACTTCTAGGCACATTTTGTAGTGGCTTTCTGGACTGTAGCCTTAGCCTCATTGAACTTAAAGAATTCTGAATTTACTTCATTGTTGAAGAAAAATTAGGTGTTCTTGCTTTTTCTTTTCTATGAGCGGCAGCAGCAAATGTTCAGACACTGCAAACTAGTCAGATTGGAATAATAAAGAAAAAAACAAAGACATCCTTGGCAGTAGCCAGTGTTTTATTCTTAAAACTGTCTCACAAGATGTCAGAATCAGCAAAATCAAGTTGATCATTTTGGTAAATATGTTCAAATGCACATTGAAACTTTGCAGAAGTGTCAGACTCGTTCATGGTAGTAATGCTGAGAAGTTTGCCTTTTGACTTTGCATGATGATTCTTTTAAAGATGTCATTAGAGCTTGGCTGTGACAAAGGCATGGTCAATGTCGCAATCAGTGCTATATGCTGATCAAGCATGCTGTACTTCATATATGTTTCTGTGATGGATCAAGTCAAGCTGATGCTAGTATCTGGAATGGGGGTGCCTCCATGTGACCTTGCTGCCACTACTGCCAGCAAAATAGGTATTCGAGGCTATCAGCTCACCAGAGGTGCAAAGCTCAAGGTCACCTTGGCCATTTTCATTTAGGCTACCTATGCCATGCTGGCCAGTGATGTGTCCGTAGTGCTCCCAGTCCTTACCTACATGGGCACTGAAAACACTGAGAACAGTGAATCTGTTCCTTACGGGGTCATTCTTGTTGTTACATTCCAGCTGAGAACAGAACTCATCTTTCTGCTGCTTAGAGTACTCAAGTGTTGGCCTGTAGATGGACAGAAAAGTCAGGATTCCCAGGTTCACGTTCACATCCAGTCACATGAGCTCTCATTAACAAATACTGGAGGGGGATATGCACTAAAGGCAGACTTCTTAACAGCAAATCCAACACTGTGCATTGTTGGTTCATTCAGATTTCTCAAACCAGAAGTAGTAGTTTACTTCACCTAGTGATCCAGTTTCCAAAAGTCTTATATAATGGAAGGCTGTAATATCAACAACCAGCTTATGTAGTTCTCTATGAATTATGGCTATTTTCTGAAGTTCACAGTCTTTCAGTTAGAATCCAGTTAACATAGTATGAACATTCAAACAAGCAGGGATTAATTTAGACCCAAGAAAGAAAAATTTGGAGAGCTGTTTTAGTCCACATTTTCTAGTGTGCTCCCCCAAACTGGGGTAAGCAGGAAGTGATGCCATTACAGATTGGAACCAAGAATGTGGGAGTGCCATGCCTGCTGGCCTGAACTGATTCTATCACACACAGGGACAATCCGGTGCCTGCATGTTTTCCATAATAATCTTGGTTGCAATATTTTCAGAGAGCTTTCTAATCTATCATAAAATAATTTTGCAGATTGTGTTGTAATTTCATTTTTTACTACTAATGTAAATGAACTGATGCTAAACTATGGAGGTTAAGGTGAACATTTAAAAGTCTGTCAAGAGAAAAAGTAGTATTAGAGAGAAAGTTTGTGCATTAATTAATTAATTAACAAATGAAGGATGAAATGAAATTAATGATAGCTAAAAAAGTAGCTGAAATACCAAACATTTAAAAAAAAAAAACAACCTTCTGATTAAAAAAAAGTAGCTGAGATAGCAAACATTTAAAAAAAAAAAAACCCTTCTAAGAAAAAATCACTATCTAGAGTATAATTAAATGATTGTTGTTAGCAGCTTGGATCTATAATGAACAAATATTGGCAGGCAAATCTTACATATTGTGATTGGCTAGGGTTTATGTACACTGAAGGTTTTATACAATTAGTTATGGTAAATACAAAAAATTAAATTGGAAGGAGGTTTCTAGTGTGTTGCTGTAAGGATTTGGGAGAGTAAACATCACTTCAGTGAAATTCAGTGAGGCACTCAAGTTTGTGAGACTCTGCCCCCCTCAGAAACATTAAAGAATAAGTACAAGAGGACCTAAGATTACTTAAGTAAGTGGTAAAGGGATCAGACTGCTTCAGTCTCTTAAGGGGGACTTGTTGGCCCTTCTAATAAATACTTAAATTGTAAACTCCTTGGGGCAGGGACTATACTTTGTTTATACAGCACCTACCACAATGCAGTTCAGGTCCATGATTAAAACTTCTAGCTGTTACAGTAATAAATACATCTTGTTGTTAAGGAATCTTATCACAGTATGATAAGGACACAATATGGCCTTGGATAGGAGGATGATGTGCAGATATTGCTGCTAAATGTACTCTTATGGAGCTGACAGGTAGTCTAGAATAGTAGAAACATGAACTTCAAAAGGAGTCAAGTGAAATTTTATTACCCAAACAGAAAACATCTTCCATTTTCCTTCATGAGTCACTCTAGTTGAAGCTTTTCTGTAATGTACCAAAACGTTCTGGACTTCAGTCGTAATGTGTCTTTCAGTAGAAGATAGCAAGCCAGCATCCAGGCTATCAGATGTAATGATGTTGGCACAGATCTGACCTCCATTTTGCAAAATCGCATCAAACAGAAAAGATAATGGGATTATTGGCTGTATTGACCATATCACCAGGACTGTCTGGGCCAACCTGGACTACCAAGTTCATTACAACTGAATCTTGTCTGAGTTTCTTCAAAGTCTTTAGTGTTAATAGGGTTAGTTGATAGTATATGTCTTGAGTGTCCATGAAATTAGCAATTGCACACATGAAGTGGGCTCTTCCACCAAACTAAGGAGAAGAGAACTTCTTGCAGGTCCTTCATCTTCATGCCCATTTGGTATTTGCTTGGTGGATACACCGATTTTAACACCCTTGCATGGAATATAAGTCAAGTCTGACATGCTGAGTGACATAGGTGCAGTAGGCCATGAGATCTAGGAATCAGATACCTCTCTGCATGAGCTTGCAGATTCTGAGGGAGATTCACTATGGCATGAAACCATCTCAGTGATAAAATAAGAACTTACTGACCTTGAATCTAACACAGCTGCTATGAATCCTATACTCAGACTGAAAAAGTATGGATTTTTTTCTCTGTTGATCTTGAGTCCCAGTGATGTAAAGAGCTGTAGATTACTTGAATCAAGCTGGTCACCTGTTGAAGATATTTTGCCTGAATTAGGCAGTTGGGTTTAGTAGCTCAATCCCTCTTAAGTGGGCTGCTACAGCAGTCTGTAGTGATAATCGAACTACCTAACTAACCTTCAGATGTTCCAAGTTTTAACTAAGTTCCTGTGAGAGCGCTTTTGTAAATTATGACACCTTATCCCAGCTGAAGTAGTAATATTTTATCAGAAGCACCTGTTAATTTGAAATGTATATCTGGAGATTCTCAAAGAAATAAATCATTCTGCCAAACAAGTTAACATTTTTAAGGATTCTTCCCTAGTGGCATTAACTTTGGAAGCCCAAACAGTTTGGACCCTTCATGCACCACTGCCACTGGTAATTTTGGAACTGTATGTGTGTAGAAATATTCAAATCCCTTTGAGGGAATTTGATAGCATCTATTGGCTTTCTTAGATGTGTATGCCACAAACACTGGAATTTGCCATGGAATCTTAATGAGTTCCCAACGATTTCTCATTGATAGTTCAAGAAATATCCTTGTAGGTTCATCACACTTATTTCCACTGGAATTTCCAAGGTATCTGCCAGACAACATTACAGATTTTGGAAAATTCTAGGTTATCCTACTGGCTAGAAGCACAAGAGGAAGTTACTCACCTTGTGTAGTAATGGTGGTTCTTTGAGAAGTGTCCCCAAATTGGGGTGCCACTGTAAGTTTAGCTGCACCCCAGCACCTCCAATTGAAGATTTTTAGTAGCAGTGTCAATTCAGTCTGCATATGCACTCTCCTTCTCTCATGGTTTACCTCAAAACTAGCACTGTGTGGGCAAACCACACTCAATTCCTTCTCTACAGCACAGCCCCTTAGGGAAAATGCCATACTAGAGAGGAGACAGCTGAGTTGTGGAGCACACAGAGAGACACACATTTTGAAGAACCATTACTGCACAAGGTGAGTAACTTCCTATTCTTTTTCAAATAGTGTCCTTATGAGTGCTCCATGGTAGATGATTTCACAGCAGTATCCCGCATGGAAGGCTGGAACTTTGGAGTGGAGTCTGTCTGTGGAGCTGAATATGAAATCAGAAGCTGATTCTCTAATGATCACATAACGTTCTGCAAAAGTGTGGCCCAAGTCACTGCTCTGGAGATTTCTGTGATAGGGACATCTTTAAAGAATGTGACTTAGGTAGAAATTGAGCTTGTGGAGTCATATGGACTCCAGAGAAAGGTAACTAATTGCACCCTGGATAACAGTAACTAATGCAACCAAAAACCTATTTGGACAGCTTTTGAGCTGATATTGCAGAGTCTTTGGATTTCTGTAAGTGAAAGGAAGAGGTTAGGGCACTTTCTGAAGTCCTTAGTCCTATCCAAGAAGAATCCTAGTGCTCTTCTAACAGGCAGACTTACCTTCCTGTTGTCAGTAGCAGGCTTTGGGAAAAATTTGGAAAATGTACCTGTTGAGTCACATGGAAAGCAGAGGCAACTTCTGGGAGAAACCTGGGATACGTTTCAGGGTTACTCTGTCTTTAAAAAAAACCTACGTATTATGAGTGTGCCATCACGGCCACTATTTCTTCTGTGCACCTAGCTGAGAGGATGACAATTAGAAATGCTGGGTTTATGATCAGGTATAGAACAGAACAAGTTGATGTGGGCTCAAAGGGAGGCCTAGTCAAAGGCCTGAGAACTAGGTTCGGATCCCAGGGTGGAGTGGGTGGTCTAACATGCAGGAAGAGATTCCCAATGCTCTTAAGGAATCTACAGGTCAACAGATGAGTGAATATTGTGTATCCATCTACCTCATGCTGGAAAGTCATTATCGCCATCACATGCACCTTAGGGATGCAGAGTGAGAGTTTTGACCTCTTGAGGTCTAAAATGTAGCGGAAAATCAGAGGGAAGGAAGTCAAGTTTGAGTCTATGTGCTTAGAATGACAACAAACTAGAATCATTTTCATTTTTAAAGGAAAGAACGTTGAGTGGCTGACTTACAGCTGTGTAGCAATATGTATTTAATCTGGTTGGAGAACTCTACCTCTAAGCCTTGGAGCCAAGAAGGAGCAGAGGATCCACAGATTGGGGTGAAGAATCAGCCTGCTGTTTCAAGAAAGTAGGTGAGGAGTGGATCAAATACGCCATTTGTGTCAAGTAAGAGAACCAACTTATCTTGGCCAGGAGGGGGAAATCAGAGTAATCCTTGCTTTCTCTCACTGAATCTTCAACACGAAGAGGAAACAGGGAAAAGGCATACAAGGGGTTCCTATACCACGGGAGGATGAGGGAGTCTGCTAGTGAATGTTTCCCTAGGTCCACTCTCGAGCTGTAATGAGGATACTCCTTGTTCTAGTAAGTAGCAAAGAGATCTATAGTTGGGCTCTCCAAAGAGTGACTATGTGTCAAAGCACCTTAGAGTTCAGTTCCTGTTCATGGTCATGAGACAGATTCTGACTGAGACTGCTGGCTGTCACATTCTGTACCCTGGTAGACAGACAGCTGAGATGAGCATGTTGTGATGGATGGACCAACTCCAAAATTTGAGGGAGGGAGATCTGGTGCCCCCTGACGATTAGATAAAACATACTATTCATAGTGTCCATCATGACCTTTATGTGCGTATTCTTGATGAAGGTGCACACAGGCATTCTTGACAGCCCTTAATTCCAAAATATTGATGTAGAGGATCACTCCTGTGGCAGACCACTTGCTGTGAACCTTGTGGTTGTGTAGATGAGCTCCCTAGCCTGTTAAGGAGGCTTCTGTCATTACAGTCAGCATTCGGACCACTACATGAATGAAATGCCTGCTCAGATATTGGATGGATCTTTCCACCAATCCAGGGAGCTCTTTGCTTTGTATGGCAGTTATAGCAAATCTGGTTAGTCTGTTCCTGTTTGGGGAATAGACAGAAATGAGCAACATCTGATGACACCTCATGAATGTCTGTGTTTGGGGTGAACAGGATGCATAATTCATGTGATCTAGCAGCTGCAGGCAGTTCCTCACCTGAAACTCATAAGGGTGGTGAGTCTGAGAAATGTGAGGAATGCTCTCTCTTGTACTGTATTAAGGTTGCCAGCAGCTGCTGTATTGGGGGTTCACATCAATTTCTGTAAGTCAAGCTGAAGGCTTAGTTGTGTGTATGGTCATCTGGATAGCTCATGTTGGGTCCTTGAAAGAGGGAGCGCTGAGGAGGCAGTCATCTAGGTACGGATGATAACATTGCCCAACGTTTATAGATGTGGCATTAAGACAGAGAGGACCTTGGAGAATACCCTGTGTGTTGACAAGAGCCTGAAGAAAAGCAGTCTGTACCGATAATGGTCCTGCCCAAAGCTAAATTGTAAGACTCTTATGTACATTGACTGTGTGCTTGGTTCTGTGTGATGGTCATATTGAGATATGGAAGTAGGCATCTTGTAGCTCAAGGACAGAAAATCAATTTCCTTGTTTTAGAGCTGGAATAATGGCTGATAGTGTGACCATTTTGAATGTCTGCGGCTTTATATATTTGTTTAAAGCATTTAGATCTCTAAGTGTTCGGTCCTTCACCAAACCTGTCTAAGAAGGCTGCAGATTGGGATGCTGACTGCTTCTGCTGTTGAATCCTGGACCTTCTAAGCTGCAGCTCATAACAGTGGTGAGTATTGAGGGAGTTGCAACCAGTACTTTAGCTTAGAGCTATATCTTCTCTTCTGTCCTACAATGTAGATTCCAAGGACTGTAATGTGGTCCAGGAATCCTTCATGACATGGAGCAGGAAGTCTGTCTTGTGTGTGAAGAGCTTGGGACCTTTAGACTGGAGATATTTTGCAGCTCTTTGGGCAATCAAGAAAGGTGTGACCAAGAAGTCCATCTATTGTCTTGAGTTCTGAAGAACTCATTGAGAACTCCAGAAGAAAGTGCTTTCTATGTCCTGTAGGAGAAGGAATAGGGATGTTGCCCTCATAAAAGCAAAAAGATACCTGGAGTGATTAAAACTGAGCAAAAGGCCTCACAAAAGGGGCAAGTTTTAAATGCTGATGACATAGATTCAGCCAAAAAAAACTAGGCTCCTGGTAGCAGGGACATCTCCATCCTATTAAAAAGTTAGCTAGCTTATTTGCCTGTGGATTAACTATACTAACCTCACTAATTATACTAATGTCTACTACTAACTAGCCTAAGAAGACATTGCACAGTGTACACAGTAAGCAGACACTATAGAGGTTCTGTCTTGCAAACACAGGAGATAAGGAATTGAGGGGTAGTTGGATGCGCCTGCTCTGCCTGGTATGCCATCAAGTGGCTAGGACTGGGGTGTAAGGACATCTGCGGGACAGGTACCGCTCAAATGGACACCGTGACCAAAAACAATCTGATCTCATGCACTAGGATGACATGAACATCAAAAGCGGAATCCATGTGAGAAATCAATCAAAGAACACTTCTGAATTTCTATGTTTAACTTTCTTAATTTTGAGTATTACAACATTCCTGTAATGTTATGTATCAGTAAGTTACTGACACATGGTCTCAACCATAGCTAGATTTCAATGTATTGTCTTAGAATCCATATATGTTCTATTTGTTATTATCCTATTATAGAACAAGGCAGATCATTGATAGACTTCTTGCCTGTTGAGTAAAACATCATTGGTTCAAGACCTACTGCAATATCTGGGCTAATATCTCATATTGAGAGTTTTTGGGGTAGCGCATCTATTACACTTTTAAAGGTGACATCCTTTAAATGAGATTGTAAGACCAAATACCTGCTTTCTACCTCCATAGGATGCCAAGGAATAAGGTGGGGACACAATGGCCCCTTTCAAAAAGAACAAACTAACAAGCTTTGTATACTGATCAACATTCACTTCTCTGTGAAACAAAGGAGTTGTACCAGCATAACATTGGAATAATGGAGTAATGATGAGATCTTTGAGCTTAAAATTTTCAGCGTGGATAGAAATGTTTTCCCATTCCATTTTCCTCCTATGCACACCATGCATATTACACCAAGATGTAACACCCACACCATCTCCTATAGCCCTTTGAAAGTGTGCATGAGGCAAGCCCTGCTTTGGTGGGCCTCTTTAAGATTGAATGGAACAAGGCTCCCTGCTGTGCATCTTATGAATGAACCCAATTTATATGTTTGGTGATTATAGGGTGTGGGGGGTGGCGAGGAAGGAATCCACAGAACTACCCCCAACTAAAAAGTAATTATGAGTTGAAAGTTGGTTTCAACAGAGACCAATTGACATGGGGGTGGATTAATGTACAAGCCAACTGGGCCTGTGCCCAGGCGCCCACCACAATGTGAGGCCTCCTCTGCCCTACCAGCACTGAGGACAGGAATGGAGGGGGCCTACCCAGAGGCTGGGCTCTGAGTTCCTGCCCCACCCCTGGACTACTACCACTAATGGTTCATGGGTATATGGCCCTGTAGTAGTTGCTTAATCCAGGCTACCCATTTACTTATTTTTTCACATATCAGGTTTATGTTGGAAAGACTCTTGAGTAAAAGTTTAATATGTAAAGAAACCAGTACCCAGAAAAATTCCATCAATTTACTCACTCCTTCATATATAAGAAAGATTGATGAGTATGGTGTTGACAGCCCAGAAAAAACAAGAGTAAATTAGGCTGAGGTCAAATTGAAGACCTGAATATGATTTAGCATGAAAATGTATTACAATAGTAAAATTATGCTTTTAGAATGAAAAATACTGAATATTTAATGTTTCAAATTAGTAGTTATGTAGAATTATGCCTGAGGGCTTTCTTGCTATGTTGGGTGGAATTTAATTTAGAAGGGCTGATGAAATTGTATAGACTAGTATATACTTCTCCCAGATTTTCTACTAATTTTGGTTACTGTCATTATAATGAGAAAATATTGATAGTGGATAATAGGTCTAAGAAAATTTGAGCACTTTTAAAATACAATAATTTTGTAAAATTCATACACACAGATATATAATAAATCAGACAAAGCAGATTTAATCTCCTTAGTTTAGAAGGACCCTGACCATATACTTGTTTTACCTACCCAAGACAAAGATTGTCATCCCCATCAACCTTGCTCTTCTCATACACCTGTGAAAGCAAATGACAACAATAAAAATAATCTTTGATTTAATCTTCTTCACTTGTTTTGTATACTTTCATTACACTTGACAACTAAAACCACAGTACAGACCTTTAGGATTCCACAGAAGCCTCAATCAGTGTAGAACCTTTCAGAAAGCCATCTGTTTCAGCCAAAGCTTTGCTATTTTTAGTAGCTACTGTGCTTGAACTTGGCACCACTGGAGAGGGGACAAATCCTTTTAGTGCCCATCTATGCAACAATTATGCATTAGAGCAAAATGTCTGATCTGCAGAATGTTGGGAACAAAACTAAATTCCTTCACAATATTCTGCAAGATGCTTTGTCATGTTTGCACATCACAGATTATTGCTTACACAATACAAACACACACGTTACAAATGGTAGAGTGAGACTTGTGCCAAATTCATGGGGCAAATACAACAATTGTTGGGTTTTTAAAAACTCTTCTCAAAAGACTTACTACTTTATATCCTAAGGCATATGGTTAAAGGAAACTTTATGCAGAATTATACTGCCAACATAAATTAATTTTACAGTAGGTAGCTCACTCTATGTAATTAATATGGGGTAAATAACTTCTGTGCAATGTTGGGTGTTCAAATGACCAGTCACAACTTCATTTAACCTCTTTATCTCAATGACTCAAACAGCAAAATGGGGAGACTATTGATACAATATCTATAGGGATATTGTAAGGGATAATTAGTTTGTACAGTATTTTGGAAATGAAAAGAGTTAAGTGTTAAATATCTGTATTAATTCAGACAAAAATTAAAGACCCCAATACAACAAGCAGTTTCCTATGTACTTAATCAACACTGGTCCATTGATGTCAATCTAGATGAATGGTTTTTCTGTATGTACTTGCATTAATACCCGTTCAGCCATCAGAACTATGTAAAAAGGAATACTAATATACTTTAAATGATCCACCTATTGTAAATCTAGAAATTTTAGCAATAAAGGGAACATTTCAAAATAGCAGTGGTCCTGAGTAAATTTTAAATGTCATACTTTTTTTCTCTTTTATGTAGATGGTTTTTATATGTCCTTAAATATTTTTTATTGGTGACATATTTGTCCAATGTGTCACTTTATGCAATTAAATACTCTGCTGAGGTAAAGTAGTGATTAAGGCCTCATGAAATGCTGTATATTCTCTATTGTGTTGCATAAACCCTTGGGCATTTTCCTTTAGATTTATAATGAAACATTGTTATGGAGGTGAATTGTGTATGGGATTTGAATGGGCTTGAGGCAGATGCTCAAATTACCCTGAAAACATAAAGGCTTCAGGGAAACATCATCCCTTAGTGATTATAAAAGCACTACTTGCATGTTTCCATATAGAATAACCTTAGAAACTTGTTCAAAGCTCAAAGAGAACTGAGAAACAAAGCCAAGTGGTTATAGTACCCAAAGGATTTCAGAGATAATACTCAACAGTAAGGGTCAAGTTCTCTGTATGCTCCAAACTATGTTATAAATGAAGAGGCTAGGCAATGCCCAGATTTGGGGTTTCAGTCTGGCCCATAATAAATATTAAGGCCAGCCATGAAATTCACATCTGGATCTGAGTCTGAATAGTAAAGCCACAAAAAGCTGGGTGTGTTAAGATCAAGGATTTTGGTTTAGGCTTATTTCTAGATACAGTCTTAGGTGCTTTTGAGAAAAATATGCATTTAGCTATGAAGAAAAGCCTGTATTTATTTTTAAAATAGTAATAGCTGTTGTCACGGATAGTAATGCTTGTAAATTTGGAAACCAGAGTTTGTTGCAGTTTCATAGGGGAAATGTAGTGTTCGATAAAACTATTGGTTATCAATCATCATCATTTAATACATATTAGTAATTAGAGATCATCTGAACTGTCATGACCATAACAGAATACACTAAACACAGGAAAGTGCAAGCAGATTTGTTTTTTTCAAATTTTCTAGTTGATCTCAGAATGCAATTGGGGAGCTAGGTCTAGCTAAACCAGTTTCTAACATTTAGTAGCCAATGCAGCTGGACCAAGTTGCAATACAGCCAACCTTAAAAACTCTGTTCTCATCTTAAACTTTAGCCAGTGTATCCAAGACGTACGAGTTCCCTTATTCAACATATTTACATTGATGGAAGTCTGACATTCCAGTTAGCTGGAACTTTCCTATGTACTTAGATTATTTTAAGTTTTAAATTATCTACTGAGGTTTCTGTTTCTTACAGCACTTCATTGCTCAGCTGTGGATGGATGCTGTCAGACCTTTGAATATGTCAGTCCTCATGTGGTCTAAATTTTAGATCCATTGTTCTGACATGATTTTCATTTTCTTCCTTTTTCTCTTTTCCTCCCTGAAGATGTATAGCTAATGATTTTCACTTGTAAATACGGAAGCAGAGAATTCACAGCATGATTATTAATGTCCATAATACTTCATCTACCAATAAATGTATTCTCCTTATCTAAGTCCAGCTCACTGAGCTTTTCTGCTCCATCACCCACATCTGCAAAGTACTTTAAATCCATCTGAATATACTCAAATATTTGCATTCATCACATGAAGTCCATGAGTTTAAAGTTCGCTTTGCATATACTATATAACGTACATTCTCTTTTCCTATTTTCTTTATCATACTTCCTCACTGGCACTTTGAAAACACTCCCCACGTGACCTTCTGATTGTCTGTGGTTCTAGCATTATCTCATAAGTTTCTTCCTTAACATCCTTCTTTTTCTGTAGGTGCAATGCATGTTTCACTATTTAATATTATTTTTTCCTGTCTACCCATCTGCTTATTTTAGTTGATTCATCCCCTTTGCTGGATAGGTTTCCCATCCCCCCATCCACTCCTTTAAACTCTCCCCCATAGCTCTGTCTATCCTCTCAGTCAGTGTATTTGTGACCCTTCTGTTCAGATGGATCCTATCCCACCTATATAGGTTCCATCTGTTCTAAAATGTGTGACAAACCTAAAAGGGGACAGAGGAAATTCTCTCTATAGAATTGACGTCACTAGGAAGAATTCTCCTGGGGTTTTTACTCTGGACAATCAGTAGCATGTAAGAAAAATAAAAGACATCTCATTGAAAAAAATTCCTGTGAATAATGTTACCAGAATGTTTGCCTACTTTCTCCCTCACACAACACAGTCATTCAGGGCCTGATCTACAGCCCCATTTAAGTTAATGGGAATCTTTATATTAGGCCCTCATTATATGAACTTTTTGAACTTTATATTAGGCCCTCATTATATATGTACGTCTAGGAAAGAAGTTTTCAGAGGACAGATTTAAAAATTGTGAACCCTTCTCTTGAGATGGAGACATTTAATAACTCTAGATGACATTTGTTTACTTGAAGAGTATGACTCACTGAGGAAATGGAAATGCTTCATAGACACTTCACTGTAAAATCACTATTAACCAATATGTATATTTCTGCTTATGGCATCTGCTTATGGGATCAGTGGGATGAAATTCATTAAAATCTCATGCAGCCTTTAGCTAAAGAAAGGACTTTCATTGTTCATTCTCAAAATGCACATCCAAATATGAAGATTTTTTTAAAGTGGTAAAATATATTTCTGATTTGCTTCAATGGACAAGAAAAGCCAGAAGCAAAAAAAACAACAACAAAACACTCCTTAAAATAGGACCTACTTTCAGTGTTGAGAAAAACTTCATCTTAGATTTCTTTATAGCCTAAGGAGAAAAGTTCTATTAGTTTAGACTCAGGCAAATCATTTGTTTTAAAAAAAATAATATGGCTACTAAATATAATTTACATGTATATATTTAATCTCACTGAGCAAATAAAATTAGGAAAGAAAAGGCTGAAATGAAGTCTTGACAATTATTTCTCTTTTACGTATCTAAAATAAGGATGATAAACATTCTAAAATGCTGAAAGGTAGGTCATAGAACAGCTGAATACTTTATTTGTAAAGTAAGACTCCTTGCTATGACAGTCTCTCCCAGCTTTCTGCAAGGTACAGTAGCTGCAGCTTTGTTTATCTGGCCCCTACACAATATTGTCAGGATGCATTTCCATTTTCCAAGTGACTGCTGCCACTGTGCCACAATCTGTGCTCATTTCTCGAGCAGCTAAACCCTTTGACACTGTGGTTTTTAATTAAAATTACATTAAAGTTAATCAGCCAGAAAGAGGCTGCTGTAGAAGGCAGGTTTGATTGCAACCTGCAAAGGGCACTGGCGCTGCCAATTCGCTAAAGATGTGCCGGCAGATGCCAAGCTGCTTGTGTGAGCCCCATGGTTACAGAAATGCTAGACGAGGTCAGGTCTGTCTTCTCTTTTTCTACCAGTTTTAAGACTATAATGCACAATGATGGTCGATAAATGTCAAAGAAAACAACCCAATTTTAATGAACTCAATGAATTATTTTTAAAAAATCTTGGTTATTACAGCAAAGGTGTGTTTCAGAAACAATTTTATGCATGATTCTAAAAACGTTAAGCTTGATAGGACTAGTTGCATGGCTAGTGATTGAGGTGTAAGTGATGGTTTACAATTTTGGGTCTTGTGATTTTAAACAACCCATGTTATCTCCAAGGATTCCTTTCAAGTTAGTCAGTCAGAAGTAAATAAATTAACATTAACGTAAAGAGTAGATGAAATAAAGGTAAATGAATCTTAAATTGCCAGAAGTTCTTTGAAGAACTAAATTAGATGTTAATTTCATTGTCTTCATGAGTGTGTAGCCAGCTACCACAAATGAAAGGAAAAGTTGAAGGTACGTGACTTGCAACCAGAGCCAGACCAGCCACATATGTGAACTAGGCGGTCACCTAGGGCACTAGGTTTTTAGGGGGCACCAAATTAGATGGAAGTGAATTTTCTTCTCTAGTTAAAAAATATATTATTTTTCTGTATATCAAATGTGGGTGGGGGGCACCCATATCATAGTTCTCCTAGGGCACCAAAAATCCTTGAGCTGGCCTGCTTACAACACCAAATTTAGTATTTATATATCTGTGTATATCTATCTATTTAATGGGAAAATGATGATGGTTCAAAGAAACTACAGAGCTTTTTAAAGCTGGAGTGGTATTAAGACGGCTAAAATACTCCCAACTCAGCTACATCTGTCAGTGAGAGGGAACTGTACCTACGACAGTGTAGGTTTGTACCAAGTAACAAACAGATGTAAAAAACATAAATGCCCCAGACAATGTCAAGTCTCAGAGAAGATGTCATCGTATTATATTTGCTTCAGGCTGGGCTGAGTTTGAAGGTGTGTTGTGTAACAAGTGTCATCAGATGTCCGCATTTCATTGTTTTCCAGCTTCTGAGTTTGGGATCTGAAACTCACATTCAAAAAGCATGGTGATGGCAAGACAGCACTGTGTGCCAACAACTTTACCTCCACCTTAATCAACTTTTCATGTTGGAATTGTGTCGCAAACTAGCCCACTTCCTGTGTGGAGAAATACAAAACAGGAAATTCCTGAATTTCAACTCATGATTATCCTTTCTGGGTAGAAGTTTAGCATAATTCCCTTGCAGTGGAACAAAGCAGATCTATCACCTCAAAAGGCCTGCTAAAGACAGGGGAAGTGCTCTACACTGCACAGATGAAGGGACAATGAAGAGAAGTATTCCATAGACCTCCTCCTTTTTCAGCATAACTCCCTAATGCTGTCTTGTTGTGGGATCTCCACAAACAGTCACCTCCAACCCTCTCAAGAAGGTTGCTATGGAGAATGACCATACGTGGCATCAGCCCTTCTGCTTCCACTATACCGCATGAAATTGCAGCCAAGGCTATCAAGGGGCTTTAATGGAAGATGGATGTCCTGAAATCATTCCATGTTTCTATTATTCCACATTTCCTTGCCAGAGTAGAAGTTTGTGCAGCTCTTGTTCATCTATACATAAAGGGTGATCCAGTGATTTAGGGCACTATTTTTTGTTGGGAAGATTATGTTTTATATATTAGGGTACCTGTGTTTATGATGCTTAATTTACTGAAAGCAGACTGCATTAGTTTCATAATTATACACGATGGCCAGAATACAGTGTTTCAAACACAAATTACAGCTACCACTGTTTGTCTAGAACTATATTTGATGACACGTGGAAAAACAAAAAAAAAACATTTTTGTGCACAGTGATGGAGGAAAGATAATAATACGTAATGAGCCAAGGAGTAGGAATGAAATCTACAAAAGCCAAATAATGTATATAATTAGCAAGGCAGAGACATCTAAAGAAAAAGACTGAATAAAAGACAAAGATAAGAACACTTAACACTAGAAAATGTGTTTCCAATGTGAGAGGGATAAAATTCAAAATATGTAAAGAGTTCAGAAAAGTTAGGTTTTATTACTTCATAGGAAACATCAGTTTTAAATTGTTCATTCATCATTTTAAGAAGTATTTTGATATTTACCCCTGCTTAGATTTATATTATTGAATATAATCCTAATTCCTGCATTTCAGTCCGTTCAAACATATCTATGTCACAACTAGACTTCTTTGTTTCCACTTCTGTACTTTTTCATATGTAGAAAATTTTGGTTTCAAATGTGCTTGCTTTTCAACTTCAGAAACACTACTACTTTAAAAAATCTCTTCCATTTTTGATGGAGATTATCTCCTTCAAAGGTCCTGAGAGCTGGAGGGACAACTTTTCAGCCCATAATGAAAGTGGTAGCTGTTGAATGGTTTACAGAGAAATCTTTCTTGACTACACATGAGGTGTTAACAATAAATGAAAACTTGTATTAAATACTCTTATTCAGAATAATTTCAATTAATCTGGCCTTGCTTTCTGTGGTTTTTGTAATTTTAAATCTTGCTAGTATCCCTAGGGTATAGTACGTTTTTCAGGACTAAAAAGGATCTAAAAGCAAGTGCAGGAGACAAATTTCTTCCTTTTTAAAGACACCATTAAAGGTTTACCCTGAATCACACAAGATGACTGTGGCAGAATTAGGACCAGAACTCTTGACTGATCTTACATACTGTATATGCTCGGGTATAAGCCAAACTGGGCATAAGCCGACCCCCAATTCTGAGACCAAATAAGGGGCAAAAATTGGTGACCCATGTATAAGCCGAAATCCCCATTTGGTCTTGGTCCCTGACACCCCCACCCAGTGCTGCTGCTGAGTTCCCCTGGGGTTCCCAACAGCTTCCCTAGCCCCCAGATCTCTGCTGCTGCTTTTCCCCTGCCCTGTCCATTCCTCACTCCTGCCCTCCTCTCACTGCTGCCCCCCAGCTCTGCTCTGCCCGTCCCTCACTGCTGCACCCCTGCTTTACCCCCTTTTCACTGCTGCCTCCCGCTGCCCTCTCTGTTCCTCCTGCTGCCCCCCTTTCTCACTGCTGCCCCCCCACTCTGCCCTTTCCTCACTGCTGCCCCCCCGCTCTACCCCTTTCTCACTGCTGCCTCCTGCTCCTTCTGCTGCACCCCCCAGCTCCTCCTGCTGCCCCCTGCTCTGCCCTTTCCTCACTGCTGCCCCCTCCTCCTCCTCCTCAGTTTCCTGCTGTTCCTCCCCTTTCCCTGTCACCCCTGACCCCTGCTGCCGCTCTTCCCGGCCTCCCAGGCACCCCCCCCCAAATCCCAAGTCTCTGTCACCACTTCCCTGGGCTTCCCGAAACCCTCGGGCCTTCCCGCCACTATCCCCGGACTCCCCGACCCCCCCCCCAAATGCCCGGGCCCTGCCACCCTTTCCCTGGCCTCCCTGAATCCCCTCCTTAATGTCCAGGCCAAACCTCCCCCCCCGGGCCCCCTTACTTGGCCGCTCCAGATGCCGGGGTCCCCTCTCTCCTCCGGCCCCCGCCAAGATTGACTGCCCAAGATGGCCACATGGCAACACTGGGGCCTTCCGCATGGTCAGGGAAACTCCTGGGCTAGGGCTGTCTACCGTATTCTCCTGAGTATAAGCTGAGTACCTGTTTTGAAGCCAATTTTAAGGCACAAAAGTCTTGGCGTATACGCGATGATATACGGTATATCTTCATTTGTAATAATGAAGCACATGAATATTTAAAAATAAAAACGCATGTCAAAAACAATACTGATTTTTTTAATTTGCCTATTTGTTATATGCTTAACATTACTTAAGTGTAAGTTTTGTGAATTTATGTAAATGAATATCAGTCTTAGATAGTGATGGAAAAGCTTTATAAGTAGGATCAAGGTCAGTGCATAGCAAGCAAAGTATATTGAGTACAGTATGCTACACACCTCCCTTCCCCCTAGGAGAAATGAAGGATGGGAGTGATGTGCACTATATGATGGGATAAAGATGGCATTCAAGGATAAGGGGAATTTGATATGGGAAATTTCTACCTTCTGTATAATTAGGAAACCTTAGAGGTGTGACTGAATGAAGACAGAGGTGATGGATGTAACAAATGATGGCTTCTTAAACTAATGTGTAGGGAACCCTGCCACAAATGGTTCATGTCTAGCTCTAGTTAACCAATAACCATGCAGTAAAAACAAATTAAAGTTGAGCCCCTGGGGGTCAAGTGGCCATAATCTGATTAAATTTATTATAATATAGAAACCAAAACCAATTAAACCAAATATAAAAAGTATGACTTCCGACTAGCTAGTTCTGATGCCCTTGTGAAAGGAAAGGGCCTGAGTTAAACACATATAAACATTGCAGAAGGTCCATCAGCTCAGAAAAAATTATATAAACCTATAATATAAGAATGTGCAAGACAAACATATATGTTGTCCTGTTTAAAACATAAAAGAAGCATTTCAAAAGAGGAATAATTAATAGTTTTCAAAAGATAATAGCTCCACCAATTTTACTGCATTTATTACATGCATTTTATTACAATTTAATTGTATTTATTACATGAAAAGTTACAAATATATTAATTGACTGATGGCAAAGGCAAAAGTTTATAGGCTCATTAACTGCCTTCATTTTAAAGACGGGGAAGAGCTCTAACACTAAGAAGTTTCAGATGACCTTGATCAATAATATAATTCATTTGTATTAATAAATTAAAATATATGAATACAAATAATAACAGTATGATTAAGAAACTATACTTGTATAGGCCCATCCTTCCCTAGGAAGCAGGTAAAGTCCAAAATGCAATGGAAGGACAATGCTTCCTCTGCATGAAAGACACACAGTAACCCCCTGTTGTGATGGAATGGCTCTGTGCAGGACCATGGAAAGAGCGTAGTTGGTGTGTGTGACAGGGTTCTGGGGGGTGATCCCCTGGCCAGCTTTCCTAGCAAATGGGCAGCAGAGCTAATTGGCTCAGCTAAGGACTGATTGACTGAAGAGAGGCAGCTGTTCTGTGCAGGCTGAGCAGTTTCCAGGTCCTTATTAGGAAAGGGGCAACAGCTGCCCAGAAGGCCAGAGAAGGAAAAAGGCAGAAGGAGGTGCTGAGGTTTGGATAATCTCCCTGCTCAAGTCCCAGAAACACTGAATCTAAGGGCACTGGAAGATGGTGGGATTTTTGTGCACTCCTTGTAAATAAAGTACTGGTGACTACCACTTGAAGGGTCTCTGCATCCTTTAATGCCAGAGGAGAGCCAAAGCATAAGGGCAGTGGTAGGCAAATCTCTTTCAGGGTGCTTCAGCAAAACCTGGTGGGCCCATGAATAGCTAAGCCTCTGGGACAAGGAAAAGATGGCCATAGCGGTCACTTTTGCCCACAGACTATTAGTAGCTACATTCAAATGTATGATGTCTCATGCCCTACATTTAGGTTGGTAGGATATTTCTTACACTCATGAAACCCACTTCTTCTCTTTAGCCTCATAACAGGCGACCAGCATTTGGCCCTATAAAACAGTTTCAATAGCGAAATATCACAATTTTGAATCAGCATGTAGAGACAAGGCAGCTAAAGTTCAGCAATGTGACTTAAAACTTGCTAGTTTTTAAGATCACCAGACTTGTTGTTACACACTGAAAGACTTTTTAAAGTTCAAACTGTAATTTTAAAATGATGTTTTGTCCCTAAAGTTTGTCATCATCTCTTCTTATATTATATAATGTTGCAAGAAGTGTTATTTTCTGAGATTTTCATTGGGAGCTGGAAGAGAAGAACAAACTTTTCACTTTTTACTCACAAATACCATGGAAACAGGTGCTCTAGGGCAACAGAGATAACTTCATCATAGCCTTATATAGTGTGTTCCTGAGACTTCTCTCCTGAGCATCAGACTCGGTTATCTCACTATTAAAACACACACACACCACCTACCTGCCTACAGCTCAGTGAAGACCTTGCCTTTTTCAAGGGGTCACAATTTCTATAGACATAACATCTGCCATTCTTGTGACATGCCCTTAGTACTTTACTGGATGAACAATCTCATTGATTTCATTGGAATTAGACATGGGATAACATATTGGTCAGTGTAAGTAAGTATTGTAGGATCTGGTTTATGATACTTACTTGAGTGAGAGTGCTTTCCTCAAGTGATTGGTCTGGTCTGGTCTCATAGACTGTTAAGGTCAGAAGGGACCAATATGATCATCTAGTCTGACTTCCTGCACAATGCTGGACACACAACCTCATCCACACACTTCTGTAATAAACCTCTTTTGACAACTTTCCAAGACAACAAAGAATGCATGGTGATCGTTAGAGCCCTGCAGATCTGCAGGTATCTGCGTCAGATCCATAGGTAACCGTATCCGTGGGTTCGGTTGCAGATATCCACAGCCCCATTGTTGCAGACTGGCTGTGGATCCTATTTTTATGAATGCTCCCTGTAGCTGCTGCTACCATCTGCGTCATCAGCACATAAGGGGGAACAGGGAAGCACTCCACCTAATGCCAGCTGAAGTCTGATTGGTGGTCTGCCAGCCACTCAGAGTCTCATCACAACTGGTTGGGGCTTAGAGAGGCACCACTCACCGTCAATCAGTTAGTATGCTGACTTTTGATTGGCTCATTCCCCATGCCTTCCCCACCCACTTCTTCATTTTCTTGTTTGGGGTTCATATGTCATTGCTGTGAATCAGAAATTTCCTTGGTGGCCAAGGAAATCTGACTGACAACACAGAATGCAAATCGCAACCAAAAAAAGGAAAAAAATGGGTGGAATCCATGTGGTGAATGAGCCGATCAAATGCTAAAATGTTGATTGTGAGCCCAACTCAGTTGTGGATGCAGTTCCAGATCCACACAAAACATGGCATGTGGATCGTGGATCAGATAAAGACTGATACTGGGCAGGTGCGATCTTGTTCTGGATCTACATTTTTGTATCCACACAGGGCTCTAGTGATCATATGTTATTCTCTGTACACATTAGTGCAGATTTCTTGTTTCTTAAATTTAGCAAGTCAGAGAGTAAGCCTGGGCATAAGTAACTTGCCTCATGTTTTAGTTAGCATGTTTCGGAAGATAAACAAATCAGTAAACAAGGTTCAGAAATGTCTGTACTAGCTGAGACAAGGGGGAAGTTCCTGGTACTAGGGAAGATGAACCAGGCATATAGAGATCCAGTTATCCATTACAGCTCATAGAGCCTGCTGTATGGGATTGGTTTCTGAAAAAATAACCAACCCAATAATGAAGTACTGATGCAATGCATTGGAAATGCATATATTATTAGTACAGGTAGAAATGTATGCAAGGAAGAGTTTTACTATGCAACTTTGGCTACTTGGTATGTCCTATACACATGTTGGATGTTTGACTCTGATCAACTCAGCATAGTATGCCAAACAAACGAATCTGAGTGATGAGGTTGGAGTTGAACTGTGTTCTTGGGGAATCAAGTAGAAGAGGTTTTCAGGGAACCCCAAAAAAAAGATAGAATCCTAACAGCAGATATATCCTGCCTAGAAGACAAGATGTAAGATGTATCAAAAAATAATTTGCACTAATGTATATTGCAGAAAAAAGTACAGAAATTGCCTAAAATCTGATGATAGATTGTATTTGTTCACCTTTCCTATCTTACTTAGAAATGTACCCCTATTTTGGTGTCATAGTTTTGAAATCTTTCATTTAAACCTGGTAAGAGCCATAATCTGAGAGTAGGTATGTGATTACGTATTATGTAGGAGTTGCCTCAGAAAATATATTTTGAAGTTTCTTGACGCTGTAGAAACAGTGAAAAGAATAACATAGAATGTGGGAAATATTTACTTACTGTTAAAGTAAATTTCCCTAATCTTTTGGGATTTTATTTGTCTACTTATGGGAAGTTACTGCTGCTGACAGCAAACAAATTTAAGGTTCTAAGTGATATTGTTAAAGACCCTGTGCCTGTGGGATGGAAGAGAAGACAAAGGCTTATGTTAGAAATATTACTGGAAAGAAACAGCTCCTGATGTCAGAAATTAAAAGACAATGAACATAAAGAGGGACTTAATTTTCAGAATGTTATTATGGTGGAAATGATAGAGTCATTATAATGGGGGACAATCAGAAAAGAGATGAATAGATACCAGGCCTGTTCTGGGGGGAGGGGGAGGGCTCAGCCTCTGACCCAGGCTTTGCACTGCTGCCCCCTCGCCACACAGCTCCTCACCCTGTACCACTGCCTATGGCTGCTAGCAGGAGATGGGCAGGAGCTTGGTGTATGGCCTCTGGGCTGGCCTGTTCCAGCCCACCCACCCCCAGCATGGGGGGTGAAACAGGAACCCCACAAGCCGATTGGCCCTAGGCTCCAGCCCTCTCCAGCAGAGACAGCCCTGATAGATAGCATTTGGTGGATCACTGGAAAGTTACTGCTGAATGCTCAGAGCTAGCAACTGATGATGTTGGATTCCAAAACTTCTTCTATGATGTCATTGATGTTAAAATATGAATAAATTGATTTATTTATTTCAGTTTAAATTGTTCTAATCTCTTTTTTGACTGCACTTTTGCCTGTTCTGTTATAAAAGGTCTTATTTTTTGGTGTTTTAAATGGCTATAATTGTGCATTTAAAATGTGTTTCAAATGCGTTTGCATACAACAAAGGAACATTTATCTGCATCTATGACTGTATTCCATGTATCATCACTGATTAGGAAGTATGAGGGTCTATATTACCAGACAGTTCCCTAGCAGCACTGGGTCATTGCACTCAAAGGGTTAACTGATGGCATTTAATGTACTTATCTGGGTAAAGAGTTTCCAGGCTGGAAATACTTCCCCTCCTATTACCACTTGGTCAATTAGCAACCTTTAGGCCACAACTATATGTGCATATTCTGTTGTTATCCTGTCAGCAATCCTTATTCATTCACCAGTAATAGAATCCTGTGACTAAAACCTTTTTTGGCCAGGGTAGCTGAAAGACCAGTTTCTGATTCCTCACAGAAATTCTCCTATAGGCAATAAAACAGCAGTTATATCGCAACTGCTCAAATGGCAAATGTGAAGTGACTGCTTGAGTATAAGATGCTGTTTGAAAAAAAAGATGGGGGTAGCTCATTTGACAGAGCTGTTCACACTTTCTCTGCACAGCTGGGAGACATTAGCTTGATTTCCCAAGATTGGTGTGTTTTCCAGCACACTGAGTTGAAAAAAACCAACAGCCTCCAAGATAAAACTGGGGTTCTATCATACCTGTTTCCAAGATAGTCACCAAGAGCCACATTTAAACCCATGGAAAGCAGGGTATTTTTGTGAGGTCAATAGTTCAACTAAAGTAAAACAAGAACAAAAGAAATATAAAATTGCAGTCAACCTTTTGTAGCCCATCCTTCACACAAAGCTGCCCTCACCATCTCAAAAATATAGCCATTATTTTAAAGAGACAGGGCTAAATTCATCCCTAGTGTCAGTCAGTGAAATCAATGCAGTTACACA
Source organism: Podocnemis expansa (assembly GCA_007922195.1). Taxonomy (NCBI): domain Eukaryota; kingdom Metazoa; phylum Chordata; order Testudines; family Podocnemididae; genus Podocnemis; species Podocnemis expansa. The sequence goes on along the minus strand of ML681964.1, from coordinate 4,164,536 downwards.
AGGAATGAAAAGGCTTTTTCTATTCAAACAGTTGGGAGAAACACTGGTTACAACAACCTTCTTTACTGGAGTTGGAAATCAAGGAAGAGAGTGTCATGATCTTGGGTGATAGGTAATTTCTAAAAAAAGAGGTGCCTAAAGATAAACCCTTAAATTTGTATGAAAGCACTTAAGTAAGTGGCCTGATTTTCTAAAGGAGTGAACAACCAACAGCTGCCATTTACTTCAGTGGAAGCTGCTGGGCAGTGGGCACTCAGCACTTCTGAAAATTAGGTCATTTATTTGGGTGCCGAAGTATGGCTTAAGAAGGATGTTAATCCTAGGCATCCATTTTTTGAAAATTTTGGCCAAAGAGGTTTAAAGCAAGAATGCACTTTACTACCCACCACTCTACCAAACAAGTGAATGTTCCTTATTAAACTGAAATTAACTAAAAGATATCATGGATTTTTTTAAGGTAGTATTAGAGGTATTTAAACAGGGCAGGCTGTATTTCACAACATGGACTGCGCTTATTATATTCATTTACAACATCTCAGTCTCCTTCAAAGAATGTGAAAGGGAGAGAGGGTGACAGGCTGGAGAGGCTGATTGACTTATGATCTGGATAATCTTGCTGGTGCTTTGGAAGTTGTGGGATGCATTTTTCTTTAAGATTTATGGGTGTAGTCCTTGTTTGTGCTTCTTGTGTATAGCAAGTAAGTCTATGATTTATTTATAGGTTATATTTTTTCCAGCTTTTATCTGTTCACACTGTAGCTACTCATGAACACAGTAAGTCTAATATTTGATTATGAATGGATGCAATTGCAGAAGAAAAAGGCTTTTTAGAAATATTTTGACTTGTTAGCTGTTTATCTGACCATGATGCTCACTTTTAATTCTAAGTAGACAAGCTGTCTCCTGATTTATGCTACGATATGATTTACTACTGTCAGGGCTCTTTTTCCTCTAAAGGCATTTTACCATTTGGCTGCTATAAAAGTATGGTTATGCATGAGGCCTGAGGTTCTTTTGAAATGATGAGCTGGATTCTGTTCAGATTTTATTTACTTAAAACTTTGGCTCAGTAAGAAGATCTCAAAAGATACAACACTTCATTCCCTTGGTGGACCTTGAGGAAGGCAAGCAATTCATATACAGTAAATATCGGTTACTTTATTTTAACACATTCATTACATTCTTCATTCTCAAACAAGCTCTACTGATATCTACTCTAATAATTTAAAAACAGATTAACACCATCAAAATGTTCTGATTATTTGCCAACCGTGGAAGAGTTGAATTTAATACCTATTTACATATGTAAGTAAGAGCTGCATTTTAAAACTGTTCTCAGTCAATTATAAAAACGATAGACAAGTGTAAATTACACAAATTGATTTTCTAAATTACTGATTACCCCAGTCCTGTAAGGAACTCCTTGTTGGCATTAACTTCAGTGGGCCAGTGCATACAGGCATGGACGAGGCCATCCAACAGAACTCCTTTGAGGATTAAGACCTAATTCAGGGATTGCACTTCAAAGTGCCACAACAGATGCCTAGATCTGGGAGCTACGTACTCCAGCCCTCAGGCCAGCAGAGACTTAAACGGAAGAAAGAGTTTCATCCTATCTAAAAAGGGCTAGAGCTGTAACATGTGTAAAACGTCACTGCTGGTTAATCATAGAATCACAGAATCATACTGTTGGAAGGGACCTCATGAGGTCATCTAGTTCAACTTCCTGCTAAAAGCAGGAACACTCTCACTCAATCATCCCAGTCAGGGTATTGTCTAACTGGACCTTAAGTATTTCCAAAGATAGAGATTCCAACACCTCCCTATGCAATCCATTCCAATGCTTCACCACTCTCCAAGTGAGAAAGATTTTCCTAATATCCATCCTCTACATTCCCAGCTGCAACTTGAAACCATTGCTCCTTGTTCTGGTCCCTGTTACTACTGAGAATAGCTGAGCTCCTGCCTCTCTGGAGCACCCCCTCAAGTAACTGAAGGTTGCTATCAAATTCCTCCCTCAGTCTTCTCTTCTGTCATCTGCCCCAGCCCCTTAATCAATTTCGTTGGCCTCCACTGAACTCTTTCTAATTTGTCCACATCTTTTTTGTAGTGAGGAACCCAAAATTGGATACATTATTTCAGATGAGGCCTCACCAGTGCCGAACAGAGGGGAATAATCGCATCCCTTCATCTGCTGGCAACGCTCCTATTGACACAGCCCAATATGCCATTAGCCTTTTTGGCTACAAGAGGATACTGTGGACTCATATCCAGCTTCCCATCCACCATAACCCCCAGGTCCTTTTCTACAGTACTGCTGCTTAGCTGATCGGTCCCCAGCCTGTAGCAATGCATGGGGTTTTTCCATCCTAAGTGCAGGACTTTGCACTTGTCATTGTTGAACACATGAGATTTCTTTTGGCCCACTGCTCCAATTTGACTACGTCTCCCTGAATCCTGTCCCTGCCCTCCACTGTGTCTACCATTCCCCCCAGCTTGGTGTCATCTGTGAACTTACTGACCATGCAATCTATCCCATCATCAAGATCGTTAATGAAGATGTTGAACAGAATGGGCCCCAGGACCGACCCCTGGGGCACTCCCTTCGTTATTGGTTGCCAACTAGACATTGAGCCATTGATTCCTACCCGCTGAGCCCATTGATCTAGCCAGTTTTCTATCAACTTTACGGTCCACTCATCCAACCCATACTTTCTTAACTTGCTGACAAGAATGCTGTGGGAAACCATATCAAAAGCCTTGCTAAAGTCAAGGTATAGCACATCAGCAGCTATTCCTGTATCAACAAGTCCACTCATCTCATCAAAGAAGGCAATCAGGTTGGTTGGGCACAATTTGCCTTTGGTGAATCCATGCTGATTGCTCCTGATCACTCTATTTTCCTCCAAGTGTTTCAGGATGGATTCTTTGAGGACTTGCTCCATGATCTTTCCAGGGATTGAGGTGAAGCTGACTGGTCTGTAGCTCCCCAGATGCTTCTTTTTCCCTTTCTTGAAGATAGGCACTATATTTGCTTTTTTCCAGTCCTTCGCCACAAGTTTTCAAAGATAATGGCCAGCGGTACTGCTATCTCATAGGCCAACTCTCTCAGGACCCTTGGATGCAGTTCATCTGGCCACATGGATTTGTGCACATCCAGCTTCTTTAAGTAGTCCCTAATCTGACCTTCTATCACTGTGGGCCACTCTCCTTCTCTCCCTTCTATGTTACCCAGTGTAGCAGCCTGGGAGCTGACCCTGCCTGTGAAGACCGAAGTAAAAAAGAATTGAGTACTTCAGCCTTTTCTGCACCATCCACCACAAGGACACCTGCCCCATTTGATAAGGAACCTGCACCATCCCTGATCCTTTTCTCGTTGCTGACATACTTGTAGAATCCCTCCCTGTTATCCTTCACATCCTTTGCTAGTTTCAACTCCAATTGCCCTTTGGCCTTTCTGATTTTATCTCTGCAGTCCTGCGCAGTATCTTTTTATGCCTCCTCAGTCATCTGTCCAAGCTTCTACTTCTTATAAGTTTCCCTTCTATGTTTCAGTTCACTGCAGAGTTTTCTGCTAAGCCATGCTGGGTGCCTTCCACATTTGCTGTTCTTTCTGCACATTGGTATGGTATCTTCCTGTGCTCTTAGCAGCGTTTCTTTAAAATACAGCTAGCTCTCTTGGATGCCTTTCCCCTTCAGATCAGCCTCCCGGGGAATCCTGCCCATCAGCTCCCTCAGGGAGCCAAAACCTGCTTTTCTGAAGTCCAGAGTCTGCATTTTGCTTCTTTCCTTTCTTCCTTTGACCAGAATTCTGAACTCTACCATCTCATGGTCACTGCTGCCAAGGTTGCCATTCACTTTTACTTCCCCCGATCAAGTCTTCTCTGTTTGTGAGCAGCAGATCAAGTGATACAAGACCCCTGGTTGGTTCCTCCAGTATTCGTACTAGGAAGTTGTCTTCAATGCTCTCCAAAAACTTCTTGGATTGCCTGTACACTGCTGTATTGCCCTCCCAGCAGATGTCAGGATAATTGAAATCCCCCCATGAGAACCAGGGCCTGTGATCTGGAGACTCTGCTAGTTGTCCATAAAATGTACATCCACATCCCCTTTCTGGTTTGGTGGTCTGTAGCAGACACCCACCACGCCATCCCCCTTGTTGCATTCCCCTCTAAACTTAACCCACAGACTTTCAACCGGCTTGTTTCCACTTTCATGGTGGAGCTCTAAGCAATCATACAGCCCTTTTGCATATAGCACTATACCTCCACCTCTTCTTCCCTGCCTGTACTTCCTGAACAATTTCTACCCATCCATGGCAGAGCTCCAGTCATGCAAGCTATCCCACCACGTCTCTGTTATTCCAATTACATCATAGTTCTCTGTCTGTGCCAGTGCTACCAATTCTTCCTGCTTGTTTCCCAGGCTCCTCACATTTGTGTACAGGCACATAAAATACTGGTTCAACTGCCCTATTTTCTTCTGTCGATTATCTCCCCTGTTGCATCTTCCTCCTTGCATTTTTTCCCAGTATCCCCTTTTCCCACTCAGCTCAGATATTAGGGCTTCATTAGGACTCATCTCACACATTCTGGTAGCTCTCCTCACTCTCACTTTCTAGCTACCCCCTTTCCCTGGAGGAAAGGCTTTTTAATAAGTCCTGGGTGGGGCCTTAATTAACCGGTGTGCTAATTAACCGGAGTAACCCCTGCTCAGCTACAAAAGGGAAGGTGATTTGCTGAGCCTGAGGCTGATATACTAGCCTTCTCGTACTTTCTGGAAGCTTCTGAATGGAGCCGTGAGCACAGGTGTATACCTGGCGCAGTTCACCCTTCATCCTGGCACTCTTCCCTTTTGTGGCTTGCAGGAGACCCTAACACATGCCTATCTCGAGCCAGTGTGTCTCTTGTTCTGTAATAGAAAGTCAAGAGTGATCAGAAGAGCTTTCTGTGGGGTGCCTCTTTCACCCTCTGTGCCAAGTCACGGAACAGTTTAAAGTCATTTACCATAAATGGCAACGGAGGTAACACCATTTCCTCTTGTTCTATTCTACTTTTTTAGTTACACACACCCAAGTTTTGTCTACCTTATGAAACGTTATCACAAGACTGCAAATATGCAAGAATATGACCAAACTGATGGAACCATCCCCATGACAGCTCTTCTGTGTATCTCACGCCCTCGGGATACCAGTGCTTTTTCCCCTGTGCTCACTGGATCTTAAGGCATTCTAACTGTCCTTTTGTTTTGGTACTGCATGTGCCCTACATATCAGATCTATACAGCTTTAGTGTCATTGGTACCAATGATCCCGACCAAACCGGAGATTGTTTTTGGCTTGACTGAGGATCACTGTGGTGACCTATGGAACTTTAATTAGAGGTCTTACATGAGCGGCTCACAGGCATCTGAGCTCATCTTCTTTCACAGTGGAGGGTTGCAGTGAGGGTTCCCACCAGGACTCTGGAGCTCAAAGGGCTGACTCGAGGAGTAGGAGTTTGAGCCTCAGTTCTCTATCCATTCTGGATCTGGGCTTCAGTTGCCCACACAAGCCATACTTCTATGGAATGTGTTTCTCTTCCAGGTAGCAAATGCACTGTGAGAGTCTATCAGTCACTGGAATAGATTCCTTGCTACTGAGGTACTTTTTGAAGCTGGGGGAGCCAAGCAAACCTTTGTCCAAGGACCTTCTCCTACTCATGAGGTTGATAAAAGACAATGAGCTTTTCTTTTCTTCTTTTAGGCAATAGCGAAAATAAAATGTAAACAAAGCAAAAAGGTAAAGGGCTTCAGCAAAAGCCAAACAATTAGCAACTCTAAGAGAGTTAATGATCAGAAAGTTCTAGCTTGGTCTTTAGCCAGAGATAAGGAACTGAGGAGGAATTTACACCTATGATAGCTAGCCACATGGGGGCAGCAGGGGGGATTGAAGGGGGCATGCATGTGCAGGCAGAATGGATTGCTACCAAAGTTCACTGATCAGCAGCACAGGGACAGACACACCTACTTAGGAAAATTACTCAAAGAAGTGTTGTTCTTACCTCACAGAGCTCCTTTGCTAGATTTCATAATTAAGGTCCAGATCTTGCCACTGTTGCTCTTTAGGAATAGTATTTTCCTCTAGGAACACAGTTACTCTGTCAAAATAGACACATTTGATTAATACAGTGGAGTGCAGATACTGAATTATTTTTTTCCCCAAGAAAATATTACTCAGAAAAGGGTTTTCACAATAATGGGAATTGCAATTTGCACACTTAAACAATTCAGGACTTTCATTACACTTTTGGAGTGTTTGCAGCCATGGTGCAAGCTGGTTTGGTTGAAGACAGACATCCCCAATGGGTCAATTCAGTTCATAGCTAGGCATGTACCTGGATTCCTCATGACAGTAGCAGTGCTTTCTACCACCTCAGATTATCTAGGAAACTATCCCATTCTGGTGAACAATGATCTGGGCTCAGTTATTCACCTCTTTGTCACCTTTTGGCTGGTCTACAATGCTGCCATATACCACCTAGGCATGAAATTTTCAGCATTTTCAGAACTCCAACTAGTATGTAACACTGCCGGATGTCTCTTCAGCAACACTGGCTACTGTGGGTACATCAAACCTGTCCTTTGCTCGCTACACTGGCTTTGAATGAAGTTCAGGGTGTTGGTTTTTAGCTTCCAGGCATTCAAACAGCCTGGACTCCAGGTAACTGAAAAGTTAAGAAAACTCCAGGTGAAGAATGATCAAGTACTGGCTCTTCTAGCAGAATGGAACATTCTACAATAAGGTTAAACTTAGTCTGTGCAGGAAATGAATCTTTCTCCGGGCCAGCCCAAGACAGAATGAAATCAAATATCTAAGGAAGTAATGACCATCACAAACTTCACCCCATTCTGCTCTAAGTGCAAGACACATTTCTTTGGCTGTGCCTTCTCTAACATACATATACACAGATCTGTTGACTATATATATAAAATATGCCACCACACATATCTCTTTCCCTGAGGAGAGGATGACAGAACAAACATATGAATGATTCTAGTCACAATGCTTAATGCACTACTGGCAGGTACTCAGATACTATCATGGTGATCGCAGTACAGAGCTCAACAGAATGGAGTAAAATAGAGTATAGATAGTACTTCAGTACACATTTTCACCACGAAAGAGCTGGAAGTGGGTTAACAAAGTGTAACAAAGACAGAGGAAAATATAAATTCAAACCCCCAGTGTAGTGCATAGTAAAGAATAGCTGAATTTTAAGCACAATCAGTCACTGAAATGAAAAGTGATAATAGTTCCTGTAATACCTGCAGTTATGAACTTGTCAAACAACCATTAAAAACAATAAATATAGTCTTTAAGTGCCACAGGACTCCTTGTTTGTTTTGCTGAGCAAGACTAGCACGGCTACCCCTTTGGAACTCATTAAAAACAATACAATGCAATAGACGCTGCATTTGAAAAAAGGAAGAAAGACTTTACAAACTAAAGTTTGTTGTAAACAAACAAACAAACAAAAACAATTAAAATTGGCAATGATTTTTTTCCTATCTACACTTAAAAATGAAAGAGGAATGTGAACCCAGAAAAGATTCTGAGAAGGTGGAGCCTGATTAGAAAAAGCTAAAAACTGAAGCAATAAGGAGGCACCCAAATAATAGTGGCACCTGATGACTTCAAAGTCTCTCACTAAACGAAGAGACTACGCAAACATTAAGTAGGCCTCCTGAAAGGAACACTGAATGTGAATAGACGCCATTTAGGGTACTCCAGATACAGGTATCAATGAAAGGAACATATTGTAAAACATGCAGATCATGTGTATCAATGTGAGTTCAAGCTGGTGATCTTACTTCATGTGTATTCTAAATCAGTGTTTCCCAACCAGTGTGCTGTGGCACAGAGGTGTGCCATCAGGTATGAGCAGGTGTGCCACAAAATTTTTTGAAAACCTACTCAAAGAGCTCTGGATTGGCTCATTGGCTCATGAATACTCATGAGATCATTTGGAAACTATATGGTGGTGTGCCTCAAATTAATTAAAGGTAGCAAGGTGTGCCACAGCAGAGAAAATGTTGGGAACCACCGTTCTAAATGATGATGTCGACCATAAACTGATGCCTTTGTTAATCTAAGTGGATTGTTTCTTGTGTGGAATAGTGACTACATTAAAAATTAAACTGCCCTCAGTTAATATAATTTTGAGAAGATCTGTTGGTCTGTGTAACCCCTACAATCTCGGAGCATCAATCAGGCAGGGCCTGGGAGTATTTCAGAAAAGGCCTGTACAGACCCTGATGGGAGAGTTCACCTTGTATTACTTTGCAGTGGTCTCTGTGGCTGAGCTAAATATAAGCATGACATGTTCTGGCCAGAGTCCGTACAGACATCAACAGGCAAAGATCACAGCAGTGTGAACCCTTGAAGAAGGGATGTGTGTGTGTGGGGGGGGATATTAAGTCCTCTCTGAGTATCAGAAGCCATGGAAGGAGTTGAGCTGTTATTGGTAAGATAGAGAGTAACGCTAGCTAGCATTCAAATCGATAGAGTAGGAATGTTAAAGATTTCCCTATGGCTCAACCACTTCCAGTGTTGTACTGGTAAAAAATTGTCTCATAATTGCTTGCAGCCATTTTAAGTTATCTCTGGCTGGAAGGAAGGCAACTTCCCTTACATGGAATCAAGTAGAAAAAGACCCACTAACACATCACATTAAACTATTGGTAAAACCATATCATGAAATCAAACAGTTTATCTTGAAAAAGGAGGTTGGGGCTGTGTAAGAAAAGAATTTTTTGAAATTCTGCAGTTAGTCAGCTGGTTGGACAGAAGCTCTTCCTTACTGGCCTTGCTCCCCCGCTGGGGAGTGGTACCAATGAGGGAGAGGAGCTGCGACGCACATGTGGTTCTTGCAGCCCCAGCCCCTCTGGAGTGGGCCCAGTGGGAGGAAGCAGCTGTGGCATTGCAGGGTTGGCATCCCTGTGCCCTGCTGGCAACAGGCACCTGTGCCAGGGGTTGCCAACTCTTGTACTATACCTACATCTCTGAACTAGCTAATGCAGCTAAGCTAAAATAGCTACCAATAACTGCATAATTTGATATGCTGATAAATTTTTGCTTCCTATTTCACACATCTCTGATCTTACTATCCCATTGCCAAAGGCTACAAACAAATCTCTTTCACTGAGATGTCATATAATAATTAAAACATGAAAAATTACAGGAGAGAAAGCTCTCCAGAGCCATTGGACAGGTCATGCTCCTTTGATTCCTATCCTACTGTGTTTTGTAATGTTAATGTGAATTGTGTCATCACAAAAGTAGCTGCATTTCGGTGGTAGGTGAGATGTCTTGTATGTTGTAAGTGAGATTTTAAAACCACTGGATGTGCAAATGTGAATGTAAAATAAAGTTGAATTTGCTTGGCTAAATTGCAAACTCATTCAGTCAGGTGGATGTGCACTTGACAATTACTCATCTACACAGTCAATTGTACAACTAGTTGCAATAACGCATACTCATTTTAGGCATTCAAATGCATCCACATTTTTGCAGATTTGTTCATAGAACATCTGAAAATCTTTTTTTTGTGTGTGTGTAAAACACTTAGGTATCCTTAAGCAGGAATGGCACAGCATGCATCTAAGATATATTATTTTTATGAATTTAATGCTCCCACTTTCATAGGAGCTAGGTCAAATAGACTCATTGACCAACCTTAAGTTGAAGAAAACAGTCTATCAGAATAACACCTTTTGTCCAATAGCACTGTGTTTAATCTATGGGACTATCAGATACTCTTCTAAGTGAGATTAACATTCATACATGACTACCGTATTTTCAGAATCGGGCCCATAGTCTAACAGTCCTAACACTGAATACTATCAGTTTGACTTTGCTTTGGAGTGTGATGTTGCAGGAAACAGTGCCTCTAGTATCACCTGCAAATAATGTGTTTCTGTGCAATTCAGCCCCACAGTTGATATGTGTCTAAGGGCATATCCACACTAAAGGGACCAGAATGTCATAGCTACAGTATAATAGACAGTGCAGACACTGTCTACAGCAACTGAGGGGGTCTGTCTATTGCTGTAGAAATCCAATCTTCCCAAGCAACAGTAGCTAGGCCAATGGAAGCATTATTCTGTTGATGTAGCTCCCTCTATACCAGGGGTTAAGTCAGCTTAATTATGGCACTCAGGGGTGTAGATTTTTCAGTGCCATAGTTATGTCAACCTAAGATTTAAATGTAGGCCAAGCCTAGAGTCCAACCTCTTTCAGGCCCCCACCTCTGGTGTTAAGCACTGGTCCCTCAGAATGAGTCTGTTTGAGGTGTCTGCTCTTGTGCGTGTGCTAGCTCAGGCTCCTTCAAAAGAGTCCTTTTACTCTCTATGGTTTTGTTACACAGGGTTTTCAGAACGCAAAGCAGTAGTAACATAACTGCCTATCTCCAGGTGGTGTCAGGAATAAATCAATAGGGACATAGCTCCTCTGTCTAACAAATTATTTGCACAAACAAGAGTGTTTGTACCTAAATCTGTTTTTAAAATTAGGTCTCAGTTGTGCATGCTCAGTAGGTTCAGAGCATTCCATACATTAATATTTACCAAAGTCTGAAATGGTTTCAAGGAATCAACAACCACGCTTCCAGGGGCCCTCTTTCAAACCTGCTTCTGGTAAGTTTTAGAATGATGTTAGATCCTTGTTCAAAGAAAGATTTCCTTGGACTCCTCCAAATTATTTACTTTATTTTTATAGTGAATTCTTACAAAACTCATAGTAACCACAAGAGACCATTAATTCTCTTGATTTCACCAAATTACTCATTATCTCTTGTTATCGAGCATTTCTTCTCATAACAATAAAACTTACATGTCAGAGGCTTCTAAAACTGAAGTCAACTGCTCAAACATTCCTTCTGTTTTCATGGAAAATTAACACCCTGGCCTAACCTCTTATTCTGATTAGCAGAAGTGAAAATACAGCAGAGGCAGCTGCACAGCTTTGCCTCTCAGGGTCTAAAATTATTTCTAACTATGTGGTGTTTGTTTTTTTAGTGAGTCATGGCTGAACACGTAAGATGGCTGACTACAGTACTAGGGTACACACAAATGGCAGATTCTGGGATCACAGTTCTACCTTTCAGATTGAACTCTCCTGACCTTTCACAAGGTCCAGGTATCCATTAAATGATCACATTATGCTTTGCAGTCCTGTCTTTCTAGTTGAGATGCCCCTTCTAAATATCTCTTGTATCTGCACTATAATTGGTTAATTAACCTCTTTCCAACCTGAAGTGGGTTTTCATCCCATCGTTGGCCCACTGCCCCTTCCTCTTCCACTCAACTAATGTTTAAAAGACCAGAGGACCCTGAGATATTACAGAACTCATAACAACAAACTCTGCAGCAGGTGGTACCACTTTTGACCCTCTAATCTAATGCTAGTGTCAATAATTTTTCACTCAGGGGAGAAAAGAATGTGACGAGGATTCAAAATCATGGAGAGGGTGGTGCAAATTATGGTTCAAGTTCAAGCACTGAGTCTGTTGTGCTGGTTGATTATATAGACAATGCTAAAGACATAGAAAAAAAAGTCTCTCTCTCTTTGTGAGATAACTGTGAGTAAGTACTGCTCTCTGTTATAAGGATAATTCTGTCTACTTGATGGTTCACTAGAAAATGAAGCTCTGTTGCTTTCCAGTTGCTCCTTATCAGGTATTTTGGGAGATAAATCCAGTAGCAAGAGAGAAAGAGAGAGAGATCTCAGTAGCATTTTTATTTGCTCTGTTCTCTTTTGGTTTTATCATCTTTCTTATACTTCAACTTGGGTCTCAACACTGATGAAACAATGTTTATTGCAATCCCTTGGCACCATTTGAAAGGCCTAAATTCAGAAAGTGAAAACCCAGTTCACACTTTGAGCACGAGCTAGGTAAAGTTATGTTACTAGCTGCAAATCTCACAGGTGACAATGTGTGCTAGACAGCTTAGATTATTTTTAATAAGTGAAACTGGATTTACTGATGAAATAGACTCATTGAACAAATCTGGGGAGAGTGCAGCCTCACAAAACACTAAGATAGAAGTTCAGCATTTCCAAGAGACACTTGTAGAAATGGTGGAAACAAATAATGCTTCCCTGGATTCTGTATTAGACAGAACAGCACCAGCAGATGGACCAAAGAAAGCCAACTCTTCAATAGATCTTAAAGGAAAATGATTCTAGTTCGTGGGAAAAGGGAAAAGCACTATCTAAAGTATTCAAAGACAATTAGAAATCACATTCCATCTCTGCAGAATAAACTTCTATTTTGTCTTCTTTGGATGAAATTCCAAATGAATATACAGTGGACAGCAGGCAGATTTTAATAGCACAGACTATTAATAGAATGGCTTCACTGTAAAAAGGCAGGCAATTTTTAAAGATCTGTTTTGCGAATTCTCTTCTATTGTCAATATAGGAAAGGAAGGGCATTACTTAAGGACCGCATCCCAAACTCAGCATGGTTGTAGCAACATTATGCAATAGCAACTGTTTTTCTTTTTGCAAAATGTTAGTGTTTTAGATAAATTGCTAAAATGGGATAGGGATTAAAGTAGTCATTTGATTACATATGTTCAATGGAAATTTTAATGTAAAAATTTAATTAAGAATTAATTTTTAAAAGCCCATGCTTCAAAGTTAGTAATTCTTGAGTATTTATTCCAGTCCATATTTAAATGAAACCCAAACAGAAACAAATTGGACATTTCTTCATTTTCATTTGTGTTTACATATATAAATTATCATAGTCCAGGCTGAAAATAATCATTGGATTGTGGTTTTTTTTTTTTTTTTTTGGCTTACAGATAAAAACCAAATAAGTTAAACAATCTTGAGAACCAAGCTTACCAGTTTCCTTCACTAATACAGTTCTACTTTCCACAGCAGAGCAGATTCTCATCTCTTTATTGACAGCAGGTATTTGAAATGAAATGGAATGAATCTTTATTCCTTTGATGTGTGCAGGTATGTTGAATTACACTGGTAATGCCACCATGTCAGATAAGATGAAGGAAGGCCACAAGACATGAAATGACAGAAAACATACTATAATGTAGCATAAAATGTAAAAACACAGCTTGCAAAGGGATACATTACAATTAAATACCTAGTTTTAACAGAGATGTAGTTGCTGAAAAAGCATGTTTCAAATTGACCAAGGATTGCATCAGTAACAGACTATACTTGTATTTCAGAATTTCTTTACTGAATGACTCATAAAACAGCTTCTACCTTTACATAACAGATGTATTGCATATTACTGATACACTAAAATATATCTCTGATTAAGAGACTATGCACTGACAAAAGGAGAAAAGGGAACAGAATGATGTAAAATGAATTATTGTTCCCTCGGCGAGAAGAAAAGGGATTGAAAACTAATCCCAGCACAGCCTCCTGTAATATCTGTCAGTTTTTACTCCAAGAAATATGAATAGAACAAAAAGTACAACATTGCAACAAAAGAAAAGTTGTAATATGCTTTACACAAAAATTTTCACTAGGTTTGATTTACGGCCGGCTGCCCAACACAAAACATAAAAGCAAAGGCATAAGAAGTTAATATATTTAACAAGTCATCGATAGTCCACTCATCAGCTTCCCCATTCAACCCCCTTCCACCATCTACAGCACAAATATCTTCTCTCTCATCTTGAATAACCAATATTTAGTTACATATAATATCCCAGAACACAAACAAATGCAGCTGTGAGTGGGGAACAGAGCTGATCATTAAACTTCTATAAATACAAACTCAACATGATAAATGGAAATGACATTTTTCACAAAAACAGGACCAGCTACCAGACCTGAGCAGTTTCATTTACTAATTCAGCTAAAACAAGATTAGGTTATGATGGATAAGGAAGATAACTGTTACAGTTTTAAAAGTTCAAAAAGAGTGCCCTAATGCTAAAATGTTTTTAGAATGTGGTTGAATGTGCAAAATCTGAAGTTGTAGAGACTGTGATTGTTTAGGTAGAGAAAAAACAAAGATATGTGAGGAAAATAGGCAAAAATTCATAAAAGGAGCATCTTCAAGTGTCTTCTCTGCTACAGCTGGTAAACAGTTTTCTTAAGTTACAAAGAAAATTCAGTTATCATCTGATGAGTTATTGTACCAAATTTGGAGATTAAATTCAATTATCAAATCATTAAAAGGGGATTATAGTCCTATTTTAAGCGTAAATCACAATACTACTTTAAGGAATTACTGCTGGTGCCTCATTAATATTGTATAGTATTACATTGAGCATAAAACGCTCAGTAAAGCCTGATTGTGTAACATCAAGTCAAACCTGATGGGTACGCTATACAGTGTTCCACTGCCTGCTGCAACTGAAGCTTATTTCAATTGTGTCCAGCCATTGTCAATGAAAAAATGTACTTGAAAACCAGTAAAACCCATATAAATCTGAAGCTACACATTGTAGAAAACTGAAAAAGGAAGCTAAAGGACGCAAGTAGAACCCTACAGCCAGCAGTGTTAAAAACAATAAGAAGAGTCTTTTAAGTTTATTAGGGGGAAAAAAGGAATCTTAATAATGGTACTGATCCATTATTAGATAATAATGATAGAATTATTAATAGTAATGCAGAAAAGTCAGAAATATTCAATAAATATTTCTGTTCACGTATGATGATAATTACAACATCTTTAAACTTTACTAGTATCTCTGGACCATGTTAAACATCAGCTCTAAAGTCAGACATATTTAAATCAACAGGTTAAGAAAATTTGTACTCAAAAATTTTTAAAAGAAATGACTGAGGAACCCACAAGATCATTAATGATGATTTTCAACAAGTTTTTGAACATGGGGGGAAGTTACAGAAATCTGAAAGAAAGCTAATGTTATGCCAATTTTTAAAAAAGGTGAAAGGGAAGACCTGGATAAGTATAGGCCTGTCAGTCTAACATCAATCCCACATAGATAATGGAGTGGCTGATACAGAACTCAATAAATAAAGGAGAGTAATATAATTAAGGACAATCAACACAGGTTCATGCAAATGAGATCTTGCCAAACTAACTTTTTTTATTATGAGATTACACATTTGATTGATAAAAGTAATAGTGTAATATAGTTAGACTGCAAGGCATTTGGCCTAGTACTGCATGACACTCTAATTAAGAAAAAAACCCAAGTGAAGAGGACAGGTCACTGATACAAAGCAATCTGGATTTTCTGGTAAGCTAACAATATGCATTTCAATACAGTTAACTATAAATGTATACATTTAGGAAGAAAGGACATAGGTCATACTTACAGAATGGGAGACGGTATTCTGGGAAGCAATGATCTTGGAAGATTTGGGGGTTGTTGTGGGTGATCAGCTGAACATGATCTCCCAATGATGGACTGTAGTCAGGATGGCTAAACTATCCTTGAATAAATAAATGTGGTAAATCTCAAGTAATGGAGAGGTTATTTTAATTCTGTATTTGGTACTGTGTGACCACTACTAGAATACTGTGTCTGGATCTGGTGCCCATAAGTGAAGAAGGATTTTGGTGAATTGGAGAGGATTCAGAGAAGAGCCACAAGAACAACGAGTGAATTAGAAAAAATATGCCTTATTGTGCCAAACTCAAAGAGCTCAATATATTTAACTTAACAAAAAAAAGGCTAAGGGGTGATCTGATCGCAGTCTATAATTATCAACATGGGGAATAAATATTTAACAACGAGCTCTTTAATCTATCAGAGAAATTGTTGGCTATATGTAATCTATCAGAGAATTCAATGGCTAGAAGTTAAAGCTAGACAAATTCAAACCGCAAATTAAGGGTAAAATTTTAAACAGGGAGAGTAATAACGACTGAATGATTTATTAAGGGTTGTGCGAATTCTCCATCACCGGCAATAATTAAATCACGATTAGTGGGTTTTTTTTTTTTTAAAGAGATACATTGTATATAGTTCAAGCAGCAGTTATTCTAAAAAAGTTCTGAAACTTCTGTTGCACAGGAGGTCAGACGATCACAGGTCCACTCTGGCTGTGGAATCTATGGGCACATCAGTGCTGGTGGCCTAGTCTGGTAAAACCCATGATACTAATGAAAAGTGCCAATGCCCATAATACTCCAAATCCACTGATGTGAAAGGATGAAGAGTTATTTTAGAGTGTGATGGGGTGCCCATCCCACACAGGAGTAAAGGAGTATCCATCTTCAAGCATCTGACAAAGTGGGATTTTCTCCCATGAAAGCTCATGCGATAAAATAAATTTGTTAGTCTTTACAAGTGCCACAGGACTCCTTGCTGGGAAGTAAGACTGCAGCTGGAGCCTGACAAACTCAGAAAGGGTGGGAGCCAGTGATGTAGGAAAAGGCACAGGGAAACAGCAAAGGGACTACAGCTACTTGATATAGTATCCCTAAGCTGGAACCCAATGTTGGAGGTTGGGCCAGTTCCTCTACCAGTCACTGGGGCGTGACAAAGGGTGTTGGAGATGCCAGACAGACAGTAGGTCTGCAGAGACTGAGAATTCCCTGGAAGGAAAGCAAAACAAACAAGGAGTCCTATGTTTTGCTGAGCAAGACTAACACAGCTACCCCTTTGGAACTGGAAGAGAAGGATTTTAATGACCTAGTTAGAAAGCCAAGCCACAAAGAGGAGATTACAGACTCAGGAATGAGTGGGGCAGCAGAACAATAGAGAATCTGGGGGGAGACACCACCACAGAGAGCATAAACTGGCAGAGCTAATCCCTTGGATGGACAGCAAGAGGTACTGCTAGCTGTGAGTGTATCCTGTGACACAAAGAACAAAATACTGAATTACTTGGATGAGCTGTATTGAACCATTTGGTGTTGTGGTACCATTTTAGGTCATCTTGTCCATAATAAAGGTAGAAAATCTTGAAATCAGTGAGAGAAAAAGCCAAGAAAACCAAAATAGTGGCCATGAACCAAGCATGGAGGCAGTTATGAAAAATTAGTGATAAGAGACTACTTTCCTATGTGTGGGACTCTTGTAAGTGAATCTTCCAACACAGTGGAAGTTCATGGCTAGTTGGAAGTCAAGTTCAAACACTCGAGTCTTAGATATGTGTATTTTGCTGATCCATTTGCAGTACATGTATGCTAGTGACTTTACTTAAGGTGAACAGGAAAAAAACTATGTTTACACTATATCTAAGAAACATATTAGCAAAGATCTGAACTGAGCATTTTGTTGCCTCTTTTATTTTAATCAAAATGAACTGCACTCTAGATAGAGTCAAGCTATGGCAGATGCATTTAAAAGTGTATGAAAGATCATAAGTCTCATATAAGGGAAGAAGTGGTCTTCAAATTACCATACATATGAATTAGCATTCAGCAATGAACTAAATATCCCTTACAGATCAGTGTGTTATCTGCCAGTCTAATAATCCTACCTCGCCTTGCTCTAAAATCAAGATCCATATCATACTCTATCTCCATCTGACATGAAAAAGTTACAACGGAGAGCAGCTAAGAGCCATTCTCTGAGCCCTCTATTTTTTTTAATCAGACAATGATGCCAATATTCCATAGACAGAAAAAAAAAACATCATTATTACACGCAGCACTGTGATTATTCACTGACTGAATTCACGTACACATGACATACCTCAAGAGTAGAGATACTGAAAATACATATGGCTAATTCTGGACTTAACACAACAGCACTACAATATTTCCTCATTAGTGATGTAGCTCATATATGTCACAGCCACATTATGGACAGCCCAACCTCATAGTCTGAACCAGCACTGACAGTCACAAAACAGCCAGGAATCAGCTGGGTCAGGATATTAGCAGGTCAGAAGAAGACCACCAACTGGAAATTTGAACCATGAGTCAGGAACCTGGGTCAGATCTGCCCAGGACAGCTGGGGTGTCAGCCCCAGGAGAATTCACCAATAAAGGTAACAAGAGAACAGAATGAGCTGAACAAAACACAAAACAGCAGCTTCCCTGAGTCTACCAGAACCTAGAAGTTTAAAAGCATTGGATACAAAAAAGTATTGTAACAATTTCACAACTATACATACTGTATTCATAATATCATTACTCCAGGGCACAATGGGATTATTTCTACAATCTCAATCTGTACTCACATTAGCCAAAGAATATTCCAGGTTGGAAGGTCTGTAGGTATCAGAAAAGACACTTTAATATATTAAGGATTGACAAGTGAGCTGCATGCAGCACGAAAGAAAGAAACCGTTCTTTTGGCCCTTTATGTCTACATCAGTCATGCTGAACTTGTGCTTTTAAAGTCTCATCCCAAAATACTCACATACAGTAAACTTATAGCTGATCTGATATGTGAACTAAACTATTTGTACATACGATTCATAGTGTCAGAGTCATCTGTACTATGTTAGTTGTTTGACAAAACAGTGGGTGAAGAAGGGGGTCCAATACATGAGAGAGAAAATCCAAATGGTTAAGAACTAAGAACTTGATCTAAAGTTTATCAAAGTTAACAGGACCTATTTCGATTGATTTCTATAGGTTTTGCATCTGGCTCTATGTTTTTATTCTATCTATCCTTTTATCTTCTCTCCCTTTCAGGTCCCCCCCCCCCCTTTTTTTCCTTACAAAAGCAGGAGTGAGTGCTGAATCAGATAATGCTTTGCTGATAAGTCATTCTCAGATAATTAGAGTGAGTTTCAAACACTGCCCTGCACATCTTTAGATACCAACTAAACCAGAGTACCCAATTACCCAGAAGTATTAAGGGGAAGGGTGGGTGTTAGGAGCAAGTGATTGACTCTTGAACTCTTATCTGGCTGATGCTTTACATGCTGCTTCCTTCCCTCAGTTTTCAAGGCCCAATGAGAGATCAAAGAACAAATCCTATCCCAGCCAGCATACAATTTCTTCATACTGCTTGAGATCTCTGACCTTTAGAAAGTCTGCAGCATTCATAATTTATATCTAAAGTAGGTCTGATGGTGTCCCCCTTTATAACAGATTCAAAGACATGAATAAAACTCCTTAATTTTCAAGTATTTCTTTTTTTAAAAATTAATATGTGAAAGAAAAAAGTGTCTTGCTAAGAAAAAGATTTTTTAGGGCTGTAGCTCTTACATAGAAGGATACAGTTCAGTGGCCTCTGTTGTTAAAAATGTTCTAGTACCCATCTGATGCCCACTTATTTATGGATTTTAGACTAAAAGCTCTTTTTTGCCAGTTTTCTTCACAAGCACTTATCTCAACATCCTCATTAGATGGTTTTTCTCTTTTCTTTTTCAAGGCCTATCCATGCCCTTGGTACTTTCTTTTGTTCCATTCTGCAAAAGGAATGGCTTTAAAGGATCTCTCTCCAGCAGTTCCAACTTTTTTTTTCCATTTGTAATTAGCCTTATTTGAGGACTAGGGAAGTAGAAGACTCAGGGGGAGAGGAGGAGGGGAAATCATCTGTTGAACAAAGGAGAAGATGTTCTTTACTTCAGCCATATGCTGTACAGCCTGGGTCAGATAACTTGCATATCTGCTTTTAAAATTGTTTTAAAAGAATCTAACTCTCAGAGTAGCCACTGAGATGTAAATGGACATGGAGCGAAATTTCACAGTTAAGGGAGAGAAATGCTTTATGTAACTGTTAGTTATTACTATTATTTTGGAATTATTTAACAATGTTAATTAAATAATGTTTTGGAGAATTATTTCTGGTAGCTGAATTTGTCTTGAAATGAAAGACTTTGTGAACAGCAGCTATGAACAGTATTAACTGAATATTAACAGTATTAACTGATGTGTGTATAAAACTGAATATTTATAAGACAGAGGGGGAAACTGGCAGAGATGGCACCATGCTATAAATTAATGCAACAATACAGTTTAATGATCTAATATGAATACTCCCCCTGTTTATTTAAAAAAAATCAGGATGGAGAATATTTAACCTCTGTATTTTCTCTATTTAATTTTAAATGAAGATAAATAACTAGACTGTGTTGGAGGTCCCTAAAACCTATAAGCTGTTACAGCACACCTGAGGCTTCAAAGAAGATAGCACATATCTGAAGCAGAGATGGATCAGACAATTACTTTAATGGTAAACTACAAAGGAAGAAAAATGCTTATGTGCCTTTCTTTGCCGATATTTTGAGTCTTAATGGAATTTTGTTTTAAATTTTTTGGGCTTGTTTTTATTTATATATTTATTTGTTTATATAGTTTACTAAGTCTTGCCTTCCTTTTTTTGCAGGAGAACAGCTTGGACAATGAGAACATTGGAAGGAGAATTCTCCATTCTCAGCTGAAGGGTGTTTGGTATTTTAAAAGCTCTTTAATTTTATATAGATTCTGTCTTCTTACTAATTGTAGCCTACCTTTCAGAAATTCTTAACATTTTCTGTCAAATGTTCAAAAGCTATTTGATTACTACTATCACCGTAATTAGATTCATTAAAGTTATTTTGACTGCAACCAACAAATATGTTTTGATAAACTTTATATGTTGAAAGAGGAGATTGAAGATCATGAACCAAATTCTTGCCTTCTGTAACGTCACTGACTTCAGTGCTTGAATTGAACTCAGTGGGAATCAAATCAGATGTAAATTTTCCCCCATTTTATAATCTTTTCCAACACATTGTGAGGAGAATCTTGCAGAGACAGGTAATGGACCAGTTGATTTACTTTGTGCTTACATTTCCAATGCTTATAATTCTCTAATGGATAACTGATTTAATTTTTAAAAGAGTGGCATATATTTTTTTAAATCTCAAATGTTTGGGCCAGGTTTATTTTTAATTTTGGGCAAGGGTTTCAGACATGTTATCTGTATAGGTTCATACTTCCCTGCTCTTCATATCATAAACCCAATCAACTCACTGATTTTATGCACATTCAAGATTAGTAGTTCCATATTTTCAAAATGTGGGCTGACATTGATATTTGTGCTGTTCCACAAGCAAAATTTAAGATATCTAGACCTCATATACATTTATCTCAGTAACAGTCAGTATCTATCTGTGATCTCTGCTCATTTACAAAGGTGAGTGCTTCAGTTTATGCAACAACGTTATATAATCTAAACTCGTAGGAGAACTATCAGATTTAGGGGTTTGTGACTTACTGCTTAGAAATAAAAGATTCATTACAGTGTTAGTTACATCAATATATATTTGTTGAATGCTTTTCAACATAAGACAAACATCAACAATATTTTTAAAGCTATCAACAGCAACCACAAAAATAATGCACCCTAAATTAATGAAAACTTCGGTCATGAGAAGCGAAAAGCATTCTGAAAAGCAGAAAAATTAATGTGAACAGTTGAAGTTTAGATAAAATTAGATTAGAATGAAGTCTTAAAGGTCAGGTCTCCTCCGAAAAAAAATGAACAAAGGCAGTAGGATATTTATTTAAATTTTGGCAATTTTGTCTCATTTGTTTATCAGGAAAAAGCCTTATTTAAATGTAAGCTGATCTTCAAAACCAACACCATTGGTTCAAGATTGTTATTTGTTGGACAAATTATGGAAAAGATATATGCATTGGGAAGACAATCTTAGAACATAAAACAATAAGAATGACTATCTCAGAATAAATGAACAAACAGTGTACTTCTGACATTAGGTAATGGATACTGAAGACACCAGACTGCACAGGACTTACTACAGTGAGTAAAACACTTCCTCCTTCATGCTGTATGGAGAATGAGAAAGTTAGGAATAAAAAAATATTATAGCCATGCTATCTGCTTCAGTTTACTTGACCAATTTTGTACAGCTATCTACCGAAACTCAAAAGGTTAAATCAGACCTGAGTCATAGTCTGGCCATATGCAGCAAGTGCAGGCAATGATTTTAGATGAACCCAATCACTGTACTGCAAATACAATCCAAGCATGAATAGTTTTGAAGTTTCATCTTCAGAAGTTTGTCAGTCAACCCAGGGTGCAGAGTTGGTGGAAAATATCCCTAGGGAGAGGAATAAACCAGTTCTGCCCAAACAAATAGCAAACTAAGTGACTTGCAGGGTGGAGTGGGGGAACCAGAAACGGAGGGTACTCACCTCATGCAGTATCCATGCTTCTTCGAGATGCGTGTCCCCGCCCTGCTCCACTTCGGGTGTTTGGCCGCGCCAACAGCCAGCACCGGAGATGTCCATAGCAGAATCAAGAGGGGGAGGGGCATACACGCGCCCTGTCGTCATCACTGGCTTCGTCGTTCGTGCTGCTCGCGCCCTCCCCCCCCCGCTGTCAACTGACAGTTCCTTCTCTACCGCAGAGCACCATAGTGGGAATACTCCAAGTAGAGGGGAGGTGGGTCGGTAGTGAAGCAGGGCGGGGACATGCATCTCGAAGAAGCACGGATACTGCACAAGGTGAGTACCCTCCGTTTCTTCTTCGAGCACTGTCCCTGCTGCTCCACTTCGGGTGATTACTTAGCAGTATCACTCACAGGCAGTGGGGCTTCAGAGTTACCCCTTCCTACTGTCTTAAGTACTGTGGTACCAACTGCTGTGTTGACGACCGTGTGGGCATCAATCGCTAATGCTTTATAAATTTATCAGTCGACACCCAAGTGGCCGCCCTGCAGATGACTATTATGGGCACATTACGAAGAAAGGCAGCTGTGCAAGAGACTGACCTTGTAGAATGGGCTCTGATTAGGCCTGGAGGTTCTGATCCATGAGTGAGATAAGCCACTCGGATACAAGTACATATCCACTTGGATAGCCTTTGCTTAAAAATTGGGCTTCCCTTAGATCTTTCTGTCACCGAAACGAAATGCCTGGAGGTTTTCCTAAAAGTTTTAGTTCTGTCAATATCGAAAGCTATTGCCCTTCTAACGTCGAGAGTGTGAAGAGCTGCCTCGTGGGTATTCAGGTGTGGCTTCAGGTAAAAAACTGGTAAATGTATTGTTTGGTTAAGATGAAAAGCTGATGACACCTTTGGTAAAAACTTAGGATGGGGTCGAAGAGAGACCTTGTGCTTCGTGATGATGGTGAATGGTGGATTGGCCATTAAAGCTGCCAGTTCGCCTACTCTTCTAGCTGATGTAACCGCTACCAGGAAGGCCACCTTCATGGAAAGGTGAAGCAAGGAGCACGTCACCACTGGTTCGAAGGGGGACCTAGTTGTAGCCCGTAGGACTAGGGAGAGGTCCCAAGGATGTACTGGAGGTCTGATGTCCAGGTAAATATTCTGTATGCCCTTCATGAATCTTCCGATGGTGTGGTGCGAGAAAATGGAACCGCTGTCCACTGTTTTGTGGAATGTAGAAATGGCTGCTAGGTGAACCTTTATTGTAGTTAACATGAGTCCTTTCATTTTTAGGGAAAGTAAGTATTCGAGGATCTCTGGCACTGGAGCCACCTGTGGGATGATCGATCTCTCTCAACACCAGGTAAGAAATCTTTTCCACTTCTGTAGGTACATGTTTCTCGTCACCGGCTTTCTATTGTTTATGAGCACTTCCATTACTCTGTCAGAGCATTGTCCCTCCATGTCATCGAGCCATCTAGGAACCATGCTGTGAGGTGCAATCTGTCTAGGTGAGTGTGCTGCACCCTGCCCCTGTTCTGGGTCAGCAGATTTTGGGTGACAGGCAGAGTCATCGGTACCGCTTTGGACAGTTGTATCAGTAGGGAGTACCACATCTGCCTCGGCCAGGCTGGGGCAATTAGAATCATTCTGGCCTGTTCCCTCTTCAGTTTTTGTATTGTTTTGTAATCAGCGGGGTTGGGGGAAAAGCATACATTAGGGCATTGCCCCAGTCCGTGAGAAAGGCATCGCCCAAGGAGTCCTGACCTCAGCCCATTCTGGAGCAGAATAGGGCGCATTTCTTGTTGTGAGGAGTTGCGAACAAGCCCACTGCTGGGTATCCCCAAAGTCAGATGTTCTCTAGAATCATACTGTCCAGCTCCCATTCATGGGGATCTACGAAATTTCTGCTCAGGTCGTCTGCTACTGTGTTGAGTGTGCCCAGGAGGTACACTGCGGATATTTGGATTTTGTGTTCTAAAGACCAGTCCCGTAGCTTTATTGCCTCGAGACACAGGGACCAGGAGCGGGCTCCTCCATGGTGATTGATATAGTACATGGTTGTAATATTGTCTGTTTGGACCTTGATGCTTCTACCCTCTAATGCGGTGAGAAAGTGACGGCAGGCATTTTTTACTGCTCGCAGCTCTAGTAGATTGATATGTAGCAGGCTTTCCTGACATGACCATCTCCCCTGAACGCTCAGGTTTCCGAGATGGGCTCCCCAGCCTGTGAGAGATGCATCAGTGGAAAGTAGTATATCGTTGGTCTCGTGGGCGAATGGAACCCCTTGTAGCAGAATCTCCAGCCTGGTCTACCAGGTGAGCGTGTGCTTGATTGGTTGTGGTACACATATAGTGTGATGTTTGGCGTGCCTGCTCAACTTGATCTCTTTCAGAAACCAGAGTTGCATGTGCCTCATGTGTAGTCTTGCACTGGGCACCAAGTATGTCATCGCTGCCATGTGGCCGAGAAGTTGCATACAGGTAAGTACCGTAACTGTAGGAGAGGCTATGACCTGTTGTATGAGGTTGGTTAGCTTGGAGACCTGGTCCACTGTAAGGAACGCTCTGCAGCACAGAGTGCATATTCGAACTCCTATGAATTGCAGCTCCTGTGATGGAATCATTATGGATTTCTGGTAGTTGATTGAAAGTCCAAGTGAAAGGAATAATGATTCTGTTGTTGACACTGCCTCCTGAGCCAAGGTAAGTGAGTATGCTTGGAGTAGGAAATCGTCCAGGTAGGGAAAGATGTTTATCCCTCTGCTGTGTAAATGTGCCACAGGTGCCACCATGACCTTCGAGAACACACGTGGCGCTGTGCATAGGCCAAATGGCAGTACGTTGAATTGGTAGTGGTGCTGTTGGAATAAAAATCGGAGGAACTTGCTGTGTGCTGGGTGTATTGTAATGTGGAAATATGCATCCTTGAGGTCGAGGGATGCCAACCAGTCACCTCTGTCTAGGGATGGAAGAATATTAGACAGAGTTACCATTTTGAATCTCTGGACCTGGACAAACTTATTCAGTTCCCTAAGGTCTAGGATAGGTCTCCATCCCGCCGTCTTCTTTCCTGTTAGAAAGTATTTTGAATAGAATCCCTTTCCCTTGTATTGGTTGGGGACCTCCTCTATTGCCCCACTGGCCAATAAGCTGTTTATTTCCTCTCTCAGGATTTGTACATGAGAGGGGTCCCTGAAAAGGGACAGGGATATGGGTTTTGAAGTGGGTGTAGATATAAATGGAATTAAATATCCTGAATGAATTATTTCTAGCACCCATCTGTCAGATGTAATGGACGACCATTGATGGATAAAAGGTGATAGTTTGTCCATATAGCTTAGGGAAGTCTGGATTGTAGGGATGTGTCCTAGACTGCGATGGTTAGGCAAACCCTTGACCGAAGCCTCAAAATTGCTGTTTGGCAGGCTGGGGTTGGGCTGTAGAAGCTGTCTGAGTGCCCTGTCTTTGCCTAGATGTCTGCTGACTATATCTTGGGCACGGATTATCAAATGCCCTGCGTTGTTGTTGGTATGGGGCCCGGTTGGTCCTATTGTATTGGTACCTGTTGTAGCGGGCCCTAAACGTGGGTGATTGTATGCCCAACGTTCTGAGGGTCGCTCTTGAATCTTTAAGTGAATGCATTATTTAGTTTGTCTTTTCAGCGAATAGCTTATGAATGTCAAACGGAAGATCCTTTATAGTGGCCTGGAGATGTTTAGGTAATGCTGCCGAGCGTAGCCACAAAGATCTTTGCAAAACTACGGCAGAGCCGAGGGTACGAGGTGCTGCGTCTGCCGCATCCGGAGCTGCTTGAAGAGCTATACGTGAAATTATGCACCCTTCTTTCAAGATGGCGTTAAAAAGATCTTTTTTCTCGTCTGGCAATAAACTTATCATGTCTGCAAACTTCGAGTAATTGTCATGATTGTAGTCGGCTAGTACGGCAGCGTAATTAGCTATCCGCTTGCAGAGTTGCTGAGGTGTATATTTTCCTGCCCATATTGTCCATTTTCTTGTCCTCTTTATCAGGGGGTGATGATCTATTCAGACCCTGTTTAAATCTCTGGTTTGCAGCATCTATGACCAGAGAGTTGGTTTGTGGGTGAGAGAAGAGGAATTCATTATTACTCAACTGTATAAAATATCTCTTATCAGACTTCTTATTGATCGGCGGCGCTGAGGCCGGGTTCTCCCAGATGCTTATGGCTGGCTCCATGATACCCTCGTCCATTGGTAATGCTACCTTGTATGAGGTATTGTCCTGGAGAATCCTGTAGAGTCTATGTTTAGAGGGGGGAAGCCGCCTGATCTGGTATTTCTAGTGTTGCCGTGATTCGTTTAAAGACCTCCTGGAATTGTTTGTTTTCATCCCCCTTGGGATGTTTTTCTCCTTCCTCATTATTAATTCTACTGTCGCCGACTGGGTCTTTATTACTGGGTATGATAGTCTGTGTGTGTCCCATGCCTTGGCTCTGCATCAGTGCCATGGGCACTTGTGCTGGAGCATAAGTAGCACAATTGAGCCATGGACCCCAGGGAAACCCATATGGTGGGATCTGGTACCAGGGGTTATTTTGCCAAGAGCATGACTGCATCTGCTGGTTATTCGGGTCTGGCTGTTGAGAAGAAGGTGGTATGCCCCTCTGTTCTGGGTCTGATTCACCATTTGAGGCTACATCAGTCTGATTCGGACTGCACCATTTCCTCCTCCCCAAAGGATTGCATCCCATATAAGGGTGACAGGTGTGAAGAGGAATCAGTAGATAGCTCTTCCCTCGGATGGTGCTTCTCTTTCCTAGACCTCTTCCTGGGAGGAGAATGCTGTGCTGCCTCTGTTGTTTCAAGGCAAGTAAAGGGAGGCTGAAGGAGGGGCTGCGGTGCCATTGTTTGATCTATCAGTGCCAGTAACCGCCCAGAGGTCCGCGGAAGCGGTGGCGCCGGCACAGAAGGGTTCTGGAGAGCTGAGTTCGCTGGAATCATAATGGAGGACACAGGCGCCATATTGTTCGATGCCAGGATCGCTGTCCCAAGCACTTGCACTGGCGCTGTGTTCTGTGGCACGGGCAGGACCATTGAGATTGCCTGTGGCACCAGGGGGATGTTGTTTTGCCGTGGTGGTGGGGGGGGGCGTGCTTCAAAGGCGGTGTGGAGCCACTCGTTGCTGTTTTTGGCACCCGCTCCTTCGCGGGGCTGTTTTCTGAAGGTTTGGTCCTGGTATGGGGTCTTTTGGAGGAGGAGGACCTCTCTCCAGACCCTGAAGGGCTGCGGCTCTTTTTGTCACTCCTCCTGGGCAGTGGGGAGGAGGACTAAGAGGTTGTTTTCGCTGCCGGCTGTCTCTGAGGGGAGTTGCTGGGCTCAGAGGCTGGTCGCAACGCTCCCTCCATGAACAGGAGCTTTAACTTCATGCTCCTGTCTTTACGTGCCCTTGATTTTAAACTGGACCAGTGGGGGAATGATTTGGCAATGTGTGCCTCCCTAAGACACTTTATGCAGTCGTCATGCCCGTCTGAAACTGGCATGGGGTCATAACATTTCAAGCAGCATTTGAAGCCTGAGGCGGCAGGCATTGTGGTGCCGCTGCTGACAGGATTTCAGGCGCGCTCCGTGTTTGCTGCTGCTGCTGCTTCTTTTTTTTCTTAAACAAGGTAAGTACTATCAGTTAATTAGTTAGAAAGTGTCTATAAGTAAGGGAAACTCTAGTTACTAAATAACCTAACTAGGCTAACTATGAGGAGAGCTCCTTTATGTGGTGCTGACTGTGAGGCGGTTGAAAACGAACTGTCAGTTGACAGCAGGAGGGGGGGCGCGAGCAGCGCAAATGGCGAATCCAGTGATGACATCATGGCGTGCACGCACCCCTCCCCCTCTTGATTCTGATTTGGACATCTCCGGTGCTGGCTGTTGGCGCAGCCAAACACCCTAAGTGGAGCAATGGGGACACTGCTCGAAGAAGAAATAAAGATGTCTAAACTGGATAAAAGGTGGGTCTCTGGCATACAGGAAAAAGAAAGACTAAGAAGGACACAGAGCATGCTTCAGAAGGGCAATCTGCATCTCCCAACCTAGAGATGGAGATGACTGATCTGAGTGAGAGTCAACAAAGCTGGCAAAGATTAAATTTTAAAGGAAGAGGAAATATGTATTTAGACCAGGGGTCTCAAACTCAGATCACCACGAGGGCCACATAAGTACGACTACATTAGTCCTATGGCCATACCACACGTGAGGACTAGTGCAGTAGCCCAAAGGGCTGCACCACTGAAACCTTTTCATACAATAGTATTGCAAATATGGTTAATGATAGTGTCATTGTGGGCTGCAAGAAACAACTTTAGGGGCCTCAAGTTTGAGACCCATGATTTAGACCTTTCTTGTTTTTACCTGTTGCCTTGTATGCTACATATCTTTGTGTGAATAAATAATGTATTATTTTGAAGGATCTACGTTTCAGCCACTTCGGTCATCTCATTGGTCACAGATCCCTGAAGGAATAGTGTCTACTGGTGCTAAATCTAGCTGGGTTCATCATGTTACCATGGTTGGTGAACTCCGTCTGAGTATGGAGTGCAGGGGTGAGGTGGACCACATGCTTCTACCCAAGGAGGGTTACAGATAGGAAAATCTTCTGTGAAAGGTGTACTTAAGAGAGAATGTAACCGTGACACCATAGCACTGTCATCTTATACTCTAAAGTATGAGGTTTAGCTAGTTACTGTATATTTATCCTGGAAATGTAACAGGAAAGGACTGATTCCCATGACTGTGTAATTTAAATCACTTCTCTTATATGTTTCAATTAAATAATGTGTGATAATGAGTTTATTCCACTAATTAATATGTTGCATAAGAGGTACTGAGTAATGAGTTTGTTCCACTAATTAATGTTCTATAAGAAGTATTTAATTCACTTTATTTATTTGCTTGCTTTTAATTTCTTTCAGTGAGGAATTGCCTTTTGTATATGGAAGAGGGGAAACAAACAACAGATCAACCTTTTTAAAGAACATATTTATAACACTATCACATCATTCTTAATAACCTCCTTTCCAAATCCGAGTTCTAGTTTTCCTTCAGAAATATAATTAGGGCACAGGAAAGAGCAAGTAAAAATGCGGTATCAAAAATCAATTGCTTTCTAAACTACTACACTCCAAAGTACTCAATAAAAATCAAAGTTACATGGGAAAGAGATTTAGGTGAAAGCATTTTAGAATCAGAATCAGAAGACATTTGCTCAGTAACACACAACTTCAATTTGTGCACATCACATTCTTATGCCCTATAAAAGCATTCAGAGGTTATAGTATACACTATCTGAGAAACAGAATAGATTTCATAAATAACCTAAATTGCCCTGAGTATACAATGAATCAACACACTCTACTCTATACCTTCTGGCACTGAGCATATTTAAAGAGATCTGGATGAAGAAATCATGCAGTTATTGAAGCTATATGACAAAAACAAGACCAACACATTCTCTGTTTGAAATTTAGGAGCATTTAATAATAATTCTATGCTAAAAACCTAATAGCAGTGCACAAAAATCCTATACAAGCAGCCAAGGGTTGGACGCTGGGGATAGGATTTTTTTCTTGATGAAACAGGAAACCAAAATATGTTCTTGTTTTGTTTTTTTTTTCCAATTTAGAACAAACAGAAAGCACTCATAAGCATGTTCTGGATACTCTACCAAGTACTTAAAACCTCAAATCAAAACCACTATCACCCTGTTCAGCCAGCAGCAACACATAATTAAATACTTATTATGTTAACTCCCCATGCCTAGTATTTAGTGTAAACATGTAGATTTGGCAATAAATCAGCAAAGATGATAGAATTTTGCTCTTCAGTTTTGGGATGGAGCTAACTGAGAGGAGGTGGAGAGTTATTCATTGCCCCATATAATCAGTGTCCATCAGTTTCAGCTTCAATCCTGGATGCTAGGTACCACTGGTCGTGAATATTATATATATTACTGAGAAGTCCTTAATGCCAGCTGCACTGGAACTATCAAGAAACTGCAACAGATAAATTATTTGCAAAAAGTTTGAGATGAAGATGGCCATTAGCAATTTGGGCTCACCCCAACTTTACAAAACTTTTAGACACCTAAAAGGTTTACCTCCCATCTTCCTCCCAGTAAATAAAATATTCTTTAAAAGGCTTTTGGGGATCCTCAGGGCATTCCAGTCTTGCTGGTAAGATGCTTTATCCTGTGTACTAGAGAAATACATAACAATGTTCTTTAAAAATTAAAAATTTAACAGATCTCAATATTATGCCCCCTGCCAATCCTCTAGGATAGCATCATGTTATTCTCGAGTGCACCATCACAGTGAATTCATTCTGAAATGTCTACATAGCCTGTGGAAAAGCTGTTTGTGTGTACAAGACACAGCACATTATGAAGATTATATTTGCTTTGGTTTTTGTCCTGGGGAAGGTACAATAATTCCGCAAGGTTATCTGTCAGTGTTACTAGTTAGCGTATGCAGACAAGCAACCAAGTAGATCATCTTCTCCTCTAAGGCTGAAATAAAAAATTGAATTAAAAAAGAATGTGGTCAAATTCGATGGGCCCAAATTTTAGTCTTCCATCCCCTTAAAAGTTATCTGGTAAATAGGTTCTTTACATAAAGAAGTTAACAGGTTAACTACTATTTTATCCCAGTTGCAGACCTGGGCAAACCATTAATAATAAACTCAAGTTTTTAGCCTGAGTACATGCATATGTCATAGTGTCCTGCTCCCTGTTGTTGCTCTGATCTTATGAGCCAGTGAGGATCCAGCTGAGAGGGATGTAGTTTTCTGAAGCACCAAAGAACAAAACTGAGCCTTCAGTTGCCTGTCTGCAACATGGAGCTGCTAACTGAGGGTTGAATTGAACTGAAACAGAGCAAGAGTCATTATGGCTCCTAAGAA
Organism: Podocnemis expansa; assembly: GCA_007922195.1. Lineage (NCBI taxonomy): Eukaryota > Metazoa > Chordata > Testudines > Podocnemididae > Podocnemis > Podocnemis expansa. The sequence continues at coordinate 4,133,580 of ML681964.1, read as the reverse complement.
AGGAACATACAAAAAGGTGAAAGCATAGGAAAATTCACATCCCTATTGTAATGCGATTTTCATAAGCATGAGTGAACTGTAATTTTCAGAGGCTTACAATGTGACCAAGCTTGGGTGATTATTTTTACAAGCACAGCAAAAGGCACATCTTTAGTGCCAGGGTGCCCTCCTACCAAATATCAAGTCCCTACTCTATAATATGGAAGCACTGGAGCTTCTTGGTGAAACAGTTGTACAGATATTTTTTAACAGGAACAAAACATTTTTTTCCTCTAGCTTCATTCTAAAACAGCTGGACTGGTTTTGCTAAAATTTTAAAAATAAATAAATAAAAATCTGCCTGAGGCAGGCACCTGGCATGGAAAATTCCAGCAGGAATGATTTAAGTTTGGCGAAGTTATAAACAATGGAAAAGGTTTTATGATATAAATTGTCAGGTAACCTTAACTATAGGCATCAGTATGAATGTAATTTATGATACGTACAGCATGTAGCATAATGGAACCTCTTGGTGCTACTTTTTTGTAAACAACAACAATAACAGAATTTCAAACACTGCACAGAGAATACTACAATAAAAATTCAATATAGAAAAATGCAAACATATACACTTATACTCATGGATGTAGCCATTTAAAATGTGAATGCATTCTAATAGGTACATTGACCCCTTATTCAGTATGATCACAGTCTCCCAAGTAGATGCGTCATGAATTTGTTCCCAGTGAGGACATAACTTCTGTAACTAGTATTTATTCAAATAGATGTTAAGGTCAGAACATACCATTTTCATCATCTAGTCTGATCTCGCACATGATATGTGCCCTAGGTATGCTTAAACAACACTTATTCTGGGTAAAGCCTATGGCCTGTCATACAGCAGATCAGCTTAGATGATCAGAGCGGTTCCTTCTGCTCTTAAAATATATAATACACAGTGAACTAGCATATTGACTAGAAAGACCTACACTTTTGACTTTAAGACTAAAGCTATATGTATATCACAAGCATTACAGCAACACAGCTGCATTGCAGGTGGGTGGACAGCCCTCATTTTCTGGCTGGGTCCTTGAGTCTCCACGGTAGGCCCTGCCAGTTCTGCTTCTGGTCATGTGACTGGAATCTTCCTGACAATGCTCCTGTCATCTAGCAACTAGAGCTCTGGGAGGAGGAGGGAGCGGGAAAGGCAGCTCACCTTCTGTCATGCAAAAGCTGCAGCTGCTGGCCAGGGATGGAGCTGTGAGCAGAAAGCAGCCTACTCCTTCCCATCTATCCGCAGTGCCACTACTCGCAGCTGCTGCTGCTCATTTCCGGCTGGTCCACAGTTTCAATGGAGAAGCTCGCCCCACTACCAGGTGCTGCAATGCATGGCGATGGGTGGGCCTGTTGACCAAGTGGGTGGACCTGGCATTTGACCGTGCTACAGCATAGTTGCTTCCTGCATCTACAGGAGGAGGTTTTCTGTCAATGTAGGTAATCCATCTCTCTGAGAGGTGGTAGCTAGGTTAATAGAAGAGAGTTAGTTCAACCTAATCAAAGCACAGATTTTTGATAGTTCCAAGTAACACGGCTAAATTAATCTTATTTTTAAATGTAGACCAGCCCTAAATGATGGGAAAAAGACCACTTTCCTTGGTAAACTGGTCCAACAGTTAGTTAGTTACCCTTGTATTAAAAATGTGAGATTCATTTCTAGTTTGAATGTCTCTAGTTTGCACTTCCAATCATTGGATCTTATTTTGCATGTATCTTCTAAATTAACAAGTTCTCTAGCATCACATTCTTTTTTCCTCATTTACAAGCCATGATCAAATCAGTCTTACCTCTTCTTTTGATAAACCAAACTGACTGAGTTTCTTAAGACTCTTAGTGTAAGGCAGGTTTTCCTAAGCTCAGTTGTCATTCCCATAAATTGTTTTTGAATTCCTGCTAATTTTTAAACAATTTTTTAAAAGCACTGACCAGAACTGGACACAGTATTCTAGATGGTAAGTCTTTAGAGCAGGGGCATGGACAGGGATGGGCAGGTATTTAAATTTCACTGTTTGAGGGTGGGGGAGCATGTTTGGTGCCCTTACCATGGCCTCAGAGGAGCTTGTTCTCCCCACCATAGCTCGGGGGCTGGAGAATTTCTGTGCCCCTGCCAATTATTGGGGGGGGGGCACTTATGCCCTTGTTTGTCCCCCATGCACACACTGCTAGGCAGAAATTATCCTTCTGTTCTGTGTTTGTATAGAGCCAGGCACAGTGGCATCTTAGGCAGTCTGATAATACAAATACTAAATAAATACATAATACTTAATATAATACATATAATATATGATACTTAAGTAAATGCTTAGTTATTGTCCTGCACAGGGATGCTTTTTGAATCAGGACATATGTTCACAGACTGTAAGGCTAGAAGTTGAAAAAGCTGTTAGATTTACAGCTGATTTAAACAAAATTTCAAAATGTTTTTAAAACAACAACAACAAAATGCATATTTGATTATCCACTTTGAAGGGAATAGTCTGAAAAGCCAATTTAGCTAGATGTACTTGGAACCACATGGAGTCAGTAGAAAACTGGAGACTAACTCTTCCTGAAAAGTGAAACATTAACTTCTAATTTTGAACTATACCTATATGCTTTAGCAGATCTGAAGAGGTGACTTGACAAACTGGAATAGTTATGCAGACTAAAGGAGTCACTCATCTGTGTGTTAGTGCCATTTTCTGTCACAGCAGCAGGGCAGCACTAAGTATTTAGTTCAAATAAATGGTTCAATGTCCTCTGATAATACAACATAGGTCCAGCACTCTGTTCAATACAGTTTTAGTTCCATTGAGTGGCACAAGGCAGTTCAGTATTCCCAGAGATTTTCAGACTGTAGTGCATGTGTTCTATTATGCACTCAATCCGTCTGGTCCATTTGGAGTGGATTCATCAGGGAATTCAATTAGCTAGTCATTTTATTTACACACTGTAGCCTGCCAATTTGTTTTGAGTTTCAATTATTTTGATGCACCTCTCTCTTTTTTATCTAAAATTACTTCTGATTTGGTATTTAGCTGTAGTCTGGAATTTCTGCACTTTACACAACTGTCACAATAGGCGTCAACAATTAGGTTCTTAAAATTATTGTAAGTTATTTATTTACTGAACAAACAAAAATCACATTTTCATTAGCCATCAATTAGGGCCTTCATAAGATGTTCTGAAAGTACAACTGCAAAGAACATGGAATGACATAATAAAGAGAAAACAAAAAAGGACAAATTCTGCTTTCACTTACCTCAGTGCAACCCCTACAAAATTAATCTGATTTTTATGTACTGAAATTCTACTGGTGGTGTGGAGAGCAGAATTTGACCCACTGTGTTTGTCATTTTGATTCAAAGAATAGACTGGAAAGCAACTTATCCCAAAAGGATTCATCATTTACAATAGCGCTCAGCATGCATCATAAAATCTCCTTTTATCTTGACTACACAAAGTATGTGGGCACAGTAAAAACATATTTCACATCAAGAACTGTGGATGAATACAGCCACATCTCTCTCTGACCCACAGACACACACGCACACACACACCATTCTTGTTAAGTGCAAGTGCTTTTATTATTTGCATCTGATGAAGTGGGGTGGAGACCATGAAAACTTACACTCGCAGAAATTTGTTCATCTTTAAGGTGCCACAGGACTCTTGTTTTCATTATTTGTGAAGGTTACAAGCTTACTGTCCTACAAATTTACTGTCCTTCCTCACTTATTTTTTCCAGTAAACTTTTCAAGCTTAAAAATCTATGACAAGGTGTTTTGTCTGAATTTCATCTTTGGTTTGGTCGGTATAGTAAGGTCCTGTAAACAAGTTCACTCACCCCTAAATGGCAGACCCCCTCAACTCACCTCCAGGTGACCAGGCACAGTGTAGCAGCAATTCTGTTGGGCTAGTAGCCTCTGTTGATGGTTGCTTCAGCAGTTACTCTTCCAGTGATAGAGGTCTCCAGTTGGGTAACCATCTTAAGTCCATCATTTCTAGGGTCATGGTTACCAAACTAAAAGTCTCAAAATATCGATGATAAAAAAACCACCACCAAACCTTCCCCTTTCTGGGGCTCTTCCTCAGTCAGTCTTGGGCTCAGCCTCTAGCTCCTGTGCTGGGCTTGATAATCCTTGTGGTGGGCTTAAATGGCCCCATCGTGGGAGGTCACACAGGAAACCCAGTCCCATGTTCTACTCTGGGTTCCAGGACAGGACCAGTATTGAACAGCATTTTCAGTAACATCTGCTGAAGCTGCTGTCCTTACTTTGCCTCCCCACCCCAGGCAGGTATGGGTTATCTCTAGCCCATCTCTTCATAAGCATAGTGAAACATACATGAGGGAAAACTGTCTGTGTTCCCATCATAGAGCATTGTTCATAAGTGTTGCTTTCAACATAAGGGTCTTGGTTTACTAATGCTTTTCTTAATTAACCCGGGTTTGTCAATCCAAAAATATCCTACCCCGGGCAAGTCCATAAAATTCTTTCTAAAGAACCCTCTTGCTAAAAGTCCCCCAACAAGCCTTGCTAGTTAACCAAGTTCATGTTAATTTAGTGTAATGTTATTTAATTAGATTTTGATAAGGAGTTCAGATGCCTTTGGCCATTCGACACTGATCAATAAAGCTTGGTAAAGTTATTACCAATTGTTATTATTACTACATAGCAAGTTGTAAAAAGGAAGGGCTGATCCCATGAATTACATCCTTCATAACTCTGAATACCTCAAGAAAGAGCCCTCTTGCTCTCCTTTCCAGGTTAAATAATCCTAATTTTTTAATCCTTCATAGTAGCTAAGCCCAGCCATAACATTGACAAATTTTACTGCCCTTCTCTGGACCTTTTGATTCTTAGATACAGGCCCAGATTACAGAATTTTGAGGTCCAGTGCACCGGGGAAGTGGCAACCCACACCCCCCCACACACAGTCTTTGAAGCACCCTCTCCCTACACAGACTCCCAAATGCCCTTCCCACTCCACATGTGTTAACTGGCAGTTCCGTGCGCCTGGGGAACCCTGGTGCACTACCCAGCCTGTCTGACTCAGAAAGGTTTGCCCTTCCTCACCACCACCCCCACACCTCTGCCTCAACCAGAACTGGTCAGAAGAAAGACTAACAAAAGGCAATGAAAATGCAGTGGGAAACACACATAAACCACTCTGAACAAGGGTGGCAGGATTAAAGCAACTCCCATTCTCTCATTTGCATCAAAGATAGGACAGGGACACACCTCCATTAGTGTTCAGCGCAGAAATCAGAGATTCCAAGGCAAGGACTGCACTGAACCCTGGGACCATAGAACCAGGGGAGCACCACATGATGGGCAATCTGTGCTCCCAATGCTAATCAACCCACACCTGAACACACCCAACTCAGCAATTATCAGAACAATTCTAGCAATTAATCCTTTTTGGGTATCTAAAATACTGAATCTGCCTGATTGTATTGTGAGCTTCCTTGAAATAACATCAGTTCCTATTGTCCAGCTTAAACAAAACAACTGTGGTATACTTCTTTGCATCACCATTTACACATTAACAAATCTAGTGTTTCTCCTTTGAATCATTGTTGCTTTCCCTACAAAAACCCCAACCCAAGTTCAAAACTCTGTTCTGATGTTTGAATCCAAAAGCTGCACCAGTTCCATTGGGACTTCACCCCTTAACTGATTGTAGCAGGGGCTCTGCTGGTCATGAGCACTCCAGACCCTCTCCAAAGAGCACTGGGGAACCTAGACTAGGTCAAGTTTCATTGAGTGGTGAGATCACAACACTCTCTCTCTCTCAGTTCAGGTATAACTTCATAAAACTGACTTTTGTGATGAAACTTGAGCTAGATTGCCCCAATACACCGACTGAAACCATGTAACACTGTAACCATATCATCATAAATTTTATAAACCTGCCAATAAAACAACTTATATGGTCAAACTGGTTGCCACGCTCTCTCTGAACTTCAGTTACTCTTCCATTTTCTCTATTTCCCTGTTTGTTCTGCAGCAATGTTCCTCTTCTCTAAGCCAAAGATCCTTGTAACACCAAAATATCCTGTGGAATTGGCTCATGGATGGAGTTACTACCAGGACAATTGTGACATGAGATGGGGGTAGGGGGTGGAGGAATGCTGAGTATGCGGCATATGAGGTTGTCAGCTTGCTGAGGGACCCTGTTTCCTCAGACATTCTCCCTTTCTCTCCCATGCAGGGGTGTGTGTGTCTGGAGGAACTGTGAAAACTAAGCCCTGCAGGGTAGCTACACTGAAGTAGGAACTTGCAGAAGGTGGAAACACAAGTGACACAAGCAGTACACTGCTAGACTTACAGAGACTCCAGAAATGTAACTAACACATGAGCACATCTCAAGGTGAGAGGCAAATCTAGTAACACATTTACCCCAACAAACCTTCATGAGTCCCATCACTCACCCTGACAGCTTCTTCACACATGATGTCCTACTCACTGCAGCCTTAACATCCCCACTCACCCCCAACATTGCAGTCTCCAACCCTACTGACCCCAACATGCCCATTCCACGCAGCCCCTAAAATGAAAGCCACCCCATCATTGGGTTACCAGATACCAAAGCCTGGAAAGGACGACGGGGAAGTACGAAAAGGAGACATTGGAAGACACATGGAGAAAATGTAGTACTAATGTAATATTCTTCTGTTTTTAGGGGGCCATGGAATGTTTTCCCAAAAAATAAGGTATTCCATGGCATTCCAGCATACTTTAACCCCTATAAGTAAAAAGCCAGACAAAATAATGTATTTTAAAATGCCTGCCAGGCAGAGGACATGAAGGTAAAAAGGAGGACATGTCCTCCTTTTGCCTGACACCTGGTAACCCTACCCCAAAATCTCCCACTTACCTCCATATCCTACCCTGACAGCATCAACACTCCCCATTCTTCCCACAGCCCACCAATAATGTATCCCTTGCCCCACATCCACTACTCCCAGGATCTTCCTGACCCCTCTCTGGCATCTCACTGGCTTAGTGCTTCACTCCCATCCTGAGCTAGGCCAACTCTTCCCTGTCCCAGCCCCACTCTCTTCCTTTGCCCACCCTGTACTGACTCAGCTCCATGGCACTCAGACAGCAGCCACACCAAATTTTAGTGGCATTGCAACCTGCTGCATAAGATTAGAGCACCACTCAGGTGTAGGTTTGTTTGTTTTTCTTCTTCTTCTCTGCACTCTCTCCTGGTGGTTGGGAGCCCTCCTGGAGATGCGAGCTCTTTACAAGTATACCAAGTGCACAATGATTTATCCAGGCCCGCTCAGATATCTTTTTATTAAGGTAAGAAAATCAATTTTCTAAGGTACATTAAACTAAAGTGTACCTTAATTCAGGATACGATCCTAGGATTTCCATACTGGATCAGACCAGTGAGGGGCCAATACCAGTTGCTCCACAGGAGCACGCAACAAACCCTACAGCGGGCAGCTGTTAAAAGTACCTGCCCATAGGAAAAGTTTCTTCCTAACCCTCATTAGTGAGAATTTCTTGGCTTTTGTCCTGAAGCATGGGGGTTTATGGAACTTCCACCTTTCTAGTTGTTTTAATATCTTTATAACAACTCTGGGCACTCGTTAGCTCTATAAATGTCCACTCACTTATTTAATCCTGTAAGGTCGTGGACCCAGCTCCCTCCCACTCCACACCTTTATGGTCCCCAACCCTCTGCTTTTGTGCTGTCCTTTCACCCTCTCTTTGGCCACTCTAGGTTCAAATCTCTCCAGATTCTGCAAATGTTAATTCATCATCCTTCTGCATTCAAATCAGGCTGCTTTCTCTGCCTCCTCTTCCATGACACTTGGGTGCCTACAATGAGATGATTGAAACATTAAGAAAGAGAGTCATCCAGCTCTCAATTCCTGCACATGTCACCACAGCAGCCACTGGCTACTTGGAATTACTAGGAAACATCTATTAAGTCCCTGCAGCCCTAGGAAGAAACATGAATGCTCATTGCAGATGGACTCTAAAGAATTTAGCTGCCAAATTCTAACAAGTCTCTACTGAACATGTGTGAACTGAGCTTTTTCAGTGGCTCATAACTTGCTCAAGTTTGGGAAAATCTTCACAGGCATGGTAAACTGCACATTCCTTATACTAGGGTGAACCTATGTTTAATATAAAGTCTCTGCTCCAGAGCATGGAGGCACTAGAACTTCTCAACAAAATGTTTTAAATATATTTTTTAACACGTACAAAATGTATTTTCCCCTAAACTTACTCTCAGAAGTAGCTAATCCACTTTAGCTGAAACTTTCCTAAAATAATTAAGCCTGAAATAGACGCTTGGTATGGGAAATTTTAACCTGAACAGTTAAAGATTTGCATAGATATAAGCTATCTATATTAGGGTCTCATAATGGAAGGTGTTGAGCAACCTTAACACAGGCAACACGATCATCTTCTTCTATGATACAAGCTGGGATTTTTAAAAGAGGCTTAAGTAGTTAATCATCAAAGCCCATTTTAACTCCCTTGAAAAATCTAGCTATGTATAATAATGTCATCACAGTATTCATCATATAATTTCCATTCCATTTTAAGATACATTGAGCTTTTAGCTTCTGCTGTGCCAAGGTAGATATCCTGAGTGAGCTCACCTCTATTGATATGTCTGCACTGCAACTGGAGGGGCAGTTGCTGTATGTGTATACATATCTAAAATAGCTTTAATCTACCACAAAGAGCAACAGCAGCAAGGCTGCAACAGCACAGGATTCGGTCAGGGGTTAAAGTATAATTTGGTGGGCCCTGGAACCCTCCTAAATTTCCAGGCCCCCCTCACAAAGGTCTGGCTCCCCTTCACAAACCTCTGTCTCCCCACCCCAGCAACTACCCCACAAATGCCTGCCTCCCACCCCAGCCATTGCTCCCAAAATGCCTGCCCCCATCAGACCCCTCTTTCCCTATGTTTTCCTCAATCCCCATTCCTTAAGCTCCCTGGCTCCATGTCCCCACTCCCAGCTCCCCTATCTTCACTTCACCCTCCTGAGCCTCCAATCCCCTCCAAACCTTCCTAGTCCCCTTCAGTCCCCTTGTGCCCATTGCCCCTCTCCGCTCCCTTCAGCCTCCAACCCTTCCACACCTCCCAGCCCTCCTCCCGCCAGAGCCTGACTGTCCCCAACCTCCAGGGCCCCCTTACCCGCACCACTGAGAAGCTGGGCCAGGCCAGGCCAGGGGGAGAAGCTTTGGTGCTGGCTGGCCAGCTGGCCAGCAAGAGGGTCACAGCCCCGAGACTGGGCCCAGGCCACACGTGCCACTCGGGCCCAGCAGGAAAGGAAGGGCCACCGCAGGCCCCGGGAAAGAGTGGGGGGAAGGGGTGACCAGGCTCACCCCAGCCCGTAACCCTTCCCTGAGCCAGCCCTAGGGGAATGTGCCAGAATGCTGTGCTCCTGTGCACTCTTTCTATTTTTAGTGGGCCCTGGACCGCAGCATTCCGGCATGTTCCCCTACTTTTACAGGGTCCCATAATGCTGCCAGCCTAAAAATAGGGGGCCCTAGAATGCTGTTCTGGTGCGTTGCCCCTTACTTTAACCACTGGTTTCAGTGAAGGCTCTAGAAGCTCCCCAGGACTCTGGGTACCTGCTAAGGAGCCTAGCCTGCTCTGAAGTCAGCACTGATGTAGCTCACTACTACAGGTATTCACAATAGCTAAATTAATGTTAGCTGAGGTATGTGCACTTCGGGCATATCCTATAACTCTTAATGGTGAAATCTTGGCTCAGTTGAAATCAGTGACAAAACTTTCAGTGACTTCAGTAAGGCTAGATTTCATCACAAGTGTTTTTGCCCTAGAATCCTAGGGCACGTCTACACAGCACTTTTATTTCGAAATAACACTCGTTATTTCGAAATAAAAGAAATTAGGTCTACATGACGTTTCTTATTTCGAAAGGACGGACCTCGTCCTTTCGAAATAAGAATCGTCATTTCGAAAAAGTAAAACCTGCCCCCCCCCCCGAAATGGCTGTTATTTCGGAAGGGGTATTTCGAAATAAAGCTGTTCTTTCGAAACAACACTGTGTAGACCTGTTGTTTCGAAAGAGCTGTTTCGAAAAAACAGGTCCAAACGGCTTTATTTCGAAATATCCCTTCCGAAATAACAGCCGTTTGGATTGCAGGCTTTCCCTTAATTTGAATTAACATTTTGTTAATTCAAATTAACTTATTTCGAAATAAGGATTTTATTTTGAAATAACTCATTTCAAAATCCTTATTTTGAAATAACAATGCATGTGTAGACATAGCCCTACAGTTTCAGAGGCCATCAATGTACAGAGGATAATCAACGTTTTTTTACAATGTGAAATAATTATGTGCAACTTAGCCAAGTTGAACTGTCACCAAGATGCCATAATGCAATTTTAAATCCACGTGAAGTGTTCTAAATTTCTCCACAATTTTTGATAACCAAAATAATGTATAAGATTTACAATTTCACAAACAATAGTACCATTTTCTGGTAATATTATGATATCAAAAACACTAATAAGTAAAAATCAAGATTCTTCTTTGAAAATAAATTTTCCACATCTAGACTCATCCTGTTCAACAGAGTTGGGTAGGAATTCTTCGGAGGTTTTCATATTACTGGATGGTTACTCAAAAATGTCTTATTACTGAGTATTCTTGTTTGAGATGTATACAGGGTGATGCCTAAAGAAAACACATTTTTTATCATTTCTTTGTGAAGATATTTCCTGCAAGAATACATTACTGCCTGTCTTTACTTCTATTTTTATGTCTGACAATGGTGACCTCAATTTTAAGATTCCAGGAGTCTTACTGAAACAATACAGGAAATGCCTCCTTTACTGGGCTTCTATCAGAAATAATAAACAAACAACAAAAACAAACAAACTCCAAATCCTCAAATTAACTTTTAAAAAATATTCTATCAACAACATGACATTGGAAAATTAAAGCAAGCAACAGGGCATTTCTGATGTCTTTGGTACTTGATACTCAAAAAAAAAAAAAAAAAGTATAGGTAAAATTACCTAGGTTTGTTCTTACATGACAAGAGTTCTCTTTAACCTCAATTCATTATCAATACCAACATAAAAAAGAACAAAAATTGGACAGTCACACAGAGAATGTGTGATAAGCCCACAGAAATCAATGAGAAGTGACCTGCTTTCATATGAAACACATGAAGAATCTCTCAGAGCCCCCAAAGTTTTATGTGGTCTCTTGATTAATCATCACGATATTAGAATAATTCTACAGAATGGAAAGAACTAAAGAAATTTATTTTAAACAAGTATTGTGCATGCTTAAATTTAGCACAAGACTATCAGTTGATCAGATATCAAATCAAATTTGTTGAAACATTTGGAGGAAGAGCTGAGAAAAATAAGAAAAACTAGGTGGAAGTCCAGGGGACTCATGCCAAGGCAACACCGCCAGTGCAGTAGAGCAGTCTTGCCACAATAAGGCTGAAATTCTTCTCAAAAGAGACTACAGTTGGTGGGAGGAAGAGAGAGGGTTTCCTGACAGGGACAAAAGCCAGTCAGAACGAGAGACACCAAGCTCATTTTCTCTTGTATCTCTAACGAGAACAGAAATTCAGGTTTGCTGAAATAATACCACTGTATGAGCTCTTCCCCTTATGAGGGTCTGACAAATGCATTTCCAAATTCAAGATCTTTTATAAGAACACAACCCTCACCTGTTATAAGCTGTGACAAAAACATAGTTATAAAGTAAAACATAACTCCTTCTTGTTCTTTGACCATTAGCAGCCTCTAACTCCTCATGTCTAAACCCCTTGGATGTATTTCTTAATAATGTAAACCACTATCTCATTATTAGAGCAGGATGGAAATCATTCAACAATTTTTTAACAGAATATGCCTATTTGTCAAAACCAAAATTTTTTCATGTGAACATATCAGTTTTGAAAATAAACGTCCTCGGATGCAGGGTAGATTTTTCAGATGGAGAGAGAGGAAGAGACAGATAGAATAGCAAATAGTCCACTGATTAAGACACTTACCTGGAATGTGGGAAAAAGTCTCTCTCTGATTTAGAACAAGGACCTGAACTGGGGTTTCCCATGTTCCAGGTAAGCATCCTAACTACCACCAAGCTATTTTGGGATGGATTTCTTACTCAAAAGTTTTCAGGTTTGTCTTGAAAGGGAACAAAAAGATTTGGAAAGCTCATAAATTGTTGCAGGACACGAAAACTACTTCCTACCCAGCTGTACTCATTATGCTCTTCCTTTCCCAGGCTACGTCTGCTTTGGCATGCATACTAAATCACTGGTGCCTGCTCCCCAGAGTCACACAAAGTGTCCCCATATGCTGTGCTAGCTATGGATATGATGTCGTGGACAAGCATACACTCACATCCAAACATACAGTCACAAAAGTGAAATATCTGCAAGCTGAAACTTCTTAAAAACACCATAATTAGAGGCTTACATTAAATGTATATCCCAAATTAAAAAACATAGTAAGAAGATCAAAAAAGTTCCACCATACCTAAACAAAGTAAAGAAATGATTACAGGCAAAAAGGCCTCCTTTAGAAAATGGAAGTTAAATCCTACCGAGGAAAACAGCATAAACTCCAGCAAGTCAAGTTTAATTATGCAATCCAAAAAAGAATTGAAAGAGGAACTAGCAAATACTTAGGAACTAACAACAACAAAAAAATTTAAGTACGTCAGAAGCAGAAAGCCTACAAAACAACCAGTAGGGCCTCTGGATGTTCAGGGTGCTCAAAGAACACCCAAGAAAGATAAGGACATTGCAGAGAAGCTAAATGAATTCTTTCCATTCAGTTTTCACTGCAGGGGATGTGAGGTAGATTGCTACATCCCAGTTATTCTTTTTAGGTGACAAATCTTAGGAATTGTCCCAGATTGACATGTCAGTAGAGGAGAGTTTGGAACAAATTGATAAATTAAACAGTGATAAGTCATTAGAACCAGATGAAACTCACCCAAGAGTTTTGAAGGAACTCATATATGAAATTATACAGCTACTAGGTATAACATGTAACCTATCACTCAAATTAGCCTCTATACCAGATGACTAGAAGATCAATAATGTGACACCAGTTTTTAAAAAAAGACTCCAGAAGTAACCTTGGCCAGGAAGCCTGACTTCACTACTGGGCAAATTGTCTGAAACTATACCAAAGAACAGAATTATCAGAAACAGATTAACACAATTTTTTGGTGAACAGCAATGTGCTTTTTGTAAAGGGAAATCATGCCTCACCAATCTATTAGAATTCTCTGAGGGGGTTAAACATGTGGACAAAGATGATCCCATGGATTCAGTCTATTTGAATTTCAGAAGACCTTTCACAAGTCCCTTACCAAAGGATCTTAAACAAAGTAATCAGTCAAGGTATAAAAGGGAAGATCCCTTCATTAATCAAACAAGGAGTCTTGCAGCACTTTTAGAGAGTAACAAATTTATTTATCACATGAGCTTTTGTGGGAGAAAATGCCACTTCATCAGACACTTGAAGATGAAGCGGGAGTTCCTCCCACAAAAGGTCATGTGACAAAATAAATCTTTTAGTCTTTAAAAAGTACCACAAGACTCCTTGTAACTGACATGGCTACCTCTTTGGAACTTGTCCTCATGAATCAGTGACTGATCCAAAAACAGACAACAAAGGATGAGAATAAATGATCAGTTTTGAAAACGGAGGGTGACAAATAAGTGCTGCCCCTAGAGATCTTTAGTGGAATCAGTGCTGTTTTAACGTACTCTTAAATGACCTAGAAAAGGGCATATATAGTGAGGTGGCAAAATTTGCAGGTAATGCAAAATTATCCAACATAGCTAAGTCCAAAGTATGCTCTAAAGAGTTACAAAGGAATCTCACAAAATTGGGTGACTAGTCAACAAAACGAAGGAGGAAATAGACTATTGATTAATGCAAAGTAATGCACAATGGAAAACATAATCCCAACTATACATACAAAATGATGGAATCTAAATTAGCATCAAATCCTAACATGGAAAACAGGAAGAAGCACAAACACCGGAGAGTAACATGTAACAATATAATAAGGTAAACCAGGAAAGAATTTGAGAAGCAACTTACTGAAGATGCAAAAACTAACAGTCTTTTTTTTTTTTTTTAAAGTACTTGAGAAGCAGAAAGCCCACAACGCAGGCAGCAGGCACTACTAGGTAACAAAGGCTTTAAAGGAGAACTCAAAGATGACAAAGCCATTGCAGAGAAGACAAATGATTTTTTCACCAATCTTCACTGCAGAAGATGTGGAGGAGATTCCCACTTCCCAACTATGTATGTGTGTGTGTAAAATCTGACGTCCCACCCTGAATTAATGTGTTAATAAAACAGGCTTTAGAACAAACTATTAACTGCTTATTGCTATCTAGGTTATCAGGACCTGGACTGTCACCTTCACAACATCTCAGAATTCAGGCTCTTGTCAAAGTGAGATCATATATACCAGGCATGGCCAAACTGCGGCTCAGGAGCAACATGTGGCTCTTGAATGAAAAAGTGTGGCTCCTGGAAGAACGTCAGCAAATCAATTTAGTAGGTAAAAGTATATGGCTATAGGCCTCAGTGTGGCTCTTGAAGGTTTAATAATCAACTTGTGTGGCTCTTGAGTTCCATAAGTTTGGCCACCCCTGATCTATACTCCTTATTTTTAGCCTCATACCAAAACAGTTGACTGGGGCTCTGAAACTTACTGTTGTGTAATGTAGGTGTGCCCAATGTGCCCATAAGATAACAGAGATAGTCCTTTCATGGATCAGTAATAGGCTTAAAGATGGGAAACAAAGGGTAGGAATTAGCAGTCTGTTTTCACAATGGAGAGAGATGAACAGTACGATCCTCCAAAGACATGTACTAGGACTTTGCTGTTCAAAATATTTGTTAATTCTCTGCAAAAAAAAAAAAAAAAGAAGAGGTAAATAGTGAGATGGTAAAGCTCGCAGATGATAAAATTATTCCAGATAGGTAAGTCCAAAGCAAGCTACAAGGAGTTGCAGAGGGCTCCCAGAAAACTGCACAATAGGGCAATAAAATGGCAGATGAAATTCAGCAATGATAAGTGCAGAGTTATGCACACTGGGAAAAATAATCTCAAATATACAATACAGCAGTGGTTTTCAAACCATGGGTCAGGACCCATTACTGGGTCGCAGACCTGCAGTTACTGGGTTATGGTGCCCCCTGCTGTTGCTGCTGAAAGACTCAAATGCATTGCTTAAAGACATAATTATTGTGTTGCAGGCATAAATGATTTTTTTTTTCAACTGGGTCCTGAGGAAAAAAGCTTGAAAACCACTGAAATACAGTAGGGGTTCTAAATTAGTTGTTACCACCCAAGAAAGAGATCTCAGCATCATGATGGATAATTCTCTGAAAACTTCTGCTCAGTGCACAGCAGCAGTCAAAAAGCTAACAATACATTAGTAACTAGTAGAAAAAGGAGAGAATATAAGAGAAAATATAACACCACTGTATAAATCCATGGTGCACTTATACCTTGACTATTACGTCTACTTCTGGGATATGACAGAGCATTATAAAATCATGAATGGTTTGGAAAAAGTAAATAAAGAAGAATTTTTTTTATCGTTTCACACAGTACAAAAATGAGGGCTTCTCCAGCAGGTTTGATTCAAACAAGAGGAAGTTATTTTTCACACAGTGTGCAACTAATCTGTGGAACTCACTGCCAGGGGATCTTTTGATGCCCTGCAGTATTACTGGTTTCAAAAAAGAACTAGATAAGCTCAGAAAGGATAGGTCGATCAATGACTATTAGCCAAGATGACCCAGAATGCAACTGCTTAGCTTAGGATCACTCTAAACTTCTGAGTATCATAAGCCACAAGTGAAAAACAGTGGTGGATCACTGCATAATTGCCCCATTCTGGTCACACCCACCAAAATGCTGGTACAGGGCATGGTCAGAGACAGCATACTGGGCAAGATGGACCCAGTGTGGCAGCTGTTACATTCATATAACCAATCAGAATTGCATTGTCATTGAACCTTAAGATCCAGCTGGATTTTCTGCTTAACCAGAAATTTGCTGAAGTATGCTTACAGGAAGACAATTTGACTGGAAATCTATTATACTCTCAGCTATCATATTTTCCCTGTAAAGAGAGATGCAAACCACAAAAATCACCCACCCACACTGTGGAGCATAGACAGATAATGTAGGGGGACAGACAGATAATGCATTGCATTTACCTTTAAAGTATGTGTTAGTTCATCATAAAGTAAAATAATTTTGTAACCCTGTGTAATAGACATTATAACCGATGTCCAACGAGACTCCATATTGTCAGTTTGGAACTCCTGCTTAAACACTCAACTCCATTTTGGATACTTGATGAAATCTGGTTTAGGCATATGCTGTGTATGTTCTTTTAAATGTGTGAACAAGGTGTGTGAATTAAGGGGGTGTGTGTGAAGAGGCCAGTCTCAACTGCCAGCCTGTCCTGATGAAGCACAAGTACCATCTAACTGGCTGAACAATGCAGACATCTCTGATTAAAGCAAACAGAAGGAGCCACCCCAGAAAGAAAAGAACAAAATACAATCAAGTCTGCAAGTGACTGGTGACCAATGATCTCACAGGAACCCTGAGGCTACATGACACAGCAAACCCCACAGGTTTACATGAAGGCCAGCAAGTATAAAAGATGGGTAAGAAAATGAAAACTTTGGGATCTCATTCTGCAACTGTCATCTTGGAGCATTGGATCGCGACCGACAGAGGCCTGGCTCCCTCCGTGTGCCCAGCCTAGTTGGCCAGTAGGTTGGCTCAAGCAACACATGAAAGGACTAGTAACTATCTCATACCAGGTTGTAGGACTTCTCGTGTGTGTGTGTGTGTGTGTGTGTGTGTGTGTGCGCGCGCACTTTTTGCTATCCTTACTTATTTACAATAAATGTGGTATATTGCCTTGTCCCCCTGAAAAAGATCCTGCTAGTCTTTTCTTTTTATGAGGGGGTGCTCTCCTGGGTGCCCTTTTTGGTATAACACCTCCCAGCATTACCAGAAAACCCTACCCCTGTGCCTGCTTAACAACAGTGAAATGGCAAGGGAATGAAAGAAACATCAACTTTATTTCATTTCCTGAAGTTTTCACAAGTCCCTTACTTCTCCGCTTCAAAGGTACATATTACTGTGTTTATCCAACCACCATCTGTCTTTCTGCCAGTCTTCTGCCCCCAACTCCCAGTTGTGCAACATGGCTCAGAGCTTGGACAGGTCAAACACTGAGGGACAGGGATGGTACAATTTTGTGATCTTCAGGAAGAATGGACTGCTGTGACTAGCTTTTCCTCAGACAGTTAAAGTGTTCCTTTCCCCTTCCCAGAATTAACCTCCTCCATTCTGTATGGTTCTGTTTGTAAGAGGATGAAAAGATTAGGGGTGTGTGGTAGAAGCACTGGAATTGTGTAATCTTGGGGGGGGGGGAGACAACTGTTACTAACACTAAACAAACAACTAGATGATTTGTTTGTTTTACAATTATGCTGTTCCCAGTCAGTTAGGGCCTTCTTAACCCCCTCCTTACTCTCCCCAGTTCATTAGGCTCCAGACCATCCTTGCCTGAATTGCTGGTTCAGGAATACACCAACATAAGGGCACAATGACTTTTCGTCAATAATCTGTTTTGACAACACATCTTCTGTTAAAAGTGTAATAATGCTTCATCAGAAAAGGAGCATTTACTTACCAGTAACTATGGTTTGTCAGGATGTGTTGCTCGTAACCACCATGCATGGTCACCAGAAAACTTTTTGCCTTTAGCGTACCCCATAGGACCGGTCTCAGTGCCACCTGAGTCTTGTGTACATGCTGTCATGTATGAGAAGCCACTGACCCTATGTCCTCTCAGTCCCTTCTTTCTGCTAACCCTGAAAAGCAGGGACAGATGGTGCATGCAGAAAGGCTCTGAGCAGACATCTTGAAGCACCAGTTACTGGTAAGTAACCACTCCTTTTTTCTTTGAGTCAGTGGCATATCATTCCCAATTAGGTGATTCACAAGCCTTACCTTGGAGGTGGGTGGAGTTAAGATCAAGCTGTCTGCAGCACTGCTCTCCCAAAGGCTACATCATACCTCCTCTGCTGTATGATGGCATAATGGTATGTGAAGGTGGGGACAAATGGCCAGGTGACAGCTCTGCAGATCTCTTGGACTGGCACCTGCTCAAGGTAAGCCTCAGACATAATTAGGGCTGTGGCTGAACATGCTGTCACCAATCCAGACAGTGGCACCTTGGTTTGCTGGTAGCAGGCTCTGATGCAGGTAGTGATCCACAATGATATCCGCTGGGTTAATACTGGTAGGCTCCTCAGCCAGTCCATGATGGCCATGAAGAGCTGAGTTGATCTCTGGAATAGCCTGGTTTGCTCAGTGTAGAAGGGCTGGGTGTCCAGTGTGTGCCATCTCCAGTCCTTCTCTGTCACATGGGGTTTTGGAAAAAAAGGTGAGGAGAAAGATGTCTTGATTATAATGAAATGGAGAAACTACCTTAGGCAAGAAGACCAAATACAGCCCCAACTGCATCTTGTTCTCATGGAAGACCATGTAGGGGGCTTGAAGACCAGCACCCCGATCTCAGAGACTTTCCTGGCTGAGATGATAGCCCCAGGAAGGACACCTTCCAAGACAGGACCAATACTGAGTATATAGTCAGGAGTCCAGTTAGTCTGGCAAGGACTAGGTTAAGGTCTTAATGGGGCACAGACCTGTGGGTAGACCCGCTCTACCTCATTCAGGAATCTGAAGGCTATTGGGTGGGAAAAAACTGAAGCACCACCTGTGGGCTGATGGAAGGCTTATGTAGCCACCAGATGGACCTGCAGGGAAGCCAGAGTTAGGCCCTGACACTTAAGGTGCAGCAGATATTCCAAGACTGCCTGTATGGGTGAGGCACCCAGAGCGATACCCTGGGTCTGTGCCCAAATAGTAAAATACTTCCACTTGGCTCAGTTACAACCTGTGTGGAAAGTTTTCTGCTGCCTAGCAGAACATGGTGAACATGTGCCAAGCAAGTTTTCTCTGTGCTCAGCCATGGAACCTCCAAGACATCAGGTGTAGGCAGCGCAGGTTCGGGTGTCACAGCTGACCATTCTCCTGGGTCAGGAGATCCCATCTCAATAGTTCTGATGGTGGGGCCATTGAAAGGTTGCAAAGCATACTGTACCAGTGTGGATTCAGCCACTCTGGGGCAATGAGGATGATGTCCACCTTGTCCCTCTTGATCTTCAAGAGTACTCTGTGTATCAGGGGCACTGGTGGGAACGTCCCAACCATTTCAGCAGGAAAGCATCTGATAGGGAACCCCTCCCAAGACCCCGGAGGGAGCAGTACAGTGGACACTTGTGGTTCCACCAATCTGCCAATAGGTCCACAAGGGAATGACCACACCTGTGGAAAACAAAACGAGTCACGTCCAGGTGCAGCGACTAGTTGTGTTGGTAAGAACTGTCTGCTGAGGCAGTCTGCCTTTTTGTTCTTCATTTCTGGTAGATGAGAAGCAACTATGTGAAAACTGTGCCTCACCACTAGGTCCAGAGGTGAACGGCTTCATTGCAGAGATGCAAGCTCCTCCCTGATGACTGATATAGTATATCTCTACCTTTGTCTGTCAGCACCTATATACTTTGCCCTCTATAAAGAAGACCTTGCAGGTGAGCCATATGACCCTCACTTCTTTCACATTGATGTGGAGGCTCATCTCCTCCCTGGTCCCTCTCCCTTGGGACCCCAAACTGACATGGATATAGGCCACCCAACCCTAGTCAGCGGCATCCGAGGCAAGGTTGACCAAGGTTGTCCATTCCTCTAAAGGAGCTCCCCTTAGGACCTGCTGGCTTTTACTACCATTGTAATGCTGTTAACACCAATGGGAGAACCGTGATCATGCTTTTTAATGTCTTGACAACTAATCTAACACTGAACAACTAATTACTCCAGGGATAGGCAATGCCTAGCATGCATGTCGACAGTGGCGTGCAAGCCCATTTAGAGCGGAACACCATCCCCCTGTGCTGCTACTGAAATTGCTGCTCCTACCACTGAAAGTCATTCCAGGCAGCTTCTTTGGAGGCAACTGAGATGTGGGGGATCCTCAGGCACATTGTGGAAAGAAGACACTGGGAGTGGCTCCTGTTGGTGATAGCTGGGGCAGAGGTCCACAGGCACATCATGGAAAGAAGCCATCCAAAGCAGCCCCTCTTGATGGCATACTGCTGCCAAAAGGAGCCACTCCATGTGACTTCTTTCTACAATGTGCCTGGAGACCCCCACCACAGCCACAACCAAAAGGAGCCACAACATGAGTGGCTCCTTTTAGTTGCATGCCTGGGAAGCCCCCCGAGCCCAAACTCCAGCAATGGCAGCTCCTTTTTTTTTTTTTTTTTTGGCAGAGGGGACTACCAGCACCGACTTAGGTTCAGGGGGAGGAGGGGGAGAGGTGCCAGCTCAGAGATCAGCAAAGTTTGCTGACCCCTGAACTACTCTAATCTACAACATGATAAAGCAACTCAAGCAGGTGAAAAACACCACTTCCAATGAAGTAAGAAGAGCAAGTAGTTCCAGTGACCATCATGGAGGAAAAGCACCAGCTAAGAGGACATACTGTAGGGCCGGCGGTGCCTCACATACTGCAGAGTGTGCACGAAACTCCAGGATGCACCAAGACTGGCCGTACAGGATACGCTAAGGACAAAAAAGTTTCCAGTGACTGTGGACGGAGGCATGTGCACACCTAATTGGGAATGAATATGAGCAATGACTTGAAGCAGCAGCAGTAAAATCAGAGATTCAGGAACCATTTTGGGTAAGAGTAAAGCAGGGGAGATGAAGGGGGAAATTTTGGAGGGGTCTGGTAAACTGATGGTGCATGACAAAGTTGTGGAGTCAACACTGCAGTTCAAATTCAGGGAGACAAAGCAGTACACGACATGTTATCCATGGAGTTAAAAATCAGTGTCCATTATTTTAAATGTCTAGAGGATCTTAAAATCAGGAACATAATATTGGGACCAGAAAGGATATTTTCAGATTGGGTGCGGATCCACTTATACCTCCTAGCCTTGGGTCTGGTTTCTGCTGTGGTTTAGGGTACTCCTCAGGATAATCAGGGAGGCTTCATGAACCAGTTGGTCCAGAGAGAGACGCAAAAATCTCACGTTCTGCACTCCACAGAGATTCCTTGTCTTGGCCGTCATTGGCATCCTGGCAGACAATGAACCAGAAGCGTTGATAATGGGGTAATGTGCCATTTCGTTGAGTGCCCTGACAGGACCCATTCCAGTTTGTTGAAAAAGGGGCATGTACGATGAGAGCAACTATTAGATTTTTTTGCTCTCTGGCACAGGATCAAGTAGTTTATATGTTGTTAACATTGGGCTGGAAACTCCCCACCTGCTCCAGTCCCAGAGAAACATCCCAGTAGAGATATACGTTCCTAATGCCGTAGAAAAAGTAATGGAAGATGATGTAATCCAACCATATGTTGATCAGCATATGGATGAGGTCAGCAGGCCAGATGGTTCTTCTTGAAGCAGAATCCATGCTCACTTTTATTTATCAAGAGTGGAGCTGAAAGCTGTTCTGATATGGTCAGCACAGTTCCCTCTACCTGTCACAGTAGGACAGGAACCTTTATAGACTGGGTGAGGGTCAGGAACAAAAAGGTTCAGTGCATTTTGGGAATGGGGATACAATACTGAAACTCCTGGTGCATGCACCTCACTCCCATTCACATTGTCAACTGGCACAGGAATTGGGCTGTCACAGCTGAGGTAACCTACCCACATCCTCCAGGGTGTCAGCTTACTTGCCCTTCTCACCTACAATTATGTTCTTCTGGGAGTTTAGATATGAACAATACAGGGATTATGGCACAACCATGCATGTTGTCAGTCACTAGTATAGGAAAATAACCCTGAAATTAATGCTAATTCCTCATTTACTTTTGTAAGCTTTCAGAAAATACTGTGGTATTTAAAATGCAAATCATATTTTTTCTCTCCCACTTTCCACAACAGCTCTTTTCCATCTCCAGAGCAATTTTATCTTGGGTGATGTCTCCTGGGGCATCCCCAAGCTTAACATACAAGAGAATGCTTAAAAGAATCTCTTGATTTCCATCATCCTGACAACTCACAAATCAGCACTGCTACAGGTTGAGCTGCTTTATTACACAATAGCCTGTATAGTTTTACAAAACAAATTTGATAGCTTCACCTTATTAGCACTATATTTCTCTAATGCTTATTGTAAGGAAGGTCAGCCATCAGTGATGGTTTTTAATGACTGTATACTTTTGTTCTCTTTGCAGGACCCACAAAGATTTGAATGACAGGAAGTTCATTCCCTCTCCCCCAGCTGAACATCTGATTAGAGAAACCCATTTATTACCTCTCCACCCCCTTTTAGTAACCATGCTGTCAGCGGCCAAAACCACTGTGGTAACTGTCATTGTATATCCAACAGCTGCTCTGTTACACATTCCCAAACCTGCCAAACACCCTGCCACTGATATTCTGCCTCCTTTTATCAAAGCTCCCACTTCCTTTCTCCTAGGCTCTCTGCTGCCATAGTACCATACTTCCAGCTAGGCGGGTTGGCAAGCATCATTCACTGCAGCTGCTTTCTAGGCCTCGCTCACAGAGTAGCCAGTAGAAGTGTGTTTAATGTACCATTTGTGGCCCCCTCTCCAGAGACTGAGAATGTCACCTTTGTGATGGAACCAGATCTCACTAGCTAGAAACATGCAGCGGTCTAATCTAGTTTGTGTTCAGAACTTCCAGATGGCTGTGCATTGCTCTTGCTGCTGCACCATGGAGCTATATTATTACTGATAATGCCATGTCTTTAAAATTACCTCTGGACATTCCCAGATTTGAAATATCTGGTACTGAAGGACTGAACTTTTGTCAATTGATTTAACTTTAGCAATAGACTAACTAGGTTACATTTTACTGGTGGAAGAAGAGTTATATCTGGAAAGTCATCATGTTCTAGTTGAGTTTAAGGCAATCAGAATTAAAGCGACAGTCTAATTCAGTGTAAACAATGTTTAATGTTAAAACTATTTTCCTTTGAGTGGTATGCATGTTTTTAAAAAAAAAGTTATTTAAAAATATTTAGCAAAGAACTGTTTATTTTCTTTTAAGTGCTAGTTGAAGGAACGAGAAACTGGGATTTGGGGTTTTAGGACATCTTTAATATATCTACTTTTGTGGAAAACATATTGGGAATAAATGGAGCCTGAATAAGAGCTGTGTTGTAGCAGCTAGTTGCACCTTTATTAAGAATTATGCAAAAAAACCCTCTGCCTCTTAATATAAATTGGTCTTAGTTATGGATTAGATTCTAATTCTCTTATTCCCACTGAGTAGCACTGTACTTCACAAATAGTCTAATCGAAATCAATGGGACATGATGCTGCTCAGTGTTCCACAGAGTATAATGATCCAGTAATTTTGCTAGTTGCCCAGTGATGAATGTATTACACTTAAATAACTTTTGGCATATTAGGAGGTTGGGTGCACACTGGTGGTAATAGGCAAGCTGGTGAGCAAACGCGCATGGTGGGTTTTACTTACCTCTGGAGCACATCCCTGATACCCAATTGCAGTGCTGTCATTCTCTTTGATTACCAGCACTCCCCGCAGGCTGGCATCTGGTCTCTGTGGATCCGTGACACAGCCCTCTGGCCAGATAATATAGTTCAAAACCCTTCCCAGAGTATAACAAAACTAGAAACTGTTCCTTGACCTTTGGGATCAACTATTAACAAAACAAACTTACCTTTTATGGGTTAAATTCCCTACCAAGATAGAATCAGCAGGGGGTCCTTCTTACTCCCTGGCTAAGTCTGGTTCATCTGGCTACAGCTAGGGATTATCACTCTTCTGCTCCAGCTAGGAGCTGACTTTCTGGCAGCCTGCCATCTCCTTTTATTTTGGTATGCTGGACCATGATTGCCTGTTGCTCATCCCCAACTCTTCCAGCTACTGGATAACCATATTTCAGTGGTTTCCAAAATGGTTGTTTTTTTCTTCACAGATAACTGTTTCCTGGGCTGAAGTGCAGCAGAACAGCTGGGGCTCCAGTAAGAGCCATGAAGACCTGATGATCCCATCACAATGAGTGAGTGAGAAGCAGTTGAATGTGAAGATGAAGAGTTCAAGAGGAGTACAGACTTTGAGGAAGGGGTATGCTGGTGGAGCATTAGCCCCCCAAAAATAAAGGGATTGAATTAAGGGGAAAAAACCACTGATCTAACAATAGATGTTCATTTATCTCATTGTATGAAAAGTGAATACATTTAATCATAGCGCAAAACTGTTCATTACAGGGATATTCAACAGCTCCTATTTTATTATTTGTAAATCTGTCTCTTACCCCTATTAAAAAATGGTCTATGCACTTGCACTGGACCAGGTTTTCAAAAGTGAGTGAGAAAAATTATGCATACAGAAACTGTTACCTTAATACAACTTTATTTGCATGCATACATCCTCATATGCCCATACAGATCAGGGCTTGTACACTTTTGGAATTCCATTCCTTAGTTTAAAATTTGAAGACATCTACCAGTCTAAAACAGATGCCAAAGGAGGCCACGAAACAGGCCAAATTCAGAGAAGACATACTGGTAAATTGTGGCTTAAATTTACCCTGGTAACTCACTGCAGGTGTAAATTAGTGTAATCAACATGACAAGGGTGAAAAGGTTGAGTGATACCACTAGCGGAAAAAAAAAAGGCAGGACATTGAAAGCACTAAACTTAACACCACTGACTTACTGATGTGTAGCATTATACTTTCGTTGATTGACACAAGGCAAAAAGCAAGGACAAAAAAGGGGAAGACTATCGAGCTTATAAAAGAAGGTGAAGGAGTGACAAATTAAGATTACATGAGAACTTTTGATGAAATACAATATATAATGCTGAGGTACTCCATAAAAGTGTAGTATATTATTTGTGGAATGAAAGATTAGAAGCCTGGGTGTAAAAGAGGTGGGAAACAGCACTCAAGTATCCAAAAGAACCCCCAAATCATCTTCAAAAATATATTTAGAAGTGTGATTCTGCAAAGGCAGTTTGATTTCTCCAAAAGAGCCAATTTGCCCCATCATTTCTGCCATGATTCTATGAACTGAGACACCAATGTTCCAAAACTTCTTCCTCATCCCTAAACCTCTTATGTTCACAGAGACAGTTTCTCAGAATAGAGTACCATCTCCTAAAGATTTGAAGCAGTGATAAGTTAGATGACTTCCCTTAAACTGAAGTGAGAGTTACTTGGTTGCAATGCCAAATGTCAGTTTTAAAAAACACAAGGGTTTAAAATCTAGATGTTGGCCATAATCTGATGTTACACATCAGACATTGATGAAATTCAAGCATGAGCTTCCTCACTCTGCAGCTTAGGTCTCATCAAGGGAATTGATTCATCACAATGCAATCAGTCCTTTTGGTACTTATCTGAATACAAATTAAGATACTCAAAGAGATTTACATATTTGTGGTGTAGAAGACAGCTCTCAGAAAAAACTGATTTATCATGTTCAGTGGATTTACAACATCACAAACTTCCCTTTAAGATGAAGTGAGGAGTTTTTAAAAACTGAGCTTGTGCTCTTCTTTATGTGGCATATACATAGGATGAACATTTGGAGTGGATTTGTTTGTTCTGTAAATGTTTTTTTTTTTTTCCCCTGAACTCCTCTCCTCCCAGCTGCCTTTTTTTTTTTTTTTAATTAATCTTTGAATTATCAGGAACAAGTTTGGTCTTCCCTAATTTTGCTGGAAAACCTATGGGAAGTCTTGGGGATGTTATTAGCAGCAGCTCTAACATCTTCATTGAAGGGGTGAAGATGCTGAGTTCTCCTTCCCTAGAATATTAATTAGTCTTTGGAATTAATAATAATAATAAAAAAGAAACAATGTTTTAAACAAGCTGACTCTCATAAATAGTCTAACCAAAAATCTCTTGACCTTTTAATTTTCATTCTCTCAACTCTCAGCGTGTTATTTCTCATGTAAAAATCAAAAAATCAAAAAAGCAAAGTCTTAGGCTAAATGTATACTGACGGCCGCAAAATTGCCGCCATCAGCGCAATCTTCTGGGTTTGATTAAGTGATCTGAGTAGACCTGCTCAGTCAACCTGGAAATCACCATAGCAATGTCAGCCCTGAATTTAAGTATCAGTAAGTCAACCAGAAGGCATTTCCAGTCAGCTTAGTGTTGTGTGTAGGGAACTCTTAGTAAGTCGTCTGGAAATATGCAAAGTATTTTATGCACCTTGCATATCTCCTGTGGACTGCTGCCAAAAAGTGCGACACATATAGACTGGGGCTTACTTATACATCAAAAGCAAAAAAGCGCAAATGCTCATGTTTTGTTCCCCTTTATATGACACTTTTAAATTACAGAACCTAGGGTTCTATGCTCCTTTCCATTCTGTGGTGCAGAATAGAAACAATGAGGGTTAATTACACTTCTAAATACACATACACATAAATGATGTAACAATAGCTAGGCAGTGGGCATACTGTGACTGCTTATTATACTAAATATGATCATTTTAGTTTTATTTTGTTCTTCTCCCTATTTGTCTAACTCTGCTGTCTCTCGTCACGTAATCAAACCATAAAATCTTTGGCACAAAGTACATTAATGATACTATATATTTACTGAATTTGGGAAAAGTGAAGTGCATTGGTATCTTAAACCTTCACAATGCTGCTAGTTGAATAAAACAGAACTACTGAGGTACTGTTTGTTTACTTACTGTGAGACAACAAGTCATGTATCTTTACTTAGCCTCTAATTTCAGTTTGTCATAGGTTAAGTTTTTGCCATCATGACTCAAGATGCACAATGGTTTGGGCAGCTCCAAAATCTTATAATATTCTTTCAATAATACCTTCAAAGATTTCCAAATAGTATAGATTTTAAACAACTTCATTCATCTATGCTTCCTGTTACACTGATCAGTTCTGGGTAGAATTAAAAGAGGGAATTTAACTTTTAGCCATTTAAAGGAAAATACTTGATTAATTAAAAAAAATATATAACTGTGATTTAAGCATTACAGTACCTGGGATCTTAGCACCTTATTTAAAGCCCACAGAAATCAATGGGAGGCTTTCCACTGAGTTCTTTTGGTGTTTGGATTAGGCCAATAGCTCCCAACCTGTGGAATGTGCACCCAGAAAGGGGTACAGAGAAACGTCTGGGGGGCATAACAGGGCACATGCCAGCCCCCATCTGTGGTGGGTAAGGAGCTCCGCCAAACCCCACTCTGCCCCCAGCTTCACTCAGGCCCAACTCTCGATGCTAACTTTAGCCCTGAGCTCCCAACCCCACTCGTGGGCAAGCTGCTGTCCTGCTATAGCACTGGCTTCTGCGGAGACAGAGAGTGCATCAGCGAAATGCAAAACAAAACAGTCTGAGGATTCTGGATCAGGTTTTAATAATGCAATATGCACTTAATAGGCTTTGTTCACATGGTTGAAGTTAAGGCGGCAAAGCAGCTTAATTTGTCTGGGCTTTCTTTAGAAATAATAATAATTTAAAAAAATTCTAAAGGTTTATAACCCACAGGCCCACTAGCCTCAAAGAAGCCTTGAAATTTTAGATACAGTCGAATATAATTTGAACAGTATCTTGGTATCTGTTTTTTCCAAACAGCACCATAGTTGACCACACTAACAACAACAATGAAAACCAACAGTGATAATAATTGGGTTTACATAGCAGATATATTAATTTTCACATCATCTTTGTAACTTAAGGCATTTAAAATGGGTCTAAACATGAACTTTGAATAAACCAGATTCAGATTTGTGTCTGACAGCTTAAGCTCATCTTTATTATGGATCATTTTACCTATTACTCAAATGCAGCAGCTGCTAGAGTGGAACGCAGCAGCTAATTTAACAGCACACAGCAACAACAAACAAAACGTTGGGAGCAGAAAAAAACAAAACAACAAATTCAGCTGTAGATACAGAAGGAATATATTTCCCAGTTCAGCAAGGTACTTAAACACTTGGTCAGTTGTAAGAACATGAGGAATCTCATTGACCTCAGTGGGATTACTCGTGTTTAAAGTTAGACAAGTACTTACTGAAACCGAAGCCTTGAGAATGCAGAATATAAAATATATTAGTCCGTGAAACCCCAGTCAGTTAATTTCAAAAGCAGTGGTTGAAATGCCCTACCCAACACGCAGAAGTACATAGAAGCAGAAATTATTTTGCCCAACTGTGACTGAAAGGATGCTGTTTTATGATTATCAGTGCTGGATCTTGATGAGGGCCATATTCTAATAAGCAAAAATGCAAAATTAATGCTGGTCAGCCAAGGGTCATTGGCAGAAACATGCTGAATTTAAATTGTACTGAATTTTACAGATTGATGAATGGGGAGGAGATAGGTGTTCAGTATTGCTATTGTTGCATCACCCTTCTACACACAAAGAACAAAGAGGCATGAGGGAAGACATTATAAAAACAACATGTTTTGATCATATCAGCCATGGTAGGAAAAGCGTCTTCCCCTACTTACATCCTGTTTGTCAGTTTTCTATCTAGGTGTCAAGTTTAAATTTGGAACACAAGATGCAGTGAATATATTTTATCACATCAATAAATAAATAAGCAAATAAATAAAAGAACGAAGGCAACAAAACTGCAGATTGTCCTTTTGATAATAAAAATGAAGGAGATGGCAGTATCTTTCATACATGAAATCTACTGAGATGTGCTTAGGATGAACATGATGCCACAACCACTATAAGATCAGATGCATATAACAGTGGAGATTTGCTAGATGCAAAGCTTCCTTAAGTTCTATACACTCAGCAAAGATAAGGTGTGGATTTGTATTTACTCATCCAAAAATTCACTTGATGAAAAACAAGTCAAAAGATAATGGAGGGAAACAGACAAAGTAATACCCAATTACTGAGAATACCAAGTCAATGAATGTACTTGTGATAGGTTCCTCAAAATTCTCTTGCCATTCACCAATGTGCTCCTTCTGTTTCACCATGTTTATTTTCTTTTACTGATGGCTGATACTTACACCACCACTTATCTCTTCCAGGGACAATAAATCATTTTTCAGAACCATATTCAGTGTTCAAGAGCTTAGTAAATTAGACTGTTTCTCTGAAATGTAGAGAGGTGATTTTGCTTAGTGGCTATCACACTGCTCTAAAATCAGAATCAGTATTGGAATAAGCTACCTAGGGAGGTGGTGGAATCTCCATCTTTGGAGTGTTTAAGGCCCAGCTGGACAAAACCCTGGCTGGTATAATTTAGTGGGAGTGGTCCTGCTTTTCTGGCAGGGGGTTGGACTAGATGACCTTGTGGGGTCCCTTCCAACCCTATGATTCTACCTGGATTTGATTTCTTCCTTTGCTTATAGATCTAAATACATGGAAAATAATCCTAAAGAGCCATTTAGAGCTGTAAAACCTGTTTTATTGCTAAAGAAGGAATTACTACTTTTAAAAGAAGTGTGTATTCTTCTGTTGCTCATGAGTTCTAGTGCCTGTTTTTCTGTATTTAAGCAGTAACTACTAGAGCCTGTCACAGGCATTCAGGACCATACCCTGCACTGACTTCTATGATTGCAGAGGGCCCTGACCCACAGCAATTAGAGTAGTTTCACTGCAGAAAGGGTGGAGTAAGATTCTGAAACTTTGATGTGTACTTCCGAGCTCCGCTCAGTGGGGATTTCCTGTGCCTCAGTACAAAGAGAGTTTCTTGGGGAGTGGCTAGGCCATGGAAATAACAGTTTGGCTAATGCCAGCAGATTCTCAGTTAGGTGGCTCCAGCTCCACCAACTATTCTCCTATATTGAGCAGGTATGGATCAGCCAGAGAGACAGGCCTTTTCCTACCATTTATCAGAAACTGGCCGTTCTCAAGGTGGTGGTATCACCAAGAAAAGACAAAGTACAGGAATGGTTGCAGGGTATATTACATGAAAGCATGTATTAAAAAGGGAGAAGACAGGGGACTGCATAAGAAACAGGGAAACTCTAAAGATTTGGAACTCCAACAGTGATGGTTCAAATAAGTTTCCAAAATGAACCTCCAAGCAAAGTGAGATTTACCCACTATTGCTCTAATTACTTGTACAACAAGGAATAGTCCTTACGATTGTGAAAAGAACAATTTATTTTATAAGCAGAGGAAATCAAATTATTATTGCCAAATGGGTTTATTTTCTTTCAGAGACGGAGAAGGATGGTTAGTTGTGACCTCTTCTCATTCATGAACTACCATGATTCTAAAATCTTAATTTTAGCCCTACTTTCTGGATGCCATATGCTGACTTATAGTATTGAGGTAAAACTGAATATATGGAGATGAAGCTTTACATGTCAAAGAATCAAAAACCAGTGATAGATTGTTAGCATGGGCTGTGTGAGAGGTGAATGGGGGTTAAGCCCCTGTTCAGTTCCATAACTTTTCTGTGACATTATTTGTGTTGGTGGTACATAGACAATGGTTTAAGAACTGTTACTCTAGATGTTTCATTTAAATTGGTTACACCCCAAGATATAACAGTCAGGTGAGCTTCTGAGAACATATTCAAAATGGGCCCCCTCTATATCTCTGTACAGTGAATCCACTCCAAACTTGATTTGTCCCCCTCTCAAGATGTTCTAATTCACATCCTATCTTACTTTTTCCTTTACCCCATATGATGTACCTGATAGCTCTGAATTTCTCGCTTCTTCTTAAGCCTCTGTCCCCTCTATAACCCTCAACATCCTTGCTGATGCAGATCCTCTGTTCCCCCTGTATATTTTTTTACTGCTCTCCCACTGCCCATTTATCATATCTGCTGGTGGCTGATATAATGAAATGCACTTTTTCTCATTCCTCAGCCCAGTTTCTTGCTGGAGGGATTGACACCTGGCAGCTTTCAGCAGGGCATCTGGTCACCTCTGTTTCTCTTACACTATGGGTTAATCAGATGAGGAAGACTGCACTCTTCAAGCCTGACTCCTCTTGTCCCAGTGACAGCAGTTTCTCCTGTAAAGAACCTGAACTTATGGACCTCCAATCCTGAATCTGTGGACCTTTCAAGTGGCCATCCCAAGAAGGCTGCCTGATCTGGGGTGAAGGAGGCTGCTGTCAGGCTGAGACCC
Source organism: Podocnemis expansa (assembly GCA_007922195.1). Taxonomy (NCBI): domain Eukaryota; kingdom Metazoa; phylum Chordata; order Testudines; family Podocnemididae; genus Podocnemis; species Podocnemis expansa. The sequence goes on along the minus strand of ML681964.1, from coordinate 4,102,348 downwards.
CAGAGCAGGTAACTGCCTCCCAGCTCCAAGCTGAGGCATGGGAGGCTGCCACCTGGCTCTGAGCCACATAGCTGCCAGCCCAGCTCATGGGGAATGGGAGGCTGACATCTGGCTTCCCAGGATGCAGGTGAACTGCAGGTTCACATCTGGGATCAAGCAGGTCAAGGGCAGGTGCTGCCCAGTTTCTGGGACTCAAGCAACTGCCACCTATCTCCAGCTGGGGAGTGGGCCTGGGCACGATGTGGACAACTGCTATTCAGATTCCCAGGGCTCAGGGATGCCCATCTCCAAGGTGAGAGCTGGGACCAGACGGAACATAGGCAGGTACCTCCCAGAATGCATGCACTTGTGGGACTGGGAAACCAGTGCTGGGCTCCCCAAAGCACTGGGCCCAGGGAGGTTACCCCTATTCACCCTACACTAGGAACAGCTCTGTCTCCAAGAACAAGAGGCAGCTGGGTCAGGATTTATGCTTAAATCAATAAATAAATGTTCAGTGACTGACATGCACAGCATACGAGACTAAGATACTAATCTTTTTCAAAAAAAAAAAAAAAAAGACACCTCCAGTCCGTGAAATCTCAGAGAGAAAGTGCAATAGTCTCAGGAGCAATTTTAGAATGGCTTCAGTGGGGTTCTTCATCCCCCAAAGAGAGAAGCCATTTTCATTTTGCTCCCCCCACATCATCTATGAGATATACTTCACATAAGTAGGCTTAGTCAAGAATCACAGCCTTTAACTGGAAATCAAATATTTTATGAAAAAAGATCAAAGGTGTCAAACATAGTTCACATTCTGAAGAGATGTCATTTGAAAATATTCCTTTGAACTCATTTGACCAGGGTTATTTGGGGGTTTTTTAAAATCACACCTGCGTGCAGACATATACTCTCTCTTCCTTTATCTGGTAAAAAAAGGTGTGGAGACTTGTGCAATAGATAATTAATCTCTATTGCTATCTATAGTTTCATAGTTAACACTATCTTGGTAGAAGTGTGAAAACACATTCACACCTTAGAAAATGGGTGATTAACTAATCAAATGACAATATGAATCTCAGACAGAAACACAGAAATGACTGCAAGCTGGAGCTATTTATGACTATATTTTTCTTTGTAATGTTTAAGAAAAAAACCTAAAACCTGCACTTTTCAGTCATCTCAAGCAGTTTCTCAAACTTTTTGAACAGCATTGTTCCTCAAACATATGGGGAAAATTAGCAGGTTTTTCCAATGTAATCCACACTGCTGAAAATCAGGGGCAGCAGCCAGCTGTCTATACTAGTGCTCCCAACATTGCTCCCACAGAGGAGCTAAACTAGTGTTAGCAGAAATTTTCCTAGCATAGGTGAGTTCCATGAGATAGATGACCTCAGCACTGTCAAGCTGTGAGAAGGCAGATTCTGTTAAGCAGCAGTCATTGCCCCACAGAGACTCTGTTAAAACAGTTGTGGCTATTAAGTATCATTGATCTTAAATCAGTTCCCTGGAGATTTCTCAATTAAGCAGATTTCCTGGATAAATGTGTCCCAGTTAAGTGGAGCATACAGTAATATCTTTATATATGAGCTCTATGCACCTAAAACCTTACAGTTTTTAACAGGGGTCTAACAGTGGGTGCAAAATTCATTGGAGGATTCATGCTCAAATAATTATTTACTACATTTAAATATATATTTCACATACGATTTCCAAAAACAAGTTCTTACCTACTAATATTCCAGTAGCTCTCTATCTATGAATCATGCTGGTCTCTCTTAGTAATTTTACTGATTATTTCCAGCAGGAAGTCTGGTTTGATGAGGTACTTTGAGATGTACTAAATGCAGGTCACTACATGAAGAAAATTACAAAGTTGTTTTAAGACAAGTTCTGCAACTGCTAAGAAATGACTTTTGATTCACAGTTTGATAAACTACACATCCATACTATCTTTCCACAGGCAAAATTACTAGTGACTCATGGAAGAGGTGAAAAAAAAAATACATACACTTCTTTCTTATTGTAAAATATATTTTAATCACACTTTTTTGAACAGGGCTAGTGCAAAAGTTGTTTGAAAGTGAAACAGAAATAACATTACTAGCTGCAGAAATTTTGACCAAACGTTTTTTTTAAATTACCTTTGAGCAGAAACTAAGCCTGTTACATTTCAGTCGAGAAAATGAATATGTGTGTGTGTATGTTTTGATATTATGAAAGCAAGGCATCATACTGCTTTGCAATCTTACATCTGACTGCAACCCGTCACCTGGTAAAATCAAAACATCAGAATCATACTATTACAGAGAAGGTAGGACAAGTTACAGCTGCAGACTGTGGAAAGCATCTGTTGAGCATGTAAAAACTCCCCCATGAATGTAGTTTTTCATAATCATAATATTTAAAGAGAGACTGTCAACTTGATTGCTTTAAATTTTTTTAAAATTCCATCTTCTAATAAATTATTGCTTAAATATGATGCATTAATATTTTTAATCTTTACAATAAAACTATAAGTGTTTTCTCCTATTATTTGTGAAGACAAAAGAGGAAGAAACTGACTCACTACACAGGGGAAACAGTAAAGGTAACACTGAGTGTTGCTGTCAAATGGAGTACAAAGCCTGTAGAAAAACATTTTTTCCTGCTGATTTCTTTTAGGTGTTACTTATAACTTTGGCATGCACAGGAGCATGAAGATAAATGATTATGGGTGCCCAGCAAAAAGTTACCAAAAGGCAGGTGGTTTCTGAAAAAGCTGAGTACACAGATCCTGAAAATCAATTGCTGCTAAGGTTTCTCAAGACTGGCACAGAAGAACGAAGGCATTCAAAATAACTAGACACTTCTGAACATGTTGTGCCAATATTTTCAGACCAAAATTTGGTATTTCAAATTACCAATGTTCCTTTAACCTCCCTCAGTGGAAACTCCAGTAGAATCCAAGAAACCATTTAACTGGACTTTTTGGTTTCTTTCAATCTCTGCTGATCCCTCCTTGGTCTACTGGTTTTCTTACAGAAATGAGCAATTAACAGATTAATAGATCAGTGTTCTTATCCAAAAGCTAAGCGCTAGTTGGAGACAATAGGAACCATTTGGAAATTTTCAACTATGGTTACCACTAGTGTACAGTTGACAATTATTAAAATTAACAAGAGAATTTCAGTATGAGACACATTGTCCTGGCTATCATCCAAAAAGCCCTCTTGGCTATATGTATGGCATTTAAATGTGAAAATCCTGATACAGAGCATTAGAATATTACCTTTTAACTTTCACATACCTGAAGTGATTATTATTTAAATTCATAATGTAATTTATGAGAATGCAACCCATTGTCATTTCCAAAAATATATGGCTGAATGCTATCAGCAAGCAGTCTTTAAGCACTGCTTATCTCGTATTTTATTAGAAAAAGACCTTCACCAAAGGAATCACACATTTCCATCAATCACACAAGTTTCTTGTAATTGATTTGTCTATCAGAAAATAGTGTGAATGCTGAAAAAAAAAATCACATTTAACTTTCATGTTTTAGTAAGTTGCCTCAGTGGATTCAATTAAAAGCTTCCCCTGTGAATCATCAATGGTGCTCATATGGGTTTCTCTGCAAGTCAGATTTTATCAAACATGGGTATTGCTGAAACTTTTTACCATCTCCTTTATCTGGTTCATCAGAAGTTGGCAACAGTTATTTGACCTACTTAGCTCTTAGAGAAAAATACACCTGTCATGTTCCAGTTTTAGCATTGCTATTTGAGCCAAAACTCATCATTAACACTTTTGTAAGGCCTTGGCTAAGCTACAACTTAATCAGTACATAGCGTAGTGACATGGTTACAGAACTGCAGGACTGGAAGGGATCTCAAGAGACCTTCTAGTCCATCCCCTCCACTCAGGGCCAGATTAAGGGACCCCAGGGCCCTGGGCTGCCCACCACAGTGGCCCTCCTGCATAAAGGCCCTGAACCCCTACCACAACCCCCCACCTGGGACCTTGGCCCCTCACCATGGCAGCTCGGGGGTGGGCCAGTACTGGGAGGGGCCCTGGGGCCAGAGGCTACACTCTGTGGCACTCCCGCCTTGCTCCCATGCCAGCTGGTCCGCACCTGGAACACAGGGGATGTGTACCAGCCCACTCCGACCCTTGGGCACACCTGCTGGCCTGAGGGCAGGGCAGGAGTGCTGCAGAGCATGGCCTGTGGCTGCAGGGTCCTGCCCCCATCTAGCATTAGCAGGGACAGGGCCCCTCCAAACACCTCACTCTGGACTCTGCTGGTGCTGTGCCAGCCTAAGCAGGGCAGAGGGAGAGGACCAGAGCAGAGGCCATAGATGCTTCAGCCTGGGGCCCCCCTTTAGGCCAAAGCAGGACTAAATGTTATCTAGACCAGTGGTTCCCAATCTGTGGTCCAGGGACCCCCAGGGGTCTGCAGACATGTTGCAGGGGGTCCACAGAGACTCTCCCTACCAGGGCTGGAATCCAGCTACAGCCCTGATGCTCCCCACCTTTCCTCTCCCATGGCCAGATCCTGGCAGGGGGATGGGGCCGTGGCAGCTCCCTGGCAGGGGCAAGGGCAAAGGCAGGGGGCCATAGCTGCCATGGCTTGGCTCCCCAGCGGCACAGGCAATGGTGGTGGCACTGCTGCTCGCTAGCTGTCCTAGTGGGGCCGCCAGAGTGGTTCAGGCCAGACTACATAATCACCCGGGGGGCCGCAAAGATTATTTTTTGTTAAAAAGGGGCCCCCAGCCTGAAAAAGGTTGGGAACCACTGATCCAGACCATCCCTAACAGGGTGTTTGTCTAACTTACTATTAAAAGTCTCATAATGGAGTTTCCACAACTTCCCTAGGTAATTTATTCTAGTGCTTAACTACCCTGACAGCTAGGAAGTTCTTCCTAACGGCAAACCAAACTTTGCTACAACTTAATCTAATTTCTTCTTACCCTATCTTCAGAATTTAACATTAACAATTTTTTCTTCCTTTTATTTGTAACATCCTTGGGCGGCCTTGAAAACTGATGTCCTCTCAATCTTCTCTTCTCCAGACTAACCAAATTCCCCCCCCCCCCCCCCCCAAGGTCATGTCCTCTAGACCTTTACTAATTTTTGTTGCTCTTCTCTGGACTTTCTCCAATTTGTCGACATCTTTCTTGTGACATGGCACCCAGAAACAGGACAAAATTCTCCACTTGAGGCCTAATCAGCGCAGAGTAGAGTGGAAGAATTACTTCTTATCTCTTCCTTACAGCACTCCTGCTAATATATCCCAGAATGCTTTTCTGCAACAGTTTTACACTGACATATTTATATTTAGTTTGTGATCCACTATGACCCTCACATCCTTTTGCTATACTTCTTCCTAGAGCAGTCATTTACCATTTTGTACATGTGCAACTGCTTGTCCCTTCCAAAGCAGAGTACTTTTATATTTGTCCTTATTAAACTTCATCCCATTTACTTCAGACCATTTCTAAAATTTGTTTAAATCATTTTGCATGTTAAGTATATCCTCCAAAGCACTTGCAACTCCTCCTAGGTTGTTATTGTCTGCAACTTTGTAAGTGAACTCTCTACACTATTATCTAAATGAATGGATCTCAACCTCTTATGGTTCGCAAAACACTTGGCAGATTGTGCAACTCTACAGAACACATCAGCTTACCCCAACCACCAGCTGAATCCACCCCCCCTCCCCGAACCCTTTGTGACATGTTTACCACTGTGTGGTGGCATAATAATGTGTTCCAACACAATGGTTGAGAACTGCTGATCTGTATAATTGATAAAGATATTCAACAGAACTAGACCCAAAACTGATTACAGCAGAACCATACTTGGTATGTCCCTCCAGAACAACTGTGAGCCACTAATAATTACTCTCTGGGAATTGTCTTCTAACCAGTTACGTATTCATCTTATAGTTGCTCAATTTAAGCTGTATTTTCCTAGTTTGTTTATGAAAAGGTCATTTGAGAGAGTATCAAAAGTGTTGCTATAGTCAAGATATACCACATCTACTACTTCCTCCCATCCACAAGGGTTGTTACCCTATGAAAGAAAAGTATTAGGTTGGTTTAACATGATTTCTCCTTGATAAAATAAATGTTCCCGCCCACTACCATTCTTGGGGGAGGGGAGGCGGGTGAACAGGGCAACCACCCCACACCCTGTTGTTCTGCCTCACTGCCCTCCACTACCATGCTGCCTGCTCCCCCTGCCTCACCACCTTTGGTGGCAAGCTGAAGGCAATGGCCAGGGTGGGACCGTGGAGCCCAGCTTCTTGAGCCAGCCTGCCTCACCCCCAGAGCAGAGCAGCCATCCCACGGGTAGCACAGGACAGCAGAGCCCAGCCTCTGGGCTGGCCTACCCCAAACATGAGCATGGCTCTGGGCTTTGCCTCCCCCAGGGACAGCCCTGTTTCACCATATTATTTTCTATGTGTCTGCAAACTGATTGTTTAATTATTTACTCCATTATCTTTCTGGATGCTTAAGTTAAACTGACAGGTCTGTTATTCCCAAGGTTGTCCTTATTCCCCTTTTTACAGACTGGTGCTACATTTGCCCTTTTCTAGTCCTCTGGAATCAATCCCATCTTATCCCTAAGCATGTTTTGTGACCGCATTCAACATAATTAATACTCAATTAATTATAGCAGTATTTCACCCTTGCCAGTGATCTTGGCTGGCACATGGTTGATTCTGACAATCAGTTGAGCATGTTCACTTTTTCAGTGTTAATGTGACAATTTAACCATGTCTGTGTACATAATGTGGCCAAGTTTTCTTTCTATCATCTTAATTGTAGGACATTCACCTATCTCCTATCCAAGCTAAAATTTTGGTCTGCCTTTCTCATATCAGTTTGAAATATCAAGATGTGTTTTTAAACATAAAAACAGAACTCTTATCATTTTTCCCTAGGCCTCCCCCACTCTGCTTTTCTTAATCACTGTGGATGACATCACCATCCTCTGGAGCACTCAAGCCTGCAACCTAGGTACCTTCTGACTCAGATCTCTCTCTAGACTCATGTATCTAGACCATGACGAAATGTTGCTGGTTCTTCCTTCAAAATATCTCTAAGGGCTGGCTTCTCCTCTCTGTCTAGGCAGCTAAAATGCTTGCCAAGCTCTCATCCACTCACGTCATGAGTGCAACAATCTCTTCCTCTCAGACCTTGAGAAATGCCATGTTATCCTACCTTTGTCCATTCAGAATGTTGCTTTAGTTGTCATGTTTCTGGCTCACTGCTTCAACCATTGTTGCCAATCTTTGCATCACTCCCCAGGCTCCCCCATCTACAGGAAAACAAACAAACTGCTTGTATTAATTTTTACTGGCCAATACCCAACCTTCTGTCTCATATACATTATTAAGATGTCAACCCCATGACTCTGCTTTACAAGTGATGTCAATTTTGATTGCCCATCTCACAAATTTGCTGTTCAGCACTTTATACTTTCTCCCACGATGTCCCTTAAGCATAGGAGAAGTGCCCAGTAAATAGCTGCAAAGCTACTTCACCACTGCTGTCAAATCCCTCCTTAAAACTCTTCTCTGCCTAGAAACAAGGAGTCTGGTAGCACTTAAAAGACTAACATGGGATAAATAAACTTGTTAGTGTTTTAAGAGCCACCAGACTCCTTGTTTGTTTTGCTGAACTAGACTAACATGGCTACCCTTTGGTATTCCTCTGACTACAAAATCCTTAGCAAAAGCTGCACAGTGGGTGTGATATGACCATTGCCTATCAGCTGATCATACTCATTTCATTCATGTGTTCTCTCCCACTTCTGTTTGTGGCATGCATCTCTTTTCTCTCATCTTACATCGTAAGCTCCTTGGAGCATGGACTTCCCTTTTGCAAAGTATTTATACACACCCTAACATAATGGGACATGGAACCATGACTTAGGCCCACAGACATTACACTTGGGGGTTGGAGGGGTGGTGTGAAGATGGGAAGCTGGGGGTTAGGGCGGCTGGAACGGGGGCAGGGAGTTTAGGGAGTGGGGCTGAGGAGGACATGGGGAAAGGGGTCTGATGGGGATAGGTGTTTTGGGGGCAGTAGCTGGGGTGGGGGTAGGTGTTGGAGGCAGCAGCTGGGGGGGGGTCAGGCATTTGGGAAGCAGAAGCTGAGGTGGGGGCCTGGCATTTGGGTGGTAGTAGCTGGGGTGCATGAAAGGGGCCCAGACTTGCATGAGGGGCCCCCGGAAATTTAGGAAGGCCCTGAGTCCCCCAAAATTATACTTTAACCCCTGGATATCGGGGACAGTAGCTGGGGTGGGTTCTGAGGCCCCCCAAATTCTACTTTAACGCCCTGGAAAGACCCCTATGTACACCCAGGGGTGGCTGACAACTACTGGTGTAAACAGGACTTTAGCTTCAGTGGACAGTGCATCACGTTACAATAAAATATAGATTATTTTGCAGAGCTGACAATCGTTATTCATGGAATCTTATCAGAAATAACAAAACTATGGTACCATCTTTTGGCTGGAAATTCATACTTCACAGAGACACATGAAACAAAATCTATTCTATGCAAATTTAAGGTACTGAACTCAAATTTGTGGATGCAGAAAATATCAGGGCAGATAATACATTTAACAGAAATACTCTAGACCTCTTGCACTGCTAATTATTCTGAATGTATAAGTTGGAGGAATTTGATCCTCAACGTGGCCACAAAAGTTGAAACAACCTACTCCAGAAGAGGACCTGGTTTTTCATAAAAAGAGAATGAAGTAGGTGTGGAAAAAATAAGAGGTGTTCTAAACCTCAGACCTGTTCCCTTAATGAACTTTAATGTTCAGGATAAACCTCCGCTTTAACTCTTTGTTCTATTTTTTTCCCCACTTGATTCCCTCATCATCTGCTCTTAGATCCCTTCCAGAAGCACACATGGTATCTAATTGTGGTTTTTAAAGAAACAAATGGTTAGACCCTTGCAATTCTGACAACATTATAGAGGATCATCCATAGCAAATAAATTTAAAAAAAAAAAAAAATCCAAAACCACAGGTTGTCACAAAAATGATTCCACATCTGAATCTCTTTGGGAAAAAATGTTGTTGGGAGACTCTTGGATTTCCTTCTTGCTTGAAAATGAAAAACCCTCAGAAACATAATTCTTCAGTTTGGAATCTCTATGTAAAGTGATATATAAGAATGTAAGATAATGGAAGAGGTGCTAAGTGAAAACTCACTTTTACAGTAGCATGCAACTATACTTTACAAGTCTACTTTTCCCCCCTGACAATTGGTCAGTTTGCAGGGGAGAGGGAGGATGGAAGGAGGTGGTGGTGGGAGGACAGTGGCCCATTTGAAAGCCCAGCATTTTATAACTTCCAACATTTCTTGGCATTTCAACTTTTGCCCTGGATCTCTAATATCTATTTTTTTCTGAATGTTGTGTGTTATACTCATGACATACACAGAGAACTTGGATAAAAACATAAAAAGCTCTTGCTGGAAGACTGCAAAGTAACAGTATTCAGAAAACACAAAAAAACAAAGACTGTTTCCTAAACCAGAGAGGCACAACTCATTCCACCTTTTTTTAAGCTGCCTCTTTCTAGACTGCTGAAATTACATGCTTCCCTACACAGCCATCTATCCTGCAAGTAGGACAAGACTAGTACCTAATCTTAAAACTATAGCTTGCAATGCCAGCACACTCTGTCGTGGGGGACTTTGGAAGAAAATTTGTTATAACAGATTTAAGGGAAACCTTAGTTAATTTTCTAAAGTTAGAAATCCTAGCTAACACTTATAACTAAAGAGCAATTTTTGACAACAGTGACTCATAAGGACAGTATAGCATGATTTTCTTTTCATGTGCTACCCTATGTAGCAGAATCATTTACCCCTCAGAAATCAAGCATATATCCCATAGATACTCTTAAAAGACATACTGTTTCAAATTCAGCCTGTACAAAGTGCATAAATAGTTTAACAAAGGTTTCTTTTCAATAGTTTAATTTTCCAACAACTACTTTGGTTTGTTTTTTTTTATGTCTCCCCCTATGTATGGAACAAACACCCTCCAAGAATTCACCGTAAGCCTTCAAGTCTCGCCTCAAAACTTACTATGCTCTAACGTGTATAAAATACTTGGGAATGGCTATTATGATCACTGCTTGAGAAGTCTCTTGAGCAACTACCCGTTTCCTTGTAATGACTGGTGGGTCCACTGGTCTCAGCATATCAAGTTGTAATCTCATTGATCATTTTATTCTGCCTCTAACAGCAGTTCTAAATAACAACAAGGAGTGTGCTCACAGGCCTTTGTGCTCAGTCAGGAGTGCGTGCTGGTGGAGTAGGGAGAGGTGCACCACTTCAGCTGACCTGTCACCAGTGGTGAGTTAAACACCCTTCAATAACTCACTCGAGCTGACAAGTCCCAGAGCAGCAGCAGTGTTAGTCCAGTTCAGCTAAACCAGGGGTCTCAAACACACAGGCCACATGCAGCCCCTAAAATTATTTCCTGTGGCCCACAATGACACTATTGCTACCCATATTTGCAGAGGCAGCCTTAGGCAACTGGGGGCCCTAAGCAAAGGCCTTTTATGTGGCCCCCTATAGGTCCCCAGTGCCACCCCCACTAGGGCCTCAGGCCCTTACTGCTGCCCTAACTGCCCCCCACCCCCCCATAGTCCCAACTCCCACAGGGGGACAGTGGGAGGCCACGAACTGCCCATCCAGCATCTCTCCACCGGGGGCAGAGCAGCACTCCCTGCATACACCTAGCCACCTCCCCAGGGGAGGTAGGATAGTGGCCGGCACAGAGCTGCAGCTTATGGAGAGTGAGGACCCCTGGGGTTGCCCACTCCGAAAAGTTCATACCACTTCACCCTCAGCCACCCCAGGCCTGAACAGGCCCGATCCAGGGCCTGGGGGTGAGGCAGCCTCTATTCAGGCCTCGGGTGAAGCAGCCTGAACTCTTTGGAGCATGCCACTTCAGGGAACCCCACTCCTAGCAAGTCCGCAGCTCTGTGCCACCCACTATCCTCCCTCCCCCTGGGAGGCACAGGCTGGTGAGGGTACATGGGGAGTGCTGCTCTGCCCCTGCTGCAGAGATGCCAGGTGGGTGGGCAGGCGGTGCAGCTTCTGGCCTTGGCAGTCCAGGGCCACCTGCTCCCCCACCACCGCACAAGCGCTAGGGTAAGTGAAGCGGACAACTGCGACAGGGCGCTAGGCAACTGCCTGCTTTACTTACCCCAAAGCTGCCCCTGGATATTTGCAATATCATTGTATGAAAAGGTTTCAATGGTGCATCCCTCGGGCTAATGCACTCATCCTCCTGCAGCCCTCTTGGTGATTTGAATTCGAGACCCCTGACCTAAATAAGCCAGGAATCCTGTGTCACTTTTAAATGCTTAATTTATTGCATCACTAATCAAGTGTCTGGAGAAGTGGCATTTTTCTCCCACCAGAGCTCATGCAATAAGCCTGTTAGCCTTTTCAAAGTGCCACAGGACTCCTTGTTCATCCACCCTCCAGCTGGCACCTCCTTTAAGGCCACTCTCGCTCTCACAGCCATGCTGCACACCGAGGAGCTACGCTTTTAAGCCCATGGCACACAGGTAGGGTTACCAGCCACCAGGCAAAAGGAGGACATGTCCTCCTTTTCACCTTCACGTCCTCCCTCCTGCAAGCATTTTAAAAATACATGGTTTTGTCTGGCTTTTTACTTGCCGGGGTTAAAATATGCTGGAATGCCCCAGAACACCCTATTTTTAGGAGGAAGCGTTCCAGGCCTCCCCAAATCCAGAAGACCATGACAATATGCAGAAGGTCCAGGCTTCAAGCCCCAGGGGGTCGGACTCGATGATCTCATGAGGTCCCTTCCAACCCTATGGTCCTATTCTATCCTACTAATACTACATTTTCTCCATGGGTCCTCCCATATCCTCCTTTCCGTACTTCCCTGTCCTCCTTTCCACGCTTTGCTATCTGGTGACCCTAGACAGGGGGGCTCCACAGGAACCCGCAGCGCCCACACAACACCCAGGCCGCAGGTGCCTTGTTGCTGCCCCGTCCCCCGCGCACACCAACCGCCCCCGGCGCCGCGCGCCCTTCCCGCCTCCTCGCTGAGGAGCCCCCAGCGCATGCGCGCTACCCCGTCTCCCCAGGGCGCGCGCTTCCGCTCGCGCCTGCCTTCGGTTGGCCCCGCCCCTGGAGCGTGTTCGCGCCTGCGCCGCTAGCGGAGCGGAGGGGGCGGGGGCTGACGGGAAGGCTGGTGACGTCAGGTTGTGGCGGTTGCAGTAGCGCGGAGCCCCCCATGGAGCCTCCCCCGGTCGCAGCAGGTAGGGGCGGCCGCACCTTCCTCCCCCGCTGCGTGCGTGACTCCGGGTGGTGTGGGGGGCAAGCCAGCAGCCCTGCATAGTGCAGCGCCTCGTGGGCCCCGGGGAAGCCCCTGGGGCTGGGAGGGCAAGGTGCAGGCTGGCCCTGGGAAATGAAAGTAACCCTGCAGCTGGCTCTTCATGGCGGCCACGTGGGCCGAATCAGGGCCGGGGATTTTGGTGCCCCCGCTGAGCCGGTTTGTAACCCGGGATAGCAGGCTTGCTCCTTCTCACCCGCAATGTGCTGATGGCGGCAGGGGCGTGACCTCGTGGTCTGAGCCTGTGAAACGCATCCCCGCCTGCTCCCCGCAGGCTGCCACCACCACCAGCAACAGCTGGTCAAGTCCTGGCGCAGGCAAAATGTACCCGCCGCTGGCCGCTTCTTAAACACTGTGTGGGGTAAACCGGAGTTCGAGGGCAACCGGCCTGAAATGTCAGCATCCACTCGAGCATTGCTCCCGCCAAAGGAATGGGAGGGGGAAACAAGGAGTCTGCTGGCCCTTTTCAGGACCAACCAATTGATTAATCGCATGAGCATTTGTGGGAGAAAATCCCACTTCATCAGATGCTTTGAAGATGGGGAGCTATGGAATGGGAGGAAAATAAATTCGGGGAAGCATATGTCATAAGATCAGATCACACCAGTGTAAACCTTAGTGCTTGTGTGTGCAGGACAATGACTCTGGTAAAAGTGTGTGTGAATTTAAACCTAACTGTTTAACCATAATCATATAGAGGCAGAATATACTCCCACGTGGATGCACTTAATTCTGACAGAAAGAGGCCTTTTTACTGTGTGGTTTATATGCTTGAGAAGGGGTTTAAGCTAAACCATATTAAAAAAAAAACTTACAATAATTTCCACGTTTATTTTGGCATAATTATATGTTTCTATGTATCAGCGTAGAACCGTGTCTGCAATAAAAGTGTTTACCTGTACAGCAGTGGTTCCCACCCTTTTCTCTGTTGTGGCACACTTTGATAGCTTTAATTATTTTGAGGCCCACCACTATACAGTCTCCAAATGAACTTGTGAGTATTCATGAACCAATCCGGAAGTCTGAGTAGTTTTTCAAAAAATTCTGTTGCACACCTGCTCAGGTCTGAGGGAACATGGTTGGGAAACACTGCCGTATAGTGTATGTTTATATAGTATAGGCCTGGTACAGCCTGTATGGTACAAACTGTGGCTCAGAAGCCGGATGTGGCTCTTGAATGAAAAAGTGTGGCTCATGGAAGAAGGTTAGCAAATCAAGTTAGTATGTAAAAGTATATGCCTCAGTGAGGCTCTTGAAGGTTTAATAATCAATTTGTGTGGCTCTTGAGTTCCGTAAGTTTATAGTATATACCGCAAAGCACTCCTAGTGTGGACACTTTGCATTGGTAACATATGAACACCTCCCCACAAGTGAAATAAGCCATACCAGTAAAATTACAGCATTGCTGGTATAGCTGTGTTTTCAGTAGGGGTGTCTATCAGCCCAGCTATACTGATTAGGAGTCTCACCTGTGTTCAAACCATTGTATCTGTGCTGGCAGCAGTCTGTAATGTAGACGAGGTTCAACTGGTAAAAGTTTCCTGTGTAGAAAAGTACTGAGACTTTGTCCATGAAACAACTGAAATGTCTTGGTAGCAACTGAGATCATAGCTCTTGCTACTGGCTTTCCGTGCCCTGCTTTAAGTAAACACATAACTATAAATCAAGTTTAAATTCAACAGAAAACAGTATGTGAATGGTTTTAAGAGCATGTTATAAAATTTGCTGTGTACTTTCAAAATGATGGTTGAGTTTATTGATAGTTTAGTGTTCAGAAAAAATAACCTTTGTCACACATCGGTCATGGAAAATATTTTGGAACCTTGATAGCAACACCTATGTTTAAGCATTGTTGCTGGCTCAGTTTCAGCTGTTCATCAAAGTATGTGCAACAAGGGCTGCTTGGCAAGTTAACATTCAGCAACAGTTCAATACTATTTTTAGACTTAGACACAATTTTCAAAATAAAGTATAAATGAAAATAGTGATACACAATTACATCTTCCTCATTAGTTTAATAAAACTGTTTGTTCCTTGTCAGTTTTTGTTTTTCATCGTCAGTCATAAAAACCTGCATTTTTTCTGTGTCCTTATTCTACAGTTACACAGATTGAATTGCAATGAACACGTTTAAAACTAATCAGGATGCAAGTGGAGAGTTGTTGTGCTATATGGGGCCAGGGCTTGAATTAAGTTGTTATGCAGTGTCAGTGCACACTGGCACCTCTCTGAGATTGCTGTTTTGTTTTTCAGTAGCTCTGCTTTAACTTTTTAGAATTAAACTCAGTCTGCATCTACACTGCCCTACAGATGGACTGTAGGGGTGTGCGCAGCAGTGGAAACTGAAGGCTGTGCTAGAGCTCCCCTATATGGACATACAGCTATGGACTTGAACTATAAGATTCCTACTTCTTATTGAGGTGGTCCTCTTCGAAGAGGACTACTGTGTGTTAACACAAACTAGAACTCTAGTTCTCATTCGAACGGGGAAATACAGCCCAGCACTTTGGTCCTCACTGCTGTTCACGTGCCTGTAGTCCAAACTGCAGCATAATGTAGAGATGCCTTCCGTTTATGTAGTTAGGTTGGGAGGAAAACACCAGAAAGTGAACCAGATGTTTTCACAGTCTGTTGTGAGCAGTATTCTATTTTGGTGACACATATGGGTGGAGCTTATTTTGTTCTCAGAGCTTGAATACCTCTGCCATTTTACACCCCATCAACAGTTCAATTATTGTATGAAGATGTCTACTTAGAATCTTTTTTTTTTTTTTTTTTAAGGGAGCTTTTTGTCTTTGTTGATGGTCAGACTGCACCTCAGTATTAGGTTCTGTTAAAAAATCCCTTTTGGGGAGCTTCCAAAACCTGAGCAGTGGAGTGCTGGTTGCAACACTGGTGTATGAATGATCCAGAGCCATAACTCATTAAAAAGATAATGGAGGAAAGGGAAAAAATAGTGTATTTACAGAGGTAGTAAGAAGACAAAGAAGGACGCTAAGGCCATGTCCAAGCTAACGAGCGTACAACAGCAAAGCAGCATTGCTGTAAGACTGCATTTTTAGCTACTCTGCTAATGGATGGGAGCACTCCCATCGACATAACAAAAATCACTTCAACAAGCAGTGGAAGCTGTGTTGGTGGGAGCTCTTCTGCTGACATAGAGCGGTACACACTTTCACTCATGCCATGAAACTTAAATCTCTCAGGGGACAGTTTTTTCACACTCTTAAGTGACATAAGTTTTTGTGACATAAGTGATTGCCTAGATGTGGCCCAAGAGTAAGAAGTTACAGCAGTGCAGTACTAACAAGTCAGGTAAGGAATAGAACTAGAGACTTATAACTAAAGAATAATTCAAGATGAAAAGGAAGGAGAAGAGTTGTTCAACAGATAAATTCAAAAAATAGCCTCTTGTTAATGGCTTTTCATGTGTATTTAGTTTTTGTTAAGTACTATACGGCAGTGGTTTGCAACCTTCTCTCTGCCATGGCACACCTTGATACCTTTAATTATTTTGAGGCACACCACTAGATAGTCTCTAAATGAACTTATGAATATTCATGAGCCAATCCAGACCTCTTTGAGTAGTATTTCAAAAAATTCTGTGGCGTACCTGTTCAGGCCTGATGGCACACCACTGTGCCACGGCACACTGGTTAGGAAACACTGGTATACAGATTCAGTATACAGAAGAAACCGCAGGAATAGCCCACTTTCAAGGAGTATCGGATAAGAACCTTGCTGTTGTTTTTTGGTCTTATGTCCCTTGGCCACAGTTGGGAACTTACAAGAAGGTTGTGATGGCCTGGGGCTGTGTTTGATGGACCGTTTTGGGAATTGCACATGGAAATAAGGTTGCAAATAAATTATGTGAGTACCTGGGACAGAGACTGAAGTGGTTTGGAATTCTGAACAATTTAAAAAGATTCTTCACATATGAAGATAATGTAACCCAAAGGTCTCAATCTTTTCCATCTAAAATCTCTTACCATATAGCAATGTGAGAAGATCAAGGTGGTCACAACAAAGTGTGTTTTGCGCATTTAAACTGTGACAGATGTGCATGTATCTGTTTACTGCTTTTTGCATTTTGTAGTTGGTTGGTTCAAGGTGGTTTTGCTGTAATGGAGATAGAAGGCTGTGTAGGTGCAAGCAAAGTTAAGTGTGAGCTCGTTAGGCACATAGCTATGAAATTCCCCTTCTACACCTTATTCTTGTTACTAAGTAGAAGTAACAAGATCAGGTTTCTCTGTACTTGCTTCTTTGCTCTTAATTTTTTTTTAGCCTAGACACATCACTCCTGATCTGCTCTGTGAAAGAATCTCCAGTAGGAAGGCTCATTAAGCAGTTTCTTACAGGATCTTGAAAGAATGGATTAGTGACAAAACTGTTTTAAAAAACAAAAAACCTTTCTGATTTTTGACTGAAGTTGAAGGGTCTAAAACTCAAATATTTCTTCAGACAAGATTTCTTTGAACAAAAAGGTATTTGACATATGGATTAAAAAGTGATCAGTAAAAGCCACTGATGACATAAACAGCATAAATCGTAAATAATTATGGTAAGAAAGAAGTGGTTATAACACTAAACTCATTCACTGATTTGATTTGTTGTGTCTTGAGCCCTCACCCAACAATATATTTCTGACTTAGTCCTGATGTCATTAATCAATTTGGTTTACATTTCCTGTTAAATTAGCTTTTCTGTTTTTCTGTTTGTGCAGATGCTGTTTATTTTTGCTTATTGCTGGGATGTTAATTTTATGATATATTCTTGTTTTGTTCCTGTTTTCTTTTTTTGTCATAAATGATTATAGCATTTCTCTTGTCTCAGATTTTAACAGGCTGTTTCAGGTTTGTGGCTTGCTGCTAACCAGCATGGAGACTGAATGGCTTCATGTTTTATTTTCACCAGTACACGACTTGCATAATCCGCCACCCCCCACCCCTAATTATACTGTCAAACATGGGACATCGGGCATCTCTCCCATATTTTCAGCTGAGATATCAAACCATCATCTTGTCTTTGGAGAATTCTAAAAGCCATATTTTGCCAAGGATTTCTCATCTGCAGGTGGTGATGATCTAATAAATGCAACAGTAACTGCGGCCAATGTATCAAGGGTATACGGGTGATAGGGATGTTACTTTTGGGACTGCTGTTCTGGCAAGAGAAGGTGAAGTGTGTGGGTTCGACTTCAGGAATGTTTAATGGTGTTGCACCTGGGACCTGATTTGCAATGATGCTGTCATTTTTATTCTTGCTGTCCTATTTGTGTATGTATTTTTGTTGTAATATCACCCATGTAGAGAGTGTGACTGCGTCATATACATAACACAAAATACAGTAAAAATTTTAAGTTATAAAGTCAAAAGTTAGCATATGTCATAATTAAGGTTGCCAACTGTGTATCTTAATTTTGTAAGATAATCTTTGATCATACTGTTGCATGCCATTCTTTTTCACAGGCCACCAGTCTCATTTAAGGGATCCATTAGCAGTTGAGATATACTTACTCCATAGTCCTTGTTATACTAAAAAGGGCACCCAGGAGAGCACCCCCCAATAAAAAGAAAACACCGCAGGATCTTATTCAGGGGGACAAGGCAATATGCCACGTTTATTGTAAATAAGTAAGGATAGCAAAAAGCAGCCTCTCACACACACATACATACACAAGAAGTTCTGCAACCTGGTATGAGATAATTACCAGTCCTTTCATGTGTTGCTTGAGTCAACCTAGTGGCCAACTAGGCTGGGCACAAGGAGGGATCCAGGCCTCTGTCGATCGCGATCCGATGCTCCAAGATGACAGTTGCAGAATGAGACCCAAAGTTTTCATGTTCTCACCCATCTTTTATACTTGCTGGCCCTCAGGTAAATCTATGGGATTTGCTTTGTCATGTTGCCTCAGGGTTCCTGTGAGATCATTGGTCACCAGTCACTTGCAGACTTGATTGTATTTTGTTCTTTTCTTTCTGGGGTGGCTCCTTCTGTTTGCTTTAATCAGAGATGTCTGCATTGTTCAGCCAGTTAGATGGTACTTGTGCTTCATCAGGACAGACTGGCCCCTACACACACACACACACACACACACACACACACACACACACACACACA
>ML681964.1:4036231-4076019 GCA_007922195.1 Podocnemis expansa | reverse complement strand
CTTTTCTTTTCTTTTCTTTTCTTTTCTTTTCTTTTCTTTTCTTTTCTTTTCTTATGCAGCATACACTACATAATTGGGGTCATTGTATTAAAGTTCTAGAGTTTGAAATGTATGCAATAAGAATTTTTGATGATTAATTTGATTGTTGGCAGTGAAAAAATATTATGTGGTGAAAAGCCAGGCAACATAAATGGCCCTTATCTCCTCCAAGTTTGCTGCCATGTTGAATTTGATTTTGGGAATAATACTTAGACCATTTAGCTTTCCTGTGACCCGCAGACGAAGAAGGAATTTATTTGTTTGTATTTTTCAGTGGAGGGAGGGGGAGAGAGAGAAAGAGAGAAGTGTTGGAAAGCTGAGAGGGAATACTTGTTGTTTTCCTAGGATGAAATCTTGGAGCTATTGATGTCAATAGAAGTTTTCCCATAATGCTTGAAGTTATAGATTTTACTCAAATTTGATACATTGTGTCTTGATTCTCCATTGCCTTGCATTTGTATAGTTATTTCCAACTGTACAAACTGAGTATTAAGTATTTTTAAATCAGAGTTAGCACCATTCCCTGCACTGACCGACTGACCTGTAGTTAAAAAAAAAAAAAAAAAAAAAAGGCTGAAAAGGGTTTTGTACACTTTATCCAGGCACCAAATGTTACACTGATAGATTTCGGTTTGTTGATCTGTGTCTACACATGAAAGTTAATTTACATAAGATGACATATGAATTTAAAGCAAATTAAGTATTCATGATTAATTCTTGAGTGGGTGCTCTTATTCTAGAATAACAATGCTGTTTACTGAGTTAGCTTAATCTGCTTCCAGAGTGAACTACTTAACAATGCCTATTCCAGAATAGATGTCCACATAGACAAGAACAGTTTGATTTCTCATGACGTGTAAATGTCAATTTTGTACTGAGAAACATTATAAATGGTCTCTTTTATGGAACAATAGTGCTGGTAAATAAAACATTGAGAATATTAAAATATTAAATAAAATACAGTATTAAAATTGAGAATAATGTTTTATCTAAAATATTAGCTGTAATAGGAATCTAGGTCATGAAAAACACAGACTCAAATCTAAATGGGAAGAGTTTTTCACCCCCCCCAACCTTTGTAGAAGGTTGTTTTGTGGTTTGTTTTTATACCTGCTCTAGAATTCCAAAGTAAGAGCTTTGTGAGCAAAGGGATAACTGTCTTTATCTTTGATTTTATATGTTGCTGTATTGTAATCCTCTATTTCATTGTCAGTTTTCCAAAGTAATATCACAGATTCAGTACTCTGCAACTTCATGGTGTTAGCAAACTTCAGGAGATGGTGAGATAGGAAAGACAGGAGCTTTTGATGAATGTTGCTCTCTGTATCTCTATATCTGATCTATAAGGTAACCAAGTATAGTACCCAAGAAGTAAATTGATATTTGAAAATCTGTGTAATGTAATATTTGATCAAAGATGTCCATTATTGACTACTTTATTATTTCACTTCTTTTTCACCTAATATGTATTCTAAATCGAATGCAGTCACTTGGAATACTGGTCAGTGTAATGGGGAAATGTACTTGGAATATTGGTCAGTATAATGGGGAAATGTAAGTATGATGACTCTGATGTCCTGAAGAATAATTTATGTAGACTCAGCCCTAGTTAACACTCACTGCCCTTTTTGGCAGCAGTCATTGGAAGATGCACAAGGCACATAATATACCTTGCATATCTCCCGTCACCTAACTCACTCCCATTTAAGCTTCCAGTACACAGTGTGCTGGGGTGACCAGAAATGCTCTCTGGTCAATTTAACGCTATTCCAGTTAATGGGGCAGGCGTTACAGCATAGAGCTGTAGATTGACTGAGAGCATCTTGACAGACCACTCATTCAAACCTGGAAGAGCACACTGGTGGCAGCGAATTTGCCATTGTCAGTATAGACATGTCTTGAAAGCTTTGCTTTGAAGGAGACAAATGAGAATTGTCCATCATGGTTCTACAAACCTAGGCTTTTCTTGGCAAATTTCTTTTGTTAAAACCACTCAAAAATTGAAAAGTGGGCTCTGTTTGATTGATGAATCCTAATGTCTTTTTCACTTTGAGGAGAGAGATTGAGAGCAGTACATTGAAAACAGTATAGAGTTACTGAATGGTGGATGTTGCATTAATCATGGCCAGAAATACTGTTTACAATTGGAGATCTGAAGTCCATCATCAAAGGTTATGTCTACACTTAGAAGGTTAGTTTATATTAACTTGATTCAAACTAATTAATTTGAACTCATAATTATTAGTTTGAATTAAGTTAATTTGAACTAACATGGCCCCACTAGAAACCCAATTTGAATTAGCATATTCATTGACAGGACTTGCTAGTTCAAATTAGGAGAGGGGCACCATTGGAGGTGCAGCAAGATGGCCCCCAAGAAGGGCCATGCCCCCACCCAATATATAGAAAGAGGAAGGCACCCTGGGAGGAAGAAGGTCAAAAAGTATTAATTCGAATGAATGGTTAGTTCGAATTAATATGGCTACACTGGGTTAATTCGCAGTAAGCTTTCATTACTTCAAACTAAGGAACTCCTTAGTTTGAAGTAATGAAAGCCAGTGTAGCTATGCATTAATTTAATTTGAATTAATCCTCACTATTTCAAATTAAATTGTAGATGTAGATATACCCAGAGAGAGTTAAATAAGAACTGAGATGGGTTCTGGTCATTAGTGTTTCATCCTGTTGGATGAAATTAATCCAGAAAAGGATATTTTAGATCAGACAGTTTGTTTCAAAACCAACACTGTTAGAAGAGTAAAAGCAGTAAACTAAAATGTAATTTGAAGTTGTATTTGAGTGTGTGCGTGTTACATTTCTTTATTGTCAATGACCCTGAGTGAAAAATGGACAGAATATAATGTCATGATGAAATGTGGAAGTAGAAAACTATGTTCTGTTTCAAATCATTAATATTTTTCTGAACTACTGTGTAGTTTGTCTAGACCATATTGACAAGTTAGCTAATAAGAAAAAGAGACCAGCTTTCCCAGCAGTTGCTTCATCTTCATTTTACATGGTTCATAAAAACAAAATAAAAAAGTCGACTTTTATATATGTATATGATAAACTTTTTGTGATCATCAGGCTTGCTTGCCTCTTGATTTTAATATCTTCCTGTGTTTCTCCTATCTTGCTGTTCATTTGATTTTTGCGCCAGTTTTAGTGTATCATTTGTAAACAGTGTTATGTTATTTCCACAAATTGAAATATGACTTTCACTAAAATATAGCAATGTCTTTACTCTCTTGCAGAGGAATCCAAGTTAAGACATGTAGAAAAAGATGTTGTAATTCCGAAAATGATGAGGGAGAAAGCCCGAGAGCTATGTTCAGATAAAGTACAAGGTAGGATTGCAATATTCATCAGGAAATGTGAATTTAATCATTCACCTCTGTCAGATAGTCACTGAATTATTATGCATAATCTGCTTCTCGTTCATTTGTTCTGAGAACAGTACTGTAGCTTACAAAACTTTTGGCATTGCTTTAGTTGATTTACAGTGTGAACTTTTTACCAACATAATGCGGTGGTAACTTTCACAGAATCTGAGTAAGGCTAAGGGAAAACTTTACAAGTGTTTGGAAGGTGTGACAGAAGAGGAAAACCACAGCAATAGTTTTCCCCAAACAATCTCTTCTGTGGTCCATTAGTAAGACTGGAATTCTCACATGTAAGAATGCTCATGGAGAGAGAGACTATTCCTGCAAGTAGGAGTGCTCATGGTGAGAGACAGAGAATAGTGAATGTAACTGAATAGAGCGAGCTCTCTGCTGTTATCAAATTAAATAAACAAGAGTTAGGAAAAGGTCACTAGCACTGTTAGATGGGTTGTGTGTAGAGAGGTAACCAGGTCTGATTAAGGAGAGAGAGAAGTAAAAACATTAGAGTATAAAAAATGAGTAGGGTAATGTACATCTTAACAAATCTGAAGTCTTGCACAGCCAATATCACAGTATACAGGGTGCAAGAAGGTGAACTATTAGAGAATCTGCACCACTGGTACAAAAATATGGCCATACCATCAAAAATACAGCATTGATATAAGACATAAAGGATCATGGCAGAGGATATGTGGCACTTTTAAATAATAGTCTTCTCTGTAATCCAGTTGATCAAAAATACCCAGCACAGTACTTTCTGAGGTAATGTCCATTTTAAAGTGAAGAGGTTCCGTTAAGGATGGATGATTGTTATGAGAAGACAGCTGAGAAAAGGAAGGGAGCCTGCACAGGTGTCTCGCTGCTGTCAGTTTAGTGAAATGGCTGACTGAGGGACCACTCCATGTGTGTTTTGGAATTACAGAGAAACGGGTAATGATGCTGTCAGAAGTGCAAGAAGAATCCAAATTCTGCAAACAAAAGAGGAACAGCAGCACAGAAAGAGAAAGTGAGAATTCAAAGTAAAAACTGTTCAGATTCTGTTAAAGTACAATTGATAAAAACAAAATACCACCCCCAATATAGTAATACAATATTTTTGTAATACAACTTTTTTAGGGTTCTTTTTCACTCACAGACTAGTTGCCATGGTAGGGAAGGAGGACGCTCACACACAATATAAAATGAGTAACATTTTAAATGTGGTCTTTATATGCTCTTCCCAAAGAGGGATATCACTTAATAATATTTCAAATAACAGCTGCTCTGCATCATTTTCTTTTAGTTAATCTACCGATTTGGGGACATACCAGAGAAACTGCATTTTTTGAAAGCTTGTTCTATGTAATACAATGCAAAGGTGCAATTGCATATAACCCACTGCCTCCCCATTATAGTTTCAAAAGTGCCTGTGCTACATCCTGCAGCTCCTTCTTTACTTTCTTGTTTTTACACCTCATAAAACAAAATGGTGGTAGAAGAAGGGTATTTGTATTCTCATCATTAAGCAAAACAAATGTAATCTGTTTTTTTTTTTTTTAATTAATGTTTTCTAGAGGGGAAGGTTAGATGTTTGTTTAAAATTCCATTGTAGAATTAGTTTTGGGGGCAAAAGTATATGTGTTGTTAGTATACAGGGAGAAGTGCTAAACAGAATAATAGTACCCCTTATAATAAAAAGAAAACATATGCTGTTTTGAATAGAAACTGTCTCATTAACTAATCAAAAGTCCTCATGTAAGTATTAGGGAGACAAGTTGGGTAAGGTGGTGTCTTATTGGATCAGCTGCTTCTGGTGAGAGGGAAGCTTTTGAGCTTACTCTGAGCACTTCTTCAGGTCTAGGAAACTTATTCAGCATGTTGCAGCTAAATACGTCTTGATCTGAGTCACAATTAAAGTGATTCTCCATCATGGAGGTATTAGGCATAATATTTTGGAATTCCCATATTTTGAATGAGAGAAAAACAGAGTCCTAATTGTATCTGCTTATTTAACAGCTTTTTATAAGAGTAGTGATATTTCACCCGGCCACGTTTCAGTTTGGTTAATTATACTTGCCTGTTTAAATGTCTGTCACCAACAAAAGCTGGTCCAATGAAAGATATCACTCCACCCACCTTATCTCTTTAATATCCTAGGACTGACACAGCAGCAAGTACTCTGCCCATCTATATTTCTGGCATGTCAATTAGATGAGACTGAGCTTTCCCTGATCCTATGTTTTACACCCCCTTGCATTTGGTTTCATTCCTTTCTGTAAGTTCACCCATCTTCGAAGCATCTGAGGAAGTGGGATCTTCTCCCACGAAAGCTCATGCAAAAAATAAATCTGTTAGTCTTCAAGTGCCACACAACTCCTTGTTGTTTTTTCCCTGGACTAGACTAACACAGCTGTCCCTTTTAAAATTGCAGATACTGACTGTTATGTATCTCTCCAGAACTGGCTATATTTCAGTGCTGGCTTGTGAACCATATAGATAATGGAAAAGGAAGTTTCCAATGAAAGGTGCTATGTGAATTAATAAAAATACTGTTGAAAAGCTATTTTGCATCTCAGATATTCTGGCCATCTAAAATGTACATAGGTCCAGTCCCTAAACCAGGTCACTAACAGTACAGTAAGTAAATCTACTCTACAGCTCCAATATCAATTAGATGAAATAGTAAAATCTATGTTTGTCATCTTGTTGAACAGAAATATGTTTATGATGGAACAGTTAACGCAAGTATTGTATATTATTTTGAAAATAAATCCTTCCTTGTACAACTGCCTCTATTTTCATGTGATATTTTATTTACACATGGTATGAAATAACACAAGTGCCACACATCTGTGCTTTGCATTCTGGGTATTGTAAAGAAAGAAGTGATTTCAGAAAACTCTTATCTCATGTGACTGCAGCTATTGCTTTTTTTTTTTTTTTAAAGGTTTTCTTAAGCAAAACACATTTTTCTTAATTTTTTAAAACAAAATTTAAAATGAATTCTACAACTTAAAAATTTTAAAAATGTTTTTTAGAGTTTGATAACTACATATTTCAGGAACCCATTAGCACCAAAAGTCTGTAGGTGATGTTAGAAATGTTACATATGTTTGTAACAATTGAAATTGACAAGAATTCTGACAATTCCAGTAGTTCCTGGGACTTGGAAGCCTGTTTTCTGTCACACCAGGAAACACTCAGCATTAACAAAGTTAGAAATTTTAATAAATCTTAGTATCTGTAATTTGTGACCTGCTATCCTGTTTTCTCAAGATGACTTACTATACAGTGAGGGTCAGATTCTGCTCTGTTGTGTTTACACCAGTGCACCAGAGAGTAGAATTAAAACTATAGGTTCTTGGAGTCTGAAATACTTTAGCTTGGTGGCGGGGATGGATGCAGAGAGTTCTAAAGACAGAATTATATGACTAGTTATATGTGTAGGGTGTATATTATATGCCTATGTTGTGTGTGGTTTTTTTTTTTTTTTTTGATGTCCATTATGAGAGAACTTAAAGGGGCCTGATAAATTAGAAGGTGAGTGTTCAACACTTAAAATCAGGCCTCAGTTGCTGGAAAATGAGAACCCTAAAGTGTCATCTGAAATCATTAATTTCTTTTGAAGATGTAAACTGTAATTCATACCATTTGTATGTGGTGTTAAAAAAAACAAAACTTCTTTCTCACTCCCAGCGTCAAGTGGCAACAGTCAAACTTTGCCCCTGCTTGTTGTTTGTTCCTATCTTGCATACAGCCATTATGCCACAGATAGAAAAAAAAAAATTGTTTTGCAATCATGGGTTGCATTTTTTTGTTGCAATCCATTTAAAAACTGTGATTTCAACAAGCCTTGAGATAGCTGTTTAGTTTAGGTGGTTATGTAATTATGATCCATTACCAGTAATCACGATGTTCAGTTAGGAAACTGAGCTAGAAATAAACTTTTTGGTCACAGATCCAGCTGGCAACCTACTAATCCATCCAAAGTAGACTTCATCTCTGACAAGGTGTTTCTTCCATTAGTAAGGTCTCCTTGTGAATCTCTGCAGGCAGTTAGGATGAAGTAGGGTCCTACTTGTATTGGCAAATTTTGAAGATTGAGCATGGGATGTTTCCATGACGTGTTGCTGAGAAGAATTTGTGTGTCTGACTTGGATAACCCAAAATAGAATATTCTCTGCCTGCCACATGGGCTTGGCTTTTTGAACTGGAAGTTGTGTTCATTTTTGTGAGAGGTTTAGTATTTATTTTAGTGGAGAGGGCAGAAAAGGAGTAGGGGAAGAGGTGAGGGGGAGATGTTTCCATCTATTGTGAGTTTAAGATTTTCCTGGGGAAAAATGTTTTGAAAATTAGAACGATTATAATTATATAAAATTATAATAACCACAGTATGGTTTTGTGATGGGTAAAAAGTGTGTAATTAGAAAGAGCAACTGTAGATACATATGGTTGAACAAATTCTTAAAATCACTTGGCAATGCTATCAAAGAGTTAGGAAAGTGTTGCTGGCAAAGGGCATTTCCTAATTCCCCTCCCCCGAATTTCCCCATTAAACCTCCTCTCCCCGGGGCCCACATTGATACTTAGTGAAAATGATGGGATGCAACACTACTGCAGGCTGTCCTACAGTAGAGCATGACCAATGTCAACCATAGTTTCAGTTATGTACGCTTGCTCAACAGTCCTGTCATTGGGATAATTTCTGTCCCTCTAGGGGCCACTTGCTCCAGACTATGACCCTTGCACTTGACATATCAAGACCCACAAAAGGACAGCAGTTCCTAAGCTTGGACTACCTGTGGTGCTGCATATTTAAATGCCCAAGGACACCTTAAGTAGCTCGCCCTTCCTTATAAATAAGTGGCTTATTATGTTCTCTTACAAGAAATGTAGGTAAGAAAATGTGTGAAATACTTAGTGGATCTCAGCTTGATGCTGTTCACTGGCATTGCTCATTCTCTTTTGTAATAAGGAGGACCAAGTTCCATTAATCAATGCAAATACTCTCCAGGTGTTGGGACAAATTAACCTGTTGGTTCCTGCAGTCTGGGTTCTGAAGCACTGCTCATGTTAGTTTGTTGGTCCATGATTGACAACACCTAGAGTTTTATGATGTGCTTGCCCAATAGCTAGCATGCTTAAAATTGTATTTATCCTTTTACCCTTGGGAAAATTAACAGTATATAATAACTTTAAAGTTAAGGAATACACTGTCCATTATCATAAGTGGAATTTGCTCACTTGCCTTATGTAGTGGTGAGAATGCATTACTAAAGCAGAACTGTTGTATATTCATTAAAAATAGAAATAGTGGAAGTTCACTATTCAGGGTTCAGATTATCAGTAAAATGAGGAACTTGTATAGCAACATCAGACATTCAGGCTGATAAAAAATAAAAATATCTAGATAATTATTTAACAAAAACTGATAAGCCAGCTGACATTGCCATTTTTTGATTATGCCGATAGAGTTCGTTTTCTCTCTCTCAAATCTGAAATAGCTCATTTGTTTTTTGACTTTGGTTGGAAGGCACATAATTGAGATTTGGGTGCAAAGCCTGGCTGGTTAAATTAGACAAATCATGGATTATATGATTGATATACCCTGGCATATGAAGGTGAAAAGAGTAGTCTGCCTTATTATCTGTAGTCTGATTTTTGTGAGAAAAGAAAATCAATATAATTTGAAAACTTCATTTCAATCCAGCAACAAAGCTGCAGCTAGAGCAAGGTAGAAAATCTTCATCCTCTACTGCTTTTTTTTTTAATCCAGAATATTAAAATGCCTGTATTAGAATAATGTTTAATGTGGTCACCGTATTTATATATGTAGCTATTATGAATGGCATGGTGTACATTGTGTTGGAGTTTTATGTGGTTAATTGAGATTAATTTGGATTATGTTGGTAGTGTCTAGTCTTAGTCTGAGAGAGTCATAAATTATTAGCTTTTTTATCTGAACATTGTTGCTGAAAATACAATGCTGAATCTTTAAACTATCACTTTATTCAGAATAGTTTCTATTTTGGAAATACTGATTCATCTCTCTATATTTCCAGTGAACATTTACTCTCATCCCATTTAACTATGTGAATTAACACAGCCTCTAGAGGGATTATGGTTATTGAGTTTTGCTTCAACAAGCTGGGCAAATAGAACAGCTATATGTAAATGACATTTTGAAGAAATAGGACCTAGAGCCTTCTGATACTTTTAGGCCTAGCTCTGCATATAGCAATTAAGAATGTTTAAAGGAAATGTGAGAGCATATTATGTATTATGTTGTACATTAAGGAAAATTTAGATATTCTAACTAATAATAGGACTTCCAAGAAAACTTGCATAAAACGCATTTTAGGGAGGGAACTTTTCCTGTTTGATTTTTCATGTCATTTCAACCCAGCTGGTCAAAAGAAATGGGTCAGACTGCTAGCTTCACCACTGCAACTTAAGGTTTTTGTTGTTGTTGTTGTTTTTTGGTTTTTGGGAGGGGGGATGGAATGGCTTTTATAAGGACAAAGAGAAATGAAATCACTTTCAATGTAAGAAAGAGGCCTCATTATAGCCACCAACAGCAGTTATTGACAGCTACACTTCCTATTAACAAGGAGCATTTAAGAGTTTGGCTGTTGGATCTTTGGACTTGATCTAATTTGCTAGCATTAATTAGTTTCTTTTGAGCACAGACACTTGGTTTTCACAGCTATAGATTTGGAGGACTAATTAGGACAGAAAATTGAACAGAATGGGGTAAGGCATTAACCTTCAGCTATTACCAGCTGGGGCTCTGATAAAGACCACAGAGTCCAAATGCTCCCTATTCATGCAAAGAGTACCCTAATGAATATCAATTTCAGCCAGGTTGCCATAGTCCTACAAGGCTGTCTTCATTTTGATTCTTTTACCTTCTATCATATTTTAGTTATCTATATTGATAGCTATTGCCCATCGAGGACACATTTGAGGGCATATTATTTACATTTCATTTATTAAATCTTTCATTTTGGCTTTCTTAAGAACCTGATCTTGGTGTAGAGTTGAGATTCAGAATTGTATATAGTTCTCTCCTTATACAACATACATGCTGTAACTTCTGCGTGGTAGATAGTTAAGCCATCCATGTTAATAAATACCCTTTAATTGGAAGATGTTCTAGACTGAGACATTGCTGTGATGTATTTGCATTAATACCTATGGCAGGGACTATAACCCAGCTGGCTCCTTAGAGTTAAACAGTACGTTACTTATGAACGCATTTTCTTCTCAGCTTTTGTGATGATATAAGCAGCATACTGAGGTGTTACCTTGGAGATCTGATTTCAGAAGGAAAGTTGTTCTTCCAGGTCTTAGACTGACTGAAAGTCCATGGAAAAAAACTAAGGAGTCGTGTGGCACTTTAAGACTAACAGATTTATTTTTCACATGAGCTTTCGTGGGAGAAATTCCCACTTCGTCAGATGTTTCGAAGATGGGTGAACTTACAGAATGGAATGAAAATAAATGCAAGGGGGTGTAAAACATAGGATCAGGTCATACAGTAACAGCAAATCAGAGCAGTTGTTAGGTTCAAACCATGGGAAGCCTGAAGTCAAATTACCTATTGTAATGGGAAAAGAACCCATAATCTCGATTAAGCCCTGCTTTCACAGAGTTTAGCTTGCATATTAATTCGAGTTCAGCTGTTTCTCTTTGAAGTCTTGATGTCCCAGCCACATCTCTGATGACAGTCGTTAACAAATCATTTATCGAGTGATTAGAAAGATGGAAGTGCTCAGCAACTGGTTTCTTTGTTCTGTGATTTCTGATATCAGCTCTATGTTCATTTATTCTTTTGCGCAGCGGTCTTCCTGTTTGTCCAATATGTAAGGTGTTGGGGCATTTCTTGCACATGATGGCATAGACCACATTAGTAGATGAGCAGGTAAATGAGCCTTTGATGGAGATCTAACAATAGAAACACTGAAGCAGACACACACCCCTGCAACAAACCACGCTGCCAAGTCTGCCCACATATCTGCACAACAGATACCATCATAGGTCCTAATCAAGCCTACAGCTCCATCAAAGGCTCATTTACCTGCTCATCTACTAATGTGATCTATGCCATCATGTTCAAGAAATGCCCAACACCTTATACATTGGACAGACAGGACGATCGCTGCGCAAAAGGATAAATGAACACTGACCTGATATCAGAAATCACAGAACAAAGAAACCAGTTGCTGAGCACTTCCATCTTTCTAATCACTCGATAAATGATTTGTTAACGACTGTCATCAGAGATGTGGCTGGGACATCAAGACTTCAAAGAGAAACAGCTGAACTCGAATTAATATGCAAGCTAAACTCTGTGAAAGCAGGGCTTAATCGAGACTATGGGTTCTTTTTCCATTACAATAGGTAATTTGACTTCAGGCTTCCCATGGTTTGAACCTAACAACTGCTCTGATTTGCTGTTACTGTATGACCTGATCCTATGTTTTACACCCCCTTGCATTTATTTTCATTCCATTCTATAAGTTCACCCCTCTTTGAAGCATCTGACAAAGTGGGATTTTCTCCCACGAAAGCTCATGTGAAAAACAAATCTGTTAGTCTTAAAGTGCCACACGACTCCTTGTTTTTTTTGCTGGACTAGACTAAGATGGCTATCCCTTTGGAAGTTGAAAGTCCATGGATATGTGCAGGACGGATGCATTTTTATCATGTAAAACAGGAGGGGCAGAATAGTTGTTTTTGGTTTTCATGCCTTTGCCCAATGGTTAGATAGAAGGTAAAAGAATCAAAATGAAGACAGTCTTGGTAGGACTATGGCAACCTGGCTAAAATTGATATTCATTAGGGTGCTCTTTGCATGAAGAGGGAGCATTTGAATTCTGTGGTCTTTATCAGGGCCCCAGCTGGTAATAGCTGAAGCTGTAAGTGTCAGAGATGTGTTAGTAGTTACTACATAGCGAAGGGAGAATGAGAACTGGTGGGGAAATATTCCTTTTCCTTTACACATTATTCCTGGACAGTAATTTTAACACAGGTGAACACACAGCCTCAGCAGCTCTCTCTGCATTGATGATTCACAAGTCTTGCTTCTTCACCCTGACCTTCCTGCTTCTGTCTAATCATAGAATCATAGGGTTGGAAGGGACCTCATGAGGTCATCTAGTCCAACTCCCTGCTAAAAGGAGGACCACTCCCACTATATCATCCCAGCCAGGGTTTTGTCTAACTGAGCCTTAAATACCTCCAAAGATGGAGATTCCACCACTTCCCTAGGTAGTCTATTCCAATGCTTCACCACTCTTGTAGTAAGAATGTTTTTCCTAATATCCAACCTCAGTTGCAACTGTCGTTACTTGGATAGCTCAACACTAGCATAAATTTAACATGGTGAAAGCTGAGGACCCTTTCTCTCTTACTTATCCATTGCTCCCTTCCTCTCTCTCTCACTTTGGGTATATCTGTGCAGCAGCTAGACACTTGCTTGCAACTTATTTTTGAGTACATGCTTGGTTTTCTTTCAGGGTAATTAATATTACACCTTGCATCAGTGAGACTAGAAATCAGCAGATACTCTGACACATGAAGCATATGTCATATAAAGCAACTCTGAAAATAACATTGGAATGACGTTACTATGGAATAGCTGCACGTGGTAATGCTACAATACAGCAGAAACGCAACACATGATTGCCAGAGTAACTGCTATCTTAACTGCATCCACTTAATTATATAAAACTGTTCCTTGGCAGCTTAAATAGTAATTCCCCCTTTCTACTCTACGTTCAGGAGTAATGCAGTTAGTACTTTGTGTAAATAAGCCTAAAATTTCATGAAGTCATGCTTTATTGTATGTATGTGTATAAATATTTATGTACTGTATAAATTATAAATATTACCCTGAGGTTACTTTCACACTGGAAATAGGTTATTTTTCTACTGTTGAAGTCAATGTGTCTTCTGTAGGAATGATTTATTTCAACCATGGAAAATTGACTATGCTTTTGGTCAAAAGAGCCATTGGTTAAGTGATTCTCATTCTGCATTCAAAACTACAAACCAATAATAGAGGAGCTTTCAAAGAGATTACAAGTTGATCCCATAAAGCAGATATGATGCACTTCAAGTAAGACAGTAAAACTGAAAAGGATGTTTCCATCTATAGCTTTTACATGAAGACCCTGGAGTTCTTTGGTATCTATAAGCAACAATTTGATCCCACACAAAAAGTTGGCCAAACTCTCAGTAACAAAGGATAGGCACTTTATCACTGTCTCCATTTTCAGATGTTTGCACCTAATCACCAGCATGAGATACCACTGCAATGGAGTCATATCAGAACCTAGATAAACATATTTGAATTTTATATAGCCTAGTTATAACTGTAGCTCACTCTCACCCAAGTCCCAGTCTCCACTAGACACGGAGAATGTGAAGAGATTCCATCATTCAGGTCAGGTGAGAAAGAATTGAGCTGTTTGTCATTTACATACTGATAGTGTTACATTTTGAATTGTCCCCACTCTTTCCCCTACAGCCTACCTCATTTAAAAGGATTGAAGGCTCAACAGGACCCTGTGGAATGCCTTAGTACAGAGTTCTTGGGGCAAATAAATAATTTTCCAGTATTACCTCTGGGATCAACAAGGTGAAAGATAAGGTTGCGAGTAGAATTGATGGAGAATGTCATATGGTTTAGTTTCTGTTGAGAATATTCCAGTGTTTCTGAACAGAAAATTTTGACATGTCAACTTACTGTTCCATGTCACCATGTAAATAAATAAATAAAATCCTGGAATTTCCTGTGGGACAAAAATGCTCCATCTAATTGAGACCATTAAAGGGGGAGGTCATCTGACCTTCTGATATCCCTAAGTGCTTGTCTTTCTTGATATGGTTTTTAATGGTGCCAATGGGAACCAGATAGCTGCAAAACTTTTTCTTAAAAAAAAAAAAAAAAAAAAAGTGTTCTATATTGTTGACTAAAACCCATATGTAAAATCCTCTGAATACATTTATCATTATTATTACTATAGTTGTTCATATGGTACTGTAAATGTACTTCAGATCACTTTAAAGAAAAATAAAAGACTGTTCTCTGGCCTAGAGTGTACAATCATACAGGTATGATAGTAATCAAGCAGTAGGAATACAGAGAAGACAAAGGTACAAGAGTACAAGATTCCTGGGAGCTGTGTGATGCATAAACATATTTTTAGTTCCTCATTTAAAAAAAAAATTAAAATTTTTAATCAAGAAAAGAAGACTGGCCAAAAGTAAAATAGAAGAATCCCAAGGAGTGTAAGGCTACTTAGTGCAGAGGATCAGGGTGGGTACCAGCAGCTTGGAGAGGCAGTATGACAGAAGGTGTGGAGCCTTTTTTGTGAAGGACTGCCAACTTGGCAGGAAGGCATGAATGACTGGGAAAAGTTGGGCAGGCAGAAGTCAGGCTGTGAGGGAGAGGTTTGACAATATTTGACTGGAAAGCATGGAAGAAGATGATTTTAGACATTGGATAGTTTTGATGGGAATGATGCAAAAGTCAGCTTAGCCATAAAACAGGAGGTGATTGTGGAAGTTAAGATGAGAGATGACTAGGCAAAGACCTGTGGTTTAGTAGCAAGGTTAGGGAAGAGGACAATGATTTTGGGGGATGGAGGAAGAACCCAGCAAGATCTAATCTAGATGGTAATAATAGGGTATGGAGGGAAGAGTCAGTGTTTTGTGAGCAAGTTGCTCTAGATTGACTGGAGGAATGTGCGGTTATCAACCTTGATAGAGAAGAGATCAGCCTTCTCATTTTACTTTAAATTATGGGTTAAAACACACAATGTTTGGGATGTATATTTCACACTCTTGTTTTCAGTGTCTGGATATTTAGGATATACTTTCTACCAAAGGAGATGGCACACACCCCTCAGTGAAGCCATCTGTCGGTTCATTTGTTTAATATCCATGTCCAGCATCTGTCAGAGGAGTAGCTAGTTACTACTTCCATCTTCTCACTCAGATGAAACCATTTTAACTGGAAGCAGTTCTGTTCATCCCTGATTAAGCAAGATGCTTAAGCGTGTTCCTAACATTAAGCATATGAGTAGACCGATTATGATACTGACTCGATTAGCTTACTCTCATTCTTGAGTTCAGAGATCTGCTTAAAAACCTTGCTGAATTGGGATAATAGTTTATTAGGTAAGGATCACTAGATTGTATTCCTTGTTTGATTAATATTGACACTGTTCTTCAGCTTGTACTCCCATTACTTTCAGATTTTGTCATGATGGCTTGTTTTGATGCCTAATTTTTGTCACTTCCTAGTGTGCAAATGATGCAACTTTTGAGTTTTTGCACATAGATTTTTGTTACACATAATTCAGAAAGCATATATAATAAAAATAGCACGCCATAGTCTAAATACCATGTTAGCAGTGTATTAATCTTACTGTTAATCGCTGGATGAATATTTCATAGTGACAAGCAGTTAAAGATAACTGTTGGTAGAATGTTCAAAAGTGCTCAGGATTGCATGCTGTGCCATTGATTTCTGTGGGAGCAGAGTTATGGCAGTCTGGAGTGTTTTGGAATATCCTGCTCTGTATTAGTGTGAAATGCTTATTCAATAGGGTCAATGACTATACACGTCTAATGTTTGGATTGCAGTGTTAAAGTGACTTACATGCTCTGCAGCATGTTTTAACAGGTAATAATTTCCTGTACTGAGTATAAGTTCATAGCGAGTTATAAAAATTCCACCACTAACAGCAAATAGCAACGAAACCCTGTTACACTCAGCTACTACAACTTAAAGGGCTATTCTTCTAAAAATACCCATTCATTATTCCCTTATCAAAAGAATGTTCAAATGTTTAATTTTCAATAAAAAGGCAATATTTCTCAAGGGGAAAAAAGATGAAACAGCTATGGTATGAAACTAATAGAAATACTTACAAAAACTTGTGTGCACTTATAGGGTTCCCAAAGATAGTGTGAATAAAAAGCAACATTTTAAAGAGAATGTGAGGGACAGTTTGTAAAAACAGAAGAAATTGTTCATTTATTTTTCCAGGATGGCTACTTGTGTTCCTGCTGATTCCCCAAAGGGTTGGTTAGGAAAACATATGGTCCTGTTAATTTAAAATAGAGATGCTATAACAGGGTATTTGGACCCACAGCTTGCAACATCAGGTATTATGCTTCAGTCCATTACTTTTTTTCAGACTTTGGGGGAGTAGCTTATGCAGTAAATCTGAGCTCCAGTCAAAATAATTCATAAAGGCAGCAGTGAGAACTACCAATTTTTCTTCTAGTTAATTTTTGCCATTCTTTTCTATCACTAATTTTTTTTTTTTTTAAAATCCTTGCTGTCATATAGAGACTTTCCTGACAGTCTTTGCAATCTACTTGCTTTGTGGGGTGGTGGTGGTGGTGGTGGTGATGAGGGTAATGGTGATCAGATGCATAATTTATATCCACAACTTGTAGTTTTGCAGTGTTAAGGTTGAGAAATTGAGCACTCAGGTCAGGGAATTCCAGAAGTCAGAGCCTTTGCCATAAAGTTAATTCAGCTGTTTTTTTTTTTTTTTTTTAATATTTTTGGTACATTTTGCATATCATAAGGCTAAATTATGTCTGGTCCTTAAGTGTGTGTGTGGGAGGCTTAACGAGTCTTCTGTTTCCCCTACACCAGGAGTCAGCAACCCAAAAGATAAGAGCCATTTAAAAAAATTCCTACAATAATCAAGGGTTTTGAGGGCCACAGTGGATGTAGCCTCCTGGTGGTGGGTGGGGGAACTGTGCCAAGGCACCTGTTTAGGTCCTCTGTAGCAGAGAGGAGCCCAGATCCTGGTGTGGGCCACCCACGGGGTCCCCCATGATGGAGGCAAGGGGAGGGGGCAGAGCTAGGAGCCAAAAGGGGTCAGCCAAAGAGCTGCATGCAGCTCTGAAGTCACAGGTTGCAGACTCCTGTCTTGCACCAGGGCTGCTTGAGTAAGGGGAAAGCAGAATTCACTCCATTTAAGAGGTGATGGATCTACTGCCTCTCCAGGGTGTGTGACAGCCCAGATGAGGCAAGTAGTTGGAGATGGATGAAACCCCAAGTGTTGTAGGATGGCCATGACTCAAATCCTCATGCGCAACCTCCTTCCTAGTGCGGGCAGACTCACAGAGTGAGACCAGCACATTACAAACAAGGTCACAGTGGAGTATAAGAGTAGGTAGGTTCCCCACTATGCCAGGAAACTCACTGTGATAACCTGCCGGGACAGACTTCTTCCTGATGCTTTCCCTTCAGTGGTGGAACTCTGTAATATGGGGGGTGTGTCAATGGCACAAGCTAATTAATAAACCGTAGTTCCTTAAGGTACTAATAAGGTGAGCAAAACTAATGATATATACTGTTAGAGGATTGTGGTTAAAGATGAATTTTTAACTTCTGGAATTCCCTAAATTGTGCTTGATTTCTCGTATTCAGTGGTATGTTAATGTTTTCTGTCTATCGTCCTGGGTTTTTTGTTTGTTTTTTCACTTCTCAAGAGAGAGAAAGAGAGATTAAAAATCATTGTAAAGACACTTCAAGTCCATTAAATACTTTTAAGAGTGACCTTTCAATGGTGTCCTTAATTGAGGCACGAACGGAAGAAGTCTTGAGCAAAAGTGTCTTTAACTGCACCCTCTCAGCTTTGTAAACCACTCTTGATTAAACAAGCCATGTTATAAAATATAAAATTTCAGCAGACACACACAAAAATGCTGATATTAAACAATGAAAGCTATTTGAATAGATTTTTCTCAAATCTTGAGCTATAGAGAGGTTCTTCCTTTGTGGGTACTATAATATAAACTGAGATGTTTATTTCTTAAGCTATGTTGAAGTTATAGGAATGCAGCAGTTTTGGAACATGGATAAAGTATAGTGTTTCTAACTCAAAAAGTTCATATAACTCAAAATGGCTGAGCTGTTTCTGCTTAAACTTTCAGAAGCATTCACTATTGGGCTGATGCCAAGCATGGACACTAGAACACGCAAGAAATTTTCAGGGTATCTCTGGAAGATGTTTATTAACTGGGGATGAGTGTTGGTACTTTTATATTGTTTACCTCTTTCTCACAGCAGATGAATAACAACTGTCATCTCCTCTGCTGTTTTGTCCTTCATTATTTAGGACCTAATTCAGGAAAATACTCGGGGATGAACTTAAGCACATACTTGTTCAAGATAGTGCTTAAGCATGTTTTGAACTTTAAACACATGAATGGTTCCATTCACTTCACTGGTACAACTCACATGCTTAAATGAATTAAGAGTCTCAGTAGAATATACCACTAGTGTCACTGGTGATAAAGTGGAGGGTTTTTATTGTCATGAGTAAAGGAACATGGAAATGGAAAAATTGGGGGGTTTTTCTTTATTTTTCTCATCAAAGTTGCCAGATTGACAGCACTAGAAAATGAGTCTTCTGTTTATTGATAACAGATTAAGCTTTGGAAACTGTAATGGATTTAACCTCACCTCCCTCTATATGTTATCCACTGTTTGAATCTAAGGCTAAGTCTATACTGACAGCAGCAAAATTGCCACCATCAACACAATCTTCCAGATGTGAAAGAGGACGCTGTGTAGACACATCCAGTCGATTCAGAATTTGCCCTAGCAACTCCAGCCTTGGAATTAGAGTATCAGTAAGCCAACCCAAAGGCATTTCTGGTCAACTTAGTGTACTGTGTAGGGACTACTTAGTAAATCATTGGGAGATAAGCAAGGTATTTTACGTTCCTCACATATCTCCAGTTGACTGCTGCTGAAAAGTGTGGAAAATATAGACAAGGGTTAACCAAATACATTGATTTGCTGTTAAGTGTGACCTGCTTCTATGACTTAGACTTCCCTGCATTGATTTTCATCCTGTTCTGTTAAGTTCCCCACCTTCAAGCAGCTGATAAAGTGGGATTTTCTCCCACAAAAGCTCATGCAATAAATAAATTTAATTTTTAAAACTGCCACAAAACTCTTAGTTTATCGTCTAAGAGATTAATCTATTTTTTCTAGGACTGGAATAATTTCCCATTTTAATACCCATTGCTCCTTCCTTTTCAGGGCTCACAAAATTCTTGCTGTGTAAAACTTAGGCCATGAGTGGTATGCAAGGAGTGCCACACAAATATCCCAGTATGTCTTCCGTCTTTCCCTCTAAACTCTATTTCATTCCAAGGCAAAACCATCATTATAGACCCAAATTCACACAGTGTCAAGCAAGTATATTTTTCATTCCATTACTGCTTTAAAAAAAACAAAACAAAACCACAACATTATCTGAGCTGAATAATAAATCTTGTATTATGGAAATCTTTATAATTAAAGAAATGATGCCAGTATGACTTCACTCTTCTTGTTTTTGTTTAAGTGAAATCCTAGATTTTGTGGCTCACTGTTGCAGTTGAAAGGAGTTTGTTAAACGTTTTGAGCTTTGTTAGAGTGAGAACTTAGTCTTTGGATGGGCAGTGGTAATTAATCTATATTAAAAGGGCAGCAGTAATGTGATTTGAGCATGAAAAGGGCTCACTTGTTTTAAATGAAAATACAAAGTTTAAAGAAATAGTTTACATAATCTGTAAACCAGTTTAGCTGCTGCATATTTAAGAAGGTTGAAATTGAAGCTTAGTTGCCCTCTAGGGGTTTTATGTTAATACAGCACATGTTAGGTTTTGATTTTGGTTTTTTAAAGGAAAGGTATAAGAGGTCTTTGAAATACCTGCCTTCTGAAGGTATTCTGTTTTTGTTTTTCAGTAAATAAAGATAACCTGATTCAGAGCCCAGAAACAGTTAAGTACAGTCTTTGTGCTTGATTCTGAATTCATTTCCAGTGGGGAAGGGAACACAGCTACAATAATTATACTTACATCAGTGAAGTTACTCCATATTATCCAACTGTAAATGAGTTCACAACATTTCTCTGTTTTCAACCTCTTTTGCAGCCTAACTATTATTTATTTGTGTTATGGTGGCACAAAAAGGCTTCAAGTTGCTTATGTATAAGAGACATGAAGTAAAAGGGCTTACCATCTAAATAGACAAGACTGGCAAAGGGTAAGACGGTAAACAGTCACAGAGAACTTCAGCTACTTGATCATGGTCAGTTGTTTGGTCAGTAGCAGTGAAGAACCATGGTCTCTTGAATCTCCAATTGTATGTCTTATCCGTTGCATGCTGCTGTCTCTCTAATTCTGCAAAGGTCTTAGTACCCTTAACTCCCACAGACTCTGAGAATTAAAGGCTTTGAGCTTTTCACAAGTTCATGATCTTGTTGCTCAACAGACCCCTCTCGTCCAGATCTTTTAGTTCTGTTTTAGTCATCATCTACCCCTCTGTATTTGCCTCTCATCTTCATCTTTCTGAAACCTAATTGTCAACTCACAGCTGCCATCTACCAGAAATTAAATCTCAGATAGGTCTGTAGCTGACCAATTATACATACTTTTTGGTTTCAAAGGTCATTATGTGGAGAACTTTGCCTGAGTATTACCTTATAGTTTCAACATTGCTAGCTGGCTCCTGTGATTGAACTTGTTAGGATTCATTTTTGTAGTTTAACTGCAGCATTGACATTGTTTTGACTGACTTTGCATTGCCAGACAATTTGGAGAGCAATTCATCAAAGCTGAGCATCGTAGCTCATTTTTGTCTGGTGTTGAATGTTTCTGCCGTGGAAAGAGATATTGCCAGAATGTTCTTCTAAGACAAAGCTGTACCATCTTTTTGTCTAAATTATTAACATTCCGGTTTTGCTAGTAGATTTGTAATGGGATGCATAGCTATTATTTCATTTTTTTGAAGTCCAGTTGTATATGAAATGTTCAACTTGTTGTGTGTTTAAGCAAACATTTTTAACTCTTTCTGTCTCATTACTCTTTATAAAGATGTGTATTTTTGTGGTGCATTATTTTAAAAATTATTTATGTCATTCAAATTAAAAGCTTTGGGGGAAAAAACACACAAGATAAATCTTTCAAAAACCTCTTGAAAATCAACTTTCAAAGCAAGGATAGCACACCCACAAATATGCAGTCACTTGTCGAATCCCAATCTTGTTTATATGCAGTTCAGGTAACTGTATGTTACTGTGAGGATTTAAGGTTGTTGCAGCTATAGGTTCTGATTCTGCTGTTGCCTCTGCTTGTGTAAATCAGGCATAATAAGAGGCATTTCACTTGTTTTATGTTGATGTGAGATCAGAATCAGGTCCACTGTGCCATGCATTGGCCCAGTCTTTGTGTAGTCTGGTTCTTTCACAATTGAGACATTTTCTTCACCCATAGTTTGTTTTCAAACCCTTGTCTTGTCTTGAAGTATTTCAGTTTACCTAATT
Source organism: Podocnemis expansa (assembly GCA_007922195.1). Classification (NCBI taxonomy): domain Eukaryota; kingdom Metazoa; phylum Chordata; order Testudines; family Podocnemididae; genus Podocnemis; species Podocnemis expansa. Next base: position 4,054,259 of record ML681964.1, on the reverse strand, counting down.
TTTTGCAAACTTCTAAGAAGTGAATTTGTTGTTATGGAGAAGGTGGTAGCTCCTCTGGAACTGATTTTGAATGAGATTTTTTTAACAAAGCCCTTTACAGATAATCTTTTGGTCTGGTACTAACCGTTTGGTTATAATGCACACTGGGACCACACAGACAAGGAACCCAGTGGTACTTTTAAATTCTAACAGATTTATTTATCGCATGACTGTTCATCGGAAAAAATCCCCCTTCGTCATCTTCAAGCATCTGACGAAGCGGGACTTTCTCCCGCGAAAGCTCATATAATAAATAAATTGTTACTCTTCAGAAGTGCCACAGGACTCTTTATTTTGCTGAAGTAGACTAACGTAGCCACCCGTTTGGAACTAATGCCACAGAAGCAGCATTTGGTAATGTGTTGGTATGCCTTATAAGTCTGTGTACTGCAACACTGCCTTAGCCTTCTGTCTGTCCACCATTCTCATTAACAACTTACCTCAGCAACTCTGTTGTGAGCAGGGGACTTTAGGTTGCAGACCCTTGGTTATGGTGGCAGTATTGCCTTTTCCTGCTTCCAAAGGGGGGTAGCCATGTTAGTCTAGCTCAGCAAAACAAACAAGTGCCACCAGGTGCCTTATTCATTTTGCTTTTCTTGCTTCTGTCTCTCCCCTGTTCATCATCACTTGGCAGTTCATGTCCAAACTATGGCCCAGGTGCTACTGATTCAGGAAACCCCTGCACCCTGAGCTCAGTTAAATGAAATCCCAAATGACAAGGGACTTGCCCCCTTTACCCCATCAAAAGTCTTTCTGACCAGTGCTGAACCCCTCAGAGTCACTGAGTACATGAGCTTAAACCAACTCCTATTTTTATACAAGCTTCTATTAATTAAACTTGTTATAGATCAATGGTAACTTCTTCATGGTGGAGTTGGTCACAAGCTTGGATGAATAAAATCCCTTTGAACTTAACTTGGAAAATTGCTTTGTCCTGAAGATAATTAGTATACACACAGAAGGAAAATGTTTCTGAAAGTCTGAAGAAAAATACAGGGGTTTTTTGAGTGTTCAGTGACTCAAAAACTTTACCACGAGTTGAAATTTTGGCTTTTAATATGTCATTGTCACTCTCTTTAGATCAGAAAGAGCTTGTTATCTCTTCAAAGACTGTGTTTGATTACATCTCCATGAAGACTCATTAGCAACCATATCTGAAGAAAATAGGTGGTAGCTGTGCCAAATGTAGTGATTACAAGCAAGACTGGGCAGTTTTCTGTAAGAGTGATGGAATGTCCTCAGTAACCGCCTTTTGATTCAGGCACTAAGGCACTGAGTAATAAATTGATGTCTGTGGGACATAAATACATGCTTTAGGTCAGGGGTCTCAAACTCAAATTACCACAAGAGCCACATGAGGCCTAGTCCATTAGCTCAAGGGCTGCACCACTGAAACCTTTTCATGCAATGATATTGCAAATATTGATGATGATAGTGTCATTGCGGGATGCAGGAAATAACTTTAGGGGCCGTGAGTTTGAGACCCCTGCTTTAAGTTAAGTGTGTGCTCAAGTGCTTTCCTGAACTGTGGTCTGAAAAGTTTGTGATGTACCACTTTTATGCCGTCCATTCTCACTGCATATTTTCTACAACTCTTACAATATACTAATCATGTTTGCTCACAGCACATTTTTGTTGAAACATTGATTTTTCACAACAATTTCAAAACTACTGGGGGAATTTGGATGTTGGTTTTCAACCATTATTAAATTGGCTGAAATTGTTCATTCTTTTTTAGTAATCTGGCTACTCCAAACTATGTATTTAAAGTTAGAAAAACTACATCTTTTTTTTGCGTTGAAGTACTGTAATTGCCGTGTCTTTTACTGAATGTACAGGGAAGGTGAAGTGTTCCCCTGTTAGATTTTGAATGTTGCCATTTTTGTTCCAAAGGGGCAGCCGTGTTAGTCTAGTTCAGTAAAACAAACAAGGAGTCCTGCAGTACTTAAAGACTAACAAATTTATTTATTGCATGAGCTTTCATGGGAAAAAATCCCACTTCATCAGACACTTGGAAGATATCATTCTTCGTATCTGGTTTGCGTCCATTTATTCTTTTTCACAGAGACAGTCCAATATGGCGAATGTATAAGGCAGAGGGGCATTGTTGGCAGGTTATGGCACATATCACATTGGCAGATGAGCAGGTGAATGAGCCTCTGATGGACTGGCTGGTTTGGTTAGGTCCTGTGATGGTGTCACTGTAGTAGATATGTGAGCAGAGTTGGCAACGATGTTTGTTGCCAGCGTAAATACCTAGCTTAGTGTTTCTGTTGTATGGTGTTTAGTTGCAGGTGAGTATTTGCTTAATCTTGGGGAGCTGTCTGTAATGAAGGACTGGCCTACCTTCCAAGGCTTGAGAGAGTCAGGGATTGTCTTCAAGGATGGGTTGCATATCTTTGATAAGGTGCAGGAGAGGTTTTATTTGGGGACTGTAGGTGATCAGTGGCATTCCGATGTTTTCCTTATTGCATCTGTTCTGAAATAGGTGACTTCTGGGTATCACTCTGACATTGTCAGTCTGTTTCTGCACTTTACCTGGGTACTGTAGCTTTAAGAATGGATTGTGATTGTTCTGTTCCTGCATGAGGGATATGAAGTCTCTGTGTAGAAGTCTGTTTGCAGCCAGCTACAGATCCCCACCCACTGGCCATCCCCTGCACCTGTGCAGTGATACAGGGCAAGTGCTGACTCCAACAGTGGATGGCTTATTACTTCATTCAGATAAGAGAAAAACACAGTTTTATATTCTCTGCTTGTTCTATTTAATTTTGAATGAAGAAACTTCCATAGAAAATATAGTGAATTGATTAAGCAAAGATGAAATAGTCAGCTTTAAGTTTCAGTTGCTGTAACTACAGATTGCAGGTATGGCCGCAGCTCCAGGAGAATAAATTGTCTGCTTTATCTCCATCTTGTGGTGGAAAGAGGTCTTCTCTTCAGACCATGCTCCTGGCTTCTTGCCAGTGTAGCAAGTGACTGTGAATCTCTTGCTTTTTACAGACTGACTTTCTTTAGGCAGGGAATTCAGCTAAGGCATCATTCACAATGAAGTGGTTGTGTTTTATCAGCTGTGTTACACTTGCCTTCAGATGCCTCTCTCTGCGTGGGACGGCCTCTCCCAAAGGAGCTGGGAAAATCAGTACTGAGGCTACTTTGCACTGCTCAAATCCAATGTCAGTTACTTATATAGTACCAGGCATTGATGGGCAGTAGCCAAGGGGAGCTTGCATTTGTTCCAGTTCTGCCTCTTCCAGTGCCTGATACTTTAACATTTGATGTCAAGGATTCTTAGGATCGGATAGAGAGAAAAATTAAATTAAATCAACACTCTTAAAGGTAGCACTTGTTTGAAGCAATTTGTACTAATAGACTGAAGGAGACTACATTTGTTACATATTGTATATATGCAATGTGACAAAGCCTACTCGCTTTTTACAGCCGTTTTGACCTGAGAAATCTGTTTGTAAAGCAAGCCTCTGGAAAGAACAAAAACCAGAATAACTAAGTATAAAGTAAATTACAAGAGACTATGTCCACTTCAAAGAACATCAACCTATTTTCCATAATATTTTTAAAAGCCTTTCTTTCTGCTTTTAATGAGCCATAAAGCTTTAATACAAAAGACTTTTTCTTGTAGTGGATGTGTTTTGTTTTTTACACTGTTCTTTTAGTTTATTTGCACATATAGGTGGGGTTGTGGAACTGTGGTTTTTCTTTTTTTCTTTTTAATTTCTAACATGTATGATAACATTTTGTTTTGGGTAAAAACTACATAGAGAATGACAAGGACTTTGCAAACATACAAAAGAAGGAGAACAGGTTAGGTCAAATATTGCTTGCTAAGCCTGATGATGCAGTTGACTATTTGCCTCTTGCCTTTTTATTACTTCTCCTGCCCTCCTTCTCTTTTGCTTCTGTTTAAGGTAAAATTCTGTTAACATTTTAGTGCTCTCAAGATGTAACAGTTTACCTTTTGGCAACACTGAAGGTGCATGTCTGCAAGGTGTTCCTTGAGCAGTCAGCTATAGTCAACAAGTAAATATCAGTTATATTTTTACAGTACAACATTTTTACAAATCTTTTGTTCTAGCTATGCCATTATTTAGTAAAGTCCTGATCTCTTAATCCTTTCTTATGGAAGTTTTCCCATGCCTCTAATCATCTGAGTCCCAGAAAATTTTCAAGTTCTAAAGGAGCAGCCATGTGAGTCCAGTTCAGCAAAACAAACAAGGAGTCCTGTGGCACTTTAAAGCATCTGCCGAAGTGGGATTTTTTCCTATGAAAACTTATACAATAAATTTGTTAGTCTTTAAGTGCCGTGGGACTCCTTGTTTGTTTTGCTGAAAAATTTAAAATTTTCTCACATGTTTTATAAGTAGAAGAGCAGTTGAGTGGCAAGGTTATTTCAGATTTATCTTTAAGTTAACCTGACATATTTTAAAAAAAATAATGTGCATTATATTGTAATGTCTGTCTACAGGCAACTTGTTTTAAAATCATAGTTAAATTTTAAAAACTCTCAACAGTTGGGCTATGAGAATTTTCCAAACTGTTTAAAAAAATAAATCTTGCTTTTTCACTAGGGAGGAAAAAATAAACTAAAGTCTACACTGAAAACTTATGTCAGCATAGTTGTATCCTTCAGGAATCTGAAAAATCCACACTCCTGAGAAATCTATCTCTGACAGCTTAACCCCCAGTGCAAACAATGCTGTGTTGCCTCCATCAACCTACCTCCAGCCTCTCAGGAAAGTGCATTAACTACAGCAACAGGAGAATCCATCCTGTGACTGCAGTGAGTAGCTATCCCATCGCGCTGTAGCGTTCTGAGTGTAGACATGACTTAAGAACTGTTGTCTTTGCATGGTTGGAAGCTAAAGTAGGATTTCAATAGATCCAGCCACTGTAGATCCAGTAAGCAGAGGAAGCAAAAATAAACCAATCATATTCTCAGAGCTACTATGTTGTACATTATATAGATGGTGCTGGTAAGCAAACAGGCAAGTAAAGAAAAGATGTCATGTTGATTTATGTCTGTTATGAAATACGAGACAAAGAAACAGAAGTCTTTTAGTATGCTTGTGGGGAGCAGATGGCATCAATGTCTCAGACGGTAAGGTCAGAAGGGACCAGTATGATCATATAGTGAGTTTGACCTCCTGCACAATGCAGGCCCCAGAACCTTACTTACCCACTCTAGCAATAAGCCTCTAACCTATGACTGAATTTTATACCTCCTCAAATCATGATTTAAGGACTTAAAGATACAGAGAATTCACCAGCAGGTGAGCGACGCCCTATGCTAGAGAGGAAGGCAAAAAATGTCATTTCAGAAGAGCTTTAAGTTCTTTCTTGGAAATGACCAAGCTGTTTTAGGGGTTTTCTTCCCTCTTGGACTTCTATTCAAAATCCAGGAATGCTCTGCCTCAGCACGGAGGTTATCCAAATAACCCAAATGCAATTTTATGTACAACTAAGCGATGAGCTTTTAGTGTACTGTTACCAGATGAACATTAGAGTCCTGTCCATAGCTGGTCGCTGAGATTTATATGGCTAGCATTAGAGTTCATTTTATCTCTTAACACTGTTCATTCAGATGTTGAACAAAATGCCAAGAGGGCTGTCTTTTAGTCTTCAGTTGGTTAATGTCTCGGCCCCCCCCCCCCCGGTGGTTCCTACTGCTTCTAATTTCCTATGGTAGTGTTTCACAGAGGCAGTTACATGACAAAATTTGTTTATAGTAACTGAAGTATTGTGAAAATATTTCCTCTGAAGATCTGTATTGGCTTTATCTCTGTCTTGCTTCTTTGGTGTTGTATAGCTACCTAAAGATCAGGCAGGAAGGCAGTGAGAATAATTATACAGCAGGGACATTAGAACTTTGCGTACATCTTTGAGGCCCACGGCCTAGTGGGATTCAAAAAAGGATTAGATGGTTGTATGGATGAGGATTTAAAATAGCCAGAGGCAAGATGCTCAACTAATGTAAATTGACATAATTCTATTAACATTAGTGGAGATATGCTAGTTTATATCATCTGAGGATGTGTCCCCAAGTTTTGAATGAGAGATGAAACTTCATGCAGCGCGGTATAAGCCAAGCATCTACCAGAAGAATATTAAGAAGAAACTTCCCCTGAGCAGTGATTATTCCATAGGTGCCTACTGCAGGGTTTTCTGCATTTTTCTTTGAGGAAGCTGTTACTAGCTCCACATGGAAACAAGATATAGGACTAAATGAATCATTGATCTGATCCAGTATGGCAGCAGCTATGTTCCTGACAGTTAAACTACTTCACATTGGTTCCAGAGTTTTGAGTCATGCAGTCTTTACACTATGAAGGCAGTCTAATTCAGAGGATTCCAGCAACTTTCTTCTACACACTGAGATTTGAGCCTGGTTTTCCCTGGAACATTTTTCTGTGCCTGTATTCTTCATTCAGTCATGAGAAAAGTACTTTTTTCAACATTTCATACTGGAGAATAAGAGAGATTCTCCAATGTATTGTAGTCTCCACTAATCATATTATTATGTAAAGAGGTGGCCGCTATCCCATGTCTAGAGAACTGGTGGGGATAGGCAAAGTAGCTTTTGACATGGTGAACACGCTCCCCCCCCCGCCCCCGGGGTTTTCCCCTCTTCAACGCCTGGGGAGAGTTCTATGATGTAGTTGTTTGCCTGGGTGCCATGCCCAGGTAGACGTAGTTGTTTAGTGAAGCTGGTCTGTAGCTTGGAATTCTCTGGGAGAACAAGCATTATATAAATGCAATATTAGTGCATTATAACACATGAACATTTTGAAGGCAAATGCTTGATAACAGTGAGATTCATTTTAAAGAATGAGAGTTTTATTTTATGTCACTTTTGTTTGCCCTATATAAGATGTATTTAATTACTTCATTCCATCTCTCTGTATTCAAATTAATCTTATTCTTATATATATTGGTGCTCAAATTACAATAATTCCTTAATCAGCTGTGTTATGCATGCCATAGTAGACTAGAATAGGAAAGCCACTCTTGGCATACTGAGATGCATATATTTTATTTGTTATTGTAATTTAAAAGTAAAATCAGAAATATTGATTTCTACTTGACTGGAGAGATGATTTAGTTTGAATATCAGTCTGATCTTAATCAGGTGAGAATTAATTGAGTTGGAGGTATTAGATATTCAGTGATGTTAACTGAACCATGATCAATCTACAGAGAAGCTTTCTTTTGTACTGTGTTAGAAATATCAAATAGCTCATGCACTACAATGTAAAAACAATCTTTTCATGTTCATCCTACTACCTTCTTGGCTCATTAAATGCACCAGTAAATCTATTCTGTGCACACTGAGTGATCTTCAAAGTAACAAGCTAATAAATCACACTTTAATACAAAATTAAAAGCATAACTGTCATAAAATAATTATATAAATATAAATATAAAATGGTGTATCATTTTAATATCTTGTCCATATTTTACAGACATGGGATTTAAAGCCCTATCTGTGTACTCTTGTAAATTTGAGCTGTATCCTGCTTTTTCCTAAACACCATAGCTGCTTTGAGGATTTTCTTCTGTTGTTTGTTTGAAGAGAGTGACTCAAATCTTAGAAAAATTGTTTTTGGTTTGTTTGTTTGTTTGTTCATTTACTACAATAAAGGGAGGAAAGAACAATAAACCTGATCTGGATCATGTGTTATGGGCTTTTTTTTTTTTTTTTTTTTTTTTCTAAGAGTGTGATAGCGGTATTATAAGTGTTGAGAAAATATAAATGGTGCGATAACACCTCTATGGGACTTGATCTTAAGTAGTAAAATTGTAAAGTCTTTAAATAAACTACAGCCAGAGCTGGGGATCGATTGACCTTGATAATAGGGAGTACATCAAACACTGAATGAATATGAAAAATTGGTCTACAGTAATCGCTATGATTGAGATAATTAGTTAATTAGATTGCACAGCGCACTGACAATGCAAAGTATTAGGTAGTGCAAAGTAGTGGTTTTATAACAGTTTATTAGCAAGGTATTTTTTTCTATGGTCATTGTCATGAATATGCAAAATAATGCATTTTCCATACAGACCTTTAATGTAACTTGTGATAATACAAGAACAGTGCTGTTCTTTGCATATTGATATATGGGCTTGGTATTTCCATGTTTATTGTTGTCCAGACATGGTAAACTGTAGCATTAAAGTAGATAATCATCTTGATATTTACTATCTGTGTATGTAGAGAGCTTTTCAATCCATAATTTTATTCAACTATGAACACTTTAAAAATAAAGAAAGCAACACTGCTTATCAGAAATTTATTTTTTAGTTTTCTGAGTGGCCTTCATTTAAAACCAGAGAATGCTAGTCTTCTCTGATTAATTTTAGAAGGAAAGGATGGTTTAGACTCAGAAGAAAGGATGGTTGAACAAATTTCCTCTTGTTAAAAAGCCTTTCATTATGTATCTTTAATGGAAACTTTCATAAACTACTATAAAATGAAAATTTTAAGGTAAATTCATAATGCAATATTAGAACATCACTTTTATATATAAAGTTGTGGGAAAATCTAGCCACTTCTGAATTTTATATGGCCAATAGAATAATTTTAAAAAATGCAAATACGCTGTCTTATTTTCCGTACTGTATAGTAGATGATATCTGCTTTGTTGTTTAGGTGTCTGCTGTCAGTCAGTAAAAGCAGAGGAATACCTGTGACAGCAAAATAATGTCATATAAATTCAACCTTTGTGTGGTTAAAGATTTTGGAGCAGATCCTCACCTAACGTAGTGGAATTATGACAGTTTATACCAGCTATGGATTTGTTCCTTTAAATTGAAGTCGAGTGGTCTTCCTCTTAGAACAGACTACTCCTTTAAGTTTAGATTTTTTCTATGTGATCGAATTAAGAAATTCTGTATCCAAACATCAAAGTATTTTGTTTGTCCCACTGAATGCAGCCAGAAATGGAGATAAAATTTCATAATTCACATCTCTGTGATATTTAACACACACAAACTGATTCACCCACACCCTTAGTGTTTTAATGTGGTGGGGGTTTTTATTTTTTGTTTTGTTTTTGTTTTTTCTGCATATTGCAAGAAACAAAGACCCTGTGTTTACTGGGATTCAGAGTTAAGGAAATATAATTAATTTTTGTTTAAATGTGGTTCCAGTCAAACCAGTTTCTAACATGAATTCCAGGCTAGGCTGCAGCACTGTTTCGAACATAGGTATAGCATAGTTTGATCCTGTATTAGTTGCCTCAGTAATGCTGGCAATCATTTTGTTTGGAACCTTTTTTAAACAGTGTTAAACTATATTTAAAGGCTTGTGTTGATGGTACTGAAGGAGTCTTGTGATTATGTTAATTTTCCATGATACGTTGTCTATGATTTTTAGTACCTTGATTTTTTTCACCCGTTTCAAGATATTTTTTCTTGCATTACCTTGGCAGATCAATCACCTTTAGAAAAATAATTCAATAGATAGGTGAATCTGTTACATGCCACATGTCAACTTCACAGAGAACATTTCTTTGTTAGTAGCAATATAAATCATATAATTTAAAGAAGAGTATTAAGAGTCACTTATTGCATTCACTGTCAGAACAGTTTAGTATACTTATGTGTACTGCAATAATATGTAACCCCATCTTTTCATTTTAATGTAGCACTGAGGAAACTGATGGAATGAAAAATGTAAAATTATAGTTGGACATACCTTACATACACACACACATTGTGGATAGAAATTTATATTTGGTACAGATTTCTCCTGGCTGAACTTTGATGCTTGCTCATCCTGTCCCTACCCTGAAATAAAAGTACATGCATTATATACTGACTCCTATATACTATGACTGTATATTTTAATTCTACCTAAAGTAAATCAGCACACTGAGAATATCTAGAATGGTGTACTAGGTAATCTATTTTTACAAATATAAGTGAAAGAAAATGTTTTAATAATGAGTTAAATGCTGATTTGTTTCAGTGAAATATAATTGTGTAACAGATATAAAAATAAAAGGTGGGAGTGAAGTGTATTAAATTGGACAGTACATGTTTCTTAGCATTTGAGATCATAACTCTGTGTGATAAGGGCCTAGATGTAAGAGAGTTTAATTTTTTTTACAAGAATAAAAATGAGGTAAATCAGTTTTGTCTGAAATGGAGGGAGGTAATAAGTTGGTATTGAAAATGAGATGTGATGATGAATTGCTTAGTGGTATATTTAAGAGGAAAGACTTTTTATTATTTCCATATAGCTTCATTACTTGTGAATCAGAGATGTCGTCTTTAGATAGGTATCAGTAAAACTGGAGGTAGGTACTTTTTTTAGTAACTCATTTGGCATGACAAAACAAACAAATGCTACCAAGCCTTCAAAGCGTCCTTGCCAAGGACAGGGTATCATGCTAGAAATGGAGTTTTATGTCACATTTAATAATGATCTGTTTCTGACTGGGATGTCACATATTGAGGCTATTTGTACAGTCTTTGTCCCCATAGTTTTGGAGCATATTTCTTCCTTGTATTTTAGTAGGAAATCACATATTTCTGTTCACTTACAAGAAGCATCTTTTTTATTATTTTGTGCATCTCAGGTCCAGCAAAGAAATGACTCAGCAGTTTCACCACCTTGCTGCTTGCTAGAAGCAGTGGACCTGTTACACAAAGGGGTTTAAACTGTTCAGGCTCAGGTGGCTTACTGAGCATAGGTAAATCAAATAGTTATCTCTGGGACTAGAAGACAAGAAGCCTCCATTGGCCAAGTTCTACAGATTGACTGTTTGTGCAATTCTGTCTACATTTTCATCAACTTTCGCTGGATCTACCTTCACCAGTGGGTGTTGCATTTAAATACAGAGCCTTCCATTTGTTCTGCCGTGCTCGTGCCTATTTTCCTTGGAGGAAGGACCTGTTGTCCTGTCAAGAAGGCATCCTCTTTTCCTTCCACTTTCTGCTGTCACCTTTGCCCAGCAAGCTTGTCTTTCGTGTCCTGTTCTCACTTTCTCTGGGCTGGTTACTGCCAACCAGATCCATCATCCACACTGGGGAGAGAAGCCACAGACAGACAAAATTTTGTCCCAGCTAATTGACTTTTTTGGGGGTTGGTGAGCCAGGGTGGGCAGACCATCCACCCAGGCTGCCCTTTGGGATGAGGAGTAAGGCAGAGAGTGATTAGTATAGCAAGTACTTGTGTAGGCCAGTCATGTTTGTTTGACAGCTAGGAAATCATTAACGGGGGATTTTGGAAACAAAGATGAAATCCTGCTAGATTGAACCTAATAGAAGCTTTTCAAAAAGCTTCAGTATGACCAGAATTGTACCCAGAGTACCTGAAGTGGGAGAAGTGTGGTGAACTGTCACTTGCTCCTGCCTGGTCTTTTGATGCTTGACTGACACCCACAGGAAAGTAAGCACTCATTACCTGCACTGCATCGTAAGACCACACAAAAGTAATTGGTGGGTTTTAAAACCTGATATCTGTTTCTGTAGATTTTGATTTAAGATTGCACCTGAAAACACTGCACCCAGTTTGTGCGATTATTCCGCAAATCAGACTTTCAACACTAGAAGTTTTGATATTCTGCATTTAGAGGTTGTAAGATATTTCATGAAATATTATAAAATAGAATAGAACTAAAATTACAACAATGTTCTCCTGACTCTTGGAAAGCTGCTGGTAAATATTTCTAACTAAATTGGTCTTGCATTTTAGTCCCTTGCACCATTATCAAAGAGATTTTAAAGTGCTAGAAATACAGGGAGAGAGGAGTAATTAAGTAGTGTGTGCTCATGCAAAGATGTCTAATATGCTCTAACCTGCTCCATTTTTTCCTTCTGTGTTAAGTGTCAGGAACATTAAAGCTATATAGCTTGAAGCAGTTTTATCACTTTGTAATGATGCTTTCTATTTGCATGGCCTTATATCACAAGCAGGGCCTTTTGTAGCTAGGGAATGCTCGCTATGCAGTTCCATTTTTGTTCACTGGGACATCACGCCTTTAACCAATCCCGACTGGTGAGCTAACAAGTGAGAGGGACCTCCTGGTGTCTCCAGCTCCCTCCCCCCTCCCCCTTGATTTTTCTTCACAGCTTCCAGAAGGACTGATTATTACAAAAAAGCAGCACAGCACTTAGACACTAGCCCATGGGGACTAGATATCAAAAGTGTTTCTAGGTAAGGCTTAAGCTTTAGGAGGCTTTTAATGAGAGAACCACATTTTATTTTTTATGGTGGTGATAGCTGTGAGGGACACATTTGTAAAAATTATCCAACCAACAAACAAAAAACTAAAAAAATTTAATTGAGTTAGAACATTACCATAAAAAAGAAGCTAAATAAGTAACTTGATGCTGTTACAGTGCACTTAGTATATCTTATGTTTTGATTTTATTAGTAACATCATTTTATAATATATGTAGGTTCGACTGTTCCAAAGCATGCTCTAAAACTTTGTTTTTGTGAACTCTTAAGTTTTTTTCAACTTACTAAAGTTGAAACTAGTGTACATATATCAAGTTATCTGACATTTTAAGTACTGTGCTTACTTTCTCCATGGAAATCTTCACTTATGCATATATGGTACTTTCTTTTCACTCAAATCCTTATTTAAAATACACTTATTTTGGAAAGCTTTTCAGTGTTCATTCACCCTTAAAAGTGCATTGTATCAATATATAGCTTGCCCTGCCTTGAGATTGACCATCCTCTGGTGATTTTGTACATCTAAACAGTATTGCTCATATAGCTTCCTTAGACACAAGTACTTCCCCAACTCAAAATGGGATTTTGATTAAATGGGTCTTGTGTATATATAGAGTAAGTAGTGATTTGCATACACAATTCTGATTTTTCCCCAAGCAGAAGTTTGCCTCTGGAAAACTACAAAACAGCATGTGGTATTTTAAAAATTAGTTTGAGGCCCTTTAGAAAATTTGCCCCAAAATGGTTAGGATAGGCAGCATATCATTCCTGTGTTTTTCATCCATAGGTCTTTTGTAAAGAGAAAGAAAATGCAAAGCTTGACTTTTTGCCTCAAGATAAGCCTGTAACAAGACTCCCATCAATGTTTGGGGGGACTTCAGATAGATTCTCTGCTTTCCTGTGAATTGGAAACATCCTTCTGATTTTGCTGTACAAAATAGCCTGCTCAGACGGCTTGATGCAATCTAACTGGTAGCCTCCTTCCTCTTTAGGAAGTTATGTATAGTTAATCATCTGGTAGAGCTTTGATGGGAGCAGGATCTAACCCACAGTTAGCCTTCTCTCGTGCCCTGCTACTTTTGTTTGTGAAGACAAGTCTCCCTATACTTACTCCACGTGTGCCAGCATGGTGCAGGGGTCAGCCTATGGATAGCTACATTAGCAGACTAATTGCTCAGTAAGTTAACATGAAACACTGGAAATAGTGTCATGACAAACTTACAGGGCCACAGTTTTCAGATATTATGCTCCAGTCTGTATACAAATACATTCCTCTATGAAAGAATGTGATTAAAGAGCTCATAATACAGAGAAATATGCAGCTACATGTACACATACAATCGATGATTTGAGCCTGGGCCTAGCCTTGAGCTCCTTTCTGTATTAATGTGTCTCCTAGCATCAGTCTACTAAAAAAGGTGCCTTTATGGAGATTTTCAGTAATCTAAAAATGAAGAGAGAGACTCACAAAAAGTGGAAACTAGGTCAAATCACAAAGGATGACTATAAAAAAATACAATTATGTAGGAGAAAAATCAGAAAGGCTAAGGCACAAACCGAGATCAGACTAGCTGAAGGCATAAAGAGTAACCAAAAAAAAATAAAAAATCAGATACGTTAGAAATAAGAGGAAGACCAAGGAAAGCGCAGGTCTGTTATTCAATAAAGAAGGAAAATGAATAACAAAATGTGGAAATGGCAGAGGAACTAAATGATTTCTATGTTTCAGTCTTCACCAAGAAGTTGGTGGCAATTGCATGCCTGATGTAGGAGAGGGCAGTAAAAATGGGATAGGATCAGAAGTTAAAATAGGGAAAGAACAAGTTGAAAATTACTTAGACAGGTTAGATGTCTTCAAGTCACCAGAGCCTGATGATATGACCCTAGGGTACTCAAGGAGCTGACTCAGGAGATATCTGAGCCACTGGCTATTATCTTTGAAAAATCATGGAAGACTAGAGAGATCCCAGGGAACTGGAAAAGAGAAAATATAATTCCCATCTAAAAAAAAGGGAAATGAGGACAACCCAGGGAGTTGTAGATCTTTAACCTCTGGAAGAGGAAAAATAATGGAGCAAATAATTAAGAATCCATTAGCAAACGTGGAAGAGAATAAGTTAAGTGATAGTGAGCATGGATTTGTCAAGAATAAATCATGTCAAACCAACCTGATAGCTTTCTGTGACAGGGCAACAAGCCTTGTGGATAGAGGGGAAGCGATAGATGTATTATATGTAGACTTCGATAAGACTTTTGATATGGTCTCGCATCACCTTCTCATTAACAAAGTAGGGAGGTATAATCTGGATGGAGTTACAATAAGGTGGTTGCAAAACTGGTTGGATAGTCACTCACAGAGGGTAGTTATCAATGATTCACAGTCATGATGAAAGGGCATAATGAGTGGGGTCACCACAAGGGTTTGGTTCTGTTCAGTATTTTCATCAATGATTTAGATGATGGCATAAAGACTACACTTACGAAGTTTGCAGATGCTACCAAGCTGGGAGGGGTTGTAAGTGCTTTGGAGGATACAATCCCAATTCAAAATCATTTGGACAAACTGGTGAAACAGCCTGAGGTAAACAGAATGAAATTCATTAAAGACAAGTGCAAAGTGCTCCACCCGGGAAAGAAAAATCCATTCCGCACGTAAGACAAAATAGACAATGGCTGCCTAGGAAGGAGTACTGTGGAAAGAGGCTAAATATGAGTCAACAGTATAACACTGTTACAAAAAAAGCAAACACCATTCTGGGATATATTAACAGGAGTATTTTAAGCAGGACACAAGAAGAAATTCTTCCACTCTGCTCTGTGCTTATTAGGTCTCAAGTAGAGAGTATTGTGTCCAGTTCTGGATGCCTCATTTCAGGAAAGATGTGGACAAATTGAAGAAAGTCCAGAGAAGAGCAACGCAAAAGATTAAAGGTCTGGTAGAGTTGACTGAGGGAAGATTAAAGAACTCGGTTTGTTTAGTCTGGAAAAGAGGAAGCCGAGAGAGGACGTGATAAAAGTTTTCAAGTACCTAAAACGTTGTTTTGAGAAGGGAGAAAAATTGCTCTCCTTAACCCTTGATGTTAAGCAGTGGGCTTGAATTATGGCAAGGGAGGTTGGACATTTGGAATAGAAGTCAGGGTGATTAATCACTGCAATAAGTTGGTTGTGGAATCTCCATCATCTAGGCAGGTTGTGGAATCTCCATCATTGGAAGTTTTTAAGAGCAGGTTAGATAAACACCTGTCAGGGATGGTTTAAGAGGGTACTTGGTCCTGCCAAGTGCAGGGGACTGGACTCAATGACCTCTCATGGTTCCTTCCAGTTTCTATGATTCTATGATTGACTCTTTGTATGTTAAACTTTGTAAAATGGTTTTGATCCAGTGACTGTATAATAACTATTATCCATAGATCACCATATGCAGAAAAGCATGAGTGAACACAGTTTACAAATGTGGAGGAGAAAAATGCAAAATCAGCAACATCATAAGAATGATTCATTTGGCCTACTAATCTTGTCTTCCAAGAGTGGTGCAAATGTGAAATGCATTAAAGGGAATCAACAGAACAGGGCAGTTATAGAGTGATCGATCCCCTGTCCATTCCCTGCATCTGGTTCTCAGAGTGTTAGGGACTCCCAGAGCATAGAGTTGCATCCCTGACCATCTAGGCTGATAACCATAGATGAACCTATTCTCCAGGAAATTACCTAGTTATTTTTAGAACTCAGTTATAGTTTTGGTCTTCACAACATCCCTTGACCACAAGTTCCAGAGGCTGTGTGTTCTGTGAAGAAGAACTTCCTTTGGTTTGCTGTCTATTACTATTGACAATGTGGGAGACCAGGGGGATGGGATGGAACTTGGGGGGGTGCCGGCACTGTAACTCCAGGGATAGAAGAGAGGGTAGTTGGAACATGCGGGGGGAATCAAATAACCTTCTTAGATGCTCTAATGAAGCCCTAATGCCTGAGGCAGGTGGGGGAGGTCAACACCAAAAGAAACTGCAGGGAGGTAGATACAATAGAATTGAAAATCAAAATGGGAAAGTAGGGCAATCAGCTGGGTATCTTAGGTGCCTATACACAAATACAAGGAGCCTGGGAAACAAGCAGAAGGAATTGGTAGTACTGGCGCAGACAAAGAACTATGACATGATTGGGATAACAGACATGGTGGGATAGATTGCATGACTGGAGCTCTGCAATAGATGGGTATAAACTGTTCAGGAAGGACAGGCAGGGAAGGAGAGGGGGAGGAGTAGCACTATATGTAAAGGAGCTCTATGACTGCTCAGAGCTTCATTATGAAAGTGGAAACAAGCCAGTTGAAAGTCTGTGGGTTAAGTTTAGAGGAGAAAGTAACAAGGGGGATGTTGTGGTAGGTGTCTGCTATAGACCACCAGATCAGAAGGAGGAGGTGGATGAGGCATTCTGTGGACAACTGACAGAAGTTTCTAGAGCACAGGCCCTGGTTCTCATGGGGGACTTCAATTACCCTGACATCTGCTGGAAGGCCAATACAGCAGTGCACAGGCAATCCAGGAAGTTTCTGGAGAGTGTTGAGGACAACTTCCTGGTACAAATGCTGGAGCAACCAACTAGAGGCCTTGCACCTCTCGATCTGCTGCTCACAAATAGAGAAGAATTTATCAGGGAAGTAGAAGTGAATGGCAACCTGGGTAGCAGTGACCATGAAATGATTGAGTTCAAGTTGATGATTAAAGGAAAGAAGCAAAACGCAGACCCTGGACTTCAGAAAAGCAGATTTTGTCTCCCTCAGGGAACTGATGGGCAGGATCCCTTGGGAGGCTGATCTGAAGGGGAAAGGTGTCCAAGAGAGTTGGGTGCATTTTAAAGAAACCCTGCTAAAGGCACAGGAAGATACAATTCCGATAAAGAGAAAGCACAGCAAATGTGGAAGGCGCCCACTGTGGCTTAACAGAGAGCTCTGCACTGAGCTGAAGCATAAAAAGGACGCTTACAGGAAGTGGAAGCTAGGACAGATGACTAAGGAGGCATATAAAGACATTGCTCGGGACTGCAGGGATAAAATCAGAAAGGCCAAAGGACAAATGGAGTTGCGACTAGCAAAGGATGTGAAGGATAACAGGAAGGGGTTCTACAAGTATATCAATAACAAGAAGAGGATCAGGGATGGTGTAGGTCCCTTACTGAATGGGGCAGGCATCCTCGTGACAGAGGATGAGGAAAAAGCTGAAGTGCTCAATGCTTTTCTTACTTCAGTTTTCACAAGCAGGGTCAGCTCCCAGCCCACTACACTAGGTACGGTAGACTGGGGAGAAGAAGAGAGGCCCTTGGTGACAGAAGGTCAGGTTAGGGACTACTTAAAGAAACTAGATGTGCACAAGTCCATGGGGCCGGATGAACTGCATCCGAGGGTGCTGAGGGAGCTGGCTGATGAGATGGCAGTACCGTTGGCTATTATCTTTGAAAACTCATGGCGAACAGGGGAGGTGCCAGAGGACTGGAAAAAAGCAAATATAGTACCTATCTTCAAGAAAGGCAAAAAGGAGGATCCAGGGAATTACAGACCTGTCAGCCTCACCTCAATCCCTGGAAAAATCATGGAGCAGCTTCTCAAAGAATCCATCCTGAAACACTTGGAGGAAAATAGAGTAATCAGGAACAGTCAGCATGGATTCACCAAGGGTAAATCATGCCTGACCAACCTCATCGCCTTCTATGATGAGATGACTGGATTTGCGGATGCGGGAAGAGCCGTTGATGTGATATACCTTGACTTTAGCAAGGCTTTTGATA
>ML681964.1:3956714-4036221 GCA_007922195.1 Podocnemis expansa | reverse complement strand
GGTCCTGGGGCCAGTTCTGTTCAATGTTTTCATTAATGATCTGGATGATGGGATAGATTGCACACTTAGTAAGTTTGCAGATGATACCAAACTGGGGGGAACGGTAGACACCCTGGAGGGCAGGGAAAGGATTCAGGGAGACCTAGACAAATTGGAGCAGTGGGCCAAGAGGAATCTCATGAGGTTCAGCAAGGACAAGTGTAAAATCCAGCACTTGGGACGAAAAAACCCCATGTACTGCTACAGGCTGGGGAGTGATCAGCTAAATAGCAGCACTGGAGAAAAGGACCTGGGAGTCATGGTGGATGGGAAGCTGGATATGAGTCAGCAGTGTGCGCTTGCTGCCAGAAAGGCCAATGGCATATACTGGGCTGCATCAGAAGAAGTGTTGCCAGCAGATCGAGGGATGTGATCATTCCCCTCTATTCTGCACTAGTGAGGCCACATCTGGAATACTGTGTCCAGTTTTGGGCTCCCTGCTACAGAAAGGACATGGACAAATTAGAGAGAGTCCAGAGGAGGGCAACCAAAATGATCAAAGGGCTGGAGCACAAGCCCTATGAAGAAAGACTGAAGGAACTAGGCTTATTTAGTCTGCAGAAGAGAAGATTGAGGGGGGATTTGATAGCAACCTTCAACTACTTGAAGGGTTGCTCCAAGGAGGATGGAGCTCGACTGTTCTCGGTAGTAACAGAGGGCAGAACGAGAAGCAATGGTTTCAAGTTACAGCTGGGGTGGTCCAGGCTGGATATTAGGAGAAACTTCCTTACTAGGCGAGTGGTGAAGCATTGGAATAAGCTGCCTAGGGAGGTGGTGGAATCTCCATCTCTGGAGGTGTTCAAGTCCCAGCTGGACAAAACCCTGACTGGGATGATCTAATGGGAGTGGTCCTGCTTTTTTTGGCAGGGGGTTGTACTAGATGACCTATGAAGTCCCTTCCAACCCTATGATTCTATGATTTTTCAGTGGGTGAGCTCTGGTTCTAGTGTTGTGTGAAGGGGTAGATAATGTTTTCTCAACACCATTTAGGATTTTATAGACTTCTATCATATCCCCCTTTAGTCATCTCTTTTCCAAGCTGAACAGTCTGTCATTCATCTCTCCTCATATGGAAATTGTTCCATACCTTTAATTATTTTTGTTGCCCTTCTCTATACCTTTTCCATTTCTAATGTGTCTCTTTTTTAATTGGGTTAAATAGAACTGCACCCAGTATTTCAGGTATGGGGATGCTATGGATTTATGTAGTGGCATTATGATACCTACTGTCTGTTATCTCATTACCTTTTCCTAATGGTCCATAACATTGTTTGCTTTTTTTGATGGCTGCGACACATTGAGTTTTCAGAGAACTATCCACAGTGACTGCAAGATTTCTATCTTAAGTGCTAACAACTAATTTAAACCCCATCATTTTGTAGCTATAGTTGGGATTATATTTTCTAATGCACATTACTTTGCATTTATCAACAAAGGAGCATATTTCCAGTTTTCAGATGACCTAATTTAATTTATCCTTTGTCTTGTTTAGGTTTGATAGATTTTGGTGTTAATGAGTCAACAGTATACTTGTTACATTCTTAAACAGCTTTAATAAAGAAGAGTTTTTTAAAGCATCCTAAATCCATGAAATGAAATAACAGTTCTGAAAAGCCAGTTTACCATTTATAGCCTAAAATAACTGTATACATTTGGCTGGCCTCTAAAAATACATCTTACTGTTAAGCATAAATAAAAAAAATGGCTTAATAACAGCTTTAATTTTTCCAGCTGTTATAGCTTTCTACATTAGCATTTTTTTAAAAAGGTACCTCTTGTAAGCAATGAATTATTAGGCTAATCATAAGTACTTTAAAGCAAATGCCATTAATATAAACACCATCTTTTCTATCAAATTCTTTAGATTTTTTGCAAAGTACTTTAATGTAAAGAAAATGAATAGTACTATATTTAGCATAATCAAGTAACAGAAAATAAGTTAGAGAGCGTATTTTTAAATGTTGATATTTAAAGAACCTCATGCATTTCATTTTTAGTTTGTCTTTGTGTTATACAAAACAAAACACATTTCTTAAGGTCTCTTTAAACTGATATATATCACCTCTCTCCAGGGCAGGTGTGCCTATTCTATGTTCTCCCCTCCATGAGACACACCTGATAGTGACATAGGGAGCACAGCAGTAGAGCACATAATCTCCTTGGCGTTACCCCCTGGTCACTTGTTGGATTGTAAAGAGGAAATGCATTGGTGAGTCGATGCTAGTGAGGCTGCTGCATAGCCCACAGGAGATGCAGCTAGTGCTGGTAGGACTCCTTTGAACTGTGCCGCTGCAGACGAGTAGAATCAGCAGAGTAGTATGTTTTCTTTAAACGAGTGCTTTCCTCCTTTATGCAGTCCCAGAAGTTATGAGTGGGAAACCATGTGCTTTCAGGTCTCCTAAGACCTGTTACCCAAGGGGGGATTTCATGGAAACTCCATGGCATAAACCTCTCCTTGGTGTTTCCCAGCTCGTCTCCAAAGGCTGTTTCACAAGAGGAAATGATCCAGCCAGTGGTATTTAATTGGCATTTAATTACTGTCATTACTACACTAGCTTGTAGTAATTATTATGCTTAGCAAATTTTGGAAGCCCTTGTCATACAAGAAATACAGCATTAACAGTCCTAACTTTTATTTAACCTTTAATTGTAATGGAGTCATTGATTTAGCGTTTGTAACATACACGAGCTATTTCACTATATTAACATTGACATATCAGTATGAAAGGCAGAGAGAGGTTTTAGATGGGATTTGTCACAAAATACATGGCTTAAGAAATTGGTTGGCAGTATTAACATCACTGTAGATGAGTTTGTTAATGTGTTTTATAATATGAAGGAAGTTCCTAATTAAAATCTTGCTGCTGAACAAGTGAGAAAGACCTTACTAACAGCTTGAGGCTCCAGGCCAGCCAAGGTTAGTCTTAAAGATCAAATTTGGTCAGTGAGTGAGAAAATATTTATAATGTGGTTTATCCCCCCCCCCCCCCCCATCTATATCAGCCTAACGTAACACACTGCAATTTCTGGATATGCTTTATAAGGGCTGGAGAGTGAACCATATCATTTAGACATTAGATAATATTAGAATAGGTATATTTGCATTGCATTTGAGCCAGTTAATGTATCAGTTGGTTACTAAATGTCTTTCACTATAATTCAGACTGTTCTTTTGTGTGGTCTGCATTTGCCAGAGGACCTCTCAGTATTGAAGAGCTCAGAACCAGCCTTTGCTCAAAGAGCACCCTAGCCAAGCAAGACTTAGTGCCCTCAAAATGTGTACTTTGGAATAAATGGTTCTCTCAGTTCTAAAAGTAAAATTAGGTGTAACCATTGAAATAAACAGTATTAAACTGGTGTGTAACTGGTTTGAGAGGCAGATCAGGCTTTAGTTATTTACTATCAACATCAGTGGTAAATTAGATAGGGTATGTGTACACTGCATAGACTCAGACTCAGGTTTGAGCTCAAACCCCACATGCACACATACATGTAAGTGTGCTTTGGATCAGCAAGTACTCAGGACCCAGATCCTAGGATACTGCTTATAGAGTGGATCAGAGCTTGAGTACCAATGTGACTTGGGTCCAAGACCTGTTACTTTGTAGTGTGGACGTGGCTCACTTCAGAGTTGAGTCAGAAGATCCACACAGGACAGCATGGATGTGTTGGTACACCTGCAAGGTCAAGGTGCAGTGTTTATAAAGCCAGCATGGCTGCTTAAGCACAGGCCTTGGAAACCCCTAATTCAGAAGCATATGCTTCACAGACCCAGATTTAGAATGCAGCATAGACATACCCATAGTCAAACAATATATATGCTTGCTTTTGCAACAGCTAAAATAATAGTAATTTCCTGACAGGTTAACATCAGATGTTAAGGTGTATCAACTAAGATTGACCGGAGGTTTTGGTGTTTGCCAGATTTCAGTAAGTTCTTCGCTGAGTTGAGTGTAATGTTTGGATATACTGAAGTTACAAAAGTTCCAGACTTGTCATAATATCAGAAATATTTGGCGGTCAGGTAATGTTGTAAAATAATGTATTGTTTTTGTGTTAATGTGGATCCATAGTCAAAGTATCTAAACTGTCAATTTTTTTATTGCAGCTTTTACTAAGTGCTGCCAAGATACTGGCTTTCTTATGGTGGTGAAGTGTCGACAGGAAAATGCAGCACTGAAGGAATGTCTAACTGCTTAGTAAGTCAACATTAGATTTCAAAAAACATATCAGTCATGATGCCACTAAGAAACTTATTAAAAATCCACAAGTCCTATAGATAATCTTAGAATCATAGAATCATAATGCCTGAGCTCATTATGTAGTTTCACAATGATTTTAGAAAAGGCATGACCTTATGTTCAGCTGATTCCAGAAGTGAATGGATATGCTAAGCCTCTTCAGGCAAGGTTGCAGGCTCACATGACTTGGGCCCTGCATTACTAAATCTTGGTTGGGGTGTTTGCTGAAGGAAAGCAATTCTATCAGCTTCATGGAACAGGGGAAGCAAGGCATCTTGAGCTTTTACACTAGCATTTTTTTTTCTTAAAATTTCACACAATTGTGAACCCTGGGGCAGTTCTGCTGGTGGTAGTGGCATATTAGGGGAAGTGCTGGTAGATACTATTTTAGTATGGTGTCAGAGACCTGCACTAAGCTCTTATTTCTCTCTTTTGAAGCTCTGACTTGTCTAATGAATGTGATCAAGGACTCTGGAAATTTCCTTAGGCCATGTCTACACTGGGGTGAGATTTAAAGTTGATGTTGAGATGCTGAATTAATAAAAGCAGAGGAGCGTGTTCACACCACATTCCTTGCTCCAGGTTCTTGTGTTCCCATTGCTAGGCGTTAGGTAGAATTTAAAAGTGTTGCACTGTGAGTAGCCCTCCCACAGTGAAATGAAGAGCTGTGGCTTGTGGGAAGTCAACTGTCCTCCTGTGATGCAGTGTGTCCCCTCCCCCTCCCTTCTCACAGACAAACAGGGAAGACTTTTTGCACTGTTTTTATCTGCTGCAGGCATGTAGCCTGTTCATCTCTGCAGTATTTCTGACAGTGTTTCATACACATCTTGGCTTATTCTACAGTATTTCCAGCAGTGGGGCAGGACCTGCAGTGCAGAAACCTATGGTTACTGAGGCTGCCCTCAGGGATGCATTGAGGGTGGCTGGTGCCTGGGGGCCAAGCCCACATTCCCCCCCCCCACCCCCCCTTACACCATCACTCCAGGGCAAAAGGAGTCCTGGACCCACCCCCGGCTGCCCTGGGGAGGGGGTCTGTACCCACGGGGGAGTCATGAGGCTGGAGAACGCGAATCCCTCCTCCCCTGCAGTTGGCCCCACTGCAGTTACCCAGTGTGCATCAGCCACTGATCCCCTGCAGCAGCCATGAGCCTGGCTCTGGCTGGGACAGGGCAGCGCCCCCCTCACCCTCCCGTCTTGGGAGCAAAGGGGAGCCAGACTGGCTCTTTACCACATGAGTGGGGATGCTGAGGGGTACCTCCTGCACCCTGCCCCATCTGAAGGGCTGGCTCTGTGCCCTTGCCCCCATAGCTCACTGTCCCCTGCTGCAACCTGGTTCCCAGCCCCGGCTACAGCAGAGCTGCCTCATACCCCAACCCCTCACCTGAGGAGGGGAGAGGAAGGGACAGGGAGGTACAGGCTGACCCTTCACAACACACAGCAAGGCAGGGGACAGTGCTGACGGGTTCCCTGGATCAGGCACACACAGTTTCCCTCACTTTCCTTTCCTGCAGGGGCTTGAGTGCTGTGCTGCAGTTAGTTGCTGCCTCCTGGGTCCTAGTACTTGAAGAATTTCGTTTGTGTGTGCTGGGCAGCCCAGCTTACATAGAAGGGGAACCTTTCCAGCACTTAGACCCGGGAGGCAGCACTCAACAGACTCAGCCTCTGGCTTTTTCTCAGTGAAGGAGCAGCCCAGCCAGGCTAGTGCAGCTCCCCTCCCCAGCACTTACCTGCCTGACTGGCTCTGATGAGGGAGGTGGCGCTGGGCTTGCACTTCACAACAGGGATCCCAGAGGCCAGTAACATCACATTAAACTGTTCTCTGTCTACACTGATGTTAAATCACATTATGAAAATTGGAAAAAACCCTATGCCTCCTGTGGGGGTGGTGTTATACACTGACTTAAAGCAGGAGTTAGTTCACCTTTACAGCTGTGTGAATGTAGACACATGCTGTCTAGAGGGTCAGCGTAAGCAATGTTACGTCGACCTGAGCTCTCAGTGTAGACTAGGGCTTAGGCTCTCTCTCATACTCTGTTAGGTGGCAGTACGTGCGGCCAGACAGTTTGGAAAAATAATTATGTAGAGCTGAAAGCCTGAAACTAAAGGGAGAATAATCCATTAATGTCATTACCAAAATCTGTAGCAGTTCCTCTGTTGGGACTCAGAACTGTCAGTGCTGCTTTGTCACAACTTTAAATTATAGGTATGTGTTGTCAGGCATAAATTAACAGTTGTGTTTAGGTAGTGAAGGCTGGCATTAGTGTAAATGTTAATCTGTGTGTTAATTGTGGACTTCCTTGTTGATGTTGTGGAAAATAAACCTTGATAACTACCTTCAGAGACGTGTGTCTGTGTAAGCGCTCCATTTTCTGAGCCTCTGCAGCAGACTGCATAGAAGTCAGATCTGAGAGTTGGGTGTACAGTGGTGGTCTGACAGTGGGAACCAGTATAGAACAAACCATTATAGAACAAATATGAAATTCACATGTTAATTTAAGCTAAATGCTATCGGAAAGCAGCAAATTCAAAATCAACTTCTGTACCATCATTAAACTCATCACACAACGAGTTATGTATGCTGTAGGTACTGTCTCAGTTTCACAAATGCTATTAATTTCTTTGATTAAGGTAGGAGTCACTCATTTCTTTTTCTTGTAGCTTTAATGATCCAGCATTTTATGAAGAATGCAAAATAGAATACCTGAAGCAAAGGGAAGAATTCACAACTAGAATTCGTAATAAACAAAAACAAGAGAAGCTTCCTGGAAACACATAGCTAAATCCTAAAATGAAGTCTGGAAATTCACTTCAGTTATCAACACATTTTGATTTGTGGAATAAGTTAATGGAATGAACATAGACTTAATTTTGTTTAAAAAAATCAATTTGTCTTTGAGGCAAGATTTGATTGAAATAAATGTAACTCATGTTGTATTTTGTGTATTGGGAATAAACAGCTTTTCAAATAACTAGAATATATTATTGATGTGCTCAGTTCCAAGGGCTTGAGGAACTCTATCATGGAGCATATTTTGAAGGAAAAAAAATTTAGACCAATTCAATCTTACTGAACTTTCTCTTGGATTACACTCCTGTAATGATACTCCTCTCTGTAGAATTTAGATTTTTTTTTAATCGAAGAAAGACATTTTACTTCTGATTTACCTATGGTAATAAATTCCAGCCAGTGTCTCTGTAAAAGAACAATTTAAAGTGTGCCTTTACTTTATCACTTAACAGTGTCATAGCAGACTGTACAATAAAACACTGTATATGTATGAACCAATTAAGTACAGAATATTTTTTCAAGTCTATGTTGGGAAAAGTGCCCTATCTCAGGAACTGTTTAAAGACAATATTTTTAAATTTTAAAATTCTACTTGTGACTGATTTAACGCTCTGAGCAAATGGATTTTAATGTCTTCTTATTACTCAGCTAAAGTTTACCCTGTGAATGATCATTTCTACAGCAGCGAAAAAGCAGTATTTAATATAACAAAGAATAATCAGGCCCACACAGAGCACTGATAATTATGTGCTCTTGTGAGCATCCCATTTCAATCTTCATTACAGTCTATCTGCCCAATCCTAGAGCAAGAGCTACTGCCCCTTTTCTCATGAACCCTCTAGAACAGGGGTCTCAAACACACGGCCTGTGGACCATATGCGGCCCCTAAAGCTGTTTCCTGCAGCCTGCAATGACACGATTATTACTGCTATTTGCAATATCATTGTATGAAAAGGTTTCAGTGGTGCGGCCCTCAGGCTACCATACTAGTCCTCATGTGGCCCTTGTGGTGATTTGAGTTTGAGACCCTTGCTCTTGAGTAGAGTTTCCCCTGCTCTGGAAACTCGTGTCATAAGGAAACCATGTTGAGACAGAAAGTATGCAGCTGAGGCAGTGGCACGAGACTAGTTTAGGGAAAAGGTGTTCTACCTGTAAGATTTCTTTATTGTGGAAGCTCAAGTGTGAGAAAAGGATTATAGGAAAAGGAACAAGAACATTCTAGGTAAAAGAAGTCTCCAGGAGAGAGAAAAAGGCAAAAGGGTAATGGGAATTTTAACCATCATTTAAACAAGTTTTATTTTGAAGTTTGCATGATGGAGTGAAGGCTCTATCCAGGAGGAGACTGGTTTTCAACTGGCTGTATGCTGAGAAGAAAAGATATTAGTACAACATACAAACGTGCCTTCAGAAGATAGTAAAATGGCTGCCACAATTTGAAGTTGGTCTCAGGAAAACTTAGATAAAAACCAAGACTGCTGTTGTCTTGGGAAGGGGAGAGACTGTTTGTGAAAGGTGAAAACAGCTGCAATTAGTTTAAGTAGCCGCTGAGGTAATAATGCTTATATGATTAAAAACAGAGTTTACACAATAGAATTGAGTTGCTGCACTTGCAGATTTACTATGGAGGGTGGTGGTAAATAAACAAGAAAACGACGTGTATAAGAAACAGATCGACATATAAGGTAAGGGTCTAGTAACAAACCAAGAAAACGAAAGTGATAGTCAAAGCCAGAGCTGGTTTTAGATCTCATGTGTAGCATTTTCTGTCTTTGCTTTCTGTTTGAAAGAAGCTGCCTCTTTCAAATGACACTTTGCCCTTGGATTATGGCATCTGAAAAGCTTAAGTGGAAAAAAAGCTCTTCAAAGATATGTTTGCTAAAAAGATAAAACTCTCAACAGGAATATCCTGTATAGGCACTAGGGCAGTTTGGAGGTTTCTCTTTTGGGGAGTTTGTAAAGAATTTTGTAACTTTACTTTGAAAGGTAAATTTTTTGTAAAAAAAAAACAAAAACCAAAAAAAAAAAAACCAAGGAGTTGTGTGGCACTTGAAGACTAACAGATTTATTTTTTGCATGAGCTTTCGTGGGAGAAGATCCCACTTCCTCAGATGCTTTGAAGATGGGTGAACTTACAGAAAGGAATGAAACTAAATGCAAGGGGGTGTAAAACATAGGATCAGGTTATAAAGTAACAGCAAATCAGAGCAGTTTACAGGCTCAAACCATGGTTTGGTCTGACAGTGGGAACCAGTAGTGAACAAACCATTATAGAACAAATATGAAATTCACGTGTTAATTTAAGCTAAATGCTATCGGAAAGCAGCAAATTCAAAATCAACTTCTGTACCATCATTAAACTCATCACACAACAAGTTATGTATGCTGTAGGTACTGTCTCAGTTTCACTGTCTCAGTTTCGAAGCATCTGAGGAAGTGGGATCTTCTCCCACGAAAGCTAATGCAAAAAATAAATCTGTTAGTCTTCAAGTGCCACACAACTCCTTGTTTTTTTTTTACTGGGCTAGACTAACACAGCTATCCTTTTGAAATTTTTTGTAGCATGAGATTTACATGAACTATTCAAACCACAGAACATTTCAGATGAACAAAATTAGTTGACTAAGCAAGACTTCAAGATGTTTGTAGTGCTTTTTCCTCACTAAAGAGGTTTATATTTAATTTTTAGCTGTCACCCCAGTGAATGGGTCATTCCTGAATTATGATATGGAAAGTCTGCTTGGTCATATGCTCCTTTGAAATTTTGCAAATGGTGTACATCTTAAATTATAGGTAGAAATTACAGGGCTCTCCTTGTGCAGACTATTCCTAATCCTTGATTAGGGTGTAGCTGGATATACTTTATGTAGGTACTCATAGAAATCATGTCACTAGATCCACTGTTAGCTTTATTTTATTACATTAACTATATGAAACAGGGTCTTAAAACTCCTAACTGCAAGTTTAGTATAGTTTTTGTCACTGTCCTTACTTCCTTCTGAAGTAACAGGAAACAACTCTAGATTTTAATCAGTAGAAAGTATTATATTATTACTAGTGCTTCTAAATTGTGTTTTAATGGCGGGTGGGGGGGTGGCGGCTTAGCTTGTTGTCATACATCTTTCAAAGATAAGGCAGGTTTTGTCCTGGTCAGGAGTGGGAATTAGGGGAGAGTACATTTTAAATCAATGGTCCTAAAAAGCTTCAGAATCTGAAACAAAGCAGGGATTGCCACTAATAGGTGTCAGGTGTTTTTCCTAAACAGCTGGTGTATAAATGGACAAGAGGGGAATTCAAGCAGGTAAATCGCTGTGTTTTGAAAACGTAATGGCTAAGTCAAGACACACAATGGAGTATTAATATAAACCATTAAAGTGAAGAAAGGAGACCACGTCTAATGTCAGGTAGTTCTGTATGAGGTCAGTTTAAATCCCCTGAGCTGATGTACTCCAGATCGGGTCCAGTATCTCACAAGACAGTTTAATAAGGGATTATGATGCCGTCAGATTTTAACACTTTTTTCAGTGCCTACAGGAGTTTGCATCTATAGAACTTGGCTACTTCACTGCAGCTCCATAATTATGCTTTTGCTTTTGATGAGCACCATAAACACCAATTAATAACTGAGTAACAGCCGTGTGACCAGGGGAACCATGCTGACAGTCTTATCCTGTACTTTCTTTTGCTTACATTTCTCAAGTACACCTAGAAGGTCGTCTCACTCAACTGAGTTAATGTAGCCACACACTTTCATGCTCTGTCTAGAGATCAGGGTAAAAGTACATGGAAGATTGATTTGCCCCCTCACAGTGAAAGATTTTATTGGTTGATTTTCCAAGATGTTTATTCCACTTAGAAAGCTTCATTTAAGATGTAAGAGGGCTATCTTAAAATAAGAGGTGAGCACACTAGCCAGCCAAATAAGAGCTTTTTTTTAAAGCACTTGTAGCGAGACATGCAAGCCTCTACTGCATCAGGTGATTAGGTTGAAATCCCATTGGGACTGCTTGAGGAATAAACAGGTACCCCAAGTTTTTGGGCATTCTTTATGATCAGTGTGAAGTTACCCAGGAGACACGGTCTGCCTGATCAGTATGGTTTAATGTATAATGATTTCTTAGAGTGTTAGTTCAATACAAAGCCAAAAATTACCTGCACAATCTCATACTCACTAGACCCAAAAGATTGTGTTCGCTTAAAGAGACTGTATACAGGAATGACTTGCTTCAGGGTTCCTGTGGAAGCATCAGTCCAACAGCATCTCCTTCAGAATCGAGCGATGATGAAGTGCACCCCATGGCCTGCTTGGTAGCTTTTTATACTTTCCCTCTCATTTGCTTATCTTGAGTGATGGTCTTATGTTCTCATTTTCTGTATACTTTGTTGTTAATACTAACCACATATTCATGTCCTTGCCATGATGATTGGAGCAAAACAACATCTGGTAGTGGAAGAGACAGCAGGAAAGAACACACCTTAAGGTAAAATATATGAACTCTTGTTCATCTTTATCTATATGCAACTATAAAGCTATTTTCTGTGTTGTACAAAACCCACACTCTTTACTCTGTGCTGTGGTGCACAGAAAGACACCACAGAGTTACTCAAAACATTGTTAGTCTCTTGTCAGTTCTACAAGGCAGTCAGGCTGCTGAGGTTAGGCCTCAAACCGTGGTCAAGCAACTCAATCCAAGCTAGGCACCCACAACATGCATCAGGAAGGGTAGCACAGTTAATTTTTGCCTTAGAAAGTTTCCCTTCATTGCTCTCTCTACATTATGATCACCATAGGCAATGTGTTGCCCTCTGCTATTCCAAAGCCACTCAGTGCTATTCCAAATACCAAATGTTATGGACTAACTGGAGACCCACTTTAAGTGCTTCTGTTTTTTAAACTTTTTACCCTTCATCCCAGCTAGTAGCTGTATAGCCTGTTCAGTTCCTGGTGGCCCGGGAAGGTATCAGACACAGGAGCAAATCTCAGAGTTTGTATGTAGCAGCAGAGTTCCTGCAGAGAACTCATTCCATTATTTAAAATTTCTTTCTCCTAATTGCTCATCAGTCTATGAAATAGGAGGAGTTGGATCTGATTAAGTTTAATGGAGGATGAACATACTAAAATGTTTAAACATCAAGGCTGAAGTGAACAATTTGTCTAGCATGCTTTCTTCCTCCATCCTACACTCACTCAGCAGTGACTCACCACCTACCAGGAAGTAGGCAAAAAAACCTGTCACTCAAGAAGGTAGATTATTATCGTTAGGTGCCTCCTTTTCCCCCTCCAGACTTTGCCTACCTGCAGTAGAAGCAGGGAGCAATGCCACAGCCCTCGGGTTCCTTTTTCCTTTCACAGTTCCTGTTTGAAGACTCAAAGCAGAAAGAATGGAAGAGAGAAGATTCAAGCACCCTCAGGCTGGTCAGGGCAGATACTTTTCAGGGGAATAGGTAAAAAAAAAAAAATATGCTTCCTCCTCAGCTTAAAGGGACCCCCCTGACTTGCTCACATCATTACCACAGGTAAGTGCGCACCTTATTTCTTCCATCCCCCAAAACTGTCACTTTTAACCTCATGTTTTCAGTTTATGCAGGCATGTTTGACTTCCAAATGTTGATCTGAGCAACAAACAGTTGCATCTACTTAAGTTTAAAAAAAACACAAATAAAAGCTGATTTTTTAAAAAAAGTGAATGATCCCATATTTTGCTTGCCCCAAACCCTTCATCAACTGATTTGGGGTTTTGCTAAATTTACAAGAGTTACAGAACAGCAGGAGTATAAAAGAAGCAAAGCTGTATAAAACCTTCACACAGCTATCAATCAGTATTTGAACAGAGCCATTCCCTACTTTGCGTTTGTGTAATTTTTAGTTTGTATTCATTCTGTACTTTGAAAACAGGGACAGTCAACTTAAAGGGTCTTTTAAAAAACTTAACTCTTGTCACAGTCACCCCCCACCTTATTTTAAGTGCAAGACATGAGGAGAAACATGTTCATTTTATACATTTGACAGTAGGCTGGTTTGGGTGTTCTACTTTTCTTGCCTCCTTGGCATGGATATTTCACACAGCAACAAGCGAGAATGCAATGAGGTCAACAGATACTAAGAATACAAGATTCTGAAACTATTTCTACCTTTTGAATTTAAAATTGAGTGTCTGTTTATACAATGCCAGTTTTAATGACTGGCTAAAGTAATTGGGAACCAAGTGATTTCCCAGATATTCAGTCAGCTTCCCTTTTGCTTGTTTTACAGAAAAGGCAAACAAACCATATTTATGCCAGAATGCTGTTTTTCCATAGCATTTCCCTAATAGTTCCATCACGGATGATTAAAGCACCAAGACAGCAGTGGGCAGTTCATATGGATTATGAAATTTTAAACACTTGGAAGTTGAATGTTCAAAAAGTCTTGAGTTTAAATTGTTTATTTTTTTCCAGAGAAATTTTTAATTCTCTGTTTTATAGCCACTTTTGAGCAACAGGGTTGAATTTTGAACTTTCATACAAAACACCCTACAGCCATTCTTCACCGCACCGTGGCTTAAGCATGCAACTTGTGAGCATGTTTGACACAAACCTTTTATTTTTGAAAATGGAAACCAAATTCTTAACCACAAAAAGCAAGATTGAAAATGGCTCCTTCGGGCAAGTCTAAGCTCAATGCTACAGTAGCACACTGGTGAAAACCAGGGTTGCATTAAGCTCCTTGTAGGCCCTGAAAAGATGCATTTTGATGGGTATATTGATTTCTATGGGTAGATGACTCTGCCTCTTTATGTATACACTGTGCCTATCCTTGCTCTGTTTATTCAAAAAGAGACATTTGTTAATTTTTAATCATACAAATAAAAAAGGTCAATTTTCTTCATAATTTTTATAGGCCCTAGGCACAATGCCTACTGCACCTATTGGATAATATGGTCCAGGTGAAAACGCTGCATGCTGATGGGAGCGCACTTCTGTTGGCATAATTACTCCACCTCCACAAGCAGCAGAAGCTGTGGTGGTAGCAGCACATCTTCTGCTAGTATATGGCAGATCTGGACATCACGTCAGTTGCTGTAACTTTTGTTCAGCAGTGACTTTTTCACAACCACAACTTAGATTGGTTCAAATGGTAGTATAGAGACTTGTCCTTAGTTGAGATGAGATTGACATTAGTCCAGTAAATGCCTTGCTGCTCCAAAAACTGGCTAGTTCCCAGGTAACTCCAGACTTAGGGCTTCCTTTTTCCAGGGTTATTGCATGGCTGCTTGTTGCAGTCGATGGGCTAGAAATCATGTCTACACAAGCCCCACTCTGTCTCAACTGTCAGAGTCCAGCATCCCCCCTCCCCCCACCTTCTTTCAGTGAGTGTTGCTTTCTCTTGCTGTCCTTTCCCTCAGTGCATAACTGCATAGCAGAAACCAAAGCCAAGAACTTCCTGAAGGGAGATCAGAGCACCTTCCTGCTGAAGTGCAGCCTGTTTACAAAATGTGAAGCAAGGGAAGGGATAACTCACTAGCACTATGGATCTAAGAGACTACCCTGCCACAGAGCCAGAGCTGCCTGTGGAGGTATATAATCTTAAGGGCTACACTGAATTTAATCTTTTATGTTTTCATTGATGTGTGGTCAGATTCAAATTCTTCCCTGTTTTGCACACAACATAAAAATGAGGAATCCAGGTGGCAACATCACAGCAATGAGCTATGCTTGCCAAGGCCTAAGGAGATTTATTAAGTGGAGTCCATTTCAAACAAAAATAAATTTATTTAAAATTGTACATAAGAGGATTCCTTCCTTGCATAATTCTAAATGTTAATTAAGCTGATGTTTGTTGAATACATTGAATTTACCAAAAGTCTCTGTAACCAAGGAAATAAGCCCAGTAAATTATATTAGAACTAGATACAATATAGTCTGTACAGCCACATGAGAAATAGTTTCTGCTGCTTTGTTATTACACAGGTAGTTGGTTCCATCAGCTAAAGCCTAGTGACTTGGATTTGTTTTATGCATATTGGGGTTTGTTCTATTACTTTGCAAGAGCTGTAGTCCCTTGAGTCAGCCGTGTTCATTGGTCAGAATAAATTCCAACATCTGACACCATTTCCATTAATCACAGACAAGCCAGGATACGTGAGCAAGATAACAGAAAGATAACAGTATCTGGTGAATGGTAGGCATGTTATTTATATACACTATTCACTAGCACAGTAGAGGGCATCAAAGACATTCTTCTGACTTCAAGACAGACAAAACTCCAGTAAATGAAAAGGAGATGGACATCACACGAAGCACTGAATGCACAGGGGAGGGAAAAATAGGAACCACATAAATCACATAGTGCTCAAGTTCCATAACACTTTTATAGTGCATCATTGATATGGCTACATTACAAAGTCAGAACTTTCCCATGGAAGTTATTGGCACTTTTATGTTTAACTGTTGTGAAAATTATGATTTTCTTTACACTGACCTTAAGCTGAACCTCTCACTTTGGATACCTGCTTACTGTATACAGGGAACATTTACCAGTACGAATAATTTTGTCACCAACTAGAAAATTTTCTAGGCGCTGGGTGTATGAAATACCAAGCATAGCATTTTCTTCCTAAGCACTGTTCATTCCAACCATTTCCTTGTGAGCCTGGTGTATGAAGCCAAATTCTAAAACCACTCTACTAAATAGCAGGGGTGTTGCTGGCACTAGGCTTACAGGGCTCAACTCCAAAATCCCAACACCCGAGCCTTAGGTCTACCACCTGGCCGCCCGTGGCGGTGATGCGCTTGTGCGGCTTGAGCCCCAGGTCTTTTCTCAGGCCAGCGGCGCTTCTGCTAAATAGTGAAATTTGTTACTGCCTAGAAGTTACCTTGTTTTAAAGGGAAATATATCTTTGTACCAGTCACCCACATACCTCACAAATGTATAAAGCTGGCTGCTACAATTTGAAACATTTCAGTTTGACATAACAGATTAAAAACCCAATTGATATAATACAATGATGTATTTCAAACATCTGATCTGCTCAAATTAAGGCTTCTGGATATTCTTGTGATAAAAAGTTGGTGGCCTTAAACTGTACAGAGAAAGTGAAGATTTTGGTGATGCACAAAGGAGGCACACAAAGATCACTGGATTTTGATTAGGGGTGATTCTATAACAGACACCAATGTGCAAAGAATGCAATTTGTTTCCTTTATCTGAACTATGTCCATGAATTACAGCTTTCACCATCATCACTTTATGATCTTAAAATACTTACAGTAAGGCCAACTAAAGGTGCAGTCTACCAGTTCTCATTTACAGTTGTTACATAAACATGATTTTGGGGGGGGTGGGGGAACCAACAAACCTATAAATCTCACCTTTTCTTCCTAGTATATCACACAGATTAAATCCAGTGAATGTTCCTGAACCAGAGGGGGTGGAAATAACACTCCAATTCCATTCTTTACCTGAGAGTTCTAAATCTGAAAGACACTTCTGTCAGAGGTAAGCTCACAGCTTTTACAAGTTTCTAAAAAAGGATACCAAATGCCTTTATAAGCAGTGTTATGTACATACAGCAAACACACATAGAACTAGAATATTTGGATTTATTCCAAGATTTAAATAGAGTCTGGATAATCTCTGCAAGCAGGTCTAATTTTTTGGTTTTAGAGAACGAAGAAGTCAGGGCCTAATTGTGATTTGCTTACACCTGTACTACCAACATAGCTCCTTTGACTTACTTCTGATTTACAGCAGTGAGTGATTAGGCTGTCTGTCTTTGAACAAATAAAAAGCAGTTACCTCCACAGTTAGCTATCCACTTGTTTTTAAAAATTTTTAGCACTCACATACCTATTCAAAACCAGCCCCAGTCTTTCAAGAACCAACTAGCTCTTGTGCAGGCAGTTTTGATTACGCTGATCCAGGTAATCTATTGGATAACTTGATGATTTATTTTTTATTTCCCAAAACATTGCATCCTTAGGTTTTGGAGGACTTGGGAATACCCAGGAATTATCTTCTAAAGAGCTCTTTCTGTATGAGTTTTGTTCATGACAGGATGTGCCACCAA
The DNA here is from genome assembly GCA_007922195.1 of Podocnemis expansa. NCBI lineage: Eukaryota > Metazoa > Chordata > Testudines > Podocnemididae > Podocnemis > Podocnemis expansa. Next base: position 4,019,107 of record ML681964.1, on the reverse strand, counting down.
TCAGGATGGGTCTCTCATCTGTCCACAATGGGAGATTTGCCTGTTCAGACAGGATTGTTACATCCCTTGGGAATGGGGGGGCTATGGCATTGCAGAGAAGTTTGTCACTTTGTATAAGGGAATTGTTTTTGTACACTGCCCCAGAAGAAGTCAAATACAACTTTTTGAGGTCCTTCTCCATGTCTTCAACACACTGAACTGGTGCACAAGTAGAAGCTGAAGAGAGAAGACAACAAAATGCCATTCTTAATTTATGTAATAAGGATACAGTGTATATACATTCACAAATGTGTTACAGGACAAGTGTTTCCAGATAATGAATCCCTAATCCTGCTTCTGACTGCACATTAATTCATTTTCCCCATTACATTTTAACTCCTGAAATCCCACACCCTCAAAAAAAAAAATCAGCTAGTTCCCACATGGACATGGGAGGAACTGATGAATCTTTGGGAGTCTGGTGAGGCTCATACAGGATGCTACAGCATGACGATCGGCGTAAGCTGTGAGAAACACCTGTGTTTCACAACAGTCCTTTTCCCACCCTTGGATCTATGAACCTTGCTTGTCCACAAAGAACAGATTGCAAAGATAGAAAAAGGACTTTTGCATGGTCTCTTAATGAGCTGCCTCCTCCTGCTGCCAGGTCCTGAACAGCAATAGGGAGACAGCACAGAGCTCCATGTTTGTCTGCTGAACAAATTACAAAAAACTGCAATGCTGGCCCACTGCTTATGGACGAGAAGATGAAGACAGGCTGCTATTCAGAAGTGGGAAAAGGGGCTGGCTGATGGTTGGACAAAATATATGCCTGGGTAGGCAGGGCTAAAGTTGCCTATGCCACATATATTTCTCTTTAGCATACCTTGCAAGTTTAGGAGGATTAATAAACAAGGGTTGTCAGTTGGATCCTCCAGGTTAAGCAATATGCACCCAAGGAAAAGTTTCCTACGGTGGCTATGAATCTTGAATACAAAATGATGCGTAAGTACAGTGCTCATCAGGCACAAACACAAGAGCCAGCGCCCTTGAAGCAGGATGTAGCATCACTCCTCCAGGGAAAGTGGAAAAATGGTGACCAATTAGCAAATTTCAGTAAAAAGCACTTTCCAATGGCTGACTTGTCACATCTGGAAAATATATTAGGAAATTTGTGACTCACCCCATTTGTGTTGATAGGTGTAAAAAGCAGTGCTTGAGCTGCAAGCTATTCATAGGTACAAGGACAAATGGCAACCACATACTGTACTTCAAATGCTGTGAATACTGGCATTGCTAAAGCTTTAGGGCAGATGAGCCACTATTCAACCACATGGGTAGGAAGGGAAGCGTATTATTACTCCTTGGATACTTCTAGTTAAATTGAACTTTTTAATAGCTTGGCTGTCTACAGCAGCATGGTTATTCATCTCAAAAAATGTGGAACAGGGCAAACTGTCTAGTGTGACTAACAGCCTGGAACTGGTTAATACAAATTTCAGGATCAATATTTCTGATGTTCAGCCAGAAAGTACTTTACCAGCTCAGTAAAATGAGTCAAGTCTCTATACTCTTATTAAAGACTCAAATAATCTGATGAGGGAAGAAGTCAGGTCCATTTAGGCAGCTTGTCCTGACAGTAGGTTATACTGTCTGTTTTGTGTGTGTGTTGGGGTGGGGGTTAATGCCCAGTCAGAACTAGCACTTAGGTACTCTACAAATAAAAACAAGAAATAGTCTCTGCCTTGAGAATCTTGCTGTATTTTGCTTGCAAGTGTGTACACATATATGTGCACAGAAACAAGGAGAGGAATACTCACACTGAAGGAAATGGCCTACTAACAACTACATGAAATTGTATGGACAAGAAAAGCGCCCCCTCCACCCCCCAAGTTCCTTTACTGGGGCTTCTCTATAATGGTGAGCCTCAGAGATCTGAAGCTAGTTCAGGCCAGAAAAAAGTGGTTGAAATACAGACACTGAGGAAAATGTTTGCTTGCAGAGACAGACAGCATTCTAAATTGCAGCTATGAATGAGAAAAAGTTCTATTTTCTCATACCTCTGACACACTGCAGATAATTGAATAGTAAACAGGATAAGTTTGCTGTGGTTAAAATTTGACCAAGCATCTCAGCCAAGCAGCAAACTAATACAGGAAAAGACTGTCAATTTCTTCTGAGACAGCAGCTCCCTCGTGCAGCAGCAAACACCAAAAGTGTGTCAATTCAAACAGCTTCCTAGAGGTGAATGTTTCATATTATGGCCAGCTCATGCAAGGAGCTACAGGATTACATAGTCTTCAATCTTAAATATGCTCATCCTCTAGTTACTATAAATTAAGGTACTGTGAAGCATCAGAGAACACACTAGTTTTTGTTTTTCATCCACCATCATAGTTGCAGAGATTTCCAAGAAGCTATGAGCTTCTTTTCATGACTTGTGTCTTTCATATGGATTAATGGAATCCACATACATGTTGCATACAACTTTCTGTTGGCAAGATTAACAGCTGGCATCAGTTATTGTGAACTCAAAAATTGCTTACACTGCCCATTTCTCTGAGAAAAAAATGAGAGTTGTGGCACCTTAAAGGCTAACAAATTTCTTTGGGCATAAGCTTTCATGGGCTGCAATCCACTTTGTCAGATGCATAAAGTGGAAACTTCAGTTAGGAGGTATATACTCTTTGAGGAGTATGAACCACGGTGTTGAAAAATAAAAGGCCTTCGGGGGGGGGGACGGGACGACTTACTGCAGCCCTAGAACTAGTTTCAAAGTGTTCAAAAAATGGAATGTAGAATAGTGAATAAGACACTATGGGAAGGAGGGGAAGGTCCTTCCACCATTGCCTATTAATACTTAAACAAGATCCAGGAGACCTTGACTCATGAATTTCTCCAGAGACATTTGAGATTCTAGCAGCCTTTTCCATGATAATATGCCTATTTGCAGACAAAAAATTATGCTACATGTGTTAAACATTCTGCAAGTACAGAGGTCATTATGAAAAGAAAAGAAAGCAATTCAATTCTTTGCTATCACCACAGGTTTTCAGTTATATAAATTCACAATCCAGGCCCCTATATGTCATTGGTTTACTTCCTTCATTTATGACTCAGATCAACCCTAAAATATCCAAGGATATCATTTTAGAAAAAAATCACAGAATATAGACATATTTGTTAAAATGAGGATCATGTTTAGCTATTATCTCTCAAACTCTAGAAGCTTCTTTTATCATCATAACCCCTAAAGCCAATCCATATTCTGAAGGAGATGAGGATGATTGCTCTAACACAGTAAGAAAACTTATTTTCTCCAATGAACCACTCAAGACATAGTTTAAATCAAGGTTATACACTGCATGTTAATGATGTAGACACATCATGACTGAACTGCATCAGTAAGAGACATCAACAAATCATCTAAGTCAAGTCCAGTTTTACTCTCTGTTGCAAACTTTTATCTTTCGATCATTAGAACACAGGTGACAGTGCCAAATACCCATCTTTTGTAAAACCCCTGCACTGGAAGAAAATATTACACAAAAAATGAAATAATTGCAACCAGCAATGTATATAATTTGCATTAAATCCAGAGCAATGGAAACAACCAGTTTTTGTCAATTGTTTCTAAAGGGGGTGCTGGAAGCAACCCAGGCTTTGCAGCATCAATATTTTGATGTACACAGAATGTCATCTTCTGGTGTTCTATATGACTGGAAGGTACAAGTTTTAAGAATGTTTTCATCATTAAAGAAAAAGTTATAGCTATAAGAAGAGGATTCAAAACCTCTTCCTCAATTTTGAAATGCTACCAAAACGCTTTATATATTTTACTGTTAAAGTAAAGGAATGCATTTAAAAAGTGAAATCCTTCTTTTGTTTTGTTTTTTGAAAGAATATGAAGTAGTTGTGGTAAAAGGTCAAATATGAGTAAACTTAACACCTCAGCCTTGTACACATCAGCGACACTTGACTGAGAAAAAAGCCACAAGGGGAACAGAATACAGTACTGAAGAAAAAACACATCAGCAACACCTTTATGTGTGAAGCTGACCAGTATGAGACAGAAGCCAAAGCAGTAAATGGGTAGGCAGGAACTACAATACACTCTGGCTTATCAACTTCAATTGACAAGATTTTGATAAGATATGATAGCTAGTTTCTCTTTAAAATGGTATAGCTTGGATCAGTGGTTTGTACTTGTAAGGTTTATTCCTGCAAACATTGACTTGCCTTTCTTGGTTGCAGTTGAGGTTGTTTTCAATTTTCGTAGAACCTCAGCTTGCACTTCAGTCACCAGATGTAAATTAGACATTTCCCTCTTCAGTTCCCAGTATGCTTGCTGCATGTTTGCACTAAAATACATATTAAAAAGTTAAATTTCTGCTACACTTACTACTGCCAACCCTGAATCTATTGTAGTTCTTAAGATTTACACCAAAAACATTAACCCTGGACAAATGCTTTTTTACTTAAATGAATGTATTCTCTTTTTAGTTTTACTAAAGAATCATTTCAATCTGACATTGCCAGTGGACAGTATAGACAGCAAGTCAGGAGCCCCAATTGTTTACTGGGCTCTTAATCCTGTACATACAAGTACTTAAAATGCTGAACTATAGCCATGATTTCAAAATCTCCAAATGTAAAATTAAGAATTTTCTGCTAGTTTTGCTTTTGAAAATAAGTGACAATCTTGATGCAAAACAGTGCCCTCTGAGAAACAAACTGAAGTTGTTCTTATTTTTAATACACACAATGGATACTATGAAGTAGATATAGTAAAAAAAAAAAAAAGTCACATATGAAGTGCTTGTTTGTGCCTTAGCAAATTTCACCACACACTTTATTAACATAATATTCAAGATCACATTAATGGATCTACAGTATTAGTCAAGAACTAAAGTGTCTGATATTTCAAACTTGGTATTTAGTCTTCACACCACACAGTTAGCCACAGAAAATTCAGATTAATTAGGTACTTAATGCCCAAATTGCTGAACACGTACCAGGCCAAATTAAAATAATGCATTACATTTCTTTATGTCTGACTAAGCTGTCTCATGTTGTTAAGCGTATATCGGTGTGACAAGACAGTGTAAGTTACCAGGAACCAGTTGTCATTTTTGGTTGTTGGCAGAAAAGTGGAGGGGGATTGGGCAGAGGTAAAGCAGTTTGTCTCAAAGATTCCTGTAACTTTATCCATGATGACTTATATGTACAATAACTGCCTAATCAGCAAGTCTGATTTTGCCACAAAATAGCTGTGAGAATGTCTAAGCAAAACAAAATATCACATCAATTATGAAGACCTGTTTATCAATCTACACAAGAGATTCTTCCATCTTCAGTGCATTCTTCCAATACGTAACAGCTGCCAAAGCAGGTATGCTTAGTGCCCTGCTAAACCACATTATTTGAGGCATGCTACTACGAACGAGATGTTAAAAAATGTTCAGCACCCACAGTTGGAGCCAGATTTTCAAGAGAATTTGGTTTGTTTATTCAAGTCCATAAAGTGACTATTTTTAAGGAGTGCTCAGTACTTTGCAGTTCCTTTTGAGAGCAATAAGAGCAGCTGAGATTCAGCCTTGTTTAACTACCTGTCCCTCAACTTTCCAATGGAATATTAGATAGGCTCATTCATGCTTCTACACATATTGAACAGCAACTGTATATCAACTACCATTTTGAACGCCCCATTGGAATATTTTTAATATGCATTCATTCTTACCTTTGAGGTAGACACATGGCCTACTACTGTTGTCAGTCAACTGCTGGCCAAAGAAAATCTTCAGCTTGCCCCCCACCCCCCATTGAGAATCCTGATCTAAGAAAGTCCTTGGATCACCACATGATGCTTAGAAAGGAAGCTGCACCATTAATGTTTAAAATTTGATTATTTCAAACAGAGTACAGCCCTAGATTCCACTTAACAGTATATACACACACAAAGCAAACCTATTTGTGGAATTTATTATTTATATTATCACAGCACCTAGAAGTCCTAAGTCATGGATGGAGACCCCACTGCACTAAGTGCTACGTAAGAATCCTTGCTGTATTGAATTTATGAATCCACATTGAAAATTGCTTTATACAAGTTACAGCACAATAGTCTTCACTTCAGTTCTGAGACTGTTGGGCATCAGTGATATCGACAAGTATGCAATTAATGTTATTGGTAGATTTGTACTGAACAAAAAAGCTTATCCTAAATTTATGGATACCTATTGCAGAACCTGTGGAACACTTGAAAACTTGAACTAATCAACTATCTCAAGTCTGTTAAACTTGTTTTTTCAGAGGACAGAAAAATCATATTTATACTTCATTTATTTGGAAGCTCTTACCATAATCTTGAAAACAAGACTGGATCAAAGGTCATTCTACCAAACAAGAAACATGCAGCCTTCAAGTTAAATAAAACAAAACCAGCTCCAAATCTGCCACAGACTACGAGTAAAATATTCAGAAATGCCTAAATGACTTGGGAGCCTAAATTCCATTTTCAGAAGTGGTTTAAAAGCCCAAAAGTCTCATTTAAAAGTCTATGAAACTTTGAAGTGCCTATTGCTTTTAAAAATGGTACTTTGTAGGTGCTTTTGAAAATTTTCACTGTATGTACAATTTTCCTCCAGATGAGAACGTACAACATGGAACCTTGCATATACTAGTTTATTATTTAAGAGCTACAAATCTTTTCTTCCATGGTTATTAAGTACTTGGAATACCCAAATTATAAAGTATAAAATATGGGGAGGGATGTCTATCAATATAGTCACTTATATTTAACCTCAGATGTGTTAATTGTTTAAACACAAAAAAATGTAATCCACTAAGTACGTATACATCTCACTACTGCAATTTCTTTTAAAAATATAAGAACTGCAAATGTCTGTGAAATACAACATCTTATTTTATTAAAATGTTCCTCCCACCAGTAAAATCATCCACCATTATATAATTCTTTTACAAATACTACTTGGAAAGCTCTTAGCACCAACATCACTATTTAAGTCTCCAGAAAACTGGATTTGCAAACCAGGTATTACATTAAATCACAGAGATTTGGCAAGTTGTTGACAAGTGTGAAATAATTAAGTCACAAAAAATTAGTTAACCGCATATGTCCTCCCTCAGTGAACAGGAAAGTTGTTTGCTACAGTAAATGTTTCACGCAGAACCTGTCTAAGTGTGTGAAAAGAGCTGCTGACTGCTCTGTACAGTTTTGTATATTCAATATGCATTACAAATAGTTACTCACATTACAATATGAAACCACAGTGTTATGTGCTAATTCATGCAGAGGGCTGCTACCTGCTTTTTAAAAAAACAAATTTACTAGACTGAAGGACAGATATCTCAAGATAAAGTAGTTAACACCTCTGCTGTCAGACATGCAAGATTGACTATCATGCTACAATTGGAACAACATGAAAACAAGTGTTCACTATGTGACCAGTTTAAGATGGCAAGCAGCAGGAGCTTGGATGCTGTGCACTTTATTATAGCTGTACTAAAAATACTATAGAGAAGATTAAAGTAACAACTGTAGCACTACTCATTCTTTAAAATGTGTTTCCCTATCCTACTCAGATGGCAAAGCAAATCTCACCAAGATATGACTCTATAACAATTTCTTATTAGCAAGTACTATTCCCCCCTCTTGTGGAAAAGAATGTAAGTACACAAATTCAGTAGGTGGGGATGAGTTACAAATAAGCAGAGAAATTCATGGGTATAGTCACTACTCCTGAGCCCAAGTATTTTCTTTAAAGGGCATTTTCAAACTCCCCTCATACTGCAATCTCAGTAGTCAGGCAGGATAATTTACCAGATTAAAATACAAACATGATCATAAAGCACAGATGTTCTAGGGCTGCTCAAGTCATCTGATCTGCCTGCATTTTTCAAAAGGACTGTTATGCGTTTTTGTCACATGAACCCAAGGGCTACATTGCGACAGCTTCCTCATTTCCTGTTTGTTGGAGGCAAGCAGCACAGCAAAGACCAATGGAAGCAAGGTTAGGTTGGGTCACTGCATTCTCCAGCTTTGCTTCTAAGAAGTCAGCTTGAACATCATAAGTGTCATATATTATTTGAGAAAAGGTAAATCGCAATTGGGAGCACATTCACAAACAGCTATTTCTGTGGTACAAGGGAAAGCCTTTTGACCTCGAAAGTTCCAGCGGGACTCAACTCCTAGCTGCTGCAAAACTCTTTTACCCTTCAAGCCTCCCCTAGTGTCTGCTAATGTCTGAGATGTTGGAGAAGAGTAAATAGGAAAGCCAGGAACTATTTTAGTTGATGTCTTGTGCCCTTGCCATCAACAGGTTGCATTACCCCAACACACTATGAGACACAAGCCACAAAGGTCATTTAATCTTCAGCCAGTGCAAAATGCAGCAGACCACAGGCTTAAATGGAGCAAGTCACCATCACTACGTTATGCTTCGATCCATGAATTTGTGGCGACTTCCATCTCCTTCCTAGGATGATGCAAGGTGTTAATCTTTAAACCTAGATTAGTTTGGAGCTTAGCTATCCAAGAATCTTTTACATGCTTCATTTGACTACTGTCAAAAGATGTGAAAACTTCCAGACAAATAACCTTGACCTTAAGGTGCTGTACGAGACTTTTTTTTTTTTTTGCTCAAAAGTTTGTTGTGTTTTATTAAAAAACTATGGAGATTAAAATCAAGTAGCAAGTTATGACGGTTGATGCAGGAGCGACTATTTTTGCTCCACAATATGCTCAGTTTTGGCAGATGTTTTTAGTTTACATACTATGCTCAGATGACTTAGCATTTTGCAAATAATCAATATCACCACTAGAAGCTCTTAGTTTACTCTTACCTCTGATCACAGATTCCTTTTCTCTCTGTGATATCAGTGTTTTTCAAGTGTTGTTCACACTATCTGAACAAGCAGCTAAGTTCTCTAGCATGCTCATTTCCTCGCTTGAATATCTCCAACTTCTTTTAAGGTTTCCGGTGGAGGCTTTATACCTTCCATAATAAAGCTCCACATCGGTGATTCCTTTATCTTTTTCCTTCTACTTTGACCACCACTTTTCAATGGCTTCATGCAACTATGTCTATTGACTCACATTCCAATACCTCATCTCCCATCTGCTTCTCCTGAATGTCTGCCAACTACAACTGAATATTCCGAAAACTTAAGTACTTAATCCCATATTGTGACTCTGTTATTCTCAATTAAAAAGGAAACATTGCTCCCAAGCCCAGAAATCTTGGCAGTATCCTTAATACAAGACCTCCTCCCTTTCACATCTCCTTTATCTCCATATCTTTGTCAACATCTCCAGAAGGAATCTTTACGTTCCACCTTGCCTCTACTGAATTTTTTTTTTTTTTAAATTTGAGTACAGCTGTAACATGGTTGGCTTCCCTTGTCTGGCACCTAACCCTTATTTCTGTTAAGACCCACCATCTTCTACTATTAGTATAGAATTATGTTGGGCTGAGGTGACTTTGCCCTTGATCTAAATCATAAGCCTGTCTTCCAGGGATAAACACAAGTCTGGACAAAACGGAAGCCCAAGTCTTGTCACCTGCTATTGTGAGTTTCTGGCTCTCTTCAAGCTCACTATTCTTTCCTTCGTACCAGGGATTTAGTCCTTGGCTCTACAAATAGCAAGGGCTTTCCTCATCACAGGTGTTAGACCACAGTCCATGCTTTAGGGTTGAAAAGTTCTCATCCTTCCACCGTCTCCCCAGGGTTAGGCAGTGCAGGAATCCAGTAACATTCTTCTCCCTTTCACACAGAAAATCTTCCTACTGAGCAGGCTTTGAACACAACCAGTCCTTTACCCTTTGTCAGGATTACCCAGTTGCAGAGGCACAAGAAAAAGGTGGAAGGGAAACATGGTCTCAGCCTCTAACCCAGACTTTAGTTTCAAAGACCCAAGTAGTGAAATAGTCATCTGCTCCAAGTGCATCCATCCACATCACTGTTTTTTTAGGGCTATTTCCTGCACTTCTCAAGCAGCACTTCTGTTAGCTCTTTGCCACCTCAGGCCCATTTTCTGTTTCTGCTGCCACATCTTCCTGGGGATTTCCCACTCCTCTGCTGGCTAAATCCTTCACAGGTCTATTGTCTGGTCACTGCAAAGGAATTCATCGGGAACTTTTCCCAAATCCTGCTGTTTCTCAGTCTAAAAGAAAGATTCTTCTTTCAGCCCTGATCACAACCCTAGTCATGTGACCCTTCCAGATCACATGTTGCCTCCACCAGATGATTCACCTGAGGACATTCGAGTTCTGTGATTCAGAAGAATCCAGACAAAGGTAGAGTTGGGCCCAGTGCATTTAAAAGGACAGCTCACTCCATGATACTGTTCCATGTTGGTTGCTCAGTACTATAAAAGCAAGGAATGGCACCTCCTGATCACTAAACATACAGGAATCCATATGTTTAAGATATGGAAAGTAGGAGCATACATCCTGTCCTCTACCACATTTAGCCTTGAAGCTACTACCAAAGCAGATTCAAATCACAGTACCAGTTTGCAAAAACCCTCTCCAGACACTGGCTACACAAGACCTCAACAAATCCTAGGTGACAGGTCACCAGGGTGCCTAGGATTTTGCCCTTGGCATCTAAGAGAGCTGGGGCAAATGTTCCCTCCCCAGCAGCACACTGTGTGTTGGGCTCCTCCTTCCCTGTCTCCAAAAATGCCACTGCCAGCAGATCATTTGTCTGCATGGGGGTTTGGGGGAGAGACAGCAGCGCTCTCCCTCCCCCCCCCACCCCCCCAGTGCCACCAAAACAGCCTCCAGCAGCAGCTTTTTTTCATAATGGGGCAGGGGGCTTTTTTAAAGTGGCAAGCACAGCACACTAAAGAACCCACCCCTGCAGCTGCTCCTGGCGGCTCTTTCAGTGGCATGGGGGGTGGGGGCAGGGGACAGGCAGCTGCAGAGGAGTGACGGTGGCCACTGCCTCTCCCTTTCCCCCTGCACTGCCAAAAGAGCTTCTGGCAGAGGCTTTTTTCAGGGGTAGGGGAAGGACTCACCCCTGAAAGGAGCCAGGCTACAGCAGCTTTGCTGCAGTGGGAGGCACCTTCTCTGCCAGATGCCTAGAGGTGCCTGAGTTTTTGGGCTGGGTCCTACGTATCCAGCAGATTTTTTGCAGCCTAGGCTACAACAGTTTTCTGAAATTACAGCCTTATCTAATCCCTTATTCCCTCCAATCAACTTCCCATATTGAATGTCTGTCCACTCAGTTTATATTTGAGTGTTGAATCTCTAATTTGTGTTGACCAACCACTTTAAGACATATTCACTTCACTTCTGCTCCTGACTCTGCTACAGTCACAGAATGAAAACACTCTGAACTATTTCTTTCAAAACTACACATTAAATCTTGTGTTTAACTTGTGTGATCTGGTCTAAATCTCTGGATTGTGTCAGAGAGGCATCACATCAGTAGATTTACCATTCATTGTAGTTTATCAACATGAATAAGAATAATCATCATCATCAAATATCACGTGTTTGAGGTGGTAACTATTTATACAGTAAGCTATCTTGATTGAGTTAGCATATTAGTCAAACATGTTCACTCACAGAACTATCTGCCCATACCATCTCAATGCATCTAAACAACACACACACTAACAACAAATGAAACATGGAAGAACCACATGATCTTCATACCTCTGAATGGTTTGGTTTTGGAGGAGGTCTCCATTTAACAGATTTAATTCTTGAGCTTGGTCCTGAAAAGAAAAGAAAAGCAAACAGTTATCTTTATTTAGTGTCCAAAATCTTTAACAATAGCAGTCAAATATGTGGCATCTAATCTTATGAGTAAGATGGTTTTCAATTTCATTAACTCACGTACTTTGGGAAGAGAACAACAGATTGATGAGAAATTGATGTGCCATTTTGCAATGGAAAGTCGGTAAGAATTCAGAAGTTTCCTACCTTAACTGTGGTTATTTGAATGTTTGAACAACAAGAAAGTCAAATTCTATATTGAGAAAAATGAGTGAAATGCAACAGCACTATCCCACACTATGACTGTTTCAGAAAGTTATGATGTCTAGAGACATTCTAGTAAGAAGTTCCACACAACCTGTTCAGCTATACAGAAAGACAAATCCACAACTTCATTAACATTATTCTGCTAGAACAAACTAATAATAAATTTGATAACTAAATAGTTTAGGCTACGCTTTCAGACCCTACCTCAAACTTTTACAAGACATGTAAACAGGCTTCAACAGGTTAATACTCCATCAGAATTTGCAGATTAAAATCAAAATCCCACCTTTACGTTCCTAATGTTCCGTTTAATGATCCTAATTTTTGACATCTGCATTTGAAAAAAATCTGGCTTCTGTATAAAAATTTCACAGAAATTTACCCGAAGTCTAAAATGACTTCTTCTATGAACACTGAAGCAATTTTATCAATTTTCATGTGATCGATTTTATCCCATTAATTTTATAAAAATAAAAACATGCTGTGTAAGATAATGTACTTGCTGTCACATTTGTGGTAACAAGACCTTAATTTTTAAAAAATCTGTTTTTTGCCCGCAGCAGTTTTGTAAAATTCAACTCAGAGTGGCATTACAAAAGAAAAAAAAAAAAAAAAACCCAGCATTTACAATTTGGTTTGTTGTTAAATATAATCTAAAGTCAAAAAAGCAAAAAATTTAAATTAGATTTAAAAAGCCTCAACCAAATTTAAATCAGTAATTTTAAAATCACTCTGTCTAAAATTGACCTCCTCCAGTATACTGGTTGAACAGGTTAAAGATTCTACCAGAAATAAGCTTTCCACTGGAAGAGATTAAACAAAAATCTCAAGCTACAGTAGTGATTGCGAACAAGTGATTTTTACTGGTGATTTTACTATGCTTTCTCTGTATACAGGCTGTACCTTCACTCTGGCCTTTTCCATTCAGTATAATCTAAACATGCCCATTTTACAAGCTTCCTTTTTTGAAAAATCAGGATTGGCAGCTTATGGAATTGGCACTTAGTTTTAGTTCTAGCAAACGTCATGTCAAACATGTCAGTCAAACATGACTGTCACTGTGGCTTTAAGAGGACCTATTGTTGTATTAGCATAGCTTGTAGTTGATGCAGGCTGAATATCCCATACACTGACCATACAAAACTAAAACAAGAAAAAAAATCTAAAATACTAAAAATATAGAAACAATGACCCCCAGGATATCACAACAGCATTAAGAGAAATGGTTGAGAGCTTTAAACTATGTCTGTTTAACTGGTCTTTGTATCCAGAAATCATGTCTCTAAATTAGCTTACATTATTTTAAGATCTTGAACATATGTGCCTCCCATCTTAATCTTTTGAGAGGAAGAAATTTCTTGTATTTCTTCTTTAAGACAAAACTGTTACAATAGCAATAATTAATTTAACAGAGTTCTGTGCACCATTTACACCAATCTTGCATCCTAAGTCTTCTCTCTCTCAAAATGCATCACACTACCAATAAATCCCCATTATCTGAACAGCCATTACTCAATCTGGAGGTCTCCAAAATGTTTTGAATGAGATAGTTTGTGTTTATAATTTTTTAAAAATTTGAGTTAATTGGAAATGGCACCTACAGTAACTCTAGATAAAAACGAGAACCATCACCTGAGAGGAAAGTTAAACAGTGATTAAGCTCTCAATTCAAGATAATCAATTTCCTTTAGCACCATCTGGTGGACAAAATAAAAAAAAAATCACCAAGTAGAGAGAAGAAATAAAACAATGTTTTAAAAGTGTTTGAGTTCTTCTTAAAGTTTAAACAACATCATGTATTTACAAAAATGATGACCGATGACAGCGATCAGTTGATCAGGCTGCCCAATCAAGTCCCCCAAAGACTACTATGCATCATAAATACAGGCTAACAGAAAATGGATGTTTAATCTTTAGCAGCTAGGGCTAATCCCACATTCTACTGTTAATAAATACGAGAAAAACAGCACTCAGTCTATTGATAAAGATCAATCATCTTGTCCTGTACTTAAAGGGAAAAAACAAAATAATTTTATTTGTCTGTTTCCCTTTTTAAAAATAGTTGGTGCATTTTAATTTAAGATCTGCAGCACGTAACTGCATTTAGCACATCAGCAGCTTAAATTTGAGATCAGTCATGACTGCAGAGTAATGCAAAACAGCATCTTTACAAACACCTATAAAAAACTACTTGCTGAGTGACTACATCCCTTCTGCATGAGCTAAGTTTGAAAGACCAAGACAAACAGTAACTCAGTACATCTACAGCAAATGTTAAAATAGTAATCTACAGCAATAGTTAAAATAGTAACTGTTCACCACCACGAAAGGAATCAGATTTTAGACTCTAGTCTTAATCTTGAAGAAATAAAAAAAACAAAAAAACAAAACAAAAAAAAAAAAACAAAAAACAACCCCAACCCTCAAAGAGGTTGAATGAATAGTCCTCCTTGGTAAAAGGTACCAAGAGTATGAAAAATTGTTACATGGCCCCTTCAATCCCTTGATCCTCTTCTGATGAGCTGAAGCAAAGCTTCAGAAGCCCTTGGTTATTTCTGGGATGGCAGGGCATAAAAACAAGGTCTCAATATTTCCATTAGTTACGCAGACATTTCTAAATACAGTTGTGAATAAAAGATACCAGAAAGTCATAGCTTTCAACCTTCTGAAACCTAAAATGAGGCACAACAGAGAACAGAGTTAGAAGCTAAGGTGACATGAACTTCTTTCCTTTAAGATAAATGAGCTATTTTGTCACTTCATTAATAAGACTGCATTTCTGGAGTCATCAAGGACAAGAACATTAAGAGGACAGCACATCTATTAGAGGTAACAGTTTACATAATACTATTAGTTAAAAAATTATACTTGCTGTTCCTCTTTGCCAGGTGCTGACATTTCTGAACTTTTAAGGCTGCAAAGTCAAATAGATCTTGAAAGTTAGGAAATACCAGAATTAAGCTCTCCTGTGCAGTCTTAATTCAGCCTCCTTATGCTTATGTGCTATCATGTGGCCTTTCATTATATGACCACATAACTATTTTTACCCAGGCCTTTGTTTTGTTTAGTACACAGGATAGACCTGTTCTATGGATGACCTCAAATTTTATGGTGAAGGACACTGTTGTCTATAGTACTTCTGTCTCACAGACCCCTTTGGGGTCCGTCCGCCCGGGGGGGGGGGGGGGGGGGCCGCCCCCCCCCAAGAGTCATGTTTAAGGCAGTTGAATTCTGTTCCAGAGAAATGGATTCTTTCTTTGCTTCTGCCACATAGTTCCTGCATGATTCTAGTCAAGTCACTTGGTTTAAGACTAAGCTTTCCAAAGATGGCCACTAACTGTTTCTCATTTTCTGGGAGCCAAACTTGAGACCCTGGGGTCTGATCTGCAGAAAGGTGATGAAAATTCACAGCTGCAACCAAACCTGATAGAAGAAGTGCTTTGATTATATAAAATGCTAAATAATATTAAATACTTTGAAAAAAAATCAGGCCTGAAGCACCTCAAATTAGACGCTCAAAATTAGTGGAAACTTTTGACCTCTCTCTGTCTTAATTTCCCATATGTAAACTAGGGATAACACCATAAATGATGCATGAAGTTAAATTCATGTTTATGGTACCTGTCACTATGGTATCTAAGCATTTCACAGACAAGCCCTTAAGGAAATTAATAATTCTGTTTTCAGAGCAAAGCCTGAACAGTGTGCAGTAAAACCAGGTACAGAGTCACAATGTAGCGTTTAACTTCTTTAACCATGGGACTGTACTTTCTCTTCCTGCAATCACTGCCTCACTCACTATATACTTTGCAAATTCTGAGAGGCAGGGGTCCTACAGATAACAGCTTTTTTCCACTGCACACCTTTGATTCATCCACAGAACAAATCCATTCTGTGTACTAAATGAGGCAGGGATCCTATGGAAAAAATAAGGTTGCAAAGGTAACCTTAATTCTGGCATTTACTAGTTTTAGAGTGTTTGACTTTAAGAACATTACTAAGTTTGCAAATTGGTTTGAATTTGTCACTTAGGCTGTTAAAAAAGCAAATGCAAAAAGACAGAAATTCTGTTTTGTGGCTTCATATTGACACCCACATTGTTCGTCAGCAGAGTTGGAAACTTTAGATCCATTGCACAGCCTCTGCCACTTGAGCTAGCTAGTAGCTGATGACAGTGATAGGGTTGGCAACTTCTATGGACCATCAGTACCTAGGGAAGATGCCAGTAGATTTCACAGCTATTGCCTGACAGCAGAGAAAATGGACATACTTGTGAGTTTCATTCCAAGTTCTGGAAGCAAGAAGGTTCTAGTAGGCACAGACTCTTCCTTCAGTTCCCCCACACCATAAAACCTTCTGACCCTCTCGCTTCCAGTCCTCTCTTTTCCCCACTCCTAGCTCTTTGTCCCATTTCCATTCTCCTTGACTACCTTGGCCTCGTCTCCACTCCTGTGATTCCAATCCCAGTTCCCTCTATCTCCAGTCCTACTCCACCACTGCAGCTCCTATTCAATCTGTCTCCCTCTTCCCTCCCATGTATTCCAGTTTCAGTCTCTTTCTTCAGGGTTCTCATCCATTCTCACTTTCCTCCATACTGCCTTCATATCCTAAACTCTCCCCTGATTCCTTGTCCCAATCTTTGCTCAAAGTCCTAGTCTCCAGCCACACTTCCAGCTCCTCATTCAGTCTCAAGGATCCTCAAGCCAACTGGATCACACTTCCTACACACGATTATCTTCATCGGTCTCCAGTACCAGTTTCACCAGACTTCTTGTTCTAATAAACTCCTTTCCCATCATCTCCATCCTGTGTTTGCCCCTCTGCATAAAAATCAGATGGCTTTCTACTTCAGCTGCATATCAGAAACGGACTGAGTCAGAACACAGGGGAGACAGCTCCTGGGCTCAGAGTTCAAGTATTGGATTCAAAAGGCCTATAGCATGTGGGATCAGTCACTGCAGTGAAAACTGAGCATTACCACTGTAGCCTGCCTCAGCTGGATCCTCAGCTGTTCTGTGGAAATGGTATACATACAGTCTGGTCAGTACCAGGAGTTGAGAGAGACTGGGGCATGGCCAATACACTCAAAATCTTATAAGTCTCTGCCAGCATGTGCAAACTGCAGTATTTCAAAGACTCACAGTTTATTTAGGCAGATTTTCACAGGAACACCACAACAAATTTCCCTGATACAAAGGCCGCTGCTCTGGCAAATTACAAGTCTTGCTTCAAACATAAAGGTGATAGAGGTGTTCAAATAAAAGGCCATCAGGTGTTTGCTTTAAAACATGGACAAAAACATATTTTTTCCCAGCTGAACTATACTGGCTGAAGTCTTCCCCTCCACCCCACACTCCCACCAAAAAAGTCACCTGAGGCAAATACTGCACAAGGAAAAATTTCAGCTCACAGGCAACGTCAGGCAACTTTAATAATAAGGCCTTTTATATACAGGGCCTTTTCCCTACTCCCCCTTCCCTCCCAGCTGGGGAGTGGGGCCAGGAGCTGCAGCATACAAGTGGCTCCTGTGCTCCCAGGCCCTGCTGGGAGCAGGGGAAAGCAGCCACAGCACCACAGGGCTAGGAGCCCTGCCTGCTGCTGGAATAGGCACATGCATGCAGTGGGTTGCAGAGCCCTGTAATAGGCCAGGCCACCAGCCTCACATATTGTACAGCATTATTTACAAAATTATTTTCATTTTCTATTGTTACATATCTTGTAAATATGCAGCTAGATGAGATGCCTCAGGTGACCAAAAGAATCTGGGGTAGATTTCAAGGTTCAGTATTATCTGCTCATTTTAAATTATACAGTTTATTACAAATCTACTAATGTCTGAATTCCATAATTCAACAGTACCTTCTGCATGAATTTTTGCTGTTCTTTTCTGAGATTGTTGCATTCTTTCTTCAGCTTTTCTAGTTCCTGTTCCAGTTTGTGCACTTTCAGATCACTATTCAGCTTTTCTATTTCCCAGCTAGAGGGAGATGAGTTTAAATTCCTCATCACTATGGGGAGGGAAAAAAAAAAGAGAGATAAACAGACTGATTTCAACTCTCATTATTAGGTTGCAAAGTAAGACAGTGTCATGGCTCATGATGAGAATCTGCACCAGAAATAAAAATAAAATAAAAAGCAGACTCATAGATTCTAAGTTTGTTTTCATCAATAAAGTCAACTAAAATATTTAGTATCACCATTCTTAATGTATTTGACAATGTTCTGCTTGGTACAATGCTGATTTACTTATCATCCAATTATCATCCAGTATAGCCTTTCTCAAGCAGTTTTCTTGGCTAGCCTTTCTTGTACAAAGATCACATTCTACACTATAGGAAGTGAAAGCAATAGCTTTCCCAATGGTTATTTATCAAGAGACCTAAACCAACTTGTTGACAGAGGAATGTCCCTCTAACACAGGGGTTCTCAACCTTTGAGGGTCGTGACATGGTTTAGGAGTGGGGGTGAGGTTCCCAGGCATGTGCGACACACTTAGGCTCCCCTGCTGCCAAAGCTCCCGGCGTCAAAAGAAAACTACCTGCAAAGGCAATTTCAGCAGCAGGGACTAGCCGGGGGGGGGGGGGCGCGGGACCGGGAGGACCAAACCTCTCCCCCAATGCTTTCAAATGCTGTGGCCAAAAGTGCTGAGTGAGGGAGAGTACTTTTATCCTGATGGCCCTTTAAGGCTTGCAGCACTAAAAGACCAGTAGAAAAAAAAGCAGCACCCCACTCCCAGCAGTGCCAAGGTGCTCTGCTGAAAGGGCTAGTGGGTGGGTTTGGTGGGGGGTGGGGCGGGGCAAGGCTGCTTTTTCCCAGCTGGCCCTGCAGCTTTAAAAAGTCAGCATGCAAAATGTGGGGCCCACTTTCGGCTTTCAGCCAAGCACCATTAAAGAGTTGGGGGGGGGGGGGGGGTTGCTTCTTTCCTGCTGATACTGAAGCTTCCAGCTTTAGAAGGCCAGCAGGAAAAAAAGTAGCCCTAGTGAGCTTTTGGTGGCTGCGCTTTGATGAACGTGTCACTGCTGAAAGTGCTGGGGGCTGCTTTTCTGCTGCTGGCCTTTTAAAAACTGCTGGAGCAGCAGCTTCAGCAGGTGTACTTTCCTGCTGCAACACATTGCTGTGCCGCAATGCACTTCTGTGTCACGACACAGAGGTTGAGAACCACTATAACATATGTTGCTTCGCTTTTCTTTTACTTAACTTCTCCAAAGCATCTTGCAAAATACCCCTGCACAAATACAGGATTGAAGAACTGGGGGGGGGGGTAGTAAATAAACACCCGAAAGCAGAGTTGATACTGGGAAGTGAACAATGCAAGCTGGCACATGCACCTCTTGGATGCATATGAAAATATTGCTCCTTTTCCATCAGTTTTACACATGCTAGATTTACTAGAAGTTTTGCACAATTATGTTTACTAGCAAGCTTGAAACAGAAGTGCACAAGACCAAGTAATAAGGTTAGCTAAAGAACCCTGAGTTGTGTTTACTTCTTATTTGGAAAAAACAAATAAATATCCAGAGATGGCCTTGACATACACAGAAGGCCTGTATGCAAGATTTTTTTAAATCTAATATCACTTTAGCCAGCAGAAAAAGCTTCTTCCATACCATATACCATATAGCTCTCACTGCATTATCTATCTGAATAAATTAACATACTGTATAACATTGATCCAAATGCAAGATAATTCTTTAAAAACTAAATCACTCAATTTGTCAAAGTACATGCATGATGAGATGTTCATCCCATACCAGTCCTCAAGGAGTAGATGGGCCTATTAGTCACACAGGCAGCACAAGAGGGGGAGCCAGGGCTCAATACTGCTTAGTTAAGGATGAAACTCACCCAGGAAGGAACAAGAAGAACTTTTATGCAGCTAAGATTTTGAGACAAGGAGGAGGTTGCAGAGGGAAGCACCTTGCAGTCACTCCCTGACAGGAGGGAGGTGTGGTGGAAATCACAGAATCTGGCAAGAAGGCAGGCAGAGAGAGAGACCTGGGGGTGAAGGAAGCTCAGACAAGTGGTACCAGAAGGGATAATAGGTCAGAGCCCAGGGAAGTAACAGGTCAAAGTATGCAGACCATAGCTGCAGACCCTTACAAGGTCCCTGGGCTAGATCCAGAGCACAGGGTGAAGCAAGGTTCCCCTAACAGCCACAAGGCAGGTGGCACAGCCTTTGGATAGAAACCGAAATACTGCCCTCAATGGAAGAGAGACAGCTTGTCCCAAGACACTTTGACACACTCTTGAAGGAGAGAACTACAGTGACTTGTCTAAAGGGCAAAGTCACAAAGAGAGCAGCACAAAGCAAATTACCACGTGGAGGCTACAACTACACTAGAAAGTTTTACCGACAAAAGTTTTGCCAGTATACAGCCACCGCTATAATTAAATTGCTGTTGTGCGTCCAGTCTCCTGTCAGTGAATTGACTTCACATGGTCAGGTCTTTTGTCGACAAAGTGAGCAGTGCATTGTGGGTACCTATCCCTGTGCACAACTGCAAGTGGCGTGCTTTGGGAAGGGTTTGCAATGCCTCAAAGGACAGGCATAGCATCAGGTGATGGAAATTCCCTACTAGTTTGACAGCTGCCTTTAAAATGCCCTGTCAGCCAAACTGACACTGCCGAACACAGACAAAAGAAGCCTAAGGAAGCAGGGGCAGGGGAGCGGGGTGAGTGAGTGAATGAATGTGTGATGCGCACATGCAGGGAGAGACACAGACAGCTCTGGTTGCCTCTTTGATCTCGGCTACCTGGACCCCTCTACCTCCACCATCCCCAGAATATCTTCAAAACAAACAAGGTGGTTTCAAGTAATTCCTGCCACTGTGGAGAACTCAGTTCATAGCACAGCACAATCCTGCTTGTTGGCTGAACAAAGAGCGAGCCCTGGACCCCCCCCACACAGATGGGTCTGGTGCACAAATGACACAGTTCCCACCTCCTCCCTGGCTCTGCATGGCACATAAGGAGTTAGAAGGCCTGAGTGGTCTGAGCAACTGGGGGGTAAGGGGCATCTGATCAGTGGAGAGCTAATCCCAAGATGATCCATAAAGAGGCATACCAGCAGTGAATCCCATTACAGTGCAATGTTCAATTAATCTACACATAGAACTTGATCTACACTTGAAATGCTGACTTGCATAGCTGTGTCACTGGGGGAGGGGAGGGAAGTGTATATGAAAATTCCACACCCCTGTGCAGCATAGCTATGCCAAACTGAGCCCCAGGGTAGATGCAACTTGGTCAATAGACGAATACTTTCATCAACCTAGCTACCATCAGTCAGGGAGACGGTGCTTCTATAATAATAGAAAAAGCCCTTCTTTTGTTGTAGGCTGTAGCTATATACTGGGCAGGAGCGTAGCCAGCCCAATTTCTGGCCAGGCCCCTACAAATGCATCTGCAGGCATGGCCAAGGACAGCTTCTGGTCATGAGGGCCACTTTTGTGAGCCACCGCAGGAGAGGGACAGCCACAGCCCCCAGGCCAGCAGTAACATGAACTTCGCCACTACAGCCACCAGTCAGCAGCTGATGGCCACAGCTGCAAGTCAGGCAGAGGCATTGGTGCCTCAGCTCTGCAGGGCCTGGCAGCTGCAAGAGAAGCAGAGGTGTTGGTGCCTCTGCCCCACTCGCAGCCACTGGTTGCTTCAAGGCTCCACAGACGTGGCAGCGAAGTTTGTGTTGCTGCCAGGGCCTAAAGTAGGTGGGCCTCAGGGCCAAATGAGGGGCTCCAGCCCACCTGGGCCCACTCATGGCTACACCTCGATTCTGGAATTATGCCAGTGTAGCTATGGTACCATAGCTATGCTGCTATAGCCCCCATAATGTAAATATGGCTTTTGTAAGTAACTTTCTTAGGGTGGAATTTGAACTATCATTCCTTAACCATCACTTTAAAAATACCCCACGAGGAAAAACATTTACTGCACACCAGCAGGAGCCACACCAGACGATGAGCAACAAGGCAGTGCGCACCAGAATTCACACCTCTCTGATGCAAACTAATATAGAGTGTAGACAAGCAGATAGTGACAAAACTGAATACCTTGTTGAGTTTCCATTTCAGTCCTTAGCTGCAGGAGCTCCACTTCTTTAGATTGCAACTGCTCCCTTAAGATTTGCAAGGTTTCTATATTCTCTTTTATCTAGTTTAAGGAGACCAAAAAAAATATCAAGGCACTTTCTGCACTTTGCTAGTAATAATGCTAAGTCTTATTTATAAAACTATAATTCAAATTCCTGCCTGTTTGGTGATTAGTCACTATGTTAAACTAGATCATAAGCAAAGGTGGCCCACAGTAAGAAACACTGTTCAAAACTTTCTTATTCCTATATAAAACACAATCAACATTTATTTAATATGTATGCTCATTTGTTTAGATTTTTAAATCAATACAAGTCTTCAGCAAGTCAGCAAAAGAAGCCCAAGAATTCCCTCTATTATATATTTACTCTATTTTCATGATATGCATTTATTTTTAATTTGTTATGAAAATGGACATACCGTCTTATCCAGTTTGCTTTTCAGATTATCTCTGTCAATGCAGGCCTCTCGATAGGCTTGATAGGCTTTGTTTACTTGCTCACGTCCAACTGAGCTTGTTTCTTCTTCCAAATGGGAGCCAACGAGCTGAGTTTAGTAAGCAAGAGAAATAATCCTCACATTTTATATTTGAAATAGCTTTAACAGTCAGTGTTATCTGATTATCAAATGACTTGTATTTTACAGCCAGCAACCATAAAGTTAATGGTAGTTTTATATTCTGGAAATATAAGTCATGTCACACATGTACATTTATGTGCACCAAAATTTTAGAGAGTAGTAGTAACTTACTTATGACTTCTATTGTCTACTTCTACTCATCATTGGTGATGGTTAGATTATACAGTTTAGACTGAAGGATCCTTTTATAATCATAACTCACGGTTAATCCACACATTTCAATATATTATTAGATGTAGAGCTGGACAAGTTTCCAGAATAATAGTTTATTTGCCAAAGAAATGCAGTTTCAGCCAACCAAAACTAATCCTGAATTAGTTTAGTTGGGAAAGAAAAAAAAGTCAGCACATGCATGTGTGTCTGTCCTGCAAAGTGGGAGGCCCAAGTCTGAATCCTCACACTGAGGCATGGAATTCATCTCAGCTCTCCTCACTCCTTCTGAATCAACATCCTAACTGCAAGACAATAGGCTATTCTAGAACAACAAGCAGTTGTGTGGCACTTTAAGACTAACAGATTTATTTTTTGCATGAGCTTTTGTGGGAGAAGATCCCGGGATCTTCTCCCATGAAAGCTCATGCAAAAAATAAATCTGTTAGTCTTAAAGTGCCACACAACTGCTTCTTGTTTTTTTACTGGACTACACTAACACGGCTATCCCTTTTGAAATATTCTAGAACAGGCTGCTCTCAGTCTCTCCCGCTGAATGGCCTAGGAATCCAGGCATGAAGCTACAAAGCTCTTCTCTGAATCAGGCTGAAGGAAGATGTGAATCTGTATCTCCTCCTTCCCAGGTGAGTGAATCAATCATCAGAATGGGGACAGGCATCCGCTCTTCGGCCCGATGAACTGTATTTATACATAATTAATCGTATTTATAAACAATGGAACAGCTTGAACACGAGAGAGAGAGAGAGAGTAAACCACCTCACATTTGCCTACTGCCTAGGGCTTAGGATGCTCACCTGGCAGGGAGAGTTGAGTTCAGTGCAAGTACCTGTGCCAGAGTGGGGATTCAAACCTGGATTTTCCACACCTCAGGCAAGTGCCCTAATCACAGGGCTAAATGTTATAAAAGGAGAGGTACATACAGATACATTCTTCTGACCTGAAAACAGATTTTTCCAATTTACTGATAAATTATAAATTATTGCAGATACAAAGTGAATATTTTTTCAGTTTTTCTGGCTGAACAAAAAAATCGCTACAATTTGCCCAGTTCTAGTTATAAAAGCCATCACCTCTTTACAGCATAAAATAAGAAAAAATGAAATTTAGTGAACACCAATTCTATGTACAGAATGTACACAATACAACTTCATTGCTTTAGCTTTTATTCACATTTACAATCAAATGCTTAATCCCTTCACATCTTATTTATTAACGACTTGTAAGCTCTCTCTTTTGGACTCATAACTTTTGGAGTTCTGCTTATGCAAATATCTAAAACTAGGTGCAGATTGTGAGCATGAATTCAGTTCCTCAATTCCAGCTTAAGCACATGCACCTGATGCTCTTGTGTGCACACAAGACGAGCCCAACTAGAGTTAACTCATGATGTATTCCATACCATGGACAAGATGCAACTGTTGAGGCAACAGACAAAGGGGCAGGGATAGAAAAGCAAGGACACACAAGTTAAAGATTGTTTTTTGGAAAGCAGGAGGGTGTTGAAGAAAGCCAGTAGATAAGAGAACAAGAAGAAATACTGAATCTACTATTAACAAGCCACTAGTGAGAGAAGCCTGTCATATGAAAACAAGGTTTGAAGTTACACATCTGTCTCTTGAACTGTCAGAGTAACATGTGCACCAGAAGTTGGCCAGGTATGCAAGATCACTTCCTAGGAACATTTAAAAAAAAAATCATTTCTTTAGTAATATAGCATCAGCAAAAAGAAACCATCCAAAAGGTTCTGAAAACATGAGGTAAAGTTCTTTTTGGCCAGTGTAATTCAAGAGGTTCAACTGGACACAGCAATGACTTTTACTAGCCTTAAAGTCTGTGAGTTGCAGATGAAAATTTGGTTGAGTACTACAGTCTTCTCTTTCTATCGAAAATGTCCATGAAGGTTTATTTCCTTGTTGCCCAACTTCTAATAGGAATGTCATGCTATCCATTCCCAAGATTTAAAAAAAATCACTAATATTTAGTCAAAGATGAAAAGAGATTTAAAAATAAATAAACAAACTTACTTTACTGAAATTCAATACAGGCTTTTTTAAAAAGATAAACCTACTTAAAATTGAATTTTAAATTGATTATTTATATTAAGACCTGAAAACATGTTATTAAAATAATTTAAATACAAAAATAAATATTAAGCAGCATATATTTGCTGGCATGTTTTAAAGAAAAATCAAAGCACTGAACTGACAGAAGTCACTGGTTAAGAATCTGGCACCAGAGTTTGTTGAAGAGCTAAACTAGTTTTTGACAGCAGTTGCCTCTTCTGCAAATGCAGAGAGAATATCTTTTTCATTTCACTTTCTTCAACAAGTCTGGCTCCTTCAGAGTAAAAAAAAAAAAAAAAAAGGCAGCTGAAAACAAGCTTTCTTGCTTTCTCCTCTCAATTTATTAATGAAGTTAGACAAGATGATTAAATCAACTCTTTCTAAAATCTGAAAGGTCATGACAACCAGAATTAATCAACAGCTGTTCTGACTTTCTGTTGCAGTGTGACCTGTACCCATGACTAACACTTCCCTGCAGTTATATTCTTCCATTCTCTAAGTTCTCCCATCTTCAAAGTGTCTGACAAAGTGGGATCTTCTCCCACAAAAGCTCATGCAATAAATGTATTTGTTAGTCTTTAAGTGCTGCAGGACTCCTTGTTTGTTTGTTTTACTGAACTAGATTAACATGGCCACCCTTCTGTATCTTCAGAATTAATCAGTTGATGTCAATAACTGTAGATACTACTGTCTTTGTTTAATAAACAGTTTTAAATATAAAAACATGTTTTGATTATAAGCCTGTTATCATATTATCAATGCACTACTGGTAATTTCATTTAATTAAAAAAAGCTAAAATGCTGCTTCTATATATTTTAATTGAATTTCCATCCACGTAGAACGTGAAATAAGTCAAGTAAAAAATGAAGAATTATCTAGCAAATGGATGCATCATTCATAATTATTTAATATATGTAAAAAGTAAAAAAATTTGAATAAATGTGAGTTAAGCTCTACAATTACCTGAATAAATGTGTATAGTTATAAAGTATCCTCATGGTTTTTAAACTATTCATTTCTAGACCCTCCGCTGATCAGTGAAACAAAACATTCACTAACTTTTACATTCTTGTAGCAATGACATTTCCCACTTGCAACTTCAGAGCACTATAGAGAAGTGGATGGATCAGCACATCATATACCTGATCAAGCTCTAGAGGGAATTCTAGCCTGGATAGTTTAAATAAAAATAGTAATAAGATTAAAAAAAAAAAAACCAACAACAACAACAACAACCACCCCACCCCCACACACCTGGTAAAGTTTTACCTTCTTAAATAAAGTTTTAGAAGAGCACAATAAGAACAACTATTGTTTGCCTCTTGACGCCAAATCTGGCCTGTAGCAGAAAGAGGCCACCACGTCCGCAGAGGCTGCAGCACCCAGCACAGGGCACTAAACAGCACCCACACTCCCCCTGCTAGGCAGACAAGCCTCCCACACGGTACGCAGCCTCAGAACCCAAGGGTGGAGCCAGAGGGAAGGCAACTGGATAAAAAGGCAGACCAGGGACTCGCAGGGGGAGCCTTTTAGGAAATGGACTGACTGGGCCACCAGAGCTCCAGCCTGCAGAGAGACCTGAGATCCCTCCTGCGGTAACAGAGGAACTCTGGGGGAACCAGGAGGCAGTCCCTGACCCTATACTTTCCCCAAGGTGAGGACTCAGAGGAGTTGCCTTCTGCAGAGGAGTTGGAAAACCAGGCTAGGGGACAGACCACAGAGGGATCCTGAGGCCCTAGACGATCCGACGGTGGCCAGTCCCTGTGACTTGGAAGAATTACCACTGGCGGATGGACCTGAGGGGCTGATGGCCAAAGACTCTATTGGTTGTGGTGCCTTACCCTGCCCGACGTGTGGAGAAGCCAAAGACTCTTTTGCTTGTGGTGCCTAACCTTGCCCGAGGGGCTGAAGGCCAAAGACTCTGGAGGCTATAAACTGGAGAGTATTCTGCCTCACCCTGCCTAAGGGGCTGGAAGGCAGTGAACATTAAGGGCGTGTCTGCCCGGCAAACAGGCCAACTCCACCTGCTGCGGTGGTTGGCAACACTACGTGGCCCTTTTTCTGAGGCTCTGAACCTGAGAAATATTTCTATTTTACATTTCTATTTAAGCCTTTTGATTTTACTATTTACCAATTTTGTTCACAGAAAACTGGGGTTAAAGAACTCAAGATCCAAAAGCTATTAACAGGAAACAGGTTATCAGAGGAAAACACTTCGTGTTTGAAGGACTGTGTGTGTATTTATCTACACAAAAATAAACAAAATTTATTACACAACAGTATTTCTTTTTAAAACACAAAGATTAATGATACTATGAATAGGAATCCACCCAAACATTAAGGGAAAAGTCTTTTTATTACAAAATAGTAAACAGGTCACATTACCTTTTCTTCTAAGAACCTTACTCTTTTCTTTAAGGCAGAGTTCTCCTTCTCTGTCTCCTTCAGTCGTTTCTTGATATCTTCATAAGCAGTGACAAGTGCAAAATGTGAAGCAACAGACTCGTCCCCTGCATATGCTGGAACAGGCATCTCTCTGTCTTGTCTATGAGTATTGTCTGCTTTTTCATGATTCAAAATATAGATGTCATCTTCTCCCAGCTCATCCATGACAGCTGTTTGAAAAAGATATAACAGTGTTAAAAAAATTCTCGACAAGATACCTGTCAAAAGCACCACAGTTTAAAAAAAAAATCCTCCAAGCATAATGTCATAGGCACTTTCAAAAATATTTCCTTGTTGTTTATCTTTGCCATATCATCTTAAGTTCACAGAGAATCCGTAAAATCCATTCAACACACTGTTCAAGTTATACCATCAGATGTTTCCATACGTACACTTTTTCTTCCCCATTTACACTTCTCTATTCTTATAAACTTAATCAACATTCACTGTTTGCAGTATCTTCCCTTGACCAAAATTCATCACTTATGTGTATGGAATACAACAATAAATGCAATGTTAGAGCTTGGCTTGCTCCAAGTTGTATTTCAACCATAAGGAGAAAAAGTCTTTGGATCTTTTGCAAGTCAATGAGGGATCATTTTCAAGAAGGTGTGTCTTTACGCAGTCTTGCAATTTATATAATCCCTCACCCCACCCATCACCATAGTACCTGAGCAGCAGTGCCAAAAGGAATGAACGCTGTTTTACCCAGAAAAGAACTTTTATTCTAGAAAAGCCTGAATACATGTTCTTAACTCAAAAATACTACCACATTCACAAACTCCAGTTTCAAACTAAATACGATAGGACATTTAGGCAATGAAATGGATACAGTGAATAAATGCCCTACTGCACAGCAATTCAAAAAAGACGTTTTTTACTTTGGAACAGGAAAGAGAGATGTGGAACATACTTAGTGACATGCATACTCTGTCCTCATGTATCTAGAGAAACTAAACCTAGTAAAAAGTGTCACTGTACAGATTAGAGTACATCAGTGTGAGAAATGGGGAAAAAACTACTTATCTTAGGCATCTATATTTTGTCCTGAATTGATGTATTTTGTTCTGCAAAAAGTTACACCGCCTATTTTAAAAAATTTGTGGGAACTCTGGAGCAACTGACCCTACAGGGAACTGCTCTACAAAACACAGCATTTTCTCTTCTTCATGTCACTGCAGAGGGGAGTTAAGGTTAATTCTGATTAATGATTATTAACATAAACAAGACTTTGGAATAGTTACAAACATTATGAAAAATAATGTGAGGACCCCCACCCCCTGCACAGCGCACTGGTAGTAACAGGTTATTTTCTGAAACAAACAAAAAAGGGGAGCTGATGAGAATGCAACCAGCTATGCAATGAAGGCACCTCATATCATAGGTCAGGTAGAAATGCTACCTGGACTCTTCTGAGTAGACACATCAATGGAACAAGACTACTACTTACATTTAGTATCAAATACCAGATTATTTCAATCTCTCATTTTAAATTAATTTAGTATTGGTTTAAATTATCAGGACTGACTCTTCTAGCATTTGCCTACATTAAGGTTTTTCCTAAAATTCTCTCACTGTTGATCCCATTGGTGCAGCTACACTGATCATATGCACAAAGAAAGCCTTTATGTTAACTAGTCATTTGTACAGAGCAGTTTTTACTACCATATTTGTCCAAATCTGCTCTGAGCAGGTTTAAATGATAAAGACACTGGCAGCTAGTATATGCTATACTACCACAAAAACTGCAACAGTGATAAAATTTGAAGAAAACCTCAGTGTAGGTCCAGCCAATGAAACCGAAGTCAGCCATCTGGAAGGAAGAAAAGGCAAGCCCCTGCCCCCCCAGCATATATAATAGTGCTTATGTTTAAAATGCCTACAAACATTAACTAACTACAAGTGGCATGAAATTTCCCTCAACGGTTATTCCTGTGCCTCATACTTAATCCAGAAGAACTACTACAAAGACTGAATGGTTCCTACTTCCAACTACATTCTTTGCCTCATGAGAACATCAAGCGTGTAACTGATAAGTACAACACATCCAAGGCTAAAGGTGCTACTTTGATAAAAATAATGAACTGTACTAATTGGCACTTTTATGGGGGTGGGGTAATGGAGATGCTTTAAAATAGTGGTCTGCATAGGGAGACAATGAAGCAACAGCCTCCACCCACTTAAAAATACCACAGTAAGTGTTCCACCCACTCATCCTCCCCCTACTGCAGCAATTTTCTACAGCCCTACACTCACTCCTTCATGCCGGGCTCTATGTTCCTGTGCCCCATTCTCAGGTCTTACTTTGTCCCTCCCATGCCCATATTCAGATCCTTTGGGCCCCACTTTCCCCATCTCCTCTCTTCTCTCAGTCCTGCTTCCATATCCAACAACACTATTTCCCTGCTACCCTTACCACCACCACCACCACCCTCCACTCCTATTCCCTCACAGGTCCCTGCTTAGCCCCTTCCAAACCCTCTTGTAAAGCCCTCTTATTTCACACAGAGCCCAGACTGCAGTTAATGTCACCAAGCAGGAAGACAAGCTGCTGTATGTGATGTGTGTAAGCGCAACAGGGGGACAGAAAAAGAGATATTACCTCAACCAGCCCTACACCATGACAAGTCTAGGGGCCCTATTTTTCTTTTGAATCAGGCTTTTCTTGTGTTCCAATTTGTTCAAAAGTCAATAGACATCTGCTTGTCAATGCCTAGAACATTCTCCAATTTTTTTTACAATTGATGGGATGTGGCATTCCATAGTGATTAGGTAACAAACACCAATGATAAAGCATTAGACCTCACTTTTCCCAGCCAATAAAAGGATTTTGTGGTTACAGAATCAGATGTTAGCGACAGAAGAAACTTATTCAGTCATCCTATGGGACATGGACTTTTGGAACTGGTCTAAAAATCAACTCCTTTTCAATAGTCATCAACTGGCAACTGACTTTGGCTAGACTCAAATTTAGCAGAATTCATATCCTCTCAATTTCATATCAGTCACATTAGCGAAGGCCAGGGATAACTTCAAATAGGCATTAGTCAAGTTTTAGTCTCCTTTCACTGTGCGTAACAACTCCTAACTTTCAGCTCTACATCTTTCCTCTTCTGATACTCTCTTACTAACTTCTGATATGTGCCACTATTTTTCATTATTGTCATATACTATATTTATTCCTGTGCTATTTTCTTAACTAATTAAATCAATGTCTTTGGGCTCTCTTTTCAAAAGAGAATGTAACACATAACAAATGCTTCTCTACAAATCCAGTTTCTCCTGTAACTGTTGAGAGCCTTTTTGCTGCAATAAAAATGTGCTTCAAAAGATCTTGGATCAAAAGATCCAAAATATGTATATATAGAAAAGACACACACAACAAGCTGTTGTAAGAAACAAGTCACTTACAAAGAGAGACCAGTTTTGCTTATGACGAGTGGACAGGTGACTATGTCAGAAGTTGTTTGAATGGTCATCACGGTCAGCTACGTCCCCTAGGGGATGGAGAGTTTACTAGCAGATTATTTTGGGAAGGAAAACTGGTGAGTGGGTGGTGAGTTAAAGAGGTAGTATAAAGTTCAAGAAAAAAGCTGTGATTTTTAGATGGTTTGCTTCTAAGAGGAACTAACAAGCGCAGACAGTAAGATAGATGTACAACAGTGCCTTGTTTGACTAAGAATTAAAAGCCTCCAAGTGCTAAGGGATGGAAAATTAGATTGGAGTCTGCCTCGATGTATACACTGCATGAAAACAAAGCAAAACATTAAAAACTAATTTTCAATATCTCAATTAATACAAAGTATATTTAACATCTTCACACAATAATTAGGAAAAATTCTGGTCCTTTACAATGTGAAAGGAAGACGCATAAGTGGTATTCCAAACTTGTATCCATTAGTGTGACAATTCCCATGCACACGAACTGCAAATAAAACCAACATATCAGATTTACTACATTTTCAAAATTAGCAAATGTATTAAGCTACATAAATAGAGAACAAAATTTGGTTTACTGTGATCTATTTTAAAAAAAATCTAAAAACACCTGCGTAACACATACAGCTAGATGAAATCAAGTAATTTAAAAAGGTAGACTTTGACGTGCAATCTACTATTGTATAATTGAAATGACATTCGTATACACTTCACATGAGAAATCTGCAGGTACTTTAGTTTAAAATTTAAAGTAAAAAAGCTACGTAAGGAAACAAAGTGAGTGTCACAGTTTCAGGGTAACTGCAACTATCTTTTCCCATCTATGGCCTCTCCAGGGCACTCACTTAAAGGTTTCCAGTTCCTGGGGGAGTCATCTTTCCCAGATGGAGAGTCAGGTCTCACTTCCTCATGATCAGGGATTTTCAGATTGCACAGCCCCGGAATTACACTATGAAATCACCAGCAAGCCAGTCTGCCTAATGAAGCTAGTGCAAGGTTTTTATTTTATCTCAGGTGGCTTTTAACAGTGTAATTCCCAGAAATTACAAGTTATGACAAAATTCTTTCTAAGCAAGCACATTCATTCTCTAGGTAAAGGCATTATGGAGACATGTAAAAATCAATAAGGATTCCTATGTACATTAACAGTTCACCAGAGGTCATCCATTAACCTTACGAAGCACCAGTAAATCAAAGTCTTTCTAACCCTTCCACTAGGATCAGGGGTTCCCTGGGACAGAAGGTCCTGTCTGTTTGCTGGATCAGGAGGAAGGCTCCGAGTCCTTTGTCTGTTGGTCTCTGCAAAATCTACTTTTAACCAGAATATGAGAGCCTACACAGGAGATGGTATCATCATCTACTGTTTTTACTTCCTGGAAGAGCTGTGGCACCCTTGCCTCTATGGAGTATATACAATACCTGGCCCACAAGGATTCACAGGCTACTCATACACTTAATGCAGGAGTCTCCAAGCTACAGCCTATGGGCTGGACTCAGCCCACTGATACATTTTGACCAGCTTACTCCTCCTTCCCAGCCCCAGTCCACTCACGCACGGGTCCAGTGGCATGCTGGTCAGTTGCACCTTTCCCAGGCCCAAGCAATGCCACTAAGGTGACTGCTCCCCGCTCCTAGCCCTACCTCCTTCACCCTCCCTTCCTCCACGTGAGCCCACAGTGCTGCTCCTAGCCCCAAGCAGCAGCCACCTCCCCCTCCCCTCTTCCAGCCCCACCCCTCTAAGTGATGTGGCAGCTGAAAATCAGGGGACCCCTGACTTAATACAGCACAAACCTTCCAAAGTTGCCCTGTCTATCACAGTACATTTTTTGCTTTTCAAAAAACAGCATGAAAACTGAAGTCGTCTTTACCCACTAAACAGAAACAAAACTGACAGTGTAGCATATGCCTCCCTGAAATTCTTAACCTTTTAAAAGGTTTTATGTATGTGTTTCACTTGTGCTAAGCATTCTTAAACACACACACACACACACACACACACACACACACACACGGTCATTGTCCCAAACAGTTTACAATCTAACTTAACACATAATGCAAAAAGCAAGTTAAATTATAGGCCAAGAGGGAGAGGAGACAGAAAAAAAAAAAAAAGATAAAAAATGTGTTTACATATAGTCTAACTGTGTCTGTAACATGATTTTCTTATTTGCAAATGTCGGTTTATTTCAGTGCCCATTGAGAATTCTATCTTTATTAAAACTTGTTAACAAAAGGTGTCTATTTTGGACTTGCATGTGATATGGATTCCTGACTAATAAAAATGATACTGACATCAACTATTCATTTTACATTAAACTGTCATCAGCTGACTGAGAAGCTAATTGTGCCTTGTTAATGTTTCTAGCTGCACTATAGGGTAGTTTGGAATGGGAAGGAATCATAATTAAGGAATAAATTAACTATAAATGATATCAGGATAATTATAGTTAAGATCAACCGTTTATTAATTTATGTCTACACTGTGTAAAAAAATCCTAAAATAACTGGCTGAAGGAAAAAATATTTGGGATTGAATTCTTCCCTCAGCTAACACACTAAAAACTTATAAGCAAATATGAGGGCAAAGTTTGTTCTTTACACAGTAGACGATTAACTGTGTTATAAAAGCCATTGCTGAAACAGCACAACGAAAGGCCAGGCATGTCTCAAAATGAAACAGAATCTATGCTCTGAGACAGTTTCATTTTCATGGAAACAGTTAGACCAGAGATACAGTACTGAAAGAAATATTAGAAACCTGTCCCAAGTGACACAGAAAGAAATGACAATTTTAAAATAATGAACAAATAATACGGATCCAGTTGGTCAGTCGTATTAGTTAAATTAATCACAGTGTACCCACCTACAACAGACTACTGAATACAGTTCTGGTTACCCTTTACCATCACCCCCCAAAGTCCATTAGAAAAAGAAAAAGAAAGATATAGAGAATGACAACAAAAGAAGAGCTACCCTAGGAGATTAAATACACTGTGACTTTTCAGCTTGGAGAAGAGATGATTACAGGAGGGGGGTATGACAGCAGTCAACTCTATAAAGTCATGAATCATGTGGAGAAAGTGAATAAGGAAGTGTTATTTATTCTTTTACATAACACAATTAGTTTATATTAAATGATAATAAATAACTTCAAAGCTTTAAGATTTAACATGTTACTTGTCTTAAGACATAATCCTTTCCCCTTTGCTCAGTAACAATACTTCATACTTACTCTTTTTTTCTTCAATGGTCCTTATAAATATTACACATACACATCAACACTATATGAAGTAATTAAGTATCATGAACATTTTAAAAATGGGGAAATTGAAACAAAGATTAAGCAAGTTGTTCAAGGCCAGAGAGGACTCACGTAGGTGTCAGAATTAAAACTCTTCACAGTTCCGGGTTCATAATGTCCTGCTGACAGAAGGCTTCCCTTTCAACAAAGGGTTCAATTTCCTCATAGTCATACCTGAAAATCTAACAAGAAACTCTTCTTTTTTTTTTTTTGCACATTCCTTTTAGGTAGACATGATTTTTCCAGGGAAGAGAGGAAATGTTCCTTCATCAATTTCCCAGGTCAATTTAAAAAGTAATTATTTCTCATACTGTACTAATATGATCTCCACAGAGAAGGGTTTCTAATCTCTCAATCTCAATTATTTTGGATCTTCCTTTGATGATAACTCCAGTGCCCTATGCCAGCAGCTACTGTGGCTTATAACTTTCCCCAGAAGTTAGCAGTGACCTGCATGTGGTTCTTTTCAAGTTCATCTCAACTTACAAGCAGCAAAGAAACCAGCCACCTTACCAATTTCATTTTGCTGCTGCTGTGAACAGGGAAGTTAGTGAAGAAAGTGGAGGAATTTATAGACAGATGCAGAACCACACACGGCACAGGCTCACAGTCAGATAAGTAGAGCCCTACACAGATATAAATATGTGGATCCATATCCGATCAGCATCCGCAAGAAATGGTCTGTGGATATCTGTGTTGTATCTGCTGATGCGGATATCCATAGACATCTGCATATTTGCAGGGCTCTAGCTCCATGAAGATAAAAATATGTGGACCTGTATCCGACGTGCATCTCCAAGAAATGGTCCACAGACATCTAGGTTGTATCTGTGGATGGGGCTATAATGCAGATATCCATGGATATCTGCATATTTGCAGGGTTCTACAGATAAGTATTTTGGCAACTAGAAACACCAAAAAATGTAAGCGTAGCTGACTGCGCAGAGCTTACAAAAGAGACAAATTACGCTTACCAACCTTTTCTGCATGTTCAGTCTCAATTTACAAGGGGATTTTTCAGGCTCCCTCATGCTCGTCCTCATGCTCGTACAGGGGTCTCAAACGCAAATCAACAAGGGCCGCATGTGGTCTAGTATGTTAGCCTGAAGGCCGCACCACTGAAACCTTTTGATACAACAATATTGCAAATATTGATAGCAATACTGTTGTTGCAGGCCACAGAAATAACTTTAGGGGTCGCATGCAGCCCACAGGCCACGAGTTTGAGACCCCTGCGCTAGTATAATAAACACTTCTCCACTTATTATACGTTTATAATGCCTCAATGACAGCCGTACTGGAGAGTGCATTAGAGGACCACACATTTGATAATATTTCTCTGCCCTTCGTTACCTATGGTAATGTCACAGCTGAATGGGCTTCATTTGGACGGAGCTTTTCCCCGATGATGCCGCTACTTTCCCTGCCGCCCCTCCAGCTCCGGACGCAGCACTGCAGCAACAGCTAGTCGCAGCTCCTTTCCCGTCACCCCCCCCCCCCCAGCTTCCTCTCCACCGGAGGCGACTTCAAATACAGGATTTAAAGGCCACTTCCCTGGGGAGGCCGGCGGCCACCCACCCTACACCGGCGGCACGGACGCCGCTAGCCCTGACTCTGCGGATCACAGCGCGGCGCCTCCGCTAACTCGCTGGCGAGGGAGGCGCAAAGCGTCTAACAGAGCCACGCCGCGGACAGCGACCGGGCCGTCAGGCCGATCACCGGCCCCGGGAACGGAGCGGCCCTGACCTACCAGCGGCTCCTTCCGCCCAGCGGCGTCAGCGGCGGGCAGCGAAGCAGCTGCGGCCCGGGCTCGCAGCCGGGCTCCTCAGGCCTCCCATCGCCTTCGCCTCCGCCCCGGGCCCGGTCTGACGGCGATTCCCGCCCCCACGAGGAAGTCAACAAAGGCCTCACGTGACACGAACGTTACGCCGCCAAGGTCACCGGCAGGTCCCAGGAAAAGAAAGAGGCGGGACTGCAATGCCCGGCATGCTGCGCGGTGGCAGCGCGCGCACACAGCATGCCGGGAAATGTAGTCCCGCCGCTTTCTAACAGCCTGTGCAGGCGTGTACGCGGCTGTCTGCGTGGCGGCTGGGCTCCTGCGGAAGCGCGCTGCTTGCCCACGTGCTGGACGTGAGGCTTGGTGTTTCCTTGCTCATGATTTAGCACAGGTGGCCCCCGCCGCCCACCCGTAGAAAATACCGTGTTGCTGTACTCTGCTGCCTGCAGCCCTGCGTTCTTGTGCTGGACATTGTGCAAGGTCCAGCCCAGGGATTTCCCTATCACCCCACCCCCCCGAATTTCCTGGTAATCATCCCACAGCCGTCAGCTAGTGACAGCGTTAGACCAATAGAGTGAGCTCCCAACACTCCCCCTAATTTCAAGTTCTGGGGGGAATGTTGGTCCAGTCTCAGCCAGGGGTAGCCTTAGGCAGTTGGGGGCCCGAGGCAAAGGCCAAGTGCAGGGGCCTCCAAAAGCCCCCCAACCCTCCCATTCTGCCCAAGCTCCGCCACCACCAGCCATCCCCCCCTATGGTCCCAACTGCCCCTCATTAGCCCTGATCTCCTTTTGCACACCTCCCCCATGGCCCTGGGTCCCCACCACTAGCTCTTAGTCCACCCTCTGCACCCCAGTGCGGCCATGACATTTTACCCCCCCCATGGCTTTGGCTCTCTGGAGCCAGCCTCCTCCGCCTATTGGGGCCCTAGCCCCCCCTGCAGCCCTAGCACCCCACCAGCGGCCCCAACCCCCCCCCAAATGGCCCCTTCTCCCTGTGTCCAGCTCCATCCACAGCCCCAGCACCCTGCCAGGGGCCCCAGCCCCCCACTGCCAAAGGCAAGAGGCAGGGCAGGGGCATAGACCTGGGCCTCTAGGCTGGCCCACCCTGCCCCTGGGGGTGGAGCAGGTGCCCCAGGGGCAGGGCAGGAGCGCTGCCTCTGAGAGAGTCCGCTCTGCTCCACACCCTGCCCCCCCCCCAGCACCAGGAATCATAGAATCATAGGGTTGGAAAGGACCTCATAGGTCATCTAGGATCCCACAGCCCATTTGGTCCTGGCCCTCGCTTTCCCAGAGAGCCCCAGCCCCACTCCTGGCCCTGTCCACAGCCCCCTGCCTTGTGTTCTGAAGGCTTGTAGGTAGACACTGCTTTTGGGGTAGGCGAAGGGGCCCCTTGCTGCTTGGGGGCCCTAGGCAGGTGCCTGCTTCACCTACCCCAAAAGCCGCCTCTGGCCTTAGCCTACGTGCCTCCTGTGTATATCTTTCCATGTCCTCCCAGTTCCAGCCTACTCTTTAACACGCTTCTCCACCAAATCCCTGCTGCCCCCCAAAATATTATATTTCATTTCACCATACTCAGTCTCACACCTGGACACACATTACACACATAGGCAGCAGGGATAGATGAGGTTATTCATCAAACTAGTTAGTTACACTCACAGAAACTACTATAAATTCAGAAGTATACCAAATTATGAATTGGCTATCCAAACACAGCCTTGTCAATATCAAATATTAGCAAGAGTTTTATCTCATCAGCATCCTTGGTTTACATTAAATCTATTTGGCCATCTTTGGTCTAATGAAGGTTAAAGCAGAGGTTTGCAGGTAGGGGTTGGGACCCAGCAGAGGCAGTTTTTGGGGTAAGTGAAGCAGACAGTCACCTAGGGCCCTGAGCAATAAGGGGGCCCCATAGTGGTCGCCAGCTTCACTTTGTGCTAGTGGGGTGGTGAGGGAGTTTGGGGACCATGGGCTGCCAGGGCCAGACACTGCACCGTCTGCCCACCCGGCCAGCGTCTCTGCAGCAGGGGTGGAGCAGCGCTCCCCACGTACACCCAGCCGAAAATGCCTCCCCGGGGGGAGGACAGCGGCTGCTGTGGCACTTCTGCTTGGTGGGAGTAGGGCCCCCCAGAGCAGCCTGCTCTGAAGAGTTCAGGCTGCTTTGCCCCTGGCCACCCCAGGTCTGAATGGGCCCGATCAAGGGCCTGGAGGCGAAGCAGCCTCTATTCAGGCCTGGGGTGGCCAGGGGCGAAGCAGCCTGAACTCTTCAGAGCAGGCTGCTCCAGGGGGCCCCACTCCCAGCAAGCAGCAGTGCCGCAGCAGCTGCTGTCCTCCCCCCGGGGAGGCATGCTCGGCTGGGTGTACGTGGGGAGCGCTGCTCCACCCCCGCCGCAGAGAAGCCCAGCAGGCGGCCAGGCAGTGCAGTTTGTGGCCCTGGTGGTTCACGGCTTTCCATTCCCTCCCCCATGGGAGTTGGGACTTGGGGGGCAGTTAGGGCAGCAGTGGGGGCCTGGGGCCCCAGTAAAGGCTGCATTGGGGGCCTATAAGGGACCACATAAAGTGCCTTCACCTACAGCCCGCAATTTCCTAAGGGCAGCCTCTGGGACCCAGTGCTGGGTTGCGATGCCTTCTGCTGCTGTCAACAAAAGACTGGAATGCATTGCTCAAAGATGTAATTGTTGGGTGGTGGGTATAGATAATTTTTTTTCAGCTGTGTCCTGAGGAAAAAAGTTTGAAAACCACTGGGTTAAATTTCCAAGTACTGCTCAGTGGTCCTGCTCCTGCAGACATTTTATGCAAATACTTAACTTTGAGCATGTGAGTAGACCTACTGAAGTTAAGTATATGTTTGTAAGATCATCTAAGGTTGTAAAATAGGCCTTGTTATATATAATCAATCCATAAAAATCTCTCTCTCTTTTTTTTTTTGCCCCAGAGATGCTTGTGCCTGGCAGATGAGCATTTTGAAAGTAGTGTTTCTTGGTGACTGCTAAAACAGAACAGCTTTGGCATCTTTCTTTTTTAATTCTTACGCATCACCACAATGATTCACTGTGACCATCATTTTTACTGCTCATACATAATGTTATAACAATAAAGGAAATGTAAATGAAGTGTATGGTATAACAATGACCTCTTTTGTCAAGCAACAACTGAAATATTCCAGACTAAATTCTGCCTTCCGGCAAGCAGATACATCTCCCCATAAAGTGTGCAGAAAGTAAAGAGACACACAAATGTTACTCTTTGCTAAGAGAAACAAAATCCCTTTCACCAGAGCTAGGATTTTTTGGGGGGAAGGGGGGAGTAGGGTGGTACTCGTTGCTTAGTCAGAAAGCCATCATCTCACTCACTGGTTGCCCCTCCCCAACAACAGAGGCGGCAGGCAACCACTAGCACTCCTAGTTTGCCCTTCACTCAGGGGTCTCAAATGCGCAGCCCATGGGCTACATGCGGCCCCTAAAGCTATTTCCTGCAGCCCGCAATGACACTATTACTACTGATATTTGCAAAGCTGTTGTATGAAAGGTTTCAGTGGTGTGGCCCGTGGGTAATGTACTAGTGCTCATGCGGGCCTCATGGTGATTTGAGTTTGAGACCCCTGTCTTAGCTAGAAGGTGTCCTAAGTGATTCCATCATTTTCTCCTCTTAATGGAAGCAACCTGCTACACCCTGAAAATTATCTGGCTACTCCAAGTCAAAACAGGATCATGATTGTGCTGTAGCAGGAATTCACCCAGGGAAGGGCTAAGGAGACACCCAGATTTAGGGTTACCAGATAGCACAGCATGGAAGGAAGGGCAGGGCAGTATGAAACGGAGGACACTGGAGGACACATGGAGAAAATGTAGCATTAATGCTATATTCTTCTGTTTTTAGGGGGCCTTGGAATGCTTTGCCCTAAAAAACAGGGTGTTCTTGGCTGTTCCAGCATACTTTAACCCCTGTAAGTAAAAAGCTGGACAAAATCACATATTTCTAAAATGCCTGCTGGATGGAGGACATGAAGGTAAAAAGGAGGACACGTCCTCCTTTTGCCTGACATCTGGTAACCCTACCAAAATTTAACCTGGGGATTTCTTGATCTGCAGCCAAATGTGCTGCAGGTTGGTTGTTAGAACATAACCAAATCAGGTGCCTTGCAGGTACCCCCAAGACGTTGCTCATTTTTTGTGTGCTCCTAAACATTGCCTTTTGCTTTGTGACTCGAGGGTTTTTTGGCTCTGCTGGTGGAGGGGAGGCAGCTCCCCTGCCCATGCCTAGGGTTACCAGATGTCAGGCAAAAGGAGGACATGTCCTCCATCCGGCAGTCATTCTAAAAGTACACGATTTTCTGTTTTTTTACTTTTAGGGTTTAAAGTAGGCTGGAACGCCCCAGAACACTTATTTTTAGGGGGCAGCATTCCAGGGCCCCCTACAACTGAAGAATATGACATTAGTACTACGTCTCCTCCATGTGTCCTCCTTTCCATGCTTTGGTATCTGGTAGCCCTACCCATGCCAGAAGCTCATCTTGCCCGAGCTACAGGCCAGGGCGATCCCCAGGCAGGGCAGAGAGAACATCAGTGAGGAGGGGAGAGCAAAGCCGCACATTTAGCGCCTAGGCGAGCTGAAGGGTGGTGATGGCGGCTGGGTGGGAGCAGGGTTTTCTCCCCGGATTTTGCTCAAGCCCTCAGCTGGTTAGCCCCGCTTGAAGGCTGCACGGTTAGAGCTGGCCCGGAGCAGAAAGCAGGGCGGCTGTGGACTTGTCCCAGGCAGGGCGCTGCCCTGGAAAAGCGGGAGCCGCGAGCGACGCCCTTGGGCCTAGGCAGGGCCTCGCGCTCGCGCCCGTTCCCGCCCGGGGCCGTTTTTGCGCGCGCTCAGGGGCCCGAACCCGCGCGCGCTGTTGAGGGGACGCCTGGCCAGAAATGCCGTTGGCGAACGGTCGTTTTGTCGGTTGGGCGCGAGCCCGAGCAGCTGGAACGGGGCTCGCACGAGTCGCCTCACGTGGCTGGCCTGTACGGTATGCGGGTCATGGGGGCGGTGTGGGGGACGGAGGCAGCAGTGGTGGGTGGGACCCGGCTGGCCAGGAGGAGCAGGTGTGTGCAGCATGGGGGAGGTGACACATGAAGGCCCACTTTGCCCCCCACGTTTTCACCCAGTCCTGATTTCTCTCCTGGGCTTTCTGTTGCCCAGACGTAAAATTCAATGCTCTCTTCTGCAAACTGCCCACAGCTTCTTCGTGAGCCCGTCGCGCCCTTTCCTAGTGGCGCTTACTGCACCCACCGCTCAGAACCGACCCCGCTTTGGATAACTTTTCTTTGGAAGTGTGTGCTGTGTTCAATGTGGCTTTCTTTTTATTCTTTCTCTCTTGAAAAACAAAAAATGGTTTTTAAATCTTAAAAAAATCTTTCGTTTAGAACTGGGAATAGAGCCTGCGCATAGCCTTTAGCAAAGAATGCGCTCAGCTTGAAAACATTGTAGACTTTACAATTTCTAAACAAACTATATTTTGATCCCGCCATCCTTTATCTGTTTTGAAGAAATCAAAGGAAGAAGTAGTTCCACGTAGGAGCCGAGCCATCTTTTCACCTAGACTGGAGCAGTGTTTCCCAACCAGGGTGTTACAGCACACAGGTGTGCTATCAGGGCAGGTATGCCACAAAAGTTTTTTGAAAAGCTACTGGATTGACTCATGAATATTCATGAGTTGATTTGGAAACTATGGTGGCGTGCCTCGAATTAAATAAAGGTAGCAAGGTGTGCCATGGCAGAGAAAGTATTGGGAACCACTGGACTAGAAGCTAGTCTTGAGTAGCTGAGTACAGGATTGGCAGCTACTCCTCTGGTTGTAAATGAATTGTGCGCTCGGTTGTAGCGCTGCTGTTTGAATCTCACAGATCGCTCTGATAATGAAGTGATAAGCATTGTAGACAGTGGTTTAATCTCTAAGCTTGAAATAAAGGGGATAAAATATTCCATTCATAGAAGAGTACCATAAAGATACACTGGAATAACTTCCATTTTAAACTCCCTTTTTTACCATCTCATAATTAAGCAGTTACATTTTTACAGGTCTAGGTCCAGGGCTTTTGTTGGCCAGGGTGGAAAACATTTTCAACACCACCCCAGACTTCCCAGCTGCAGAGCAATGAAAAAAAGAAATAGCCAGCCAATCAACAACAGAGTAATGGAACAAATCAATCAACCCCATCAAAACCCCAATAATTACAAAAAGCTGAACAGTGCAATGGTGTGGCTGAACAGCAGCTATCAAACTGCAGATTGTGACTCCAAATGAGGTCCCTTCTGCAGCAGATGAGGCCTCAGCAATCCAAAGCATACAGAGAATGGCATTTTGTAAAATGGCCTCCTCCACGCAGCATGACCTCACCTGCACCATATACTCGAGAACAGTCACATGGAGAATGCAATTTTGCTCTACAAAATGTCATCCTTTATGGGGCATGACTTTGCATGTACCGTATATGAGGATATTATTCAGTTCAGAGGATGCCAATTTGTAAAGCAAAATGGCATGCATCCTCCTTGGCACGTGACCTTGTATGTGCAGTGCATGTGAGGTCACACTGCAGGGAGGACACCATTTTTAAACTGCAACTTCCATGGTGTTTAGGGTGGTGGATAACAACGTATCTAAAAATGGGGTCATGCAGGGAAAATGTTTGGGAACCGCTGCCCTAGAATGTGGCACATTGGGTTTACCAGTCTGTGTCACTGCCCCGAAAACTGGCCTTGATTTTTTTAAGGGGAATGTGTGGCCTGACTGAAAGTATTAGCAAAACCCCCCATTGATTTTACTCCTTGTATTAAATGCTGTATTAACCTGCCAAAGTTTTTGAGAAAATTAACTGTTTTGAATGTCAGCAAAATTGAATGAACTTAGTTGTTAATGAAAATATAAGACCTTTTAACACAATGACGAGATCAAGCATGGAAAATTTCTAACTAAACAGTTGAAGTGTGTGGCAAAGGTATAAACTTGAAAGCAGAGCCATATAATTGGAAG
This sequence comes from Podocnemis expansa, assembly GCA_007922195.1. Classification (NCBI taxonomy): domain Eukaryota; kingdom Metazoa; phylum Chordata; order Testudines; family Podocnemididae; genus Podocnemis; species Podocnemis expansa. Next base: position 3,976,183 of record ML681964.1, on the reverse strand, counting down.
TGTTTGCCGTAACATACAATACAGATTGCTACAAATTCTTAAATTATTATCCCACGTTATAGTGTTACCTAACTGGGAATATTAGACAGCCTGTTTGTACCTTTTGTCTTTTTTGGTATCTGGCTGAAACAAGAAAGGAGGGTAAGGTAATTGCTAACCTTATCTTGTATGGGGAGAATGTAACTGCAACCATCTGATGGAATTTAATGGACAAGATCATCATCCCCATATTTAGTAAATGTAATTATTCCCCTCCCTACTACTTGCTTATTTCTAAGACTGAAGGTAGCTTGTTTATGCTTAAACAAGTGATAATTATAGATTGCTTATACTTTGTTCCTTGTATTTTGAAATATAAAGCATTAAAGATAAATATAAAGCATTAAAATTAGCACCTATCCGTCTGTCTGCACTATAAAAATTATTTATCCATACTCAAGGGATTTTACTAACAATTCTTGTTACCTGCAGCACAAACATTTACAATTCATGAGTTTTGACCTAGATATCAAGCTAAAGCAGACAGAATTTTTTTTTTTCTACACTGAGATTCTTTGCAATTCTGGTTTTATGCAACACCACAGTAATACAAAGGAGTTAAAAATTCCACTTTCACACAGAGAAATAACAAACTTATTGATTACAGAGATACATAATAGAAATATCATTGAGACCAAATTAATATGGAATTTTACAAGTTTTTACAGGTGATCTGGAAAGATTCTTGCAAGCTGCATTCACAGGTTTTCGGTTTACCAGCTTGTAATGTGCGGGCTTCTGCACAAAATTAATCCAGCAATAAACAGTGTGCTAAAGGAAGCTCCTTGCTTTTTGGGGGAAATGGTGCTCTGAAAAATATGTTATACCTAGGGTGTGCAAAGAGTTATAGAAATTAGAATTTCCATCGTGCAATTGACTTCTACACTTCCTATTGTGTTCTTAGGGTAGTTCACTGTTGAATTATGAAGATTTTAGAAGAAACATGAGTCTGATTCTGCTCCATCGATGTAAGTGTGTGTTGTAATTGACTTAATGGGCACAGGATCAGGTCCTTATTTAACATTCCTTTTTGTCTGTGGTCAGTTTTTGCTTTCTGTTTACGACTATTAGGTTTTTTTTTTGTGCAACGTAAAAGTGGGAAGAAATGGGATAGGTATTAAGTTTTAGTTCAATACAATAATCAGCCAAGTAGTCAGAGTAATATTTCAAGGTATTTAATTTATTTAAAAAGAAAATGTGTGTGTTTCTGCACTCCAATGTCTTTTTAACTGGTTAGATAATAAGTTGTTTGGGGCGGGAACTTGGCATAATTGTTGCCTGTGAAGCATCTACCAGAGTCGGGGGAGCACTTTAGAAGTAAGCAATGTGACTTATAAATTAGATCAGCAGTTGTCAAATTATGAGGTGCACCTCCCATGGGAGGTATGTGAGTGTGTCCAGAGAGGCCCAAGTTATGTGCTTTTTCTGTGGAGGGGGAGGGGAAGTGAGAGAAGAGCTTTGGCTGTCAATCCCAGCCACTGGGGGTCATGCAAAAGGACTGTGCATGTGCACACCCAGGAGGTGGAAGTAAAGGGGACAGCTGGACTCTCACAACCCAGGCTCAGGCTCTCCTTCTCCCTATTTCTGGAGTCCCTTAGTGGGAGGCAATCCTCTTCTCCTCCAGCCCTCCACTCCCTCACCTGAATGTAGTGAGACTGATTGTAAGTCCCAAGCTGGTAGCAGCAGCAGCTCTATAGTAAGGGTGGCAGTGGGGCACCAAGTCTGTTGTGAAAAGTGATATTGATGAATGTCACTTCTTACATTGCTACCCTTCTATGCTGCTGCTAGTGCAGCCCTGCCTTCAGAGCTGCTTCTCCTTGCTTTGCTGTCAGAGCTAAGTGGCAGCAGCATAAGTTTTTGTGGGCGGCCGGGGCAAACAAATAAGTCTGAGACCAACTGAATTAGTTAAGCTAATATTACCCCCCCTCAACATGGTAGTTAGTTTGGTTCCAATTTTTTAGGCAACTAATATGTCTAAATTAAAGATATGGCCATCTCTGTTCAATTACTAGAATTTTTTAAGGGAAATCTTAAGATAGAGATGACACAGAAGAGTCAGTTAGAGTGACGTAGCAATCTCTTTTGTCAAATTATTCTATTGTTTGACTGACCTTACTATCAGTTTTTTTTTCTGGTGGCTAATTACATTTTCATAACAGTACCTTTATTTACTTAAGTAATAATTTTCTGTCTTTTATGCCACTCATGTATTTACAAATAATGATATTAACTGTTATAATTTTTTCTATAATTTTTCCCTTTAATTTGGCTTCTTTTGCCATTTCCAACAGTAACATATACTGTCTAATAAAACAGCCCCCACAAAAAATGTTCTTTAATATGATACTTGAATTCCTAGAATCTGATATATGTAACATCCTGAATTGTCAGCATTGTCTTTATTTAAGTGTAATACTCTGAATCACTTTGACTGTTTGGTTTTAGGTATTCAGCAGGGCAAATGCAGAGCAGGTAGTCCAAAGCTGCTCATCTTTCACTTATCTGAATGCTTACATCTGAGAATTTAACTCACTTTTTAGCTACAGGACTTCAAAATTTGCTTACCCAAATTCAGGCTGTTCCAACTTTGTATCTATCATATTGAGTTCTTTCCTTATCACAAAGTGTAGGTGAAGTCTTAGGGATGGCTAAATGGAAGAACTATTTCTTTGGGTACTGTTCTGCTTTTTCTTGTGAGTCTCCTCTTGGTGCCATGATAGCTAGTTGAATGCAGGCTACCTAGCAAATGACTTTGATTAATTTATTTATTTTGTTCAGGCAGGTCTGGCTTTTTCTCCTTTTTTTTAAATAAGCAGTTTAGGTGATACAAGACTTTGATGACTTTAATTCCTGAGAGAGCAGTTCTTGCTAACCAATTTCTTCTACTTTGCAGTGATCAAATGCTTCAGTCATTTTCTCTGTGATTCAAGGTACTGGTGGGTTCTCAGCTGAGGAAATGTGTAAGTTTCCCATATATAGAGTAGGTATGTTACAAACTTTAGCAGGGCACGTGCCTGCTTCTGCTGCTGGAACTTCTCACTCATTGGAGGCAGAGAAGACTGCTGTTTCACCAGCCCCTTAAGTATCAAGAGAGACACATGGCTAGCATTGCTAGATCTCACTAGGGGGATAAGGCCCTCCACCAAAGGAAGCCTGAAGTGGAGACGTAGGAAAGCTGCTATCCCCTCTTCAGCTGGACCTGTATATTGGGTAGCTGTTAAAATCAGCTTTCCTCTTTTCTCCTGTCTATTTACTTGGCTTAGGCAGGGCTCTGAAGGCAGGTCAGTTTACTTCTGGGAAAAGTAGCATCCTTACAGGGACATCTTTGTTTTGCCTCTCATTTTCTGAGACATGTTGAAAAGAGCATAGCCAGGAAGCCATCTGTATTGTGTTGTGATTGGGCGTTATGTCCTCAGTGCTCCACATCCTCAGAGATGAACAGTTTGAAGGCCCATCCTGTGAGCCCCAAAGCCGCCTTCAGTTCAGAGGAAGGACAGTGGTCCCTAGATGGAGTCCTTGATGCTGAGAAAATTGATGAAGACAAAAAAAAATATCCTGGTTGATGTTTCTTGAGTTTTAACCATATATCATAGTTGCTCTGGATTTGGTCTTTGCCCGTTATTTGATAATATCTCTACTGGCTCATGTTGTCAAAAAGAGGAAGACTGTGCTGACCTGACATTATGTGCCCTAGAGTCTTTGCCTATCTGAGAAAAGTGTTGTCATTTCAGTTTGAAAAACCTTCACAATAATTCATCCATAAATGACTGTACCAGTGCTTTCTCCTCCATTTAAAAGTTTCTTTTTTGGTTAAAAAAAATCAAAAAAGTTGTAAATTAGCTGAGAACCTTTTCATTGCAACCATCTTAATTCTTCGGTTGTTCAAAAACTAAAACTGGTTTTACAACTTGCGATTTTCCTACCCATTTGAGTTAATAAAGTAAAAGGTTAACGTGGCTTTGTTACTGAGATGGTGTTAAACCTTAGCTAATGAAAAGCACGGGAGACTGGATCTGTTGTTATGTAGTGCCTAAGGAATCACAGATACAATGTTCAAATTCGGCTCCTATGCTAATCAGAGTCACAAGAATTAATTAGAGTCAAATCATGAACCTTATCCTTCTCTCACTAGACTAACATGGCTATCCCTTTGAATTCTTCTCTGGGTTAGTTTAGGAGCATGCAGTCTAAGTAAGACTATTTAATGTATTAGTTGATCCCAGTATTACTATGGGCCACCAATGCGATGTGGATGTGAAAAAAGCTAACAATTCGTGGGATTTTCTACCTCACAATAAATACATTTGTTAGTCTTTAAGTGCCACAGGACTCCTTGTTTGCTTGTTTTACTGAACTAGACTAACACAGCTGCCCCTTTGGATCTTGAAAAAAGCTAATGTGCATCATGTGACGTTTTTCCAGTACAGATAGAGAGGTGTTAGTACCATTGTACAAGGCAAGATCTCATCTGGAATACTGTGTACAGTTCTGGTTTCTGATGTTTAAGAAAGATGAATTCAAACTGGAACAGGTACAAAGAAGGGTTACTAGGATGATCTGAGGAATAGAAAACCTGCCTTATGAGAGGAGACTCAAAGAGCTTGATTTGTTGAGCCTAACCAAAAGAAGACCAAAGGGTCATAGAATTGCTCTGTATAACTGTATCAGAGGCATAAATACCAGGGAGGGAAAGGAAATATTTAAGTTCAGAACCAGTGTGGACATGTGTTAGATGGGATAGGTTCTGAATTACTACAGAGAATTTTCTCTAGGAGTCTTGCTGGTGAATATTGCCAACATGTTCAGGATTTAACTGATCTACATATTTTGGGCCAGCCAGGAGTTTTTCCTGGGGCAGATTGGCAGAAGCCTGTTTTTTACCTTCCTTTGTGGCATGGGACACAAGTCACTGCCTGGTGGATTCTCTGGCGGATTTTCTATACCTTTAAGTTTTTCAACCATTATTTGCGATTTTCAGCAACTCAGTCATGGGCTGGAGGTCTATTACAGGAGTGAGTGGGGTGAAGTTCTGTGGCCTGTGTTGTGTTGGAGGTCAGACTGGATGAGCATAATGGTCCCTTCTAACCGTAAAGTCTATAAGTCTGTAACAGCTAAGTTATGAATTAGCAGTCTTGCCCTTTAAAGCCTCAAGTTCTTTGTAGAGATCTTTGAACAGTGACCAAGAAATTCTTTATATCTCAGGAAGTAAAGTGAACATTCATGTATTTCTCATTAGCACAAAGTTCAGTTTTTAGTTTCTATTTTGTTTAAATTTCCTGGGAATTTTATCAGTGTTTATCAATAATTTTCTTACAAAAATTTAAAAAATTGTAGTAAAAATATTAGCTTCACGATATTTTCAGTAATTATCCAAGTTAATATTGGGAGCTAAAAGGACAGAAATAAGTAACAAATAGAGAAAAGTAGGTGTATTAAAAAGCAGTTTAATGTTGTGGTTTATTTGGATAACTGTGTTAACAATAGGTTCTCTGTCCTTCTCCATTGCTTTATTTTGACACATGATCTTTCATTTGACACTTAACTAATATATTATTAACATAAACACATCCACCTAATGAATATATTGGATTTCCTCAACATAGTCAAGATTTCTATGTAATTGAGTGACCCAAAATTCAGGTGACAATAAAAACCAAATAATAGCTTTTGTAAAACCTAGAATTTTTCAGTAAAAACTGAAAACAAGGGACCTTACTCATTGGACACCTGGGTAATCAAGTAATATTGAGAGGCTTTTGGCTTCAGACTTATTCCCATTCCAAAGTCACATCCTGGCCCTTCTGATTCTGTTTAGTGCCTAGCTCTGGAGTAGGGTGTCTCCAGTCAAGAAAATCACATCTTGTTGCTACTAACTAGAGCAGAATAAAGATTTTGTACTCCTACCCCTTCTTAGTAGGAGGATTGGACCTTCAGCTACGTTCCATCTAATTTCCTCTACTGAGTGGAGCAATTAATGACCTGAGCAGTAGGTACAAGTTGTAATAGTAGGATGGACAGAGACCCTCTGCCACTGCGAGAGGGTCTGTCTCAATAGCAATCTCACTGATGGGCTAGTGCAGGGGTACTCAAATGGCGGCCCGCGGTCCACAATCCGGACCGCAAAGAGGTTTCTGGTGGACCGCGACAGTGGCCTATTTGCATGAAGGCCGTTTGAGTACCCCTGCTCTAAGGGCAGCTGAGCAACTTCTGTTGCTCGCTGTGCTCCCCCTCCCCCCCACGGAGCCTGCTGCGCAGCCGCTGCCCCCCTCCCGGCGGCACCTCCCCCTCCCGGCATCACCGCCCCCGCTTCTGGCATCGCCACTCCCCCTGCTTCCGGCATGGCCGCCCCCCCGCTCCCACTCACCCCCCCCGCTCCCGGCATGGCCGCCCCCCCACTCCCACTCGCCCCCCCACGCTCCTGGCATCGCCGCCCCCCGCTCCCACTCGCCCCCCCCCACTCCCGGCATTGCCGCCCCCCACTCCTGACATCGCCCCCCCCGCTCCCACTCACACCCCCCCACCCTAGTTGTTTGTGGACCCTGGTCAATGGTGGAAGGCTGAATGTGGACTAGCTCGCAAAAAGTTTGAGTACCCCTGGGCTAGTGCCATGATTACATGTTTATGGTGTACATTAAAACAAAAAATTCTATAGTTAACTTTTGTTCATTTATAACTATTGTGTACACTCACGAATCATAAATTCATAATATGCTGTACAGTCTCTATAAAGCAGACACTAGCAATAAATCATTTGTAGCCCTCCATCTCTTCCTCGCTTGCCCCCCCGACAGTCCATTGTCTCTTCCCTTGCCCCCCACGTAGCCCCCCCCCAGCAGTGTGCAATGCCTGAGTCTGTTCCCCCGAGCACCCACTTTCACTACAGCCCTGGCTTTGGTGCTGCCCTGCAGCCACCCCACTGTGGCTCTGCTGCTTCTCTGGCCCTCACCCTGCCAAGAGACCCTGCACTCACCTTCCTAACTAATGGGCCCCACCACACAGCTGCCAGAGAAACCTGTCCCTCCCCCCCCATCCCGGGCTCTTCAGGTAGGGCAGGAGATTTAAAAATGCTCCACCTCAAGTTCCTAGACTAGTGTTGGCTGGACAAGTCAGAAGCCTGTCTGAGTCTCACAGGCTGCCAGTGTTAACAGCCAGCAGCTCCCTGCTACAGCTCACCAGCAACGGGGGGGAGGGGGGTTTAACCCATGGTGATAGACAGGGCCATAACTAGTGGTACTGGTGCCTGGGGAAAACAGCCCAAAAGGCATCCCCCCCCCACCTGGGCCCCGATCCAGGGCCCATACACCCCATCCCTCAGCAGCCAGAGCCAAGCGGGGGGGGGGGGGTTCCCTACCCTGCCATGACTGGAGAGCCGGGGGGGGAGGACCCCTTCTCCAGCTGCAGCCGAAGCCAGAGGGGGAACCTCTTTCCCCTGCTGTGGCCAGAGCCAAATGGGGAACCCCTTCGCTTGCCACAGCTGTAGAGCCAGGCGGGGGTTCTCTACCCCACCATGGCTGGAGTTGGGTGGGGAGCACCTTCCCCGGCTCCCTGAGGAACGTGCCTTTAAGGCACATTCCTCTTCAGGGCCAGAAAAGGGTCCGGCGCCCTTTCAGGTTGGTGCCTGGTGCCTTGCCCCTTTCGCCCCGCTGTAGTTACAACCCTGGTGGTATAGCCCTGCAGATCTGCAATGGGTGCAGATAACTGCAGACCCATTGATGCAGATAGACCCCTGGATCCGAATTTTATTTTTATCTGCCGAGGGTATGACCCTTTGCTATCGTGAATGTCAGCAGCACACAGGGGAACAAGGAAGTGCTGCAGCCAATCCTACCTCAGCTCTGATTGTGGTCTGCCAGCCAATCAGAGTCTCCGGCTGGGGCTTGGAAAATCACCGTTCCCTGCCAAGTTCCAGGGGAGCAGCCGTGTTAGTCTAGTTCAGCAAAAGAAACTAGGAGTCCTGTGGTACTTAAAGACTAATAAATTTATTTTTTGTTCCCTGTCAGTCAGCATGCTGGCCTTTGATTGGCTCATTCCCCATGACTTCCCTGTCCACGTCTTCCTTTTCTTGTTTGTAGTTCGCATGCCATGCTGTTAATCAGAGATTTCACTGGTGGCCAAGGAAATCTCATTGACAGCACAGCATGTGAACTGCAAACAAGAAGAGGAAAAAGCAGGCTTGATCCATGTGGGGAATGAGCCAATCAAAGGCTAAAGTGCTGATTGTGAGCCCGAGCTCAGATGCAGTTACGGAAACAGATAAAACATGGCATGCAGATCGTGAACCAGATGGATATTGACACTGGGTGGATTGGGTCTGGATTCACATTTTTGTATTTGTGCAGGGCTCTACATGGTGGCACACTTGCCAGTTATGTTACTGAGTGGGGACCCCAACAAAGCTGCATGGGGGATTGAAAAGAACTTTGCAGCTTAAAGGGAACAGTGTGACCTTCAGACCCATTATCAATCTTCACTTGCTGAACAAATGTATCTAGAGGGCCTGATTTTGATTTGAGGTTTTCAGTACTTGGTTTCTGTGAGCATTGTTGTGCTCCGCAGATCTTCTAATACACATTCCAATATGATTGAGAGATTGTTCTTCCTTATGGTTCACGTTAGGAACCAACCATTTGCAGTTCTACACTCTGCCTCTGGACTGACCTCTGGTCTGTAGGTGAGGGCATCATAATGATTTTGTCTTTAAAAGAACATTTTCTTTATATGAAAGATCAACAGAAACCATAAAAAAGTGTATGTTGGATATGGTTAGTAAGTTCATTCATATATGATTACTATAGTCGTATGATTCGGGGCTCCACAAATCTCAGGCATCAGGTTACCACAGCAACCAGAATATTTAGCCTAGCACCTAGCTCTGCTGGGGAGGTGCAGTGGGGGAGCACCCTTGGGTGACCAAAAATAAAATTACAGGTACGTTTTCTAGGTGTTCGGTGCCATTTTGGCAGTGGGGCAGCTGGGCACCTAGCAGCCTGCTAATTTTGTCAACCCTGATATAATTACTCATTTATCTTATGGGATGGATGTGCTTTCAGATACAGAAGCTTATTTCAACCTGTCTTTTTAAGAAAGCCCACCATTCTGATTTTTTGTTCTTGTTATATCTGTTTTTACTTCAGAAAGTTTTCTTCATGGGATGGGAAAGAGAAGATGTAAAATAAAGAAGAAATATTGATAAACATATTTTGTGTGTTTACCCTCTTTCTCAATATTGTGTCCTTGTCTATCCTTTTTTCCTTATCTTCATCCTGATGTGTTTATTAATGGAGAAGGAGGTGTATGAGGGTGGGCTATGTCTTCTAAGCCTCCTTGCTTACTGGTAGATGGAGACAATGCTGTTCATTCAGGATGTTTCTTTTCCTAGAATGGGAAAAAGATGACCCTGGAAAAGATTTACTTTTATTTATGTGAATTGTTAAATTATCTTGTTTTCTAGTAATCCATATAATCTTGTTCTTTTATATTTCAGAATAAATAAAATCACAAAAATTGACTCTTAGAAGACTGAAAAAACCTTGGAGGTTTTGCTATGGATGCTATTACTGAAAACGATTTTTATCTAGACAAAGTGTGGGTTCAGTGTGAAATTGGCAGCTGTTTGAAATGGAGGCTACTATCAAAGGATGATGCTGCACGAGTTGACCAAAGTGAACCATGGTACTGCTATATGAATACTGACCCATGGTTTAATAATTGTTCTGTTTCTGAAGAATATTTTCCTGAAGAGTCTGAGTTTAATAAAAATGGGTTTAAATATGTCTACTCAGAATTTCCTATAGGAAGTTTAGTTTTGGTGAAAATGCACAGTCGGCCAAGGTAAGGTTAAAATTTTAGAAGCTTAACTTAAAAAAAAATGGCATCTGTTTATTTTGTAATGTACATTTCATTTGAACTATAAAGTTCAGTTCTACTTTGAAAAGTAAGTGGGTAAGGTTTTTCAGTGACTTCCACATTTAATGTTTTCAGTTTATGTATAAGATAATTTTTATCCCTTCTAGTGAGCCCTACAAAGACTGCCTGGATTTTGAGAAACAATCTGGTATCTTCCCTTTTTATGCACAAAATGAAAGTAGCTATAGGGTTAAAAATAACAAGTCCTCATTTGTAGCTATGCAATTCTGTTTTTCTCAAATTATGAACTCCATGGCACCTGTGTAAACCCCAGTACATTCACTAAATTTTCAAAAGTGTAGCTGATTAGTACTTAGTAAAATAATTCTGTAGATGATGGACAAGAAAGTAGAATTCAGCTTACTCTCTCCTAGCTGTGTTGGCTTGGTGGTACTAACAGAAGTAAGAATAAGATGAAGTAAAACCCTTTAAAAAACACATATATGTATTTTAATACTCCAAAATAATAGTTGTGTTGAGAAAGAAGGTGCCATTTTTGCAGTCTGTGAGGTTTTGGGTTTTTTTTTGTTTTGAGAGAGAGAGAAAGAGAGAGAGAGAGACAGGAGGAGTAAAAATGCACTGTTTATTATCAGAACTTTGAATTTGATCAGGTATTTTATTTTATCAATTTTTAAATTTACTTTCTTTCTAAAAATGTGTTACAGTTAAAGTTGTAAATAAGTTAATAAAAAGTGGATTCTTTACTATCAGTTCACAAATTGAAAGCAATGGTTCATCCATCCCCTTTCTTGCAATAAAGAAGCAATAGTACCAGCATCTGCTGCACTCTTTTGTTGCTGTATTATCCAGTTTTTCTCTCTTTCACAGTGATTAACAGCAGCCACTCCTCACCTTTATATTTTATTAGAAGAAAAGAAACCCCCAAAAGTAGCTATATTCAGAAAGTGCAGAGAATGTAGGGAGTGTAGATTCCCACAGTAGCTAGCTAGCTATTGCAGGTGGTTACATAGAAAGTGCATCAAAGTCACTGTAGTTCAAGAACAGAACCATAAAAAGACCATCTCTTTCAAAAACATACACAAAAATGACCTTGAAAAGACTGTAACACCCTGTAGTTACATAAATTACATTAATCATAAAAATCCCTTTTTCATGCCCCTGACATAGTGGTTCTGATTCACAGTCTACTGAATGAACAGCCTTACTAAAAGTGAACTTTATCAAAAGTATCCTGATTTTCTCCCCCCACACAAGATTGTTAGAACTGCTGTTCCTTCAACTGAAGTAATGATCATTTGACCAATGATATGTGCTGATGGGAGTGATCTGTATGTGCAGGGAGAACAGAATAGAATAGAATCATAGGGTTGGAAGGGACCTCATGAGATCATCGAGTCCAACCCCCTGGGACTTGAACCCAGGATGCATATTAAGCATGCTTATGGGGTGTAAAATTTTTCAGAGAAAAAGAATGATTTAAATAATTACTCCTCTTCAGCATATTTAAAGCCAAAATAATCTGTCAAAGCTTCATAATGGAGAGACTGGCCCAGCCACCCAGGCTATTTTTTTGAAGTTTTACAGCTATTTTTGCCACAAGTGAAATGAAACAGATATCTAAAGTACTATCGTAGTGCTATAACCATGACAATTTGATGATGGCCTCCCCACTAGGTTATTACGGACACTAAGTAGTCGCAGAGAAAGAGGAAAGTTCAGTCATGGGTTAGAAACTGGCTAAGAGGCAGAAAACAAGAATAGAAAGTATGTTGTCAACATGAAGAGAGTTTAATAATTATTTGCTCCCAGGTTCTCTATTAAAGCTGTTGTTTAACATATTTCCTTAAATGTGGATGGAAAAAATCATACAAGGTAAAATTAGTTAGTTTCTCTTTTTCTTCTCTCTATGTATGGATCCCTACTCTAGGAGGAGGAATTCTTCTAGTTGATCAGCTTGGACACTTCTAGCAAGTACTCTTTGTTGGTGCTGCATGTTTGTCATTCATAGTCTTAAGCCAAGGGTCAGCAACCCCTGGCATGTGTGCCAAAGCTGGCACGCATGCCTATTCATAGTGGCACACAGGTCTCCCAGCCCTGTGGTGCCTTGGAGGCTCCCCCTGTTGGCCCATCCCTAGCAGGGCGTAGAGCTGCAAGTGCTGTGTGCATGTCAGCTGTAAGGCGGGACAAGAAAGGAAAAACTACTAGGTGCTGTGGCTCCTGGCCCTGCCCCTGGCACTTGATGGCCCCACCCCTGGGATCTGCTCAGGGCTGGGTGGGTGGGGCGGACACAAGGGCTGGCAAAAGTTGCCAGCTCCGTCCTGAGCACTCACACACTGAGTTATGAAACGGACCACAGTCACAACTGCCCCTTGATTCATTCTGACCACCAAAGAAGCATTGAGCCCAGTTTTAACCTCAAAGGTCTTTTGTCAGCTTTATGTGTGTGTTTGTCCTTTTTCTTTCCCTTTAAGATTTTATTCTTTGTTCATATATTGAATAGTTATTCTTTTCCCTGTCAATGCAACCAAAGAAAAACTTTGTTTTTTCTGTTATCTGTGATCCTGTGGGCTCCTTCCAGAATCTGGCACCTGTAGCCATGGGAGATTCTTGGGTCAAGAGACCCAAGAAGACAGCCCAAGCTCTGTGGTGTTTGCAGCACCATAACATTGGTTGTCAATGGCCACCTACCATGTCTGGGTAAAAGCAACAGTCAAGAGATTTTTCTCTGTCTTGGCTTTGCTGACATAAAATGAAAACATTTGAAAGATCTCCTTGAACTGTTTCTCAGGGTAGAGTTTCTTGGGGCCAGTTGACAGTTTAATACAGAGCCTACACCACTGTCAGCATCAAAGGGCTTTTTGACTGCCCTTAAAGTGAAGTTGAGTCTATGAAACAACCTCACTCCTCCTACTTTGGGGCAGTGGGGTAGGAGTGTGGAGCACAGGTGGTGTTCTCCTCGATCCTTCCAGTCAAGGCTAGAGGCCTGAGGAGAGACAGATGCATCCTAGAGGTGAATGCCTGGCTGCGAAGATGGTGTGGTCAACAGGGATTTGGCTTCCTTGACCATGGAGTACTGTTTCTGGAAGGAGGATTAATAGGCAGAGATGGCCTTCATCTGTCCAGGAAGGGGAAGAGCATATTTGGGCACAGACTGGCTGACCTAGTGAGGAGGGCTTTAAACTAGGTTCAAAGGGGGAAGGAGACCAAAGCCCACAGGTAAGTGAGAATATGGGAGATCTGGGGAAAGGGATGGAACTTGGGGGGTGCTGGGACTGTAACATCAGGAATAAAAGAGAAGATAGTTGGAACATGGGGGGAGAATCAGATAATTGTCTTAAATGTTCCACTGAAGCCCCAGTACATGAGGAGAGTGGGGGAGGACAACTAGAAACAATGCAAGGAGATATATGTAATAGAATTGAAAATCAAAATGACAAAGTAGGGAAATCGGCCGGGTATCTTAGGTGCCTATACACTAATGCGAGGAGTCAGGGAAATAAGCAGGAAGAATTGGTAGTACTAGTGCAGACGAGGAACTATGATATCATTGAATAACGGAGACATGGTGGGATAGTCTGCATGACTGGAGCTCTGCCATGGTTGGGTATAAACTGTTCAGGAAAGACAGGCAGGGAAGCAGAGGGGGAGGAGTAGCACTATATGTAAAAAAGCTCTATGACTGCTCAGAGCTCCATTATGGAAGTGGAAGTGTGCCAGTAGAAAGTCTGTGGGCTACATTGAGAGGGGAAAGCAACAAGGGGGATGTTGTGGTGGGTGTCTACTATAGACCACCAGACCAGAAGCAAGAGGTGGATGAGGTGTTCTATGGACAACTAGTGGAAGCTTCTAGATCACAGGCCCTGGTGCTCATGGGGGACTTCAGTTTACCCTGACATCTGCTGGGAGGCCAATACAGCAGTGCATGGGCAATCCAGGAAGTTTTTAGAGAGTGTTGGGGACAACTTTCTGGTACACATGCTGGAGGAACCAACTAGGGGCCTTGCACCTCTTGATCTGCTGCTCACAAACAGGGAAGAGTTGATCAGGGAGGAAGAGGTAAATGGCAAGCTAGGCAGTAGTGACCATGACATGGTTGAGTTCAAGATGCTGATTAAAGGAAGGAAAGAGAGAAGCAAAACACAAACCCTGGACTTCAAAAAAGCAAATTTTGGCCCCCTCAGGGAACTGATGGGCAGGATCCCTTGGGAAGCTAATCTGAAGGGGAAAGGAGTCCAAGAGAGTTGGTTATATTTTAAAGAAACCCTGCTAAGGGCACAGGAAGTTGCCATTCCAATTAGGAGAAAGAACACCAAACGTGAGGCAGCCAGAATGGCTTAGCAGAAAACTCTGCTCTGAGCTTAAACATAAAAAAGAAGCTTACAGGAAGTGGAAACTTGGTTAGATGACCAAGGAGGCATATAAAGATATTGCTAGGGACTACAGGGATAAAATCAGAAAGGCCAAAGGACAAATGGACTAGCGGCTAGCGAGGGATGTAAGGGATAACAAGAAGGGGTTCTGGAAGTATGTTAATAACAAGAAGAGGATCAGGGATCGTGTAGGTCCCTTGCTGAATGGGGCAGGCATCATCGTGACAGAGGATGAGGGAAAAGCTGAACTGTTCAATGCTTTTTTTGCTTCAGTTTTCACAGGCAGGGTCAGCTCTCAGCCCACTACCATGGGTATGGCAGACTGGAGAGAAGAAAAGAGGCCCTTGGTGACAGAAGGTCAGGTTAGGGACGGCTTAAAGAAGCTGGATGTGCACAAGTCCATGGGGCCGGACGAACTGCATCCAAGGGTGCTAAGGGAATTGGCCGATGAGATAGCAGCACCGCTGTCCATTATCTTTCAAAACTCATGGAGAACAGGGGAGGTGCCAGAGGACTGGAAAAAAGCAAATATAGTACCTATTTTCAAGAAAGGGAAAAATGAGGATCCGGGGAATTATGGAAAAATTATGAAGCAGGTTCTCAAAGAATTCATCCTCAAACACTTAGAGGAAAATAAAGTGATCAGGAACAGTCAGCATGGATTTACCAAGGGTAAATCATGCCTGACCAATCTCATTTCCTTCTATGATCAGATGACTGGTTTTCTGGATGCAGGAAGAACCGTTGATGTCATATACCTTGATTTTAGCAAGGCTTTTGATACAGTTTCCCACAGCATTCTCACTGGCAAATTAAGGAAGAATGGGTTGGCTAGGTGGACTATAGGGTGGATAGAAAACTGGCTAGATCAACGGTTTCAGCGTGTAGGAATCAATGGATCCATGTCTAGCTGGCAACCAGTCACGAGTGGTGTGCCCCAGGGGTCAGTCCTGGGGCCAGTTCTGTTCAACATTTTCATCAATGATCTGGATGATGGAATAGACTGAACTATCAGTAAGTTCACAGATGACACCAAGCTGGAGGGAACAGTAGACACGTTGGAGTGCAAAGACAGGATTCAGGGAGACCTAGATAAATTGGAACAGTGGGCCAATAGAAATCTTATGAGGTTCAATAAGGACAAGTGTAAAATCCTGTACTTGGGACGGAAAAACCCCATGCACTGCTACAGGCTGGGGAACATTCAGCTAAGTAGCAGCATTGTAGAAAAGGACCTGGGGGTCATGGTAGATGGGAAGCTGGATATGAGTCAGCAGTGTGCTCTTGCTGCCAAAAAGGCCAATGGCATACTGGGCTGCATCAAAAGAAGTATTACCAGCAGATCAAGGGATGTGATCATTCCCCTCTATTCTGCACTGGTAAGGCCATATCTAGAATACTGTGTTCAGTTTTGGGCTCCCCACTACAAAAAGAACAGGGACATGCTAGAGAGAGTCCAGCGGAGGGCAACCAAAATGATTAAAGGGCTGGAGCACAGGCCCTATGGGGAAAGACTGAAAGCATTAGGCTTATTTAGTCTGCAGAAGAGAAGATTGAGGGGGGATTTGATAGCAGCCTTCAACTACTTGAAGGGGTGCTCCAAGGAAGACGGAGCTTGACTATTCTCGGTAATAACGGAGGACAGAACGAGGAGCAATGGTCTCAAGTTACAGTTAGGGAGGTTGAGGCTGGATATTAGAAAAAACTTTTTTACTAGGCAAGTGGTGAAGCATTGGAATGAGCTGCCTAGGGAGGTAGTGGAGTCTCCATCTTTGGAGGTGTTTAAGGCCCAGCTGGACAAAACCATGATTGGGATGGTTTAGTGGGAGTGGTCCTGCCTCTGGCAGGGGGTTGTACTAGATGACCTATGAAGTCCCTTCAAACCCTATGATTCTATGATTGGAGAGTTTCTTCTCATTAACTCCAGTGTTTTGTAATGCCCAGCTCAAGTGTCTGTGTTGGGTGATTGTCTCCCTTGTGTATTAACGGCCAAATACACAGCCTAGTGTGTTTATTTGGGTGAGATTAAGGGGATAATTGTGGTCTTTTATAGTATCAGACATTGGGTTTTTACTTTAACATATAGCAGGAATCTGCTTGAATTCAGGCTGTTCTGACAATGCTTGTCATGCTGCTGCGGCTTGCACATTCTTGCACCATTAAATTTCAACATTATTGCACGTATGTGTTTTAAATTTAGATTTCTTTTAATACTGTTTCCTGTTTGTTTAAACAACATTCATATTTAACTGGTATATACAATATTTTTCTACATATTTTGTTTTTGATGGTACATATATTAGCAGGATTTTCTAAAATTAGTATCTGAATGGAATCTTTTTAAAATGGTGGTTTGTTTTAAAAAGGGCTTTAAAGAATCTCTTAAACCCTCATATGTCTTTAGGTGTCAGGTATAGTTTTTTATCTTGGTTATTTTGACGGAAAATACTAAGCTGTTTAAAATGGATAGTAAACATCAACGTGAAAAAAATGGCAATTTTAAAATATATTATCAGTAATATCCTCTACCAGATGTTGAACTTCAGTTCAGATTAATCTGGAACGGTTATAGAACTTCAGTTTTCAGATTCCTACAAACTGACAGCATAATGTCTCAGCATAGCTCATATATAGCTAATAGGGCAATGTTTCTTCTTTAGAAAAAGTATATAATCATGAATTTAAAGATAGCATGTGCTGCAGTGCTTTTCCAGATCCAGAGTAACGTATTAAATACAATAATATCCACTTCTGTAAAGCGTGTGAGTGGTGTAGGATATCTGATTCAAACACTGTTAGTATTCAATTACAGAAAACAGAGAAACAGGTAAGATGTTTATCCAGCTATCGATTAGGAATGTGAGACCTGTTGTTATTAAATATTTATTAGCTAGAAGCTATTCTTGCTTACTGTTACAAAAAGCAGAGTGTTAACGGTAGTAACAGTTGAAACTTCTATGATGAGCCAAAATCCTTACATCAGTGGCTTTCAGACAATATGCTGTGGCACACAGGTGTGCCAAGAGAACTCTCCCAAGTATGCCGCGAAATTTTGTTGGGAAGATCTGGAAGCTGGGGCTGTGCTGGGATCATTTTAAATCTCCCACCCTGTTCAGCCCAAGCATGTGAACTGCACTGGGCAGGAAATGTGAAACTTTGCTGCAGGCTGTCGACTGTGGTGAGCGTGTGGGCAAAGGGTCGGGGGAAGGAAGCAGGAGCCAGGTGTGGGGTGCAGGGAGAGCAGAGCTGCCAGGCAGCATGATGTATGCGGGGGGGGGGGGGGGGGGAAAGGGGTTTCGCCCGGGGCCAAGGGATTAAAGCCTTGGTGGGGGGGGGGGTGTGGGGGGGGGGGCGCGGCCCCCCCCCCCGCGCCCCCCCCCCGGCGCGGGGGGGGGGCCCGGGTACATCACAGGTGGTACAAGGTGCCAGGGGTCGGGGTGCTGTGGAATTGTCTCACTGAAGTGTACCATGTTACTGAAAAGGTTGGGAACCACTGCCTTAGGTATCTAATCTTAGCTACCAGTTCATCTACCAGATAAGCCTTTGAATAATAACTCAGAAGCTGAAATTTATTATTAGCTCGTTTTTTAAAGTTAAGAAAGGTGGTTTTATATTTTTCTTCATTGCTTAAAGATTTTAATTGGTCAATTGATAACATGCAGCATGGAATATACGCTTGTAATTAGTGACTTGCAGTTTACTGTAAGCACAAAATAACTTTTTTGTCAGTGAGATACATATATTTCTAGTAGTTTTCATTTAAAGGGCAAACAGCAGCAGCAGCAATAGTAGAAGGTGCTCACTGTGTATGGGATAATAAAATACGTGCTATGTTGTTCTTGGCATCACAAAAATGATGAGCAGACTCTAGAACAGTGGTTCCCAAACTTTGTAAGGCTGGTGACCCCTCTTTAAGTTAAAAAAAATGTTGGGGGGATCCCCTGCATGCTGCTGCTCTGTGGTGGTGCACTGCAGGCAGAATCTGGCCTGTACTGCTCTCCTGCTAGGGAGCAGAGTTCCCCCCAGGGTGGGGAGCCATGGCTGCAGCAGCCCATGCTCCCAGCAGGGGAATGGGGCTGCAGCTGCTCCCAGGCAGGGGTGGTGAGCCATAGCCACATGCTGCAACTTCTGTAGCCCCATTCTCCTGCCGGGAGTGGGGGCTGCCATGGCCATGGCCCCCTGCCTGCGGGGAACTCAGCTCCCCAGCATGGAAATGGGGCTGCAGGCAGCTCCTGGGAAGGGGGCCATAGCTGTGGCAGACCCCACTCCCAGTAGGAGAATGGGGCCACGGTGGCTGCCTGGGAGCAGCTGCAGCCCCATTCCCCTGCTGGGAGCTTCCAGCCAGCCCCTGAAGGGGAGGAAAGCTGTGTCATCACTGGCATCAGCAGCTGGTGAGTAGAGGCAGCAGCCAGCCTTCTGCGGCCCCTGCCCCTGCTGGGATCCAGCCCTGGTGGAAACATCAGGGCTGCAATTGGGTTCCAGCCCTGGGGAGGAGCCGCGCCGTGGACCACCTGGAAGAGGTCCACAGGCCCCAGCTTGGGAACCACTGCTCTAGAAATAAAAATTTGTATAGTTCAGGCCTGGACAAACTGTGGCTCATGAGCCTCATGCAGCTCCTCAAAGAAAAAGTGTGGCTTGCGGAAGAGCACGGTAGGGAAGGGCGGCATGGTGGGAGATGAGGGGGCGAAGCGTGCAGTGGTCGGGGACAGCAGAGAAACAGCGGCGTGGTAAGAGCCAGCGGGGAGGCAGCTGCATGGTCGGAGCCAGCACAGAAGTGGCAGCATGGTGGGGCTGGCAGGAAAAGGGCAGCATGGTCAGAGCTGGCAGGAAAAGCGCGGCAAGGTCTGAGCTGGTGGTGAAGTGGCCCTGTGGTTTGAGCCGGCGGGGAAAGTGTGGCATGGTCTGAGCTGGCAAGGAAATCATGGCAAGGTCTGAGCCAGTGGGAAAAGAGTGGCATGGTCAGAGCTGGCAGGGAAGCAGCCGCATGGTTGGGGGTGGGGTGGGGCTAAAATCTCTTCTCTACCAGAGGTCTCCAGTGGAACCTTTGACTTAAATGTTATCAATTAGTGTTTTAAATATAAATAATACCAATACCCAGTGTTCCCTTTAAGCCAATGATGCAGCTGAGCAAGTTACAGATGCAGCTGGGCAAGTTCCCTGCTGGTTCCCCAACTCGCACTGGGCCCCTTCACC